>ML675616.1:21917271-22031059 GCA_007922155.1 Mesoclemmys tuberculata
GACCCACAGGTTGAGAACCGCTGCTTTAGGGGATGTTTTATTGTTGGGATTAGAGAGATCGTCACTGTAAATTATAAGTGATTTTTATATCTCCACAGTAATACGTATGTGAATTTACAGTGAAAATTCTTCAAACATGCATTCATTTTGTGGATTGTTGTACGCTAATTTATATTGAGTGTAAATTAATGTAGAGCTATTCAGTTATGTCCTATTTAAAATAAATCCACTCTTCTTACAACTTTACATACTGTAGTTAACTGCTGAAATAATTTTGAAGGACTAGAATGAGACCTAAAGTAAATCTCTGTAGAACTGAGAATAAATTATGCTCTTGCTTTAACCTATCATTAAAGGCATTTGTTCAAGTCCATTTAGTCTTTCCTTAAAACAGTCTCTCTTCAATTTTATAACCTATGTATCAAATATTCTCCTTGGTACAGCTATTTCTCCTTGTGTGAAATTTGAAATGCTCTAGTAGATAGACACCACTGTTTTTGAAATGGTAAAGTAATTAGGGTATGTGCTGCTCTCAGGTATGCACGAACAATTTCCATTGACTTCAGTGGGATATTTGTATAAGAGAGAAATGTTTTTCCTTTAGGCGATACAGCTTCCTCAGTCAATAGGAGGAAGTGTATTTATTACCATTAAAGTGATGTTCCTCTGAAAATTGATTGTTCTTTGCCTTTAAAAAAAAAAAAGTCATTGGATTCAGTGCTTCTAATGACCCAGTGAGTTCATATGAAATGTGCTCAATTTACAAGAAAGCTTGTTTGGTGTTTTCTACCTGCAAGCTCTGCAGATTCTACATCATCTCTGAAAAACAAGAGGAGTTCTTTCCTTTTGTCACTGTGATCTCTATAAATAAATATATTCTGCAGACAAAACAGCTCTGTTAAATAGACTTCCCCATTAGACATTAATATAGTTTCACAGGTGTAATTTAGGGCTTAATTTAGAAGTAGAGATGATATAGGTTTAGTTGATAGCAGAATTTGGCCCATAACATCTTATCACTCGGTGATTGTGCAAACCAGAAAGAATACAACTTTCTTTCCACATCCCAGGTTGAGTATAGAAGACTGGCAATAAGGGAAAAAAATTTCTACTGGTAAACAAATATAAACTGAAAGTCCATAAAAGCTGATAAACCCGGGGGGGGGGGGGGGAAAACAACACGACGACCACGGACGGACGGACACACACTATTCAGGATTCAGAGCAAACTCTCTGCGGGCAAAACTCTATTGACAAGCGATTGAATTGCAGTTTGAGTTGCTTTTTTCCCACCAATTTGGGTATTCTGCTTATTTATACAAGATACTAGAGAAAGTTTTGTATTACTGAATTTTTTTTATAACTTGCAAGATCTCTTTATACTTTAAGTAAAAGTAATTCAATTGATTTATAAATGTGTGTTGTGATTCCCAGCGTCCTATTCAGAGTTATGAGATTTTTACAAATCAGTTTTGTACAAAATTAAGTTGCGCTATTTTTTATGCTCTTTTTTGCACCAGAGTACGTTTCTTTCTTTGCTTTCTATTTTATTTAGTTTTTGTTTATTACAATAGAATTTTATTTGTTTTAATGGAGTTCCAAACTGTAAACTGGGAAATGGGTTTAAGAACCTGTGGCTGAGAGTACTAAAATGTAAAGTTGCACAGCTTGGTGAAAGTTTAAATTAACCCTTTTCAAATATGCTAAAATATTATTTCTTTATCATGGCAGATGTTAATTTACAGTGAAGAGAACAAGAGTTGTTTAATTTTCAAAAATCATATTGCTGTAGCATTCAGTTCAATATTTTTACACTGTCTTTTTTTGTATTTACCATTTTAGTAAATACAAAGTGGATTGTGCTTGCCTCAAAGAAAATCCTGAATGTCCAGTTCTTAAACATGGTTCCGAACCTACAGAAAACATCAGTACTGGATATGAGACCAGAAGGAAAAAGGGAAAGAAAGAGAAGGACATTTCAAGAGAAAAGGAAACACAAAATCAGAACATCACACTCGATTGTGAAGGAGCAGCCACCAAAATGAAGATTCCAGATAATAAGCAGAGGAGACTTTCTCCCCTCAGGCTATCCATTTCCAATAATCAGGTATTAAAGCAAAAATTACTAGATGGTCAGATTTAAAAACCAGAAGATTCTCTGCGTTAGAGTAATTTTTAAAGATCTTACGAGTAATTGAAAAGAGTTGTTCTTTATGAATTTTAATATTTGGTTAGCTACTTAAAGTATGTATTTTATTTCCAGTTCTGTTCAAATGACTATTTGTCTTTTAAAGATATTTTGATTCTCTTTAACCAGCTGTTTCTCTCACTGAAATGCTTCAACATAAACCATAAATTCTGCCTCCTGAAATTCTTTGCAGATCTGTAAAAAGCTGCATGCCATGTCTCAAGATCTCAGAACCATCCTGAAGCAGTTTTAGTCACATGTACATTGTCCCCACAGTTCTGATGCTTTTAGCCACAATTATAGTCTTGCTTCCATAACAATTTCTGCTATGAAGGTATCAGCCCAAAAAAGATGTTCACATCTCACATTAATAGCCTCCATATATCTGTTTGTATGCTGTTGTGTGGCTTGAACGCTGGCATAAAGATTGTAAACAGAGGGTAATGAAAAACAGGTATTTATTGAGTGGAGATGGAAGTTCCAGAGAGGTACCAGAGGTTTTGGTTATTGGTTTGGTCGTCTTAGTTTATTGTCATAGAAGAGCAGATAAATGACACAGTAATGAATTTCAGAGATCCTAATGTGGGAGGAACCACACAGCAAATTATAAAGAGAAATGATACAAAGAACCTAGGGAGATACCATAATGTTTGATTCATTGTTATTGTTTGAGGAAGGTGAGAATTGATTGTGTCTGAAGGTAAATACTTGATGGGATTATGAGAGTAATTTGAAGGAAGAGAGTTATGTAAAGTGTGTTAGGTTATTTGGTGGAAGCCATTTGCAAATTCTGTTCACCCTTCTAGAGCACAATAAAGGGAATCATCATGGAGGAAGGGATGAGAGATGGAGATCAGGGAATTGGTAATGAATATGTAGTTGATGTAATCTTTATGCAAAAATGTTGTATATTAGATTTGTGTTTTTTTTCATGGGGCATAGTAGACTGGCTTACTCAAACAGCTAACTTGCTTAAGAATGCTTCTGGGTTCACAAGGGCTGGCATGCGACTTGTACAGGTGTGGAGCCACAGAGGCAACCAGTTTTACAGGTAAGTTACTTTCCTTTTTCCAGCCAGATTGCCACTAGCAATAATTGGTATTTGGAACCTGCTCCTGGGCACACAGAATTCTATGTCATTTTTATAAGAACTGTCACAGACAAGCTAAAAGTTTTTCAACCTAGAAGGGGATCAGTACAATATGAGAGCATTTGATCTTTAAAAAAGCAATTCAGTCAACTAGAATAACACTTTATGTGTGTACTTTTGTCTAGTTGCTTTAGTGCTGTGCTCAAGAATTGTGTGTTATTTTCCACTTTATAATAGTTTTATTAAGGAACAAATATAATAGTTTAAACTTTATTTTTAAGGCAATCACAGCTAAGAACAAATGGTAAAACATGGGTAACAGATCAATTATTTAAAAAGTAAAACCACACACAGGATTATTCTTCAACATTTTAAGTTTTTTGAATGTTATTCTTCTATTGTAAGAGACCTGAAAAACCAAGACACATTCCCAAACCAAGCATTTATCAATCAGATACCTTTTGTGTTCCCTCTGGTAAGTCACTAACGTTAGAATATATTGGAGTTTAATATAGCATCAGTAGAAAAGGTTATTTTAATAGTTACATAGGTTTGAGTTGACTGTAAACTAATATAAATATGGCAACCTATTTTGTTTGATATGACAATATACATTGCATTTTACTGAAAAAATGAGGTTCAAGATTTTCAAAAATAGGCATCTAAAGTTAGGCTCTGAATTTCTTACTTAGCTGCATAAATGAGTGGCCTGATCTTCATAAGTGTTGAGTGCCCTGTAGCGCCCATTGGATTGGAAGCTTACTTCTGATAATTTGGTTGAAAAAACTTGAGTGAGATTAAAATGAAAGAAAATTATGTGGATGTTTCTGTGTTTGGATTGGAGAAGGTATTTGAGTCAGGCTATATTTCTAGAGTCATAAAAGGATCCAAGAGGATGATGTGTAGTTTTTACATGTTGCATTGGTTAATTGGCTGGTAGCTTTTGAAGTAGTGATTTGAGGATACTTTGCTCTGTGTAGTCTTTAGATTTCCCTAGGTTGAAAGAGTAGTAGTGGAGCTTCTGTAAAGCAGTCATTTCCATCTTTCAGGAGCCAGATTTTATTGATGATATAGAAGAAAAAACTCCTATTAGCAATGAAGTAGAAATGGAATCAGAGGAGCAGATTGCAGAAAGGAAAAGGAAGATGGTAAGTTGGGAAGCAAGTAGCTGCTTAAAGCTGTCCCTAGGACTTAGTGACGGCTGCTCTTCCCATGCTAATTTGCTGCCTTTTTGTAGGCTTTTAGAATCTGAGAATATATGAAGCCAGTACTCCATATGCACTTTTAACTTCAAATCCAAGGCTTGCTTTTTGAGTGAGAACATTTCCATTTGGCTTGATCATCACCTGCTGACAAACATGCAAATCTGCTTTTGTTTTTAAATGTGTATACTTTTCTATTGTCTCTGCATAGGTGCTATTACTTATAGAAATGCCCAGCTGTGGCTTTAAGACTACCTTTTTATTATTGTGCACCTCAGAGGTTGTATGATACAATTGGGGGCTAAGATATAATCAGAGGCCAAGATTTTCATAACTGACTAGTGATTTTAGATGCTGAACTTAAGACACATTTAAAGAGGCCTAATTTTCAGAGGCTGTTTGCTCAATAATTTCTGAAAATTAGGCCCTCTTTAGAGATTCTGTCTTTTGGATACTCAAATTTAGATGCTTAAAATTACTAGTCACTTTTGAAAATCTTGGCCAGGGGTATAATGGAAATATGTAATCTATTTAAATACCAGTATGAAAAGTTCCATATTTATCCTTGCCCTACATACATCATCTTTTAAAGGCAAAAGTGATCTCCAAAACTTCAGCTGCTGTCTTGTACAGACAAGCTTGAAGGATAATGTTCACTCAAGCTTTTGCCTGCACATTGATATGTATCTAAAATGAATTTGCTAGACAGATATGGCTAGACTTAGCCATTTGATTTTTGCATTCAAAATGAGTTGTAAGTTTGTACAGTTCTTGTGCATGCAAAAATTTGGTAGGGGAGAGAAACGTTCACTCGAACATCTGGTTAGATGTCTACCAGATTTGTTCATATATACAGAGGGTATGCATCAAAAGGCTTATTTATTGTACAGGCACAATCTTAGTCATATGATAATGTGCTACTAAAAATGTGTACCTACAGTTTAAGTGTTTGGGGTCTTTATGAAAATTTGACCGTTTAAGTAATTGAATTACATTGATTAAATTTGAATACTGTTTCAAATGCTATGGACACAGACTTGTTTACAGAAAGCATCTTCTTTGCTTTAAGATGAATAATCGAACATTTAATTTGGGAAAATAGAATTGCCATAACTTAAGCCTTCCAATTACACATAATCGTGTAGTGTACCTGTGGTGATATTTATTAGTTATACAGCAGCATAGGTGTGGAGTTTGTGTTTCACAGACCAATGTAAAGGACAGGTCACTGCTTCAAGGAACCGACAGCCTAACTCAAATTTAATACTGCAGACCACTACAATAAACAATGGGTTGGAAAGGGGATATTTCCAGCCTCACCATTTGGAAATAATACAGATATTTTGGTGCAGATTTGCTCCAGTAAAATAAAATAAAATAAAATGCTGGGAATGATGCAAAAACTGGTACTTGATACTAAAATAGAAAAACACGCATTCAAAATTCTTGTTTCTTTATGTATACTAGTATTCAATTAAAATGTTAATGCATTGTTAAAGTTGAAAACATACAAATAATAGTGTATTAAAATAGTTCTTATTGTAATATTGACTCGTTTGTTTGCATATATGGTATATCTGGTACCTTTGGATTGCTGTAAGAAATTTAGTATGTGTATAGAACCTAATACATACATCATATAATATTGTGCAATTTAGGTATACAATCTCATGTTTAGTCTTCATTTCAGTTTGTGTGAGAGTGTGTGAGAGAGAAGCACTCCGCCTTGAGAGGAGGTAGGGACTGGCAGGCATGCATGGAGAGGTAATAAGGACGGGTTGGCTGATTTGTCAGTCAGGATATTTGTATGAATTGGCAATCATAATTTCACACCATTAGGAATGCATATCCCTAAAGCAGTGGTCCCCATACTTTTCCTCTCGTTCTCCCCCCTTGCCAGTAATAAAATGTGTTCGTGCCTCCTTGGGCTGGGAGTGGAATTGTAGGCGGGGACTGGCAGCCGAGTGTGGGGCTCTGGGGAGTGCTCCCTTCCCGCTCTCTTATGGTGGCTGGTCGGGCTCTACCACGCCCCTCCCTGAACGTTCTTTTGTGCCCCCCTAGGGATTCAGTCCACTGTTTGGGAACCACTGACTTAAAAGCAGGATTCCACATTTTACATTTCCCTTGAACCAGAGTTGAATAGCAAATGGTGGCATAGTGTTAGACATGCTGCAGTTCTCCAAAAAGGGCCATGTTTTTGGAGTTTAATGTACCCCCCCTACATGCCCCCATGTCATATATCATACAAAAGCTTATTTTATGCATGTTTCAGATGTAGTATGATGTGGAGCTGTCAAGTGGTGCTGTAAATCTGTAGGAGAGGTGAAATAGTGGTACTATGAATGTGTCATTTTGTTGCACAGTTCCAGAAATGCTGCAACATGACTATAATTCTTACTGTTTTGTTACTCCGGGGGGTATTCTGTGCCACTGCACGCATGCAGAATTCATGCCCACAAAGATTTCTTTGCTTCCCCGCAGAAAATGATGGGGAAGCAAAGGGAACCTGCAAGAGTGGTCACACGCCCCTCCCCAGCAGCGCGGGTGCATCTTTTCTGGCCCAGAGCAGCCAGCAGGGCGGTAAACCATGGACGTAGTTGGAGGTTGGTAGGGGGACATTGCCCCCGGAGTTGAGATGTAGGAGGACACGTAGAGTCACATGCCACTGGCCTTCCCCCTTTCCCTCCATTTTCTGTACAAGTGCTTGGGGTGGGGTGGAGTAGAGCCGGACCAAGATGATGAGGGTCAGAGTGGGAGGGGAAGAGGCAGCGGGGAAGGGGATAAGGGCAGAGGTCAATGGGGATAGGAAGGGAGAGGGGAATGGGGGTATGGCAGGAAAAGAAGGGAATAGGAGAATGGGGGGCGGGAAGTGGGAGCCCAGCATGTGGAGTCCCCTTGGCAGCAACAGTAGCCCAGGCTTCTCCATTATGTAGGCCTATAGAATCCCCACCCCGACAAGCCCCAATCCCTCCTGCACCTGGACCATTCCAATGAGCCCCTCCACTTGGACCCCCACCAAACCCCACTCCTCCACCTCCATCCCCTGAGCCCCATTCTTCCCTTCTGCCCCCCAGACTCCATCCTCTAAGGCCCATCCACCCACACCCAGACCCCCTCTTCTGAGCCCCAACTACCATCACCTGGACTCCCCTGCAGGGTTCCATTAACCCTGAACCCCTCAATGAGCCCTGTGCATCCAGATCCCCCACTAAGCTGCCCACACCCTGATTGCCCCATACAGAACTCCATCATCCCATACCTGGACTCCCCACACTAAGCTAATCCACACTTGGATTCTGCTGGGCTGAACCTGCCTGTCCACACCGGGAGTGCTTGGCGTACAGGAGCAGGCCCAGCCATTGCAGCGAGTCAGGATCTGGTGGAGCCTCACTTCCAAGTCCCTGCCATATGGGGGCAGGGTGCTGTAGGGGGATCTCCCACCTCTATGCATGCAGCCAGTGGCCTGTGTGCCACACTGCAGCCTCCACATTGATTTGTAGAATTTTAACTTTTTGTTTTGTTTTGGTTTTTTTTGATACAGAATTTTTAATTTTTTGGCACAGAATGCCCTCAGGAGCATTAAGTTATTTCAGCACCTTAATATGGTGTGTATTGGTCAGAACTACCAAACAACAATACATTAAGATTTTTATTGGTTTTTGCATGGGCAGATATTTTTTCAGAAATGTCCGAGGTGTTTAGCGTGTGGCAAAAATGGTGACTATCAACGTTTTGTAACTAACATAAAATGTTTTCACATCTTATTCTCAATTTTCAGAGTATCTCACAATTGATTATAATAGTTTTCTATATTTTCTTTTGAAATTTGCTGACCAGATCAGTTTCACACTGGAGGTTGTGCACCAGATGTAGTAGATTGTATGCCCATAGTGAAATACTAATGTAATGTTTCCCCACTTGTAAGCTTTTGTACACACAGTGTAGCACCTAGTCTGCCTAGTAGAAGGTTTAAATGCTTAATTGTCTATGCATGCAGTACTAGAGTTGAAATATTCTAGAAACTAGTTTTTAATTCAGAGATACTTACGCACAGATCAGTATTAGTGATAGATGATAGTACACAGCTTCATGTTATGAATATATAAAAGCTGTGAAAGAAGGAAGTGGCCTAACAAGAAGAGGGGAGGCAAAGTCCACAAAAAAGTCCTTGCCTCTGTACTGAAGAAGGATGTTACTACTCTTACCAGCCAGGTCATTAACAGTATGAGAAACCTGTTTGACTCCCAGTCACAGCCAGAGGATTTTTATCAACATATCTACTTGACTGCATGTAACATCAGACATACAAGAGTCTCTACTGAAAACAGCAGATGTTGATGAAAAACAAATGGAGACATTTGTGAGAGGTGCACTTGATTCTGATGGGACACACAACTTCATCAGCCCAGTCAAGAAATCTGGCATCAGTACATTTGCTGACATAGCCAGGAAGACCAAATTTAAGACGGTCAAGGGAAGGACATCACCGCAGCTATCAGTCCAGAAATTGTCTTCTGAAGAGCCCTGTCCTTAGAAGATGCAGAGATGATGCTTTAGTGGCAACTGTTTTGCACCCAGTAGGACCTATGCTGATGGAAGAATGAGAAGAACAGATATAGCTGAATTAAGGAATCAGATGGAACCTCAAGCTGAAAGAATCCATGAGCAAGTCCAGCAAAGAAACTGGAGATACATTCTACGTATTCAATGAAATGGCTGCTGAATATCTGGGAGATGTGTAGAGCTCCATGGAAAAAGTTTCTAAACATGGCATACAACAGTCACTTGTAAAATTTCTCTGTGACTATATGGTTCAAAATGCACCTGAGCATGTAGGTGCACACCCAACACACACTCTTCCTTGCTAGCAAAGTCCATCACCAGTAGAGGTGTTGAAGAAGCCCACAACTTGTACCGTATGCAAGAGGAAGCAGAGAAGGATGTTTCTGCACCACTGATTGATGCAGTTCAATCCCATTGCTTCTTGTCCTATCCTTAGAGGTTAAGAACAATTTTTCTTCCTCCTCCTCCTAACAACCTTTTATGTACTTGAAAACAGTTATCATGTACCCTCTCAATCTTCTCTTCTCCAAACTAAAGAAACCCAAGTTTTTTCAATTTTGCCTAGTAGGTCATGTTTTCTAGACCTTTAATCATTTTTGTTGCTCTTCTCTGGTCTTTCTCGAATTTGTCCATGTCTTTACTGAAATGTGGCACCAAGAACTGGACACAATACTCTACTTGAGACCTAATCAGCACGGAGTAGAGCGGAAGAATTAGTTCTCGTATCTTGCTTACAACATTCCTGCTAATACATCTCTGAATGATGTTTGCTTTTTTGGCAACAGTGTTACCCTGTTGACTTGTATGAGGGTCGTTCAAAAAGTTCTAAGCCTCACCCAGAAGGAGTTGCAGAAACAAGACAGTTTTTCACAATTTTTCTATATAGTCCCCCTTGACATCAATGCACTTGGTCCAACGATGCTCAAGCATTGCAATCCCACGGAAGAAGGTGGCATCCTGGTCCTCCAAAAACTCCTCCACAGCACATATGACCTCATTATTGTTTCCAAAATGGCGACCACGTAGGTGGGATTTGAGTTTAGGAAACAGGTAGAAGTCAGATGGAGCTAAGTCTGGTGAGTAAGGGGGATGGGGTAGCAATTCAAAGCCACAGTTGGCTGCTTCAGCTACTGCAACCTGAGCAGAGTGAACGGGCGCGTTATCCTGGAGCAAGAGCACACCTGCCCTCAGCTTCCCTCTGCGTTTCGACTTGATTGCTTCCTTCAGTTGTGTTAATTCTGATGCATAGTACTGTCCATTAATAGTTTTTCCCTTTTCCGGGTAGTCTATCATGATTATGTCTTCAGAATCCCAAAAAACAGAAGCCATCACCTTGTCAACAGACGCTGCCCGCTTGAACTTCTTTGGGGGTGGAGAACCAGGGTGTTTCCACTGTTTGCTTTGAATCTTTGATTCAGGTTCGAAGTGATGAACCCAGGTTTCATCTTGAGTTACTAATCTGCGGTGGAAATTCTCAGGGTCAGCCTGGAAGCGAGTCAGAAGTGTCCTGGAAATGTCAACCCTTTGCAGCTTCTGCTCTGGCGTCAGCATTCTTGGGACCCATCTTGCAGACAGCTTGCTCATCCCCAAGATCTCAGTTAAAACAGTGTGAACTGAACCAGAACTAATGCCTATGGACTTAGCTATCTGCTGGACAGTAAGACGTCTGTCATCCAAAACCATACGGTGAATGGCATCAACTTGATCATCAGTGGTTGAGGTTTTTGGTCATCTTCTGTGCTCACCCTGCCCCGCTTGAATTCAGCAGCCCACTTCTTCACAGTTGCATAGGAAGGGGAGTCCTCAGCAAGTGTCTGTACCATGTCCTCATGGATTTCCTTGGGTGTCATACCTTTCTTTTGCAGATACTTTATGACTGCTCGGGCCTCTGTTTTGTCCATTTTTAGATTTGTCGCACTACCCTTCACCTTTGTATGGGCCTCACATGCACACAAATTAAAACAGAAATCTGTATTTGTTTTTCTAGTTTTATAAGAAGTGGTAGTGTGTTACAACAACAAAAATGTTCAGCTATGGCTCTTCTTTCTGGGTGAGGCTTAGAACTTTTTGAACGACCCTCGTATTTAGCTTATGATCCATGTTGACCTCCAGATCCCTTGCTGCAATAATCCTTCCTAGGCAGTCTTTTCCTGTTTTGTATGTGTGCAATTGATTGTTCCTTCCAAAGTGGAGTATTTTGCATTTGTTCTTATTGACGTTAATCTGATTTACTTCAGACTATTTCTTCAGTTTGTCCAAATCATTTTGAATTTTAATCCTATCATCCAAAGCACTTGCAACCCCTCCCAGTTTAGTGTTATCCTCAAACTTTATAAGTATACTCTCTATGCCATTATCTAAATCATTGAGGAAGATATTGAACAGAACTGGGCCAAGAACCAATCCTGCTGGACTCGCTCAATTTGACCTTCCAGCTTGACTGAACCACTGATACCTAGTCTCTGGGAACAGTTTTCCAACCAGTTATGCACCCACTTTATAGTATCTCCATCTAGGTTTTATTTTGCTAGTTTGTTTATGAGAAGGTCCTGTGAGACTATTAAAAGCCTTACTAAAGTCAAGCTATATCATATCCACCAGTTTCTTCCATAGGCAAGACTGTTACCTTGTCAAAGAAAGCTATTAGGTTGGTTTGACATGAGCTTTGTTCTTGACAGATCCATGCTGACTGTTACTTATCACCTCATCTCCTGTTATCTGTGTTTGCAAATTGATTTCTTAAATATTTACTCTATTATCTTTCCTCCTACTGAAGCTAAACTGGGTGATCTGAAATTCCGCAGGTTGTCCTTATTCCCCTTTTTCCCCTACCTGTCCAAATGTATTATTAGATTTTATTTTACCCCTTAGATTGTTGTTATGATGCTTTGTAGTCACAAAGAAATCGAGTTTTGTGTCTTGAAATAATACATAGTAGTTAAACTAGCAGAAACAAATGCTAATATTTCAGTGTGGTCATTTTAATATATTGATGGTGTCATTGTTTATCCCCTTTCTACTGTAACTGCACCACTTGACCGCTCCACATCATACCTCATCTTAAAGAACACATAATAAGCTTTCAAGTGGTGTATGGTGAGCATGTTTGTAGGAGAGTACTTTAAATTGATCATATCAGTGTTGTCTGCCATTCCTCTATGGGGAGTAAAGACAACAAAAAGGAGTCTGTTACTGGGAAGGGAAGACAAAAGGCTTAGAGAATGGAAAATAGATAGGTGAGAGCTAGAAATAGAAGAGTGAGAGAATAGTTTTTAGGGGGGCAGGAAGAAAAAAAGGGGGGAAAGGCAAAGGAATAGAAAAAATAAAAACAAAACAGACACCAAGAATGATAGGACTAGTCAAGGGGGAGATTACTTGTACAAAAGAGGGGCGGGGCTTGAGATGTGGGTAAGTAACACTTCCCCCTCCATTTAAAACAAAAACAAACAAACAAAAAACCCATTGCACATACCAGTTTTTTTTCCCCCTGAAATGGGAGAGAATGACAGGAGAGGAAGAGGGAAGGGAATTGGGTGGCTGTAAAGGAGGTGAGGAGTGTGCGCACACTGTCTTTTTTTTTCCTCTGTCTGCTTGAATTTTAGTGGTGTGGAAAAGATATTATTTATTGATGTTTTGAGTCATTTACAATAAGACATTAAAGTATGTTGTCTTGACTTGTATGGTTACATATCTTTATACAGAATTAACAATATTGATAACGTTGTATGTTGACCATATATTATTATATCATTAACATTTCCCTCCTTTTTTCAAAATTATTTAAACAAATCTCTCTGTGTGTAACTGTTCATATTACCTTTTTTCTGGGGTAGGGACATAAGAGTCTCTGGAGAATAAAAAAAAAGCTGGTGGGGGGCATGTGGATGTAATTGTTCTCTGTGTATATCCTTCCTGACTGGCCTGTAAATATAGGATTATGGTGTTGATATCATAGTATCTCAATTTCTATTTTGTATTTGTGACGAGTATCGTTTTCCTGTGCAAGGTATACTACTTACTGTTTGTTTGGAACTTTAAAAACACAAAATTTAAATCTTCTATTAGATATTCTATTAATAGTTTTCTACAGTGATCTACATTAGGAATCATTACCTGGCCCACAAATTTGATTGTTGTTGTTGTTTGGTTTTTTTTGGTTTGTTTTGCTATAAAGAAGAACAACAGGTGTAGCTTCCTTATTTCCAGTTTGAATCTTTTTGACAGGCCAGCTCCCACATCTTTCAGTCCTGTTCAAGTTCTGTCTCTAATTTAAATTTCTTTCAGGATGGTTTTCCCCCAAAATGTTTATCATCCAGCAGTTTCATATAATCCTGTGTGAAAGAGGGCCTGGCTGTTTTGCATTTCATACAGATACATGGGGCAATACTATGTATTTTATTATATAGAGGTGGAGAAACATCTCAAAAGTTATGAGTACTTTGGCTTTCATGTACCTGTCTATCTTTTTTAATCTTAATTATATTGTCAAAAGTTTCTGTCAATGAAGCTTTCTGATCTTTTTTTTTGTTTTTTGTTTTTCTTCGTTTTCAAACAGTAAGCTTTTATGATCTCTGTCTATTCTGAAGTGACTGTAAAGACAGCATTGTGAGGCTCTATTTATTTTGTTTAATTGTTTTCTTGTCTTGCAAGCACTAAACAATTATTTTTAACTGACAGCACAAGAGACTTTACCAAAGATCTAAAAGGCAGACTGCTTTTCTAGCTCATCTGAATTAGAATTATAGAATATTAGCATTGGAAGGGACCTCAGGAGGGCATCTAGTCCAACCCCCCTCTCAAAGCAGGACTATCCTCAGCTAAATCATCCTGGTGAGGGTTTTGTCAAGCCTCAGCTTAAAAACCTCTAAAGATGGAGATGCCACCACCTCCCTAGGTAACTCATTCCAATGCTTTACCACCCGCCTTGTGAAAAACTTTTTCCTAATGTCCAACCTAGACCTCCCCTACTGCAACTTGGGACCATTGCTCCTTGTTCTGCTATCTGCCACCACTGAAAACAGCCTAGCTCCATCCTCCCTTGAACCCCCTTTCAGGTAGTTAAAGGCTGCTATCAAATCCCCCCTCATTCTTCTCTTCTGCAGACTAAACAGGCCTAGTTCTTTCAGCCTCTCCTCATAAGTCTTGTGCTCCAGCCCCCTTATCATTTTTGTTGCCCTCCGCTGGACTCTCTGCAACTTGTCCACATCCTTTTTGTAGTGGGAGGCCCAAAACTGGACACAGTACTCCAAATGTGGCCTCACTAATGCCGAATAGAGGAGAATAATCACTTCCCGCGATCTGCTGGCAATGCTTTTACTAATGCAGCCCAATATGCCATTAGCCTTCTTGGCAACCAGGGCACACTGCTGACTCATATCCAGCTTCTTATCCACTGTAACCCCCAGATCCTTTTCTGCAGAACTGCTGCCTAGTATAGAATAGTAAAGATCTTTGGTTCAAATTCTGCCATCAGGTACACCAGTGCAACTCATGTTTTTTTTAATAAGGCTACATGAGTATAACTGAGGTCAGAATTTGTCCCTGAAATAAGAATCTGCTTAAAGTCTGTGAATGTGTGAGCAAGTATAGACTCCAACTCTTGCTTGTCACTGTGTCTGCTCTGCAGTGCTAAGTCAACCTTGGTATTTAAACAGATTTTATTCTGAACATCCACAGGGAACAGATCGAGGTACCATATTTACACTTTCTCTGCTGGGAGCTACCAGTGCAAAGTGGACTCATCTCCTTAGTTAGAATCTGAGAATCATAGAATATTAGAGTTGGAAGGGACCTCAGGAGGTCATCTAGTCCTTTAGTGTCACAGAATTGTCTGGTAGGGTGCATTATCTCTTGACATGCTCCATTTTAACTATTCTCAAGGGTTTATGGTCCTCTCAAGAGCAATATAAAGTTTTGAGTACCAAATTGTTAAGAAAAAACTATATTGTAGCTTTTGCTTTAATTACACTGAACCTGAATGTTTGTCTGCTTGAAAACTGGGTATCTTGATGCATTAATGCAGACCCTATGGGCCTGAGTTTCTGATATGAGAAAGACTGAGCCCTCAAAGTTAAATATGTAGTTTAACTATATCTGTCTGAGGTGCTTTTTATTAATTATTAGTTATAGTAGTATTACTGTGGTACCTAGGGGCGCCAGTCATGGACCAGGACCCCATTGTGGTAGGCGCCGTATAAACACAGAACAAACACTATACCTGCCCCCAGATAACTTAGTCTAAATATAAGACTATAACAACAGGTGAATACAATACAGACAAATGTCTGGAGAGTACCAGGAAACAGTGAGATAGCATTGGGCATCCATGAAAAACAATAGTCTTAGCACGCCACAGCTGATGTCAAGTTTTCTGTAGAGATCATGGAAAAGAGGAGTTCAGAGGAGGAGGAGGAGGTAGCTTTGCAGATGTTTTATAGGGAACTCCTCCCACTCACTTCGTTGCATCCAGCGAAGTGGGTTTCTGCCCATGAAAGCTTATGCCCAAATAAATTTGTTAGACTTCAAGGTGCCACAGGACTCCCACTGTTTTGCTAAAAACAGAATAACATGGCTACCCCTCTTTAACAACACGGACATTGAAATTGTCTTTGTTAGGGAAGTCAGTCAGCATCCCACTAATGTTTCAGGAGGCCTTTCATGCCTCTCAACTTTTTCAGGCTGTCTGCAGACAAAAGAATATAACACTGTATCCATTTACACTCTGATCATGTTTTCAAGGTTTTAAATGAAGTGCAACTAAAGATATTTCTTACGGATAATTTTTTTTCCCTTTGTAAACTTCTAGTGGGTGTCATGATATTACCTTGCCTTTGGTTAGGGTCATGAGATAAGTGACATCCTACAAAGCTAATATTGCTCTGTAGATTGAATACCAGATGTATTAAGAGAGGATGAAAGCATCTCTCTTAAATCCTTGCAGATTAAAACAAGGGAGAGATAAAAGGTATCGAAATTAGTTGAACGCTAAATTAATGAGAATGTGTGGTGGCCAGTCTATGGATTATGTTCTATTCTGCTTAAGTGTAACTTTCTGTTAGCAAGTATTTATTGTGCTGCAAATCCGCTTCCTTTTAGATGTGACAGAATAGGTTACATATATTTTGCCCTTGCTAAAAAAACTGATTATATAGTATTCATATTTGATCTATCGTTTCTTCTTAAAAACATTAAATTTCTGTCAGTCACAGATATAGAAATTTGTATTCCTTGTCTAAAATATAATACCATCATGTGCAATCGTTGCATAGTTAATTTAAGCAAATTAACGCTATATGACATTGAACTCTGTTTAAATAGCACTCAAGAGCTGTGGTTAGTGGTCTTTCATATTGCAGCAGGATATGCTCCATCCTCCCATAACCTTAAACAAATGTAAAATGGTAAGGGAAAAGATTTTTGCATTTCTTTCTACCTTCATATTGTCTACAAAGCTATGGATACGGTACTGCAATACTCCATAAGGTGGTTCTTCGAGTGTTTGCTCATGTGAATTCCAATTGGGGTTGTGTGTGCCTTGTTCAAGGTTGCTGGAAGGTTTTTCCCCCACTAGTGGGTTTGGCTCAAGAGCCCCTGGAGTCGTGCGTCCATAGTTCTCCATATAAGGGCCTAACAACCCTCTGCCTCCTCAGTTCCTTCTTACCGCCTGTTATGGTTGGCTGGAATCCATTGTCTCTTGCTTGAAGAGTCCTTTCTCCTAGTACTCATTTGCTTTGTTCATTTAGCATTAATCATTAGCAGTTAAGAGTAGTTAGATATTTAGGCAGATCCCCTTTAAGGGATCACTCTGTTAGTCCAGGAACTGGGGCGTGCCTTGTTCTCCTCGATTCAAACCGTGTGTGGAGTGCAAGATGTCCATGCCAGAGAGTGACCTGCACTCACTCAGGGAGGCTCACCAGAAAGACTGATGCAAAATCTGCAATGAGTTCCATCCTCGCACCCAGAAGGAGAGGAATTAGAGGTTGAAGTTCCTCCTGATGGAGGCAGCTTTTCAACCATCTCCGAGTACGTCAGAGCCAGCACCCAGTGCATCAGGATTGGTTAGAAGTGCTTCAGCCTCTGTCCATGACCCGGTGCCAAGGAAGGAGTCAAGTATTCGAGACCCTTGGCACTGTAAGGAATCTTGAGTACTGAGAGTAGAAAACGCTTGGCACAGCTTACATTCACCAGTCCCCAGGAAGAAGCATAAGAAATTGGAGAGGGGTCGCTCGCTCACTCCAAAATCTGTGGGGCATATGTGAGACCCATGTCAGGCCACTCGAGCACTACTTCCAGAACCATGGCGCCATTGACTCCGTTCCCAGGAAGGGTTACAGTGAGTCCGGTGCCAATCACTCCCCCCACCAGGGAGCTGGATGAGGTGGTGGAGGACATCCAATCACCCTCCACCCAGAGACATTTGAAGTTGCTAGGGAGCTCATCGAGAGCATGATGCCACAGCAACCACAGGAAGTGGCAGATCTGGTGCTGTTCAAGTTGGCACCTTCCAAAGGGAAACCCGCCCTGTTGTCCTATCACCCTTTGCCTCAGCACCAGTTGCTAATGCCGAGCAGCATTGCACAACCATGGTCTCCAGAAGTCTGAAGCAGAATCCATTACCTCACAGAGGAGTCCACATCGGGACAGGAGTCAGCACTGGGGACAAGGACCTCACTTGTTGGCACTAGGGACCTCATCTGTTTGCGATACCATGGCCATCCCAGTGGCAAAATCCTCAATTGCCCTTCTGGACCCCATGGGCTTTTCATCAGGCACAGATCCCAGTCTGGTTGTCCTTATCCTTAGTGTCGGGGAGTAGACTACTGGGCTAGATCGGAGCCAGACACAGCACCGATTATGGAGGTACTGATGCCAGCACCAAGTCCAATGCCGCCAGTACCATGGGACCCTCTGGGTGCCGAGGGGCAAGAGTCTGGTCCTCTGAGTCACTATCCTCCTCTCCAGATGGGCAGTGGCGGGTGCCACTCCAGCACCGACATCTGAAGACAATAAGGCACACCAGGACCTTCTCTGCTACGTCATACAGAGCCTGGAAATCCATGTTGAGAAGGTTGCCAAAGGGGAATCGGACTGTATGACGGATATATCGTCCCCATCGGGGCCATTGAGGGTACCCTTGCCATTAATAAAAACTGTTGACAAGAACATGATATCAGTTTGGCAAACTCCTTCCTCCATTCCCCTATATGCAAAGAGGGTTGCGTGAAAGTACTTTGTCCCATCTAAGGGTTACGAGTACCTGTACATCCACCCTTCCCCAGGTTCCCTGGTCGTAGTGGCTGCGAACGAGATGGATAGGCAGGGCAGCCAATGCCCCACACCTAAAGCCAAGGAGGTCAAGAAAATTGACCTATTTGGCAGGAAGATGTATTCCACCAGGGGTCTGCATCTCCAGGTGGCAAATCAACAGGCTGTCCTGAGCAGATACTCTTTTAATACCTGGGGGTCTATCCAAAAGTTCCCAAAGTCTATCCCTGCCAACTAGGACAGCAAAAGTGTCGTTACAAGGGGCCTTAGATGCAGCGGCCTGGACTATGGTCTCGGGGGTATCTCTGCATTGCAGCTTTTATTTGCAGGCATCGGGCCTCCCTTGCGAGGTCCAACAAACTGTGCAGGACCTACTTTTTGAGGGCCAGTCCCTATTCTCTGACCAAATGGATGCAAAATTGCAGTTTGAAGGACTCCTGGGCTACCCTTAAGTCACTGGGGCTACACGCCCCGGAGAAGACACATCAGGCCACAGCCTCTCTCCTGGTTTTACCAGCCACATCAGAGGTGGGACTCCAATCGTAGGAGAGGCAGAAACAAGAACAATAATAGAAGGAGGCCCTACCAGTCCACTTTGGGTAGAAACAAGGGGCCTGCAAAGCAGCCTCTCTGTCCAAAAGAACTTTTGAGGGTGCGTCTAAGGATAGCAGTTCAGTGCTCGGATCCTCCTCCCCTATAATTTTCAAACCATTTGTCCCATTTCTACTATACGTGGACCCAAATTACTTCAGACAAGTGAGTCCTAAGCATGGTAAAACTGGGATACTATGTCCAGTTCCACTCCCTCCCACTCTTCTGTCCCCCGCCATTTCCCATCCCTCTTCAGGGACTTCTCTCGTGAGCAACTTCTAATTCAAGTTCAGCAGCTTCTGGAAGCAGGAGCAGTGGAAGAGGTTCCCTTGGAATTAAGGGGAAGGGTTTTTTATTCTTGGTATTTCCTAATTTCAAAAGCCAAGGGCAGTCTCAGGACCATCCTAGTCCTAAGGAACCTCAACAAGTTCATAAAGAAGCTGAGGTTTTGCATGGTCTCCCTGGCGTCAATCATCCCCTCCCTCCAGATCGATATGCCACCCTCGACCTCAAGGATGCATACTTCCATGTGTCGATAGCCATGAGACACAGACGTTTTCTCAGATTCATGGTCAGCAGTCACTGTTAACAATTCTTGGTGCTCCCATTTGGCCTCTCAACCGCTCTGAGTTTTCGTGAAATGCATGGCAGTGGTGGCTGCCTTCCTTAGGAAGCGGGGGATACAGGTCTTCCCTTTGATCAGCCAGTCGTCCAGATATGGGAAGTCCAGACAACAGGTAGAATTGGACACAGCATTCATAAAGTTAACGTTCACCCGTCTGGGCCTGCTGGTCAAAACTCAAAAATCTGTCTTTGCCCCCATGCAGAGGATAGAATTCTTATGGGCAGTTCTGGATTCAAAGAAGTCCAGGGCATTCTTACCAGACTGTCGTTTTCACAATATGCTATCCATCATAGGACAAGGTTTGTCTATAACTGCACCCAGCGTTCCTCTCAAAGGTAGTCTCTCAGTTTCACTTTCAGGACGTTTTCCTCCTGGTCTTCTTCCCTAAGCCGCATGCTAGTGACTGTGAGTGAAGCCTTCGTTTGCTCAATATTAGCAGGGCTTTGGTCTTCTACAAAGAGAGAACAAAGCCTTTTAGGAAGACACAGCCGCCGCGCCGCCCGCCCCCCCCAGCTCTTTGTAGTGATGGCAGATAGAATGAAAGGCTGTCTGGTCTCCTCCCAAATGATTTCATTGTGAATTACGTCATTTATTAGGACCTGTTATGAGCTGGGAAAAGTGCTGGCCCCTGTTTTGACAGCCCAATTAACAAGAGCCAGGCAATCACGATGGCCTTCATAGCTCGGGTCCAGGATATTTGCAGGGCAGCAACATGGTCCTCCTCCATTCATACTTTAACGGCACACTATATCAGCATCAACACTACACCCAAGAAACCAGAGAGGATGCAGCAGTAGGCAGAGTGGTCCTGCAGTCAATTCTACGTTGAACTCCAGCCCTGCCACCTAAAGGAGTGCTTGTGAGTCACCTAATTGGAATTGGCATAAGCAAGCCTCACAGAAGAAAAGACAGTTACTAACCTTCTGTAACTGTTGTTCTTCGAGATGTGTTGCTCATGTCTATTCCAAATCCGACCGCCTACCCCTGTGTCCCAGTCTCTCAACAAGAAGGAACTGAGGAGGCAGAGGGACAGCAGGCCATTATACAGAGCGCTATGGACATGCGACTCCAGGGGGCTCTAGAGCTGACCCTATGGGTAGTACTGGAGGAAAAGCCTTCCAGTAACCGTGCACAAGGCACGCGCACACCTAATTGGAATGGACATGAGCAACCCATCTCAAAGAACAACAGTTACAGAAGGTTAGTAACTGTCTTTTCGTTTCCATCCACAACAAAAAAACAATATGTACCCTAACTTTATCAAACTTGTGTTTTGATGAAAAGCTTTTAAGATCTCATATGTTTTAGATCAACAGATAGCATATCTGCTAACCATATCTCATGCATTTGGGAAGTTAGTCTGCCTTAATATTGCTGAGGCAACTGTTAAAGTTTTGCACTAGAGTGCAGCTTGATGGAGTTGCAGTATGCAGGGGTTTTGGCAAAGGAATCTTTTTCTCTTTTTAAAGTTTTTCTCAAGATTGATGCCATTCCTGTTGTGGCATATTTGTCATCAAATGACAATACAGTTGATTTGCCTTAGCTCATGTATTTTCCATTATGGCTAAAAGGTTCTGAACTACAATACAGAAAACCAAAAGGGGTGAAATTTTAACTCCTATTATTGTACATCAAGCCACCATGAAAAATGCAGCAACCTGGTTTATATTATTTATTTTGGTTTTGCCATTTCAGTGAGATGTGTACAGAATAAACATTAACAGGACCTGTAAAAGAACTATATATATCAACTTTAACTATCCTGCATGTAGTGTGGCGTAATAGTCCTGCACAATGAGAATAGAATTAAATCTAAACTACAACTCCATAACATAATGCTTTACCTTCAGATATTAGTAAAACACGCAGCACAGGAACTTTATTTTGCCCCTTTGTTTCACTAACAAGACCAGCATAGTTATTTGTATGTGCCCCGTTCTTTAATATAAAATGTATTTCTCCATTGTGCCCAGTCTTTACTGGAGCAAGTTTAACGTTACTAGTAGTAATAAAAATCCCTTGCTATAGGTATGCATGACCCTTCATAGAAAATAAGATGATCAGGTCCCTGACTCAGAGCTTTCGAATCTAAGCATATGATCCTGTAACTTGTGCATTGATTTACATGGAGCTCGTGTGGGCACAGGGGTCTGCTCATGCCCAAGAGTCAAGACATGAATTCCTCATGCATTCATACTGTATGTTAATGTTGGTATATTAATTTTTACAAGTAGGGCACCTATTTCGACGTATAATATTTTTAAAAATAAAAAATAATATTGCTTTGCCTTTAATGTTGAAAAACTCTTCCTGGATATTTATTGGTATTGTTCTTGATCAGTAGTAATAATTTTTCTCTGGCCATTAGCTTTGCAGTATTCCCATTGTGAAATTGACTTGGTGCAACATACAAATAATAGCCAGAGGGCTTGAGATCTGGAGCTATGTGCTTTTTCACAAGTCTAGTATAATTATTTACTGGTAAATGCTTATTTTTAATATGCTATTGGTACCAGTCCAAAACAGGAAACCCTGCTTGTGTGTGTGGTGGGACTGATGATAATTCAAGTTTTATTCAAATACTATTTCATGATGCTAACAGTTATTGTAATTATCTGCCTTTTCTCTGAGCTTTGGCTGAATCTGATGTGCACATGAGCATTTTATGTATATCATTCTATGTTTTTAAGCACCTTTTAAAAATCATAACTTGTGCATTTCATATATAAATTTTGTTTGATAACTGATAAATCCTTATTATATCCTTCAGACAAGAGAAGAACGGAAAATGGAAGCTATCCTGCAAGCTTTTGCCAGACTAGAAAAAAGAGAGAAAAGAAGAGAACAGGCTTTGGAAAGAATCAGCACAGCTAAAACTGAGCTTAAATCAGAATGCAAGGAAGTACAGATTATCAATGACACAGAGTTTATTCAGGTAGCTATCTGTAACTTAAAGTATTAATCTTTAACAAGGTAAAATGTAAGTTTGGAATTCAAAATACATTTTAAGTCTAAAACTGGTGAAATCTTAATTCCATATTTTGTTTTTTGGATTTGACTTGATATTTTGCTAAAATTTGTACAGAGCTTTGACGTGGCATGGTGGTTTTCTTTTATATTTCAAGAATAGATAAATTAGTATAACCATACTTGAAGAACTGCAGTTAAATGAAGAGAGTACTACATACACACAGTGGCTACCTGGAGACTGCATTGGCTAGTATTCAGAGTTCAAGACTGAGTCAGACTTCACTTTAATCCCAACTCTAACAATCATTTCTCATTGTGTCACTGAAGAAGTCACATAGCCTCTTTATACCTTGATTTTTCTCTCTTTAACAGAACTGATACTTACACACCTATTATTCAAGAGTTTTGTAAGGCGTAGTTTATGTCTAATACACTTGGCAATATTCAAAGAGAAAGTGCTATAAATATACTAAATATTATGAAAGCCATTGTAGCTGTTTAGATTTTAAGTAAGAATAATTTTGTTAGGAATATGTAAAATAAAAATTCAGTAAATTATAACTTCTGTTTGTAACAGCCATTGTTAAAAGCATTAATCACCAATGGGAAATACTTTTCTTGCTGGATAGTACTGCATTCTCTGTATTAAATATATTTTGCCTTTCTTTACTATACAGGTACTGTAACAAAAACAAGAAAAAAAGTCCAAAACAATTGCAGTAACATATTTAAGAGCATTATTTATTTAGCAACAAAAGTATGCTGGGGCATTGCAGACAAAAGGGAACAAAGTCCTTGCCCTGAAAGAGTTTTATGATATAAATAGATTCATTAATAGACCAATATAGTTAGAGACTTTCTTTCAATTCAGCATAGGAATTACTAAATCAGTTAGACCCATAGTTCTTCCACTCCTGCTCAACAATGGCTAGTACCTGATATTTTACAGAAACATACAGGAAAACATGTATATGTGTATTTGTGTCTTGAGAGAGTGGTATAGGCATTAAATACTTCCATTTTAAAGCCAGGAACTGGGCTAATAGGCTTTTAAGCCTCTAAGGATGAGGAAATCATCTTATTTTATTTTTAGTCATGTGTGACACTATAGAATTACTTTATCTGCTATATCTTGTACCAGGAATCAGCAAAAGAGGAAACTTCCACCAAGCCAACCTCTGCAAAAGTTAATAGAGCTAAACAAAGAAAAAGCTTCTCTCGGAGCAGAACACATATTGGACAGCAGCGTAGACGACACAGAACTGTCAGCACATGTTCAGATATCCAGCCATCTTCTCCTGATGTGGAAGTTGCTTCACAACAGAATGAAACTGAGAACACTGCACTTCCAGCTGAGCCTGAAACAGAAACTACTGTTGCAGAAATAGTTACTGAAACAGAAGCTCCAGCACTTAATAAATGCCCTGCTAAGTATCCTAAAACAAAGAAGGTATGTCTGTTTATAAAAAGGAACATTAAGGGGAAAAAAACCTTTTTAGAAATGATAAATACGATACCAAAATTTGCTCTTAATTTGATGTATATTATGCAACTCCTTGACTTCATTGAAGTAGTATATGAACGTCATTACAGATTTTGGCATGTTCACTGTTGGTA
Organism: Mesoclemmys tuberculata; assembly: GCA_007922155.1. Taxonomy (NCBI): domain Eukaryota; kingdom Metazoa; phylum Chordata; order Testudines; family Chelidae; genus Mesoclemmys; species Mesoclemmys tuberculata. Next base: position 21,941,382 of record ML675616.1, read on the forward strand.
ATCTAACGGACTAAAATAGTTAATGGAATTCTACAAGAGTGTGGTTATAGCTGTTGAGATACGTTCTTTGGATTTACGAAACTTCTGAAGTACATTTTGCAGGACGATTCTGCAGTTCATGTTTGCTAATCAAAATACTTTGCATATGCATCTAAATATTACAAACAAGAAATCTGTTAAAAGAAAGTTACTTAGATTTCTAAGTCAAGCAATCAGTTTAATAAATAAAAAGGAGTCTTATTTTTCTGTTCTGCTGTATTTGTTATATAGTTTAACTTGTTTTTAACATTAACTTCTTGTGCCAGGATGTCTTGATTTACTGACTTTTCTTTTTGCTGAGAAGACTTAGGTTTCAAGTTGGCTAAACTTAAAAGATATCAAGAAAAGTTAAACACTTGAAAATATTAGGAAATACTGTTCAAAGAAACTTAATTTTTCTACCTAAGCATATTACATAATGACCTGTAAAGAAATCCTATAGCACTAATTAAAACAGTTTTTAAAAAATCTTGCACTGTCAAAGATAAGAATTCTGCAGGCTGAACCAGAAAAGGTGCATATTCTAAACAACTTGTGCAGCATGTTCAAAATTTAAAGAAAATATTTATAATATAAATGTGGAAGAAAATAATGCTAGACCAGTTTAGTCATTTTGACACGAATGAACAACTCCAAAATTCAGTTACCTTATTAAATAATGCAAGTTATCTTTTTATCCTTCCATGCATCACAAAGCCAGAGCATAGCAATGAAGAGGTATATCCTAAACCACAAGGGATATTTTTGCTTTGCTTATATCAGATGCCCACCTTTCATATCACTTTTAAGCTCCTACAGTGCAGCAAAGCTAGAAGCTATTCCTTATCTTTTCTGTTTGTTACCCAAAGCTTAAAGAAGTAAAAAGACATCTGAAAAGACTAAGAAAAATCAGTGACTGAAACTGGATCCTTCATTTGTCACTCCATAATATCCTAGATGTCCTTTTTCTTATTTAAATTGTTTTTATTTAAATTAAATACACTTTCCTCTTTTAAAATATAACTTTAAAAATTTAAAATTGACAACCCATGGTTAACAGTAAATAATGAACAATACTTTGATAAAATCCTTTAAATAAAAAAGACACTGTAACAATGAGTTCTCTTCAAATCTTAGTGAGTGAAAGGGTGCTTCTTTTTAAATTTTTCATATATATAAAAAAATACTGTATGTATAGAATTGGGGAAAATGCATCTTTAACTTTTGAAGTCAAAAGCATTATAAATATGTTGCCGTTTCATGTACTGCGTTATATACCTCTATTTTCAGTCTTTAAAATGGAGCTAATCTGGGTATTTACATTTTTCCAGATGCAAATACTTCCAGTTTCTGTTGTTCAGAGAAGCTTTTTGCCTTAACTACTTTGTTTTTAGTTTAGCTAACAGATGAAGAAAAACATATTTTCTTCATTTGAATGGAATAGTTCATTCAAAATTGAAAAGCAGATTGGAGTTGAAAAAGCAGGAAAGCCTGTGTTCCTTTTTCAACCAGTGAATAAAAACCAGGTGCAAGAAAATAAGATCTACTTATTCTAAAAACATGAAGAACATGGGTCCAAATTTTCAGTTACTTAGGTGGCTAAAGATGTGGATAGGTGCCTTGTAGCATTTTCAAATGTGCACCAACAGTTTAGGATCCATGGTGAGCAGAAATAATTAATGCTTCCTTTGTTGAATAAATCAGTTAATTTATCAAAACCTCTTTTTAATTAAAATTTTTTCTGACGTACCCAGTATATTTAAGGAAGTTATAACTAATAAAAACAATTATAAATGCTGTTTTGTACACTTTTAATTGAATTCCAGTTTCCATCCAAATGCAGCTTGACATAAATCCTGAGTAAAAATTATCTAGTAAATAAGAAATGTGCCATTTGTCAGGTTCTAATATAAATATATGTAAAAAGTAAGAATCTGAATAATACATGATAAATTATATAATTGCATATCAGCAACAATATGAAGTAAAGAGATATTGCCACCTTATTGGAGGGAGTAGCTTTTGTCATTTTACAAGCTTAGAGATACAGGTTGAAGTATAAAATGCAGCACTTTTGGAAGTTATTGAAGATGGTAATGTACATATTGGAATTCACGTTTTCTTCCTGTTTCCTGTGATTGGAGCTAAACCCCTTGTATGACTTAAGGCCTTTTCCAGTTTTATATATGTGGAGAAGCCTCTTTGGGAAAAGTGCCATTGGTGGTGTATTTTGACTTTTAAAGTACATTTTATTGTGGGGTGTGTGTGGGGGGGTTGGTTGTTTCTTTGCCCCCCCTCCGGGGGGGGGGGGTTGAGGGTATATTCAAAACAGAACAGTGAAAATTAATTAAGCTAAAGACTGGATAGTAATGAAATCTTATAATGAAGAGCTATACAGGTTAAAGTATTGTACTGATTTAAATGAAAGCATTTTCCCTTGCTTAGTGGCTTAGAGTGCCAGGGGTTAGTCTTGAAATATACTCTGGAATCAAAATACATACAGTCATAAGAAGATTCAGCCTGTAAAACATTACAGCAGATGATATTATTTGTATATATTGTAGCATTTATGAGCTCCAGTCATGGATCACAACCCCATTATGCTAAGTACTGTACAAACAGAAAAAAAAGAGTACAATATGAATTATTTAGCTAAATATCTGGCATAAAATGATTCAATAATATAAATGAAAGAACCAGCACCATGGTCTTAGTTCAAAATCATGTAAATACTTCCACTTGGTTAGTTATCAATATATTTAATATTTAGATTGATTGGGTTTTTTGTTGCATTATTTTATCAGTTATCAAAATTACGCATTTTATTGTGATAATTTATGTGATCATGAATTTGCACATCTATTTAATTGGGTTGATGTTGTAATAGAATACAAATTCAGTGTTACTAGAGATGGGAGGATAATATAGAGTAAATGTAGAACCAATTTTCAAATTTTGATTAAATGTAAATTGAACATTTGAAGGTAGCATCAGTAGAAAGACATCTTAGCATAAAATAATATGATTTAATCTCACTCCAGGCTACCTATTTGCTGGATGATAAATTAATAAAGCTTTACATACTTTTAACAGAATCTGCTGAGAAATCAAATTGAACCCAGCACTTCAACATGTAGAAAGCCTTCTGTAAATGAGAACTAATTTCATTCATACTCACTGTGAAAAAGACAATCCATCATAAACTGATAGTTCTTTTTATTAGCCACATTATCTCAAGGATGGTAAGAAACATACAAGCTAGCTAGAATTTTAGGGAGTGGGAAGAAAATTATCAATGAGGAATTACAAGATGATCTATATGTGGGATGTTAAGAGAGATGTGTAAATTTACAGTCCAGAAAACTAGATATCTATATGTTGTATAAGCCATAAAGCCTATATGATTACCAAGTGCAGAAGGGTTAAGATACTATACCATTTCGTAAGAAATTGCAAAATGCTGCTTATGTATAACATTTATAAGCATTGACATTTTCCCATTTTCGTCTAGCACTTGGTCAGTGAATGGTTAAGTGAGAAGAATGAGAAGACAGGAAAGCCTATAGACAGCCTTTCAGAAAGGCCTCTGCGTATAACTACAGACCCTGAAGTTCTGGCTACACAACTGAATTCTTTACCAGGTCTCATTTACAGTCCACATGTATATTCTACTCCTAAGCACTATATTCGTTTTACTTCACCATTCCTTTCTGAAAAAAGGAGGAGAAAAGAATCTGTGGAAAACATTACTGGCTCTTGCAAGAAGGTAATGAATCCTTAGACTTAACCTGGCTTTGAAACTAAAGGCAAATTGCTTGTTTGTGTGGGTTTTCTTTTTATTCCGACTCCCTTTTATTTAGTTACAATTCTTGTTTGTAAGCATGAAGCCTATGTTGGAACTTGCTCTACCATTTGTAGCATGTTCAGGACTGGTTTTAATTAGTTATGAAATCACATCTAATTTATGAAAGATTTTTCTTTTTATGACAGCGCTGGTTGAAGCAAGCTTTGGAAGAAGAAAACTCAACAATGATTGACAGGTTTAATTCTCCATCTCAAGAAAGATCTAGAAGTCCTGTGATCAATGGTGAAAATAAAAGTCCATTGTTACTAAATGACAGCTGTTCCTTACCAGGTGAAGCTTTTAACATCAAAATATTATAAGACGTCTTAATCTTTTGAAGTGGCTTAATATTTTTTAAAGTACAGAGGAAGATGGGTTTTCAAACTATACATGCCTATATAAAAAACAAATGTTTTATTGGACAGTGTAGGAAAATCCTCCTCAATATGGAGTATTATGCAGTTTTCTTTGTGCTTGTCTTAGAACACTTGAAATGTGAGATTAAAATAATTTGTGGTATACTATAGTTTGTTACTCCTTCTAGTGTAATTGCCACGTATAAATAGATCCCTTTATTCTTTAGAATATTAAGGGTTTCACTGAGAGAAAATAGCAGAAGTGTTTCATATTAATATGCTCAGGATTGTAGACTCATCCCTGCAGTCCTTGTATATCTAAAATTCCTAATAGTTTTAATGGGAGAGTTGCACAAAAACTTAACAGAAAAATTACCTTGTCTTAAAATTATTTATTTAATATAAAACGAGAATGTGATGTAACTAAGCAACCATGGCATATGAAGTCCGTGAAATGTCTCTTATCCAAAGTTATAAACATGTTGATAGTTTTCATTTTTGAGCTGAAGAATTTCATGACGTAATAACTGATGTATCTTTGGTACTTAATAATGTTTTCTATTTTAGTTACCATTGAAAATTTCAGTTCTTAAGTCTGTACGGCCTTCAATAATTGGTTAGGATTGTAATTTTTCATGTTGAACGCTTTTCAGGAGAGAGACATTTCTTTGACTGGCTGACAGTGACAGTGTGTTGTATTTATAATTTTATTGCATGCCCCAAGGGTCTTTACAAAATGTAGAAAAGTGACTATCAAATAAGCAATACATTGTTTCCTAGTCTTTTTTTTTTCTATTTAATATATAGATCTAACAACACCACTAAAAAAACGAAGACTCTATCAGTTGTTGGATTCTGCTTATTCAGAAACCTCTACACCTACTCCTTCTCCATATGCCACACCAACTCATGTTGATATCACTGCCACAGACCCATCATTGTTTGCTACTCCTCCTAGGATAAAAGCAGAAGATGAAACTTGTAGGAATGGTTACAAACCCATATATTCACCCGTTACCCCCGTGACTCCATGTATACATGGAAATGCCATGCACTTTGAGGTGAGATTTTCAGATAATTTGAATATATACTTTTATCCCAATGTATTAATAAATAAGACATTTTTTAAATCTATATAATTGCTGTCTTGGTTTGCACTTAAAACTGCTTAGCCACTAGCTTTAAGCACCAAGATTATCAAGCTTAGTTTCTATTCAAGGAATGTACGGTCTTGTTTACATGGCAAAGCAATGTGTACCAGAGGGGTGTGATTTTGTAAAGTGCTCTAATATTGTGTTCTTACTGCCCCATGTAGATCCTGCCAGCATGCTCTAAAAGGTACTTAGTTTGTGTTTTTAGAATGCTCCAGCAAGATCTAGGCAGTTAGAGTACAATACATTACAGACCTTTATAAATCACACCCCTCTGACATGCTTTGCCAGTGCCACGTAGGGCTCACTAGGGCTACATTGTAAGTTACTATTTAAGATCCTGGTTGAGCAATCAGAATCACCTGGGTGAATTGAACTCCTTGCTTGCATTGAGGTCCTTGACTTCAGTGGTTTTCTCTGAGCACATCCACTTTATTGCAAAATCAGTCAGGGCCTAAAAATTATATCCAGGATCTTTTTGATAACAGTACAAAATCTGAAAAGAATGAAGGATCATGTGCTTTTCTGTATGTTGCATTGTAATATATAATTAACAGGCTGGTAACTTTTGTATGTTGTGATTATTGTCAACAACAGTTGCTGAAGAGTTGCTTTTATGTCATTAAATTGAAACAAAAACACTTCGTACACGAATTTGAAGAATGGAAACTCAAGCTGTTTCATTCTCATTTCTCGTATCTCTTTGTCACTCCAGTTTAAGTTAGAATCTTACTATTTTTTTTATTTGCAGAATATTTCCTCACCTGACAGTTCTCCAGAAATTAAGAGGCGAGCTTACAGTCAAGAGGTAAGAATCTTTGCAAGAAACTGTAGAAAAGTCTGATCTGTACATCTTCATTTGTAGAAAAATATCTTACCTGTTGTTTTGCAAAACTAATAGTAAATAAAATAAAAATCAGTAAATTTGTGAAAATGTGTCAAGTATAGTAATTTTTCTTCCCACTCACATTGTCCACTTCTGCACATTCCCCATTTTTCTCTTTATGTATCTTTTCCCTTCCTTCTCATCTGCTCCCCCTTCATTTTTTCCCTTTAATTCCATATTCTCCCACTTCCCTTCCATTCTCCCCTTCTTTCTCCATCCCACTTACTTGGAGCTTAGATTGGGGTTCCCAAACTTTCAGCTGCCAGGACCACATCATTTAATCTTGCTCTTATGGTGGGCTGGAGCAGCTCCTCCTGGTCAGGGCACTGGGCCCACGTCACGTGGGAGAGGGGTGGGGAAAAGGGGCAGGGCTGGGAAGAGGGGGAATGAAAACTTGGCATGCCACTTGTGAAAGGTTGCCAACCCCTGCATCATGTTATGAAGGGCTGCATGTAATTGTAATGCCACTGGACTCAGCGGTCTAGTCAAAATGTGTTGGCAGGCTAGATGTGGCCCATAGGTTGGGGACCCCTAGTAGACTATAAGCACTAGAGGACAACATGATCCATACATTTGAGAAGACCTAAATGAAATTTCATCCAGAAAAGGACAATCATAAACTGCATTATTCTGCAGCAACAAAATTTGAGAGTTGAAATTGGTGAAATACTTCATCTTTATGTACAATAATTAACTGCAGTGTTACTATTAAAAATTCCAAAACCCTAAGCACTGAAATGTCTCAAAATGCTCAATTCATTCTAATACTTTTATGTCTCATATATTCAGCTAAAGGCAGTTGTTGAGAAATTCACTTTGCATATTCTAATGGCAATCTTAAGAATGACTCAAAATGTATCTCTGAAAGCACGGAAAAAATTAGTCACTGATCTATGTTAAGTACATCTTCTAGGAGGTTAGAATTAACATGGTTGTTGAATTTTCATGTCAGTTGAATGTATGAACTATAAAAAAAAATAGAGTACTTGTTTAAATGAGTTTAACTGGTTATTTTTAGACACTGGGTTTCTACAATTTTAATTATATAGCTAGTTTTTACGTAAGGTTGTATCATGTTGTCTGACATATTTAAATTAATGAAGTTTTTTGGGAACTTAAAAAAAACAAACAAACCTAGAAATTTATAAAATGTTAAAACCAGGTTGGGTTTAAAAACAAGACAATAGAACCCACTTCCATGGGCACCTATCATTTAAACAGTGTCAGAATCTTGAATATTTGTGTGGAAAACTTTAAGTACATAAACTTTTCTATGATTTAAGATTTCTAGGAATTTGCATAGGAAAGATAAAATTTTGAGCACAAAGTTTTATGTGGTACTAACCTTCTATGATGCCTAGGAAGGCAAGGCATTTCTCTCCTGAAGACATTTAGAATGTCAGTGGTAGTAGGGATCCTTCTTATGCTTGTTAGGTGAATCACGGTTTGGAAAGGAGCCTGCTATATGTGATTTAAGTTCTTTAGAACCAGGAGCCCTTCTTCTGTTGAGCTTTCTATCATAAGAGCAGACATATAAATGTAATACCAGTATTTTGACATTGCAAACAAATTCAGAAATATGAATTTGATTAAAACGTTCTCTCTCAACATACATACCAAAAGAAGAAATATGATAAACATTTATTTTTTTAAGTTGGCCTGTCCATGAAATCTTTTCTTTCTCTCCCTAAAATATTCATGTGTTAAGGTGTCAATAAGGAAGGCATTTAAAAAAAAAGGCATAATTTTGAACTTGATACAAAATGTGCCCCCTGAGAATATGTGGTCTAATTCTGGTAAGAAACATTTGTTTCCATAACTAACATGGATTTAATTTTGCTCTAAGGGTGCAGTTACTAATGAAGCCTCAATTGTGTCACATGTAGTAGTATAAGAGGAAAAGTTATATTGTGAAAAAATAGTCATCATCTGCTATGCACTCTTTTTCTTCAGGGATATGACAGATCATCCACAATTCTAGCACTGAATTCTTTCAGAAATTCCAGTCTGACGGAAATGGGCCTGCAAGAAATAAAGACTATTGGATATTCTAGTCCAAGGAATAGGACCGATGTCACCAGGCAGTGCACTGGAGAAAAGGAATCTGTATCAGACCTCCAGTTGGGACTCGAAGTAATTGAGCAAAGTACACTGCATACAAACTTGGAAGCCCCTTCACATGATAGGACTGATTCTAACAGCCAACTAGAAACTGCTCACTGTGGACGGGGCACAATTTATTCTACATGGGTAAAAAGCCCCGATAGGACAGGTGTAAATTTTTCAATGAATTCTAATTTGAGGGACTTGACACCTTCACATCAGTTGGAAGTAGGAGGTGGATTCAGAATAAGTGAGTCAAAGTGCCTAATTCAAGATGATGCAAGAGGCATGTTTATGGAAGCATCAGTCTTTTGTACTTCAGAAGATGGAATTGCATCTGGCTTTGGAAGGACTGTCAATAATGACATCTTGATGGATGGAAATTGCACACCCCAGAATCCTCCACAAAAGAAAAAGGTTACAACTTTAAGCATCATTCATGATTTATTTTATATAGCCCAGTATATGCATAACTGTTCTGAGAATAACCATATTAATAAAAACCAATTTATTATAGATCAATTTTTACAATGCAGGTGTTATTTTGATTATAGATATTTAATTTCATTACAAATATCCTTTTTAAAAAGAAAAACTCTGATTTTTTGGACCTGAAATTCAATATACTTGTTTATGTTCCAAAACATCACAGTACTCTTAGTTGAGGGGACACTGTCAGCTTAAAAATCATACGTTGCAAACAAACCAACCAACCCCCAGCACAAATTTATTAGAACAGACTATTAAATATCCAGTCTACATTTCATTACTTAACCTGTTGGTTCTCAGCTTGGACAATGAAAATCAATTGACACCAATCATTTTTACTTTAAGGTTTTTAGTGCTCCAATTACATCAGGGGAATCTTTAATTCATGGAAACCTTTCTCTTTGTGTTAGGTGTTATAAAAGTGTACTTTTAGAAAATTCAGCTTTTGAGCCAAATTTTAAATTGACAACATTAACCAACACTACTCCTTTAAATTATAAAGAATATTTAAATACAAATTACAGTATATTTAGGGTATGTATGGCTATAGGCCCATTTGTAACTGTCAGTCACTACCAGCACTGAATATTTTCCTGCATAATGTCTTGGCTACATGTTACTGTGTTGAGTTTATACCCCTTCTCTCTCCTTACAGAATGGGGAACAGGAACACTGGGGATGATGGCCTGTCTCAGTTGACAACCAGCCAGAAGTTCTGCCCCTAATAGTAGCAGTTCTAGATTTCCTCCTCCTTTTTTCAAACATTTTGTGGCAGTAATGAACAGGTTTTTTTCCTTTTCTCTGTTCCTCTTCTTCTTTTATCCCTCTCCAAGATGGCAGACCAGCTCAGGAAAAGGAAATCCAAGTCCAAGCTGTGCTCAGATTGCGAGGTACATCTGCAGCTAGATACTGAAGGCGAGCTGTGTTCTCATTCTGCCTGGGAAAGAGACTCTGACACTGATAGGCATGGTTGTTCCCAGTCATGTCACTGAAACCATTCTTCCTTCCAAGTCTGCTTGAAGATGAAGGGAAGGAATATGATCTCAGCTGAAGCCAAATAGCTATAAACTCCTACAACTACTCTGCCATTCATCCTCCTCTGATGCTTAAGTGCTCCTCATTGTCTTCAAATCCATGCATAGTCAGTTAGGCAACAAAGGGAATTCTCTGTTCCCATCCTAAAATGAGTGTTTACAACTTGAAAAAAGTATGCTTATATCCTATCCCCTTTCACTGATGAGGAATATTCTTAAAAGTATTATAATATAGGGTTTATGTCTACAATATCAGTTAATCATGTCCAAATGAGAGAATATATTCAAGAGAAATTTCACAGAAAAGCAGACAAAGTTGCAACCCTCCCTTCACTGTTCCCCCAAAAGCTAAGAAATCAGAGGAAGTCTGAAGTCCAAAGAACACAAAAAGAAATCAAAGAAATCCCAGATTTCTTTATTCCTGTTCCTTTATCAAGCAAGAGGGATACTTAGAAACTGAGGAAGAGCATCCTGAGAGAAAATTGCAGGAAAACCTTTTCCTGTCCAATAAATTTAAAATCATGAGGAGAAAAGTCATTACCTAAACTGGAATCGAGGCATGTAAGATGTATTTTTAGAAGGATACTAATAGGGGTCAAGTTAAATACATTCCTTCTAAGATCAAATTAGTTATAGGTGTGTAGTTGTTTAATATTATTGTGGCAGGCTAAGAGTTTAGACTGGGCAAGAGGCTCAGTGTGCAGACTTCAGAATTTTACCAAGTGCGGGATCCCAAGGATAGTTACAGACTAGAGTGGCATCAGTGAAATCCATGGTTTAGCCCTTCTGAAAGTTTCTTTAAATTTTCCTTTGGGAAAATTTTCTAAGAAAAGATGTCAAGTCTTAAAACAGCCAGTTTATAGTGGTTTTATTCACTCTGTACTTCATGATTTGGTATGATGACCTCCAAATAACAGATAGCACCAGTCTAGAACAAGAAAATCCTTAATGGCCACTGTTTCTGTGGATTGAGTGCATTTTGTTATAAAATCCTGGACCAAATGCAATATTTTGCTACATCCATGAACTGCAAATGTCTATCCTAAATGTACAGGTTCTCTAATACCTATATGAGGGAAGGGGGAGGAGTCCAAGAAAGTAATCAAATAAAATGAACAAGATTAAATGCCTTGTCTTGCCCTGTCTGACTCGCTGCCCAATCTCCACACTCCTATAAAACAACTAAGGAAATTCAGATCCTCATTTTGCTTCAAGCTGTCCTTTAAACAGACATGATTCAAATTTTGAAGAAACAGATTATGGAGTAGAGAGGCTTGAGGTCATCCGCATCCTCTGCATATTAACAGGAATGGTGTCTACTCATATTTGGTTTTAGTATTTTGTCCCCATATGGCACAATCCCACCACAGCCAGAGGGGGGCCTGTAGGTGGTGCAGCAGTGATATTCTCCAAAGTTGATTTGCTTTCCAAAGTAATTTCACCTAGTCACGTTTTCATACTTCATTTAATATTTGATTTTTCACAAGTGATCCAGTTCCTTGTGTTAAAGCAATATAACTTGTGCCAGAACAAGATCAGTTCTTGAAGGTATACTCCATATTCTTCATCAGGAAGAAAAGATCAGAAGTGTCTTATGTTCTAAAGCTGATGGAATCTCTGCATGTAAGAAAATTGCTATTTTGGACAGAGACCATATGTTTACCATTCATTGTAATATTGCAGCATCTCTCACTATGACCATAGTATGAGTGCCTCAGTCTTTAACATGCTTATCCTCTCAACACTCCTGTGCAATATTCCCATTTTACAGATTGAGAATTGACACACAGAGACTTGCCTGCAGTAATACAGATTTGCATGGTGCATGGTGCATGGATTTGAACTGTGGCCTTGTGAATCTGACTCTCGCACCCCAACACTGGACCCTCCATATAGCTAGCAAGAGTGTAATTTCACATATTCCAGAATGTGATAGCATTCTTGACCATTGGTGAATCTCAGGAAACAGCTAACAGGACCTCTTTTGTTCTTCCATCTGCACCCAGAGTTTTCAAAAACATTCTGTTAATGATAGTAGCCAGTCTTAAGGGCTTACACGTACTCTTGCCTAGGTGATATGTTAATCCAGACTTTGTTCAGCAAAGCAGTTATCTACTCTGAAGATGCTCATGAATTCAGAGGTCCGAGAGCTTGTCTGCACTTATTATGAAACTTATTATGGAATAAGGTAGAGTCTGAATATAAAGTGGAATAGCTGTACTGAAATCACACAACGTATGGACACTTACTTTGGAATAAGAGGGCAACATATGGAATTACTCCAGAATAATGTAGACAATTATGTAGACACATGTAGACAAGCCTTGAGTTGAGATGCACATGGAACAATCTGGGAGAAGAGAGACACAGCAGTGAGGAAAGACCTTTTATCAAGATCTCCTTCTATATCTACCATGATTAGGCTCTGTTTCCATTACTTAGAATGTAGTGTTTTGTGTAGGCATGGTCTCATCTACACCTGAGGATGATTCAAAGATTATTGCCCAAGGAATACAATCATATCCCACTCTGCAAACAGTACAGTGCAGATTCTGTAATCCCACTAGTTATGATGTCAGAGGTGCAATGTGTTCAGTCATCGTCTCTAGAGAAGAGTCCTCACAATTCATGCAAGTCTTCTAGTCTGTGAGTTCACATTCGACTGGTGTTGAAGTAGACACTAAACATACATTTTCTAGAATTGAGGACAATCTAGCTCTCTTGACCTTTCAAAAGAAAGTCTTGAACTCCCATGTTGTGATACAGTTGACTGACATGACTGCAGTATTTTACACCCATTAATAGAGATAGATGAGAAGATCCATCTTCCATGTCAGTCATTTCTTGGATTGGGCCGAATCTTTTCTAATCTCTACTCTTCATGTAAACTCTTCAAATCAAGTGATTTAGAAGTATTAGAGGGGACTTGGTCAGCAATCAATAAGCCAGATAGGTGCTTGGATCCTCAGTCTTCATGTCTCTTCTGATATCAAAACTGCCGGGCCTTCACCCATAGAATGGTTTGCAAACCAACTAAATGTTGGGAACTATCCAACTTTTTCAAAATAAAATGACCTTAATTCCCTTGGATGGGTGCCTTATCGTACCACAGGTCACAGTCTTTTCTATAATTATTTCCCATCATTTCTCTTAACTTACAAAACAGTAAACATATGAGAAAAGATACAGCAACACTAATTCTAGCTATCAGACCTAACGGAGATGTCCATAGTTCAACTCCTTCCTCCTCTCACACAATGACTTAAGTGGGAGTTGTTGGTACTCAGCATTTTTTAAAATCAGTCATGTGCCTAAATGTGGATTTAGTTTACTAATTTTCAGCTTCTATTTTTATAAAATCTTGGCTATGGTATTTATAGAGCACCACTTGCTGTACTATTATATGCAGTTGGTCAGAATCTCAACGGTTATAAATGTTTGTAGCTTCAGTGATTTTTAGTAGCACTATGCCAATTTATACCAGCTGTGAATTTGCCCCAATATCTCATGCTTTTTCTATTGTGGCACTTGTGCTCCCTGGGTTTGGGTTCTGTGATGATAAGGCTCAAAGCAGTAATAAACTGTAATAAATTGCCAGTAATAAAAATGAAAGCATATAGGGGTTAAAACTAAGTTGCACAGAAAGCTAATTTCTTAATGAATAAAAATACTGGCCAGTCAATATGTCAATATTTCTGTCTTTTGTTTCAAAACAAAAAGTGCACACTAGGAGCAGCTTTGCACAGGCTTTTCTCCTTGAGAGAAAGCAGCATAAAAAGCAGTCTGTTTAAAACATCATTTGTTGCTATTATATTTTAAGGAGACTTCAAAAAGTTGCACTTATATAAAAGCTTATTCTATATTCTTACTTAATTTACATCATGTTCTTCAGTAATGAAATAAAACCAGTTTTTACAAATAATCTTGCGTATCAATGTATGCTGAGTCTCAGCCTTTATTAAAATGCAGTAAAGGGTTAACTGAAAACAAAATGCATGAATTGGAAATAATTCATAGTCATTATTTAAAAGAAAAAATTACAGAAATCAAATACGGGCGTTGCAAATCTTTGATTTGTAGATGAGAATAAACCAGCAGCCTGGTGGGTTTTTTAATGCAAATGCATCAGGGGTAGAAACAAGAAAATAAAATAGCTTAAAATGGCCACCATTATCACATGGTAGCTAGCGATTTAGATATTCTGGAACTTCCAGGAAATTGCATTCTTGGAGTCCCCAGTATTTACAATGCAGTCCCCAACAGTACAGCTTCAACAGAGGGACTCTCTCACACTTCCTGCCTCAGATCCATTCTCCACCTTTTCTTAGGGTAAGAAATACATACTTCCTCTCCCTGGCAGTGATCTCTTCCTGTACATCTTCTGTTTCTATTCACCAAAAACCAAAATAAAAAATTCTGTAAGTCTCCAGAAAGGTACATCATTATCCTTAATAACTTCTCTTCTTATATTTTAGAGACCATGCAAGTGGTATTTCCATCTGAAGTTATTTAAAGAGAATTGCCCTGTAGAATTTATTTTAATTTAATTTTATCAAAAATCAGAAGTTAACTGTTCATAATGAAAAATGAGTCAACTTTTCCTCTTTTATGTTTTTTCCATAGGTGTCTTTATTAGAATACCGAAAGAGACAACGAGAAGCTAGAAAAAGTGGTTCCAAGACAGAGAGCTTTTCTCTGGTTACTCTATCTTCTCATGCTCCTGGTGGAGGAAGTATAAGCAGTAACAACGGTGCTAATGATGGGTATAACAGTGGTGAAAATGCGGAGCCGATTGATAACACTGCTAACCTATCTTTACCATTGCCAGCTACTGTTTATAATATAACTCCAGAAGAAACTGGCAACAACTGTCCAACTAAAGAAGCTTCTTCCAGTGAGAAGAATGAACCAGAAGTTCAATGGTAAGCCATTTACTATAGTTTGCAAGTTAAGAAAATGTGTTTAACCAAATAAACAATGGAAGAAGCATTTTTACTCCAAATTTAGAAATTTAGAGTGAAAATGTAGCAGAGTATCTAGAAAATATTACATCTGCATTATGTAAAATTGTAAGTGTCATGAATTCCTGATAGTATCAGTTTATTTTATTAACACATATGTTAGTGTTTTATAGAATCTAACTTTGTCAGACTTGTATTTTGATATTTTTTGTACTTCATTAGTGTGCTACAGCAGGATGACTTAGAATCAAAAGCAATGGGATACCATTTATAAATTTGTAAACTATACATGTTTGAATAGAATGTTTAAGCTACATTTACTTCACAAAAAATAAGTTTTGGCCAGAAGCCTTGCTTTCAAATGAGTGAATAAATGTTTTAATTCTGTTTTCCTCATGATCAGAGACTAGATTCTTCAGGGAAGCGATTGGAGTAGATATACACATTTGCTTCTGTCACTGAAAGTTTGCACTTGGAATATTCAGCAACTTAAATGTTTTAAAATGTAGTATGGTGAGGAGGTCTGTTAGTAAATGGTCGTAGTTTAGCTTGGGTAAAATAAATCAATGCTACTTGTTTCTGTGGATTATAAAATCATAGATAGGATGACTGGAAGAAAGTTGCTAAGGTCAAGATTGTATCTTTGGCCTACCTAGATAGAGCATTTTTTTAATTTCATATTTTGGATAGAGCACTTATAACAGCATCTTATCTACATTAGAGTTCCCAACATTGTTAGCACAGGTAAAGGTGATATGGTGTTTGCTACAATGGAAAACTTTTGTCACGTTTCCCTACTGTACAGAAGACCCCCAGAGCTTCATGCAACCATGAGTTGAGAAGCTGAGCAAGAAGACCCTCCTCTGCTCAGATGGTACTTAGGTTGTGCATGTTGAGCATAGCTGGACTTCACAAAACTTTGGGGAGGTCTTTAAAGGAGTACTTTTAAAAAAAATAATTTTGTAGTGCGGAATCATGCAGAAATTAGTGTATTAGGATGTAAAGGGAGGCAGTTGAAGAACAGCAGAGGTAAAGAAATCAATCAGCAAAACAGAAGATAGGGGAGAATGGAAAATTTCTTACCAATTTCCTTTCTGCTAGCAGCATCTCTCACAATTCTGGGGTGCTGTCCTCTCTCTGCAGCTGTTGGCGGTGGATCAGTACTTTGGCACTGCACAGACTGGCGCTGCCCCCTCTGTTCCTGCTTGCTGCCAGATGAGTTATTCCTAAGCTAAAAAATTTGCATAACATCATTAATAAATATTTCAGAGGTAACGAAATAGCTATGTACACCAGACCTAGGAAAATGATCATATGGTAACGATTCCACTTGACTCCTGAACCATCCAGGATGGGTAGAATAATGGGAGGCTCTGCAGAAAGGAAATTTATAAGGAATTTTCCATTCTGCAGCCCAGCATCTCCCACAATTCTGGAGATCTGGGAAGTAGCAAGCAGTGAATAGATGTAGGGAAGGTTATGAAACAAAAGTTGGGTAGGAAAGAAGTACCATCCTTTTTGTGAGCTTGCTCAAAAGTCTCTGATTTCTGAGTCACTGCATGCAGCACCTTCCTGCCAAAGGAGGCCTCTGCAGAAGATAGAAGGTCCATTTCCTAGTGCTTGGTTAATGAAGCAGTTCACTATAGACCATGTGGCTGCTTTGCAAATTTCCAGTGGGCATGTTTGCCTTGATCCCTTCTGGGACAGAAATCTCTGATGTGTAGGGTTCCTCAATACGTAGTCTCAGCCATCTAATGAAGGAGGACTTGAAAGCTGAGTCTCTGGCATTTTTGTTGGAATGGCATGAATAGGGAGCTTGATCTTCCTGCAGAGTTTTTTATGCTTGAGATTTTTAACACTTCTGACATCTAAGGTATGCCACATCTTTTCATTTGGATGTTGTGGTTTTCGACACAATGAAGAAAGACCAACCTCTTGGGAAACAGAGAAGGAAGAATTTACCTTAGGAGAAAAAGGGATCCTGAATACCACCTTGTAACATGGAGTAAGGCTCCTGTATAGATAGGGCTGGCAGTTCCGACCTTTGCCTGGCGGATGTGAGAGCTACTAAGAAACAAGTTGTAATGGCCAAATAAAAGGCCGACTCTGACATCAGACGTTCAAAAGGATGGCTTGTCGGGGCTCTCAGAACTAGAGAAAGGTCCTGTTTTTAGAAGAATGGCCTGACCACTGGTCTGGCTAATCAGACTACTCAATCTGCCAGGGAGTCTGAGGATCCTCCAAATAGCACACTACGAAGAGCAGACATCTAAGGCACAGTGGTACTGGGCTGAAGGTCTTGGTCTATGCCTTTTTTGTAGGAAGTCCAGAATGGTTAGAATTCCTGGAGTTCTAGGATTTGCACTGAGCTTTTGGCACTATTACTGAATATGAACAAGATAGAGAAGTACACTTTTAGCATTTATACTCTTCTGGAGGAAGAATATCTAAATTACTCTGGAGGACAGATCGCTCAGTACTTAGGCTGTTAGTTGAAGCTATTTTGGGTCCAGGTGAAGAATAGGACCTTCTGAGAGAATGTCCATTCTCTGTGGAAGCTGGAGTTGGGGCTCCAGCGTCTGCTCTATCAGGTCTAAGAAGCAAAGTCTCCTTGGCCAAAAAGGAGTTCTCAGTATTCTCATCAAGTGTTCTCATTTTATTTTCTGGATCAATCTTCCCAGTAGTGGAAAGAATGGAAATGCATAGAGTAGACCTTGCAGCCAGCTATGCGATACAACAGCTGTCCCCAGGGATCTGGGATTTGTCTCTTGTGAAGTATTTTGGCTCTTTTTGTGTTTGTACGATCCATGAATAGCTTGGTTGAAGGGAGGCTGAATTTCTGAACAATAAGATTAAAAACTTCATTATTATTCAGGCATCACTTGGAGTTGTTGACCCTGCGCCTGCTGACCCAGTTTGCCTGATGGTTCAGGTCCCCGTTGATGTGGAGTGCTCTGAGGAGGGAAAAAAGGAACTTTTCTACCCACCTCATTATTTCCCTTGTTTTCATGTGGTGTTTCCCTATGGTTGTTTAAATATGTGACTGTGGTAGTATTGTCTATTTGAACAAGGATGTGGTTCACCCTCAGGTTGAGTTGGAACCTTAGTGTAGCTCTCAGCTCTACAAGGTTTATGCTGTGAGCCATTTTCTCCTCCTTGCTGCAGATTCCCTGGGCTGTTTGGGTCTCTAAGTGAGCTCCCCAACCCTCCAGCCTGGCATCAGTTGCAAGGACTAAAGGATCTGGAAGGCAGGTGGGCATGCCTTTGCAGACATTGCTTTGGGCTGAGCACCATTGTAAGGAGATCATGTGTGTCAGAACCTGTACATGATCTCTCTTTTTCTGAGGAGTGGTCCTACACCTTGAGTATGAAGGCTTGAAGATTTCTGATGCATGATTGTGCCCATGGAATGATCCCTATCCAAGACACAGGAGTTCTAAGAGTTGGAAGCATAGTACTTGCAGCTCTAGAGCAAGAAAATAAATTCCTGGATGGAACCAGAGAACTTTTCTCGGCTGATGATGAAGCCATGGGCCTGCAGGAGATTTAGTGTCCGAGATGTGGCCCAGTACGCTGCTTGTCTAGCAAGGGGTACAGGGGAGTTCCCTGCAACCTGAGTCTGCCTGTTATCACCAATATCTGGCTGTTATTTTCTGTAAAAACCCTGGAGTCCATGAAGAGGCTGAATGTGAGCATTCTGTACCAATGATATTCCTGTCATAGGCAAATAGGGGTATGCAGATATGGTTCTGCTAGATCTACTGAAGTTAAGAATTCCCCTGGGAGAGGGATAGATCTCCATCCAAAACTTCATTTTCTTACCACTTGTTTGAGCCTTTAGAGATTGAGAATAACTTTGATACCCGCCATGCACTTCTATAAAATGACGAAGATGGGGTAAGAAACCCAGAGCACCTTTCTTTTATGGGAACACTTTCTATCACTTTCATATGCACAAGATGAAATATTTTGTTCTGGATCAGATTGCGTTTTACATGATCATTTGAGGTGGGTGCCTGGATGAAGAAGAGCCCTAAGCCTGAGGGAGTATCTTGACTCATTATTTCCCTGACCCACTTGTCCTGTGGTCGATGAAAACCATTCCACTAGGAAATGGGATAGCCTGCCCCGTAGCTTCAGCTCTGGATGGAGGCCTATGCGATCTTTGTCAGAAAGTGGGATTTGGGGGGGGACTGAAGTCCCTCTGGACTTCGATTCCACTGTTTCTATTTGGGAATCTGCTGTCCATTTGCTGGTACCTCTGTGAGGATGAGGAGTGAAAGGAGTGCCTCTCTCTCTGAGGGACAGTCTGTATTCTCTTCAGAGGGCCCTTAATGGGGAAGTGAGAGAGTGGATTTTGCTGCATTGTTAGCTAACACCTTACACAGATTTTCTCCAAAAAGGAGGGCCCTGTAAACTTGGCCAAGCATAGGACGTGCTTATAGTGAATATCTATCTTTCAGGATCAGAGCCAGGATGGATTGATTTGAATCTGGGCTATTTAAATCACCAAGTGGAAAGTCTTGATTTTCATCATCTTTTCCATTTGTACTTCAGTTACTTTCTAAACAAAGGTACCTTTCTCATTAGTTTATATAACCATTAAAATACATTGGTTTACAATTAAACAGATTTTTTTTATACTAGATTTGGTACATCTTTTTGCTACCTGGGAGGGTACACTATAACTATGTAAATTTATTTAAGCAGTTATATAGTTTAAAATTCTTCTTCAAGTGCTTGCTTATGTCTATTCCCAATTTATGGGTATGTGCGTACCTGCACCGGTGCTGGAAAACTTTTCCCCTAGTAGTACCCATACAAGCCAGCTCTTGTGCCCCCTGCAATGGCACATATATAGGCACTGCCGGTTTCCCCTCCCTCTCAGTTCCTTCTTACTGCCTCTCTTGCCTTTGCAAGTTCTTTCGCTAAACCTAGTTTTGTTCATTGTTCTAGTGTACATAGTTTATTGTTCTGTTATAGTTCTAGCTCTTTAGTCGCTAGCATCTCAGGGTTGGGGCATGCCTCGTTCTCCAGAATTTAAACCTGCACTTTGTTGAAGAAGCCTATGCTGAGGAGCAACCCTCATCAAAGTTGCCTAAAGTGTCTGGGGGAAGTGCGGCTGTGAGAGGTGCAAAATCTGTAAAAGCTTTTGCTCATGGACTAAGAAAGACCAAGATATTCATCTCAGGGCCAGCCCTCCTGATGAAATCGACATTTATACCAGTGTCAGAGCCCAGCAGATCGGATTTGGCACCAAGTACAAAGACCTCAGTATGCAATGCCCCTCTAGTGTCCCCTTCCTTCTCTTGGCACCTAATCACCCTTCCCCGTACCAAAGAAGAGACCGAAGAAGATTAGTACGGAGCAGGGGCACTCACCAGCAGAGAAGCCCCAGGGGGACCTGGCGAGACATGCGTCTAGCTGCCAATCTTCCCCACCTAAGGCCGGTCCCTGACCACTGTGAGCATCGACCCTGGCACTAGGGCCCCCGCTGACTCCAGGGAGGACGTCCTGGCATTGCCTGTGCTGCTGATGATCAGGGACGGCAGGCTACCGCACCGAAATTCAGTACCAGCACCGGCGGTCCACCTATTGTGGGGCAAACCAGCTAACGATTCTGCTCAGCAGTCCCTTTCACTGAGTCACCGTTCACCAGTGCACAGGTGGTCCTCGGAGTTGAGATCATGCTCTCCAGGTTAGGACAGTGCCAGACCAGGCTCCCACCGCTGGTCTCCAGAGGACTGACACCAGATAGAGCACCACTATGGGCTCTTGGAGTGATACAAATCACCAGACTTGTGGCTTGTGTCACCGGCACCTCGACCTTGCCGACCTTGTCTGTACAAGAAGCCAAAGGACAAGAGTCGGTCGCATTGCACCCATCATTTGGGCTGTCCATGCCGCTCGCCAGTGCATTGACATGTACGGCACCATGAGATATTCGGAGTTGGCACTGACCTGGCTGTCAGACAGCAGTGCCTCATCCTCACACAGTGAGGAGGTTATTCATATGAGGAAAGCCCTGGCCCTGATGCCCAGCTTCCCTACAGTGCTGCCAGTGGGGGCTTGGCCGCAAGGTCAATGGCCTGGACTGTGGCCTTACAGGTGGGGGTTTCCCCTCTGGGATTGTGCAGGCCGATTTGGTGAGAGGTACTTCAGTACTGCACTCCATCCCTCAGAGTTCAGCACTGTACCTGGATATGGATTCTGACTGTGGAGGTTCTTGCACCTTGAGCATAGGGGGAAACACTCCACCCAGAGCAGAGGCCCCTCCTCCACCACAGTGACCAGCCTCTTGTCATCACCAGACGAGGCAGTTGCAGGACCTTCTTTGGTGGTGCCGCTGGATGATTTCATGGCGCACCAAGATCTACTGAAAAGAATCGCCTCTGACCTGGGCCTCAAAATAGAGGAATTGGATGAACCTGTGGATGAATTTTTTGGGGTACTGACCTCAGTAGCTCCTAATACAGTGGCCCTCTCAGTCTATGAAGGGGTGGTTAAATTGATTAAACCACTATGGCAAGCCCCGGCCTCCCTGCCCCCCACGTCAAAGAGGGCAGAGAGGAAACATTACGTACTGACAAAAGGGTTTAAATATGTTTACACCCACCCAGCAGGTTCCCTGAT
This sequence comes from Mesoclemmys tuberculata, assembly GCA_007922155.1. NCBI lineage: Eukaryota > Metazoa > Chordata > Testudines > Chelidae > Mesoclemmys > Mesoclemmys tuberculata. The sequence continues at coordinate 21,962,857 of ML675616.1, forward strand.
GGTCACTGCTGCCAATGAAAAAGACAGATAGGGGAAAGTAAGCTCGACTCCCAAGAATAAAGAGGCAAAAAAACTGGACTTGTTCGGTCAAAGTTTATTCAATGGCTAGCCTACAGCTACGCATGGCAAACCAGCTGGCATTTCTGGGGAGATACCATTTTAATTTCTGGCAGTTGCTAGAAAAATTTCCAGATTCACTGCCTCCTCCCCTCCCCGCAGTAGGAGTTGGAGGCCATCTAGGAAGAAGGGAGAGCGGTAGCTACGGCGTCCCTGCAAGCAGCTTCTGATGCAGCAGACTTTGAAGCCAGGACAATGGCCACAGTGGTATCCATGAGATGGGTTTCATGACTTTAATCTTGAACAATTGATCAGGACCTCCCCTTTGATGGCATGACCCTCTTCGCCAAGCATACGGACTCTAGGCTTCATGGCATGAAGGACTAGAGAGCTACTTTGTGGTCTCTTGTCCTGTATACTTCGTCTTCATTGAGGATGCACTTCAAGCTCCCCCACTTCTCCCCCCCCAGCAGTGGTTTGGGAATCACTCCCGGAGGGACCTCCTACAAGAGGAAGAATAAAGGATACAAAAGGCATGAGGGCCACTCATCGTCCACCAGCCCTCAACCAAGCTCTAGCTGCCTTAATCAGGATGGAAAGCAGGCCTTTTAAAGGTGCGCCCGAGAGTGACCTTCCAGTTCTGCCCATGGATCCAGCCTCCCCTTTGTTTTCATCTCACCTAGCCCGTTTTCTCTCAGTCTGAGCTACCGTACTTCTGATGCATGCTCAGCATGGTGGCTGTTGGTTATACACTCCAGTTTGCTTCACTCCCGACTTCCCACCCTCCCTCCTTGTGCCTCTTCAGGGACCCTCTCAAGAGCAACTCCTCGATCAGGAGGTGCAAGCACTACTGCAGGTGGGTGCAGTGGAAGAGGTTCCCAGGACCTATAGGGTTGAGGTTTTTATTCCTTTTACTTCTTGATCCCAAAAGCAAAGGGGAAGACTGAGGCCCATCCTGGACTTAAGGCGCCTCAACAGGTACCTCAGAAAGTTACAGTTTTGTATGGTTTCTCTAGCCACTATCATTCCCTCTCTGGATCCAGGCAACTGGTACGCTGCTCTCGAGTTAAAGGACGCATATTTTCACATGGCAATCTTCTCTGGTCACAGGAGATTCCTGAGGTTTATGGTAAGAGACCACCATTATCAAATCATGGTGCTTCCTTTCTCTCGATGGCACCAAGGGTCTTCAACAAGGGCATGTTGGTAGTAGTGGCCCACCTCAGGAGGAGGGGAATGCAGATGTTTTCTTACCTGGATGATTGGCTCCAGAGCAGGTCAAGGTCTCAAGTTCAGGCCACCTTCACGATTACCCAGAACATTTGCCAAGCACTAGGCCTTCTAATAAACGAGCAAAAATCTAAATTAGTCCCCATGCAGAGGATGGAGTTTATGGGGGCAATGCTAGATTCGACCAGAGCCTGAGCATTCTTTCCAAAGGAAAGGTTCCTGGCAATGACAGCCATTATAACTTGAATTTTGACCCACTCCCTCATGATGGCGAGGGTATGCCTCAGCCTCTTAGGCCATATGGCGGCCTGCACCTACAACCCCTCAAGATGTGGTTCACATCAGTGTACTCTCTAGTCAGGTACCATCTGGACAGAATACTTATGGTTCCTCTAGAAGTACTTGCCTCCCTAGCATGGTGGACGGGTCCGCAGCAGGTGTTCTCAGGAATACCCTTCGAGACACCCTAGCCGTTGATAATGCTGATTTCTGATGCCTGGGATGGGGGGCACTCTTAGGTCCCCTAAAAATCCAGGGCATGTGGACCGCAGGCGAACTGCCGTTACACATCAGTATCAGGGAGCTCAGAGCGATTCATGTAGCCTGTGCAGTTTTCCTACTGCATCTTACCAACAGAGTGGTGCAGATGCTCATGGACAATATAGCCTCCATATATTATATCAACAGGCAGGGGGGAGCCTGGTGCCCAGCCCTGTGCAAACAGGCCATGCATTTTGGGGACTTTGCATCAGTCACAACATTCACCTGATAGCAGTATACCTCCTGGGGATCAACAACTCTTTGACGGACCATCTCAGTAGGTCCTTCTGCTCTCATCATGAGTGTTCTCTCCATCCAGAGGTGGTGGCTTTTATCTTCCAAAGGTGGGGCAATCCCCAAGTGGACAGAAAGTGCCATTGCTTCTGTTCCCATCAGGGAATTAGTGCAGGTTCCATCACCGAAACCGTTATCCTCTCCTGGTGAGGGAGCCTCTTACATGCCTTCCTGCCTTTACCTCTGATCCACAAAGTCCTCCTGAAGGTGAAGAGAGACAAGGCATGGGTTATCCTAGTAGCACTGGCATGGCCCAGGCAGCACTGGTTCAGGATGCTTCTAGAGCTTGCGGGGCCTAGGCAATGGACTCTTCCCCTGTGACCAGACCACCTGATGAAGATGGTCACCTACTCCACGCAGAACTGGCCTCCCTACATCTGACTGTGTGGATGCTCTGTGGCTGAGTCAGGAAGATTGACTCAAGTCCAACATGTGCTCTTGGAGAGCAGAAAGCCATTCACTAGATCAGCCTATGGGGCTAAGTGGAAACATTTCACCTGCTGGGCGGCCAAGCATGGTGTTTTCCTGACAGAAGCATCAATCCCAATGATCGTGGAGTACCTGCTGCACTTGAAACAGTGGGGACTGGCCTTCTTGTCCATTGAGATCCATATAGCGGCCATATCTGCTTTCCATCCTTTGGTGGAAGGCAGAACAGTTGTTATGGGTTTTTTTTTTGCAAGACATGACAGCCAGGTTTCTTAAGGGATTTTAGAAAGGCTTTTCCCACCTTTAAGGGACCCTTCTCTTCACTGGTATTTGAACTTTATCCTCTCCAGACTCACTGGGCCCCCCTTCAAGCCCTTGGCTTTTTGCTCCCTTACATACTTATCCTGGAAGGTCGCTTTCCTGGTGGCTCTTATGTCCGCAAGGCAGGTTTCGGAGATCAGGGCATTAACATGGGAGCCCCCCCTATATGGTGTTTTATGAGGACACGGTCCAGTTATGCCCACACCCAGCCTTTTTCCCTAACAGTCTCTCTCTTTCACCTTAACCAGGATATTTTCCTGCCGATTTTTTGTCCCAGTCCTCACAACTCCTGGGAAGAGAGGTGTCTGCAGACTCTAGATGTAAGATGGGCCCTGGTGTTTTACATCAACAGTACCAAACCTTTTCATCATTTGACACAACTTTTCGTGGCCGTCACAGACCACATGAATGGACTGCCAGTTTCCGTGCAGCAGATCTATTAAGTGGATCACAGCCTGTATCCAAGCCTGTTATGAGCAGGCCCGAGTCACGCCTCCGGTATCCTTAACAACCTACTCAATGAGAGCACAAGCATCACCTGCGGCTTTCCAAGCACATGTCCCCATCCAGGACATCTGCAGAGCTGCTACTGGTCATCGGTATATAAACTCATGTCCCACTATCCCTTAACATAGCAAGCTTGGGGTGATGCTGGCTTCAGTAGAGTGGTGCTTCAAGTGTTACATCTATGAACACCAATGGAGACAGTGCTGGTGAGTCACCAAAATTATGGATGGACATGAGCAAGCACTCGAAGAAGGCATGGTTATGTATCTTGTAACTGTTGTTCTTCGAGATGTGATGCCCATGTCCATTCCACACACACCCTCTTTTCCCTCAGTTGGAATTCTAGCAAGAAGGAACAGAGGGAGGAGGAGCCAGCAGCGCATATATGTGGGCACGTCTATGCTGCTGCGGAGGGCACTAGAGCTGGCTTGTACAAGTACCAAGTAGGGGAAAAAGTTTTCTGGTACCGGTACATGTGGCACAGACACGCACCTAAATTGGGAATGGACATGAGCAACACATCTCAAAGAACATAGTTACAAGGTAAGTAACCATTCTTTTTCAGATTCTGATTAATTTTACATGTTAATACATTAGAAAATGGTGAATGATGCTCATGAGTTGTGTCAGGCTGAATTAGGATGGTAACTGGACTTTAATTAAACACACAAACGAGCATATGAAACTTTTTTTATTAAACAAAACAACTAACTGTTTTGGATACATCAACTTACTGTTTTTTCCATGGCCTGGAGAGTTAGTTTCCATGGTGAGTGGCGTCTCAAATATTCATAATTTGAGGACAAAGCCAATCAGAGCTCAGGTAAGGAGAATCTGTACAATAGGAGTATGAAACCATTCAGGTGAGCTAAGTGGATGTTTCTGATGAGACACACAGGCTGGGTTCCAGTGCCTGTAATGACTTCAAAAATGAGTGATGGGAGGGAGAGAAAACAGGGTAGAAAGAAGTACTATTCTGAACACTGGATGCTGCTTAATTTTCTCTTCATTAAGCATAATTAGAGACCTGTAAGGTGTTCAGGACTACAACCAGGCCCAGAGGTTACCTTACAAACCTAGCAAAGCAGACAACCACTGCTTGGTGATAACAGATAAAACCACTGCTGACTCCTGAGTTCAGATCCAAGGAACAGGTATATTTCAGTATAGGTACAAAGTGCCACAACCCTGTCATCAGTTGAGATGTCTGGTCAGTGATCTGGCTGAGTATATCCAGACAAGGCTATGCACAAACAAAAGCAAAGACTTAAGTCTGTATACACTCTTTTATACTGAAGATAACACAGATTCATTACATAATGATTAACAATATTTATGATAAAATATAAGATTCCACACTACACAGTAGGTTATAGAATGTTTTTATTAACTTCATCAATAACAAAACTATCAATCTTAGTATTTGACATGGACTTTAGGGACTTTCTTTGTTTATCCTGATTATATGTGGTCATTGTGACCTCTCACTGTTAATTCATTTTTTGTTCTGCACCCAAATAGCAAGGACATTTCAAGAAAAGAAATAAGGGATACTTAGTAAGCCAAAAATGTTGTTTTGCACTCCTTCCCAAAAAAAGGTTATTCAAAGGTCTGATGAACCATACGAAACTAGGATATAAATCAAATTTATATTGATTATGCACTTGCTTATATATATATTACTAACCAATATGTGATACATATGTGTATATATATATATATATATGATCCATTAAATACATGATAAAATACACTTAGGCCCTCTTCATGTGGTAAGTTCACGTAATGATTGGCTCACCTTACAAGACTTAAGAAACTAAATGTTTTTCAGAAGCCAACAAGACCACTGTAATCACTATTCATCACTCATAACTAAACAAAACATTTTAGAATGCAGATGATGAGTTGCACAGCGCTGTCTGTTGCCCCTGTCAATGCTTGGCACTGCTCTCAACTCTAGTCCACATGGCTTGGATAAACTGTGCCTTTAGTGAAGATACTTGTGGCCACAAAGCAGAAAGGAAGGGATGGGCACCAAGAGGTTGCCTTTTACATCTGGCAATTTCAGATTAAATATCAGAATCTAGTTCCTCTCTCCCATTTTTCCAGAGTTATAGTATTTGCAGTAGTATTTTCTATTCTGTTAGTGTAAAATTGCTTTGTTCACTTTCCTTTATATAAAGTAAAAGTTTCTTTGGACACCCTCAGACTAATCAAATCTCCTTATTTTAGCCTAACAAAAATACTTAAGTGTTCATACAGCACCTTCCAAAATTGCTTTACAAATGACAATGAACAGTATTATCTTTTCCATTTTACAAATGGAGAAACTGAGCCACAGAGGATGAGGCCTAAATTTTCAAAAATGTCCACCAACTTTGGGTGCCCAACTTATGTCAGTGGCACAGCATCCTTCCCATTCTCATCTGTGTAGTGGCTGCAGTAAGAAAAAAGATCCCGATCTCTATTCTCATCATATTAACAGCAATGCTGTCAGTTGGAGCAAATGTCCTGCTCTGTTGAGATGATCGTTTTGAAGAAATTGTTGAACTTATTCCATGTTTGAAGTCTGAGAATCTACTAAAACGAATAGCCTAATTAACTGAACACATTTATGTACACAGGAACTGTCTTTTGTGTATACTGTCTGTACAAGAACAAGTGAGTTTGCTACACAGTACTTGTTCCTAGACATCTGCTCTCCAGCCCTATATTTGAGTCTGAGTTATGTACATCCTGACATTTGAAGTGTGGAATTAGACCTCGTTAATTTAAAGAATATTTTGTTCCTTTTTTAAAGGACTGCTTCAACTTCAGTGGAACAAGTGAGAGAGCGAAGTTATCAAAGAGCTTTACTTCTTAGTGATCATAGGAAAGACAAAGACAGTGGTAAGTTGGCTTACTATTACTCCGGAAAGTGGATTCAACAAACCAATCCACATAATAGTTTTTAGCTATTTTAATATTTAATATTTATTTAATGTTGTATGTTTGCTTCATCTGTAGGGTGCAAATCACCTTGTAGCCCATACTCACCATCTTATATTCAGCCTCCGCATTCATCTCATTCAAATATCATTCGCCAGTTGCAACTTAAGATCTTTTCTTTCACTGAACTAATGGAAGGTCAGATGACCTCATATCATGGTTGCAGTGTTGAATAGTATCACTTAAAAACAGTTAAAAATAGTTATCTAGAATTGAATGTAAACTGTTTAGTGTTTACAAAAGTCTTGTTTATCACATTCTCCATTTTACTACAATTTTATTTGTAGACCCTGATCCTGAAAATCCAGAGTCCACAACTGAATGTCTGTCCCCAGATACTTCTCAAAAGACTTGCAAGAGTCCTTCAAAATCAAGCAAGGTAATACTCTGTGTGTATGTATCTGTGTGTGTAGATGCACACAAATATTGGTAGTTAAGAATTTTTTTCTCTTACCTATTACACATCTGTGTTGAATATGAGCAGCAATAACTAGCTAACTGTCAACCATCTAATATGCAATATATGATATTTTTCATCAAATCCAAAGTTAAAAATGACCATTGATTTCGTTTGTGGTAGAAATTCTCGATTGCAATGAACTTACCAGCACCAACAAGCACATTTAAGATAGTTATACCTTAGCACAGTGCAAGTGGTATTTTTATCAAGATTTTCTGATAATTCCAAAGAATAACCAGGTTAACTGATCTGTTTTTATTCTAATTCTCTTAAGTATAACTGATAAAATCTATTCAGTTATTATAGATCACAGGCTCACCAAAATGTTTTGGTTATGTCTCAGTTCAGTTAAAATTTGGTATGTGTTATGCTGAATGGTGGTGACCAAAGTCACAATTGCAGTGATATTTTTGGAGACAATTTGTTTCAACGGTTTTGCATTTTCATTTAAAGAAAATAGATCACTATATAATTTTTCAAGGAATACAAACTCTAATCTACACGCTCAAATTCATACAGAAAATAAAGTGTAAATTTTTTTTTTTTAACAGTGAAGGTAATTAACCCTTGGAATAATTTATCAAGGGTTGTGACAGTTTATCCATCAGAGTTAATTTTAAAATCAAGCTTGGATGTTTTCTAAAGTACATGCATTAATTCAAACAGTAATTATTTGGGGATGTTCCATGGCCTGTGTTATGCAGGAGGTCAGATTGGGTTAGGGGTGGCCAAACGTACTTCCCCCGCAGCCACATAAGATAACCTGGAGAAGTACAAGAGCCACAGGACACAGACAACCTTTGCACATGCAGATTTAAAAATATTGACATCCTACTGACCATTTCACTGCTAATTACTGCTGGTGCTAGAGGCCTTGTGGGTCTCTGTCCTGTGGTGAGGAGGAGCATTTTGAGTCTTCACCCCCTGAGAGGCACCTGTCGGGGGTCTTTGCCCTGCAGGAGGTTCTGAGACCCTCCTCCCCATCACAGGGCAGAAGCCCTGAGACAACCCCACCTCCACCAGCATGGTAAATGGCAGAATGGGAGGTGGGTGCTGAGCTGCTCTTGAGCGGTCAGAGATGCAGCTTGTGGACTGTGGTTTGCCTCCCTGGATTAGATGATCACTGTCCCATCTGGCCTTAGACTCTGGGAGTCAATTCTGTAGGTACCAAGTAAAATCCTGACCCATCCCTACACAGTATTTTCTTAAAGGGGCCATTTCACTTAGTCAAGTTAAGGATTCTGTATCCACAACTGTTTCTTTGATGTATTTGCCATACATTTTACATCTTTCTATTTGATAACTGATATTTTTGTGTTATTGATAAAACGTTTACAGAAGTTTAAGCAGTTTAAAAATAAATTATTTCAGGTGTATAGCATCTTAATACATTTATTTTGCTGTTAAGTCCCTTAAGAGGTTTGTCATCATGTCAGTGTTTATTGTTGAGGCACTGAGGTAAAGAAAGTTGTATAGTAGCTACTGACATAATATTAAATGGAGGAATTCAGGTTCAGTCAATTTGGTCACATCCCAGTTTTAAGATTTGAAGTTTGATGTGAAACCTAAAAATTATTTTGTTTGTAAATCATTTTGTACGGAACTTGAATTAAATTTAGTTTCAGCAGGCCAGGGCTTTTATAAATTACTTAGATTGTAAAATCTTTCAAGTAGTGACCATCTTCATTTTTTTAAACACCTAGGATGCTTTGTGTGATGTGTGAATAAGTGCCACTGTTTTTTGGTAACACATTATCATGAGGATAATGCCATTAGGGAAGTCTAGACTTGCTACTTTCATTTTTCACATAATGTGTACCTGACAAAATCTATTTTTATGAGAAGTAATTGAACTTGCTGGGTGAAAGTTATTTTTTAAAAACAGGGGTTTTAATATATACATTTTCAGATGTTTTAGTGTAAGGACTGCACACTGACTTGTTCTCTCGCTTCATCTATCTAGCCTTCTTCACCAGGTCCTGTAGTTTCAGCGCAATCAATTGGGAGAACACCCACAAAACCAGATTCTCAGTGGGAACCTGCAGTTATTGCTCTAGAGACTGAGAACGTGAATCATCCAAAATCTGAGCTGCAACAAAAACAATTGACAAATAATGTCCAAGTACTTTCAAAAACGCATCCATCTCAGTCGCATTTGCGCAGTTCAACAGAGCAACTTTCCCTTTCACAAAAGCTGCCTTCTGCATCTTTGAAGCTGCATTGTCCCCCTTCACCTCATGTAGAAAATCCTCCAAAATCGTCTACTCCTCACACACCTGTACAGCATGGTTATCTTTCACCAAAGCCTCACTCACAGCAGTTAGGATCTCCATATAGACCTCATCATTCACAGTCACCTCAAGTTGGAACACCTCAGAGAGAAACACACAGAAGTTTTTATCCAGCAGCACAGAACCTTCAGCCTGGTAATCAGCAGCAGGCGAGTGGACAGTTGTTCAACCAGCCCCCTTCAGGACAATCTTCAGCAACTTATAGTCAGTTTAACCAACAAAATTTGAACAGCAGTGCACCACCCCCTCCTCCTCCCCCACCTCCTTCTTCTTCTACTTATTATCAAAACCAGCAGCCCTCTGGAACCTTTCAGAGTTACAGTCAGTTAAAGAGTAGCATACCCCAACAAACTGTTTTCTCTTCTGGACCAAATCAAGCACTTCCTGGCACTACAGGTCAGCAAGCAGTTCCAGGACACCATGTAACTGCAGGGCATTTTTTGCCATCTCAGAATCCCAGTATTCACCATCAGGCTTCAGCATCTGCTGTTCCTCCTCCTCCACCACCGCCACCTGCTCCAGGACCTCATCTTGTACAGCAACAAAGTTCCCATCAGCAGCATTCTGTAGCACATGTAGTAGGTCCAGTTCATGCCGTGGCAGTAGCCCCTGGATCACACATTCATTCTCAAGCTGCTGGTCACCATTTGCCACCACCACCTCCACCCCCAGGTCCTCTACCCCACCATCAGCCTCCTCATTCCACAACAGGACATCAAGGTCTGCAAACACAACACCAGCATGTAGTAAATTCAGCTCCTCCACCACCCCCACCCCCACCCTCCAATGTTTTAGGCTCTGGGCATCACCCAGCATCAGCACAAGGCTTACACCACCCATCACACCAAGGACCCCCACATTTTCCTTCAAGTGGTCTTTCGAGTGTATCTTCCTATTCATCACAAGCCCCACATCATACAACCTTGGGACCTGGACCTCAACATCAGCCTGCTGGAACAGGACCTCATTGTCCACTACCAGGTCAAGGTCCTCATCTCCAACCTCAAGGACCAAACAGTATTCCAACACCGACAGCTTCAGGGTTCTGTCCTCATCCTGGCTCTGTAACCCTTCCTCATGGGGTGCAAGGACCTCAGCAGGCATCTCCTGTGCCTGGACAAATTCCTATTCACAGAGCACAGGTGCCACCAACTTTTCAAAATAATTACCATGGTTCAGGGTGGCATTAAAATGGGACCCCTTGCTCTTAAACATTTTAAAAATGTTTCTGTAAGATAAACCGTGTATATTTCATATGTACCTGTTCAAGGTACTTTTTAAAGCTTGTACATGATACTTTGTATAAAAGCAAACACCAGTGCTCTTTCATTGTATTCTTTCCATTTTTCTTTTTTTTCTTTTTTTAATTCCTGAATATGTGCTGTTAAGCCAGTATTAGGTATTTCTTTTTATTTTGTAAGTGAACATTCCAGCTGTTTTTTCTGGCAGTAGATTTGATGCTGCATAATCTTTCAATTTTATTGTTGCAGTTAAATTCATTTAGTGAATGTTTTCTATATTACTTTTTATACATATGTAATTAAATAAGTACACTGATAAGAGATGGCACGAATAGGTTTTTCATTTTCTTCTGTCAACAGTTCTTTGTGTGCATATAGATAGAAAACAATGCAATACAGATTTTTATAGTTTGGTGTGGACATGACTTTTGTTTCATCGGTTATTTGCAGAAATGTAATTTAATGTATAGATTGTTTCTAATATCTGACAACGGCTGTAAATACTATTTCTTTTGCGTGTAAAATTGCTTAAAGCTTCTTTCAGTTGATATAGTACTGTACATAATGACAAGTCTCTTTTGCAAAAATGTGTGATCTTTGTGGAAGTAGTACAGTATATGATCTTTAATTTTTTAATATACTGTCACATTGCAGCACTGGTTGGGCATTTTAATTCATGTTAATAAATCACAATTATGTCAGTTTTAACAAACTGTCCTGAGAGGGTTTTGTATTTAAGGAAAAAATAAGGTTGTAAGTGACTGTCCCCCCAGCTATTTAAAAAAATTACCAGGATTATGAGTACTATAATTAGAAGCTATGGCAGTAATTTATTTCCTCTTCAAGAATAATCTGTTCCCATTTTGTGGATATTTGACTCTTCCTGCATGGAAAACTGACTAATTGCATATTCCACCTCACATTCATTTGTTAAGGTGTCCATTCAGGCAGCTGTTCTCAAACTGGGGCATCCCAAATGTATGGGGTTGTGTGTGGCGGAGAACCTTACTTTGCAGAGCGGGTGCTCAGCTTTGAAGGCAGCACCACCCGTGACAACAGCGCGTAAGTAAGGGGGACATAGCGTGGTAATACCACTCTGGGGCAGCACAGCCTTCCGAGCTAGCCAGCAGCTGCCGCTCTCGGGAGGGGCCTAAACTACCACGCACCGTGAGGGGAGGGGGCTGATCAGATAAGTTTGAGAACTACTGCGTTAAAGGTTAGTGTGTTCTTTTCCTACTAATCTGAATTAGAGATGAGGGAAACTCCTTGAAATATCAGTGGTGTCAGTTTACTGAAACATTACATTATACAAAACTAATCCACACAGTTTGTGCATTGTACATGATAAATATTCATACAGTGATAGTTACAGACTAGAGCCGTACCAAACATGGGTTATTCTGATCTTGATAGACCACAGTAACATTTGCACATATCTAGGTATGTTTCCTATTCTAAAAGTAGAAGTCCAGTTATTGCAGCATATATGGTTTGTCATATTTTGCAAAACACTTCCTGAAATGATCTAAGACAGTGTTATAGTGCAATAAATGACCATCTACACTGTGAAGAAAAGACACTTCAACATTTAAATGAAAGATTTATGAACTTTATTACCAAAAGAGAGGAGGTGGGTATGTTTTTGTGGCTAAAGATTAATATAGAGGGTAATGGACTTAACAAAAAACAAAAATACAGCCAGAAAGCCTCATTAAAATGCAAGTTCAGTGTTTTAATTTTACTGTATAAGATATCTGTATGGTAGCTAAGATACAGCCACTATGACTGAAAACAATACCAATTTTTATGCTATAGAACATGAAGACAAGCCTTTATCATCTCTAAATACCAATCTGGTAGGTAGACAAATTATTTCTGATATTAAAACTAATTTAGTTGGCTGTATGTAATTTTAATGAAACAGCAAAACTTTAATTAGCCTTGTGAAACTAGCTGAAGGTATGTGGGTGTCAACATTTCTACTGTAACTGAATGTGCATATTAATTTTTTTCAGATTAAGAATTATATTTAACATACAAATTTTTAAGGATCAATAATATTCCCACCGATTTATAAAAACCTAGTATGTCAGGCTGAGTAAACAGGTACTGTTGCTTTGTCTTAATGTGCAACTACTACTGGTGAAAGAAGGTATTGGACTGGTAAGAGCATTAGAAATTGATCTTCCTACTACTCCAGGAAACATAATTCAGTTCCATGACTATTCACATCCTTGTCTTTTCTCCTAAGTATAGCAACCAAAGTCTACTAGAAATTGGCCAAGACCATCAATTAATTCCTCAAACAATCAGATAATAGCTTACAGTCAACACCAATGACCAGGACCCAACTTTGAACAAATGACCTGCTTATCGCAACGCATTCATCCCTACAGATCTATAATTTATTACTTTACTGAGGTGTTCAAAGCCAGTGGAACCACCCTACCCACTGCTTTCATAAAATAACTGAATGGATCATTATCTAGCTTGGAAGCAACAACTCATATTTTTAAGAGGCAAAGTCATATACATTTGGTGTCAGTTTAAACTGAGTAGCTACAGCTTTTAAAAAATACAGGTAAAAGACAGCATCTGAAATGATAGTATTAAATAAGTTACCTCCATTGACTGAATAGTAGGAAACCACTAACTTTTGTAGAGAAGTACAGTAGTGCAAAGGGCTGTAATATATTGGAATATTTGGTTTGGTGCATAGTTTATTAGTCACTTTCTAATATTTCAATTCCTGTGTGTTTCTTTCCTTCCTGTATTGAAAAATATCCACTTGTTGCAGCAGGATGAACCTAAAGGCAACTCTGGTGAAGCTGAAAATTTTACCTCGTCTTCTCTCACTTTCATTGCTGCATTGTGTCTTCACACTATCAGTATTATCCTTGGTGCCTTTTGGAAAACAGTTCCAGTACGATGTGCTTAAGCTGATGGTTGGCCCTTGTTCTCTGCTCTGAAACCCAAACGTGGCTGAGAGTCTCCCGCATAATAGCATATTGTGTTGCACTCTAGCAAGAGGTTTTAAATAACCCTCATTATGCAGAAGGGTAAAACGCAAACAAAGGTTACTTTAACTCAAGTTCTGGGGAATGTTGCTGTTTTGACTAGTCGGAACAAGTAATTGCTGCACATGCTATTGTAGCTTGATGTACAGTTTGCTCTGGTGTATTAAGTAAAATATTTTCAGTGAGTATACAGAAAGTTTACTAATTAATTGTCAACTGGTATTTTCATTATGCCAGGCTAAAAAAACCTACTGAGAAATGCGACTATCAAACAGTTTGAAAGACCAGCACAATGTCTGAAAAAACAAAACACTTTAATTAGAGAACTGCAAGCACCTCAAAACAATTGGTTATTGTTACAACACAGAGCTATCTTCTCACAATCTAGTTATTGCAAAGGCATGTGAATAAATTTAAAATGGACAGTCAAAAAAGTGGCACCATAATTAATATGTAAAACCAGAAATAAACTTACATTCATCCCACTGACTTCTAAAAGAGGGCAAAATACACCTCCATATTTTACATTCTAAAATCTGTATTGCCTATGAGTTTTGAGTCTAGTTAGCTATTTTCACCCCCTAGAAACATTTACAATTTTGCGTGCAATTTACAAAGGGCAAAGTAATTTCTAGAGATGTCAATTCATGGGGAAAGAAAGCTAGTGCAATTTGTTTTAGGAACATGTAAAGCTATGAATGGAATGAACGTGAGTTCTGTCTCAAAAATGTTGGATTATTTTGTCCTATAAATTATATTTGCTTTTGCATCAATCCTTTTCTTACCCCAAGCACATACTGTAAAAGATTAGTAATCCTAGACAGAATATTTCCCATGCTCACTTTTAATCTCTTGGGTATAGTACAATTACAGTGCTTATAAAAAGGCAACACCATATGGTACTATAACATTGTAAGGGAAATTGCTATTTTCTCCTTAAAAGCACTTAAAATAGGTAAACGTTCTACATGGGAGTGCTAAATGATTATGCATACTTTATCATTAGAAAGAAGTCTAGCCTTCCTTTAAAGTGCCATTTGGGGAATGAAGTCTTGTAAACCAGAGCCACTTTGTTTATAATCCAATGTACAGGAACTTCTACAAAATTGAAAGTTTACACAAATTTTTAAAGCAGCCTGAAGTCCGCTACATGCAATTTGTATGCTACAAAGCTCTCTAAACTTAGTAGCTTTACTCTGAAATCTGAGTCCCCCATCCCATATTTAAATGGAAATAAACATTTACAGGGTGCATTTACATACACTATAATACAAGAATGATGTCCCTTTGTCAGAAAATAAAATTGTACAATTCCTTGCCATTTCTCAGTTCTGACTTGATGTCAAACTTGTAAATTATATAATACTCAGCTAAAATATTTCATCATAAATAGTTACAAAACCTGCCAAAACACAGGGGGGAGGGGAGGAAATAGTTTGTTCAAAAGTTTTGACATCTGAATGCCACACAACACAAGAAATTATGCTTAGACACGTTAACTGGTTTCTGAAGAGAGTGGGTCAGTAAACTACCAGCTGAAGACGAAAAGACTACCCTTCCCCAAGAACACAGTGCACAGAAAGCAAAATGTCAACAGTACCTCAAAGCAAAATAAAGGTCTGAGGAGGAAGCCAGCTCACTTGTGATCTTGTTAAAAGAATTTGAGACAGTCACCATTTAGGTCCGATGCACTGGGAAGTGGTTGCTGGTTCAATGTTAAATCTGAAGATTCTGCTAAGAATTCAACCATGGATGCCTGAGGCATTCGCCAGCTGAAGCTCGTTTTTCCGGGACCATTTCTAGCATGGGGATCAGGAAATCTGTGAACTCTGCGGCATCTTCATGAGGCCAACCGTATTTCTCCACAAGCACATCAAAGAGGCTCCAGGGTTTGAGCTTGGTTATGTGCCGCAGTTCTCCTGCATATAAAAAGGTTGTGTTAGAAAGTTTGCATTATCCTTGCTGCTTATCACTTGTTCAGTCTCCCTTGCTCACTGCCGGCGTTTGTACTACATTATGACAGTTCTCCCTGAAAAGAAACCCATCCACTCTTATAGCTGCCAGAAATGGAAACGCTTTCTTGAAGTGCATTCTGAAGGCTTGTTTCCTTTGAAACTGGTATGTTAGACCTGAAAACATACTTCTGTTTTGTTCCTACCTTCATGCATTCTGCCTTCTTTTTATAACAAAACATTGACTTACAATATACTTAGAGAGAGTGGCTTTTACAGTACCAACACCTCAAAGAAAAGCTACATAAAATTAGAGTTAATAAAATCAGCTGTGCAACAGTGCCTGTTTACAGTATCAAACACAATGAACGGCACTTTAGTTTGCTGGCAGTAGGTACCGCAAGTCCTACTGATACCACTGTATGCAAAGAGTCATTTGTCATGAGACTGAAACAAAGTAAGGCAGCATTATTCTAGTTTGTGCTGCTGAGTTCCACGAGTATTGCTATGAATATTACCATTTACCAAATGAGAATCCCTTGTGGTTACACAAAATAGAGTTTTCCCTTAGAATAGACACGGACAGTTATTTAATCCCATAGAATCATGTCATTTTCTCATTTAAAAAAGCCCAGTCCCATAACCATTAGAAAGCCCAAATTAAGAAGCAACTGCACACACGTTTTGTTTGGAACCTTAATCACAGATACGGTTACCCAACCAACCTTCGCTTTACACCTCCTCATACTACACCAAGACAGCTCCTTATCCATCCATTACAGAGAAACGTCACCAGTGACAGAAACAAAATCTAATACATTCATGTGACGGCAGGATAAGGTTTCTGATTGGTCCCATGGGGTCACTAATGAAGACCGAGCAAAGGTTGGCATGCTCTGAACGTTTGGATGTTTTTGTAAAATGAACCCCGCATTTGATATGTACAGCCCACGGCAGTGCATATGGAGGAAGCTGTAACATTCTCTAGGGGGTCTTAGGCTGAGGTGTAGATACTCTGAGCGCTAACGAGGTAAAAACGAGAGTCCTGCAGCACTTTAAAGATTAACAAATTTAATTTCTGCAGCATAAGCATAAGTCTGCTCAATGGTCTGTGGGAATGCTGGATGGGATGGGAACTGAGTTACTGCAGAGAAATCTTTTTTGGGTGCTGGCTGGTGAGTCTTGCCCACATGCTCACGGTTTAGCTGATCGCCATATTTGGGGTCGGGAAGGAATTTTCCTCCGGGGCGGATTGGCAGGGGACACGGAGGTTTTTCGCCTTCCTCTGCAGCATGGGGCATGGGTCGCTTGCTGGTGGATTCCCTGCAGCTTGAGGTCTTCAAATCTCATTTTTGAGGATTTCAACAACTCGGTCATGGGTTCGGGGTTGTTATAAATGTGTATGGGTAGGGTTTTGTGGCCTGCCTTGTGCAGGAGGTCAGACTAGATGATCATATTGGTCCCTTCTGACCTATGAGTCTATGAGCTTTCGTGGGCTGTAACCCACTTCGTCAGATGCCAGGTAAAAGTTTCCTGCAAGAAATTCTGTTAGGACTTTTAAAATATTTAAGAATTGCTCAGTGACAGGCCTCCCTTCAGCCCCACCAAGCTAGGACATGACTGGCAGAGCTTGCCAGCTAATCAGGAATGGACTCCATTCTTTCCTAAGCTGTCTTGCTTCCTCATTTCCATTCTTCACACTAACTCCTTTTCTCTTGTCTGATTTCTCTTCCCTTTTCTGCTCCTTACAGAACAAACCTCTTTCACCCCATGTGGTTTCCTGCTAAATGCGCTTAGCCTTATGTCTTTTGGCACATGGACCATGCACTTTTCAAACTGTGTATCAAACTGAGGTGCATGTATTATGCAGGCATTAAACTGGTATGTATTATCTAAGTCTTGTGTATTACATACACTTCCAAACACATACAGTCATCTATGTATGTGATTTTAAATAGCTACATGTTCTTGCTCAGAACCTAAGGCAGCCTCTTCTACTCATTAGGGATGCTTAGTGGGTAGAAATTTGAAGTCTTTATGTGAATGTTTGAGATATGACAAGTCAAAGAGATATCGGTAAAATCTATGAAAAGTGTATGAGGAAATGTTAAAACATCTCTGAAACTCTTTGTGATGGACCCCAAACTTTACAGAAATATGCTGCCATATAATGAGCTGTGGCCCAGGATTATTTTACTTTTAGGGAAGAAAATATGATGCTGAAAACTGCGTTTGTAACAGGACTGGCTTCAATTACAACTACACCCAGATTAGCACCCCTCCAATAATTTAATATAAACTTCTTCCCCCTCCCCTATAATTAAGTACCAATCAATGTCCAATTTAAGCCTACAAAAAGTATATTCATAATTAAAGCTGAAAAAAGAATTCATAAGCACAGTCATACTGGGTCAGACCAATGGTCCATCTAAGCCCAATATCCTGTCTTCTGACAGTGGCCAATACCAGGTCTTTCAGAGGGAATGAACAGAATAGGTAATCATAAAGTGATCGTTCCGTTGCCCATTCCCAGCTTCTGGCAAACAGCAGTCCCTGCCCACCTGGCTAATAGCCATTGATGGACCTATCCTCCATGAACTTATCTTAGAAATGCAATCCACAAGTGTCAGAGGCATGACAGTGGGCAACAATAAGGCAGGGGTTTTATGAAGCAAGCTCACTGTGAAATTTCTTCGATCATGCACTTTCTTGAAAACACAGACTCCCAATTCTGAAAGGGCCATGCACAGACACACCTGCCAGAAAACTCATAAAGCTAGGGATGAATGAGGCAGAAGTTTTTTGCACAGACTTGGCTCCCCCAAACCTCTGAAGAGCTTTCTGCAATAGGAGCAAGAGAAGAGGTTCTGGGGTAAAGGTCCACCTGTTTTTGCACTACTCCTTTCCCTCCACTCCAAGATGTCAAACAGCGTGTAATGTTTTTTCCCACTAACAACCTCCAAATGCGTATTCAATAGTTATGCCAGTCTAGCCAGCATCTCATGAAACAGATTTAACTCATGAGGAAATACAGCCTTAGTAAATACCAGTTCATTCAGAGAGTTTGAAGAAAAAGACAGAAGACAGATCTTGAGCATCACAAGGCTTTTTAAGTTCTATCCCAAATACCCGGCCATCTTCAGGGAAAAAAAATCTACCAAAACTGTCAAGGGAGGAGGAGTCTTCAGTGGATAGGGTCCAGACCTCGTAGGAGGAGGAAGAGTGAGATGCCTGGAACTAAGGGTGACCACATTGAGACTATGCTCTACATATAAATAATAAATAAACCTAATACATAATTGAGGAACAGAAGGAGACTGAGGTAATATGAGTTATGATGAATAAAATAAATGTCAAAATCCAAGTGTTTGCCTAAGGACAGGGGGATCTTCAAACATATTATCATGCTTGACTGCAGATCTGATGACTGCAGCAGAAGGTTCTAACCTACATAACTCCTCAGGCCCGGTCTACACTTACCTTCCGGATTTGGCGGCAGTCGATGGGAGATACGCAAGTGACATAAATCACTTGCGTATCTCCTGTCGACTTCGCTGCGTCTCTTCCACGCGTCGGCCACACTGCGCTGTGTTGAAGGGAACAGTGTTCCCTTTGACACAGCACTACCCCACTTACCGGGGTGGTTTTCCTGCGTTGATTGCTGGATCGATGGAGCGGGTCTACACAGACCACTCAGATGATCCACAGCAATCGATCTGACGGCGGGGAATTTGCCGCCATCAATGTGGACCCAGCCTCAGTTCCAAAAGATGGCTAGTGGAAGCAATAACCCCTGGCTAAGTCAGTGGATCTATCCCAGCTGAATCAAAGTCTGAACAAGAAGGTTCCCAAATCCAAGCACTTGCAACTGAAGTAGAAAAATAATGTCTGATTTATGGTTTGTATGGAGAATAGAAATGAGGAAGCAAGAACAGTACAGGAAAGAATGGAGCCCATTCTTGATTGGCATGCAAGCTCTGTCAGTGATGTTATAGCTTGGAAGGGTTGAAGGGATGCCTGTCACTGAACAATTCTTTATGGTTTGTGGCTAGTAAGGAAAAGGCCCCAATTAACAAATAAAAGAAAGCCTTGACAATAAAAAGAGGAAGTTACCTTGTGCAGTATCGATGGTTCTTCAAGATGTCTCCCCCTATAGGTGCTCCACTGTAGGTGAGTCGGCATCCCTGCATGCCTGATTGGAGATCTTTGTTAACGGTATTGTGCTGCGCCTCGAGGCAAACCACCCTCAGTTCCTTCTCTACCATGAAACATCTGTTGAGAACTCCAAATTAGAGGGGAGGAGGATGGATTGAGGAGCACTAGTAGGAGCACATCTCTTGAAGAACCATAGTTAGTGCACAAGGTAACTTCCTCTTCTTTTTTGAGTAGTGTCCCTATCGGTGATCCAGTGAAGGTCACTCCCGAGCACCATCCCCAATGGGAGGCTGGGACTTCAGTCAAGTCTATTATGGATGGTAACACTGTGGAACTGAAGATAGCATTGGAAGCAGAGTCTCCAGTAATCTCATAAGTGTTCTGCAAAGGTCTGAGCAGCTGCCCAAGTCAATGACCTACAGATTTCCAAGATAGGAACATATTTGAGGAAGGTGAGAGAGCTGGAAACTGACCTTCTTGAGTGTGTGAGGATTCCAGATATAGGTAACACACTGAGAGCACAATAGCAGTGGTTAATATAGTTTGATACCCATTCAGAGTCTTTGACCTTTTGACCTTTCAACAACGGAGAGGAAAAACTTAGATTTCCTAAAGGCCTTCATTCTCTCCAGATAGAAGGCTAAGGCTCTCCTAAGGTTTAGCGTATGCAATATAGCCTCCCTGTTATCACGGTGAAGTTTAGGATAAAAAGTTGGGAGGTGAATCAATTGGTTACATGAAAAGACACGGTCACCTTGAGGATGAACTTCAAGTAGCCTTGTCTTTAAAGAATACTGTGAAGGAGGGGGGCGGGATTAGTGCTGCTATCTCCCCATATTCTCCCTGCTATGGTGATGGCCACCAGAAATACTGTCTTCATCAACAGGTATGTAAGCGAACAAGTGGCCATAGGCTCAAAGGGCAGTCTTGTCAGGCTCTTTAAAACTAGATTTAGGTCCCACATTGGAGCGGGGTGTCTGGGTTGGGGATAAAGGTTCAGTGTGCCCTTGAGGAATTTCTTTGTAGTTGGGTGGGCAAAAACTGAGTATCCCTCTATTTGCTAATGAAAAGACTGTGGTATAGCAAGGGCAGTAGGAAAGTTCAGCTAGGTGCCTGATAAAAACCCTCTGCTCCTGAGAGACAGTACACAAGCTGGAAGAGTAGGTGTGCTGTGCTACTGAGCAGAGGGGTGTGTGGAGTTGCGAAGTGGAGCAGAACGGAGTACAGTGGTGTGTGGAGTTGTGAAGTGGAGCAGAACGGAGTACAGTGGTGTGTGGAAGAGAGGTGGAGTCCTGAGGAAGGTAGTGGGCTCAAGAAGCCAGAAGAACAGAGGTGGGAAAATAGCCCAGGGGAAAAGTCTGCAGCTCCAAGTACAGTGCCAGCAGCACATAGCTGCTGCTCATAGGGCCCCTGGGCTGGGACCCAGAGGAGTGGGCGGCCCCGGATCCCTACCCCCCTGCTTGGGAAGACGGGGTAACCAGCAACACACTGGCCTACTACAAGAGGCAAAAGTGCGAGACCCACTAGGGAGAAGCCAGCCATTTGCTACAAGATGTTATGGACAAAAGGTGTACTTTGAGCGAACTGAGGGATTGCCCTGATCTCTTGAGATCCAGTATGTAGTCCAACACCCCAAGAAAGATGGAAAATGCTGGGGTAATGTGCCTGGAATTGCACCAAACCTGAAACCTAGTCCACTTTTGCAGGTAAGTGTGTCAGCTAACTGATTTTCTACTGTATTAGCATTTCCTGCACCTCCTCAGAGCAGCAGCTCTCTATGTATTGGAACCATAAAGGAGCCAAGCCTTGAGCCAGAGGAGCTGCAGACTGAGATGGAGAGTTTGTTCTTTGTTCTGTGAGAGGAAGTAAGAGATGGGTTGAAGAGGGATTGGTGGAAATGTCACTGTGTCAGGAACGAGTACCACCTCTGGCTCAAATGGGTGGCAGCAATCAGTATGACGTTTGCGTTTTCTCTTTTTATTTTTATCAGAACCTTCAGCAGCAGAGCAAATGGGGGAAAGGTGTATGGGAGACCCTTGTCCCATGGGAGAAGGAGAGCATCCCCTAATGTGTTTCCTGGTCTGGTCTGGAGCAATAGAGTGAGCATTTCCTGTTCAGGCAAGTAGCAAAATGTCTATCGAAGGGTCCCCCACTGATAGAATATGCTGTGGAGCACTGTTGGGTTCATTTCCCACTCATGGTCTTGTGAGAACTTGCGACTTGGAGACTGGCTGCTGCTATGTTCTGCATGCCCAACAGGTAGGTTGCTGATCTGAAAACGTGGCGAATTCACCAATTCCATAGATTTAGCGCTTCCATGCACAGGGAGGATGATCTGATGCCCCTTTGACAATTTATGTAATACATGCACTCTATGTTGTCTTTCATAATTTTCACGTGCGTATTTCTGATCAGTTGAAGAAAGTGAGCACAAGCATTTCTGACCACTATGAGTTCAAGGAAGTTGATGTGGAGAGTCATCTCTGGGAGTGACCACTTGTCCTGAGTTTTGAGGCTTTTGAGATGCTCTCCCCAGCCAATTAGAGAAGCATTTGTAGTTAGGAGCAATGTCAGGGGAGGGGGAGGAGGGAATTGTGTGAATAGGGCTCCCATACTGATGTTTGTTGGGTCTTTTCACCAATCAAGGGAGTGTTTGACCCCAGAAGGCATAGAGAGAGATTTGTCTAATCTGTTTTTGTATATGGTTTGTAAACAGATCTGAATCATGCCTGTAGACACCTCGTGTGTAGTCTGGCATGAGATATTACAAACATGACTGCTGCCATGTGTCCCAGAAGCTTGAGGCAATGTCTGCCTGACATTTGTGGGGTGCTTGAATTGTCTCTATGAGTCTGGTCAGGCTGCAAAGAGAGATGGAGAAGGAGGTGAAATGGTTAATCTCCAAAACCCATTTGTCAGTAGTTATGCGTTCCCAATTTTGACGGAACAGAGCAAGGCAGCATCCAAAGGGTTGAGGAAGGTCTGAAAGTTGCAACTGATGTTGTAGGTAATGGTCCCTTGGGGCCTCGACCAAGGCATCATAACTGATGTTTTCAGGTGGAAGGTTGTGATGTTGAGGATTATGGGGCTGATGGTTTACACCTCTGTTTTGGAGGAAGACAGGACAATATTTCCTTTTCTGACCCATGATGTAGGTCTCCAATGAGCACGTGTCTTTGAGAGTGTAGAGTGATGCATCAGTCTCATCCACAAAGAATTCTGTGCCTTCAAATGACCTTTACTGTCATTGGTACCTCCTGTGGCAGGCCTGAAAGTTGTAACCACAATGCCGTCACATCATGACTGCTGTTGATACCAAGTGGGCTGCAGCCTCTAGTGTAGTCTGGAGTGCTGCTCTCACCCCTAACTACCCCTCATGTATGATGGCCTGAAACTGTTCTCATTGTGATTCTGGCAGGTGGTCAATAAAAGCGTTAAATTTGCATAAGTCATATGTTCATATTTTACTGTTGAGACCTGATAATTTGCAATTCTAAATTGTAAGGTCACTGAAGAGTAGGCCTTCCTCCCAAGCAAGTCAAGCCTTTTCCAGTCGCTATTATAAGGGATCGATTTTGTGTGATGTTGGTGGACACGGGAGTTCACCACATCCCCAACAATAGAATTAAGTGGAGGGTGGGATAAAAGGAATTCTGTATCTTTAGAGGGTGCATAGTATTTTGTATTGGCTTTTTCACGTTGGTTTGACCAAGGCTGGTGTTTGCCATATAATTTTAGCCGGATCCTAAAGCACCTCATTAATTGGGAGGCCAATCCTTGAGGAGAAGAACGTACGCAGTATGTCCAACAACTTATGGTGAGTGTCCTTCACCTTCTCAAGAGGGATCTGCAGTGTATCTGCCACTATCTCTGTAAGGACATGAAAGTTTTAAATCATCTGCCATGAATGGTGGAGGAGGCCCTACTGCCTCATCTGGAGAGGAGGGTGAAATATTGGTTCACAGTGTGGTTTCCTCTTCTAGTCTGGTCTCCTGCTCCTCAAAAGTTTCTGAGGTTATGAGGCTTTGGATATGGAGGCTGAAGCAGAGTGCCTCACAGACTCCTGGTGGGTGATGCTAGATGCCCAGGAAGCATGGCACCTATAGACTTCCCACTTTTTAACCCCAGGGGAGTCAGGCATGCCCCTTACTAATTGGCTGGCTAGATTTATTCACAGCACTCAGATGTGAGGCAGACACATTCTAGGAAAATCAGTTCTCCCACAGTATTTGCCAAAGAGAAGGGAACAGATATTCTAGGCTTTCAACATCTCTTCCATAAGAAGCAGCTTGGGCCTACCTTGAGTGGTAAAGGTTACAAGTAGGCACTCAAGGGAGTCTTTATACAGAGTGGGGCCACAGCTGCAAGGGGCACTGATTTAAATCATTGTTTTACATCACTTGATTTAAAAAAAATTTTTTTTTTTACCAATTTAAATCAAGTTGAGGCTTCATGATTTTAGTTTAAACTGACAATGAAACCAATTATAAATGCTGGTGGGTTTCTTGTTTGTTTGGGTTTTTTTATGCTACTAATGCTAAGGTCTCTTGTCTGAATTATACAAAACTACTATAGGCAAAAATTGAAATATTGAAAATGAAGGCCTTGAGCCTGAAAACACAAAGTAATGAACTTTACTCACATGAAAGTCCCACTGATTTCAGAATTGTTTGCAGCAACAGAGGCTACAGTTGCATTTTTGGTACACACAGGGGATTTTCAAAAATAGGAGGCTAAAATTAGGCTCCTAAACCCATAACTAGGTAAGTATGCAATTTTCACAAGCTCCTAAGTGACTCAGGCACACATGCCCCAATGACTGCTCATCCATCATAGTTTGCAGTTTCTATGGCCTGACTATTGGCTTATTAATCTTGTATGAGAGTTTGTTATTCTCACAGTAAGAGAGTTCATGAGGCTTTGGACTTGTATTTTAAGCATTTTAAGTGTGAAAACTTCTTAGTAGAAAATCTATGTAAAATCTGAAATTTTTCTAGCAATTTGGAAGCTAACTGAAGTAACAAGTGCATACATCCAGTTTAGCACTGGGAAGAATGTAAAGAACTAAAAATGTAAATAAAAATTCTGATTTAAACTTAAATTGATTTTAATTAAATAAATCATTATTTATATCCACTTTACACAGCTGCAGCAGTGTTTGAAGCCCAGCTTCCTGCCAGGGTCACCCATGACAATGATCGATACTAATTCATATAATCAGAAACATCAGTTGGTAATGAACAGCTTGCTTAGTAGAGAAGAGGCAATCACAAATAAATGTTTCCTACGAAAAGGCCACCAGAACACTCCTTTCATATCTATTGGTCTAAGGCTTCTTTTTAGTTTTAACATCACTCTGAAAAAAAGTACTAAGCCAATTAACTATTAGAAAGGAGAATGAGTTAGAGAGGATTTTAACACAGCTGATGTTGGTCCAAAAGGAAGTGATGGCTGATTCTTTACCTATCCCTGCACTAACAGTTCAGATCCACAAGGGGACATTGTGCATGACCCCAGGGAGGACAGCCTTGCCCCCATAAGTGGAAATCTGCAGAAGAGAGACTATCAAAGAAGAATGAGGCAATCATTCCTGAGAAGAAAATGAACTCCTTTCCCCACCTTATACTACTTTTACAAACTGCCCAAAAGGATTAAAATGTCCTCAATAGTAAAATTTCCTCCTCTGTACACCACAGAAAACTGCACCTAATGACTTAATTTTTAGGTCATTTTAAGGTTTTATTCCTTCATAACAAAAACCTGGTCAATCTGTGCTAAACTGATATTTCAGCCAACATGACCTTCATGACAATCCTTAAGAAGAGAGCTATAACTAAAATGGCAGTTTATGCATGCACTAAATTCACCACCCAATGAATCAATGGAAATAGAACCCAGGACTCCCTATTGCTGCTTCAGCACCACTTTCCACGATGAATTTAATTATGAGGTCTGAAGTAATGCCCTGCCATTATAAATGCTATTCTAAACTGGTGTTTTCCACGTCCCACTGAAGAGAACGTTTGAGAATACGTATTAATTTAATTTTGGACAAGTAAATGATTACCCATTATGATTTTTTCCCATAAGTAGTTAAAAGAATGTGATCAACAGAATGAGAGTGGAATTAACAATGGATACAGGTGATCCTGCAATTTGACAATAGAATGATTCGCCCACCTTATCACAAATTTAAAAAAGTTATTTATATTAGTTTAATTCTACTAAGCTAATCAAAGACAAAAGGCAAAAAGGTAACGGAATCACAGGTGACACACCAAAACCAATTTTTGCACTATGTCACACACTAGATTTGTTTTCAAGTATGTGATTTAAAGTACTGGGATACTTACAGTGAAACAGCACTATCCAGACAGAGGATGGCAGCTGTACCCAACCCTGGCATCACAAAACTAATTTTTCCGCTTTCAGTCAATACACAAATGGTAAAATAACGGGCAGGATACATGTTTTGTGCGTTGAGTGCTCACTTATCCCATCCCTCAGTTTGACCCATACAAAGAGGGTTTGCTTTAACGCTAAATAAGATGAAAAATAGATGACTGATATTTTCCAGAAAGCATTTTAACTCCTGATCAATGGTGCCAGAAAGTGCATAATTCTCAGACAGTTATTTTATATAAGACATCAGTTGAAATGGATTGAACATTAGGATGTATTTGGTACACTGCATGTATTTAAGCAGTTAAACTGGAATTTACAGATGTTACATTTAATATCCACAACTTCGCTGAGTACACCATTTAATATAAATGGTAAAGTGAAATAGTCTTTATTCTGCAACTTCCTGCTCTTCAAAGAATGATGAGTTCATATTTATCAGGACTCTTCTTTAACATGGTCTCCTCACTTAAATTGATATATTTCTTCAGTAATCTTAAATGAAGGTACAATTTCTCCTTTTGGATAGTACTATGCTTTAAATTAGTGTTGCATAAACACTGTTACCTTTTTTGGTGAAAAACTCCTTGGAATATTTCCCCAACATAGCGTATTTTCGAGGGATTTTTCCCAGCAGTTCAATGATCAATGCTATGTGATCTGCATTGGAGAACATTGCCAGCAAAACAGAAACATACAACAGTTTAATCAGTACATTGCATGCACACACTAACACTGGCCCGGTACAGACAGAAATAGACTGATCGTGGTAAAAAAACGTAATGAGTGGGTGGACAAAACACTTTTAAGGGCTAATTTAGAAAGGCAATTCAACAAAACTTCCTCGTCCAAAATCAGTGAACGACAGCCTTTAAAGGTAATATTTTACCAATAAAGTGATTTAAAAGATGTCTGCAATCATTCCTTTTAAATAAGTGCAACTAAAAAAAAAAGGAGTTTTCATAGGTTTTTGTTTTAATTTGTTAATGTTTATTTATCAGGGATAGATTTTTGTTATATGACTTGAGAAAATGCTCCTTATTGGTATAAGTTACAACCAGCAACAGCTATTCCACTTCTGTCTGCATCACGGCACCTTTCAAAAAGAAGAGGTACTACCTCTGCGATTGAAGAATTCCCGAGAATATTTTCCAGATAGAGCAAAGTGCCTTGGGATATTGCCTAGCAGCTCTATGATGTGTGCTATGTGGTCTATGAAGGAGAGAAAAAAAGGACACAGGAGTGGGAAGGGCAGGGAAAGGATGGGACAAAAAAGAAGAGGAAAGAAACTGGAATTAGTAAAAAATCAGAAATAGTTTCAAATCAACAATGTTTGCAGCAAACCCATGCAGAGGATTTCAGGATCAGCAGAACTCTGGCATCATTAGTAGCATTTAAGAACAATGAATGATGCCCACGTTCACTGCAAGGGACATTACAAGCAAACAAGCATGGAAATGGACAGGTATACAGATGGAATAAAGAGTTAATTCTGGTTTCTTTTTTTTAAATTAGTAACCAGTTACTTCTAACAATATATACACAAATAGTCCAGTGTCATTCTAATAAACAGAAAATGCATTAAGAACTAAGTTGTGTTGCTTTTTGTAACTAAAATGCTCTGTTATTGCTCAATCAGGTTTTCAAACATATGCAAATCTTATCAGAAAGTAGTCTAATTCCTTCAGGCTGTTGTTAAGCAAGATAAATGTGCCTGCTGAAGGGGGTTTGCCCACTTAATGCTATCAATGGGACTTAAAACTAAAAAGAAAAAATCTGAATTTACAAGCTGAAATCAAAACATGTTTATGAACAATTTACTCAAGCACATAAATAAATACCACCACAAGCTGCTCAAACACCTCAGAAGATACGTACCCTCATCCCTGGAATAGTCTTCACCAGAATGTGGCTCAAACAAATAATCTCCAGTTGCAAGCTCAAATGCCTAGGAAATAACAGACACAATTATGTCAGAAACTTATTTCAGAAATATGTATTTTAATGAATGAATGAAATGTCAAATGTTAAAACAGAGAGAATTACTTTCAACACAAGTGTTTCCAAAGGACCCATAACTAGACTTAAATCTCAAGAAGGTCACTTACCGATTAGCTGTAGTTCCTTGAGTACACTGACAACATACAGAGACAGTCTTGGGAGAAAATGCATGTGCTCTTGGTGCCATGCTCAGAACCCTCTAGAGAGCATGCTCCCTTGCAACACTGAAGATTCAGATCCAAGGCTTCACAAGGAGCAGCAAGCCCTAACCCCAGTCCATTTCCTTCTATTTCATCAGAATCTATGCCTTCAACTGAAGAACTGGAGAAGAAAGACAGGGAGTGTGGATCTATAATATCAATCTAATTGGTAATTCCTGGAGTTTGAATTGACTAGATAAGAAATCTGTCACCTTTGAGTATCATAATCACAGATCCCTGCTGTTGGGAGATTAATTAATAGCCTCAAACCTTAAAGAAGGTGATTCTGAAGAAAATCAGTTAAAGGTTGCAGAGTCCTCGCCTTAGTTGGACACAACATTCTGAAGCCAAATCAAGACAGTAATGCTGCGTCAAATGTGTGTCAAATAGCAGTTAGCAATCTTATGCTTCTCAGAGACAGAATCACTCCTAAAACACGCAGTTTCATCTGAAGGACTCTAACTTTCCAACGGCTGAAAGCTGAAGTCAGTAAAGTTCAAATTGGAAATAAGACCCACGTTTTTAACAGTGATGGTAATTCACCACTGGAATAGATTATCCAAGGATGTGATAAATTCTTCATCACTTGGGGTCTCTAAATCCAGCTGGATGTGTTTCTAAAATTATGCTCTAGTTCAACTACAAGTTGTTCTGCTAGATACAGGAATCACTGGGTGAAATTCTGTGTCTTATGATACAAAGGTCAGACTAGATGATCATAATAGTTTGTCAAGGTCTTAAAATCCATAGACGAAGGACTTCCAGTGAAATCAGTGGCAAAACGCCTCATAAAGTCAGCGAGGCCAAGATTTCATGCTATTTCACTCTATAATATAATGTATTCTAAAAAATTCAAGGCACAGAAACACCTGCAAGGGTATATATGTTTGTAAACGAAGTTTGATCCATTTAGACAATCACTGGGCAAAAACTGTCTCTCTCCCCTGAATTTATCTTGACAGTGTACAAGTAACCTAAGTGATTTACAGAAACATTTAATTCTTTATAGGTAGTGAAAGTAATATTTAAACTATATAGTCTAGCCTCTCCTGTCAGTCACTGATGTTTATGGGAAAATAGAAAAAAGATTAATGGAATGCTTCAGGTAAGACACAAATATCCAGCTTAGTGGGTTAGTGTCACTTTAGCCTTATGAAACACTTGGTAAGCAGAGGCGCTTGTCAGCCATCAGAGTCTTGATCTCAGTGACTCTCCTAGATGATATTATCATTTACCAGAAATAATCTCTATAGACAGATGATACAGAAAATATTAACCCAAATGTACAATGAAGAATTCCATCCACTTACAGAGCATGTGATTCAAACGCAGGAACAGACATGAATACATTATACAGTCCCTTCAAAAATATTGTTAAAGTAGAATATGCAAATACTGAAGATTCTTATAGTGAGAGCTGTTAGGCAGATACAACTAAGAAATGGACCTTAGTAGTACTACATATTCCAGAATGCTTGAATTATAGCAGTCCAGTATCAGAGCAACTGAGCAACTTCAAATCCAACTCCAAGAGATCCATTTTATTTTAAAGTATAAATAATAATTTATGAGGAAAACCCAAGATTTGCTCATGTTACCTGAACATCCCAAATCTGAGTTAATAATAATAAAATGATAATAAATACTAAAAACAATTCATTACCATAACACTTACCAGCCATTTTCATTCATATATATGAAAATACTTTACAAAAGTGGGAAATGTCAGCCACATTTTACTGATGGGGAAGCTGAGACAACAAAAACATTAAACTGAACTGCCTAAGATCATACTGGGTCAGTGATACACATATGGTCAGCAACATGCTATATTCCAAGCCACAAAATTCAGGGAATTCAGGTTTGGATGAAAAATCTGATCCTGGGCTTGTGATGGGAGACTCAGAAAAGCTGGGAAATGAACTGGAAGTTCCAAAGTCAGGGTAGGAAGTCTCAGAACCAGAACTGGCAAGCTCAAGTTGGAGCTATATCACCTCAACTCTGGCATGCCTGATTGTCCTGAAGACTTTTGGTAACAAATAAAAAGTCATACAAGAATTCTTGACTCCAACCTAAGAAGACAACTGTTTGAATCCTCTTCCTGAGGGAGGGAAAAACATGGTTACTTACCAGTCACTATTGTTCTTCAAGATGTATTGCTCATATCCATTCCACTATATGTGAATGCATGCCACCGTGCACTGGTTCCCGGAACTTTTTTCCCCTTAGCAGACCCCATAGGGTTGGCACAGGCGCTCCCTGGAGTACTGCGCTCATGCCGCGGTACATAGGGCACCGCCGACCCTACCCCCTCAGTCCCTTCTTTCTGCCAACTCCGACAGTGGGGACAGGAGGCAGGTATGGAATGGATATGAGCAACATGGTAAGTAAGTAACCATGTTTTCTCCTTCGAGTGATTGCTCATATCCATTCCACTATAGGTGATTACAAATTCGTACCCTGGAGGTGGGTAGGAGTTACCAGTGAGCTGCCTGCAGCACGGCTCTGTCAAATCCCACGTCTTCCCTCGCTTGCTAGACGATGGCGCTTGAGCTCTGGTTGAGCGTACTATGATGGATCTTGAAAGCAGCACCTTCGCATGCTTGTAGCCAGACTTGATGTAGAGCATAATCCATGAGGAGATGCGCTGGGTGGAGACAGGTGAGCCTTTCATTCGGTCCACCACTACAATGAAGAACTGCTTGGATTTCCGGAACGGCTTCGTATGCTCAATGTAGAAAGCCAAGGCTCGTACACGTCCAGCGAATGCCATCTCCTCTCCTCCTCCGAGCCGTGTGGTTTGGAAAAACACGGGGAGAAAAATATCTTCATTACGATGAAACTGGGAGACCACCTTGGATAGGGAGGCTGGATGCGGCCTGAGCTGGACCTTGTTCTTATAGAATACAGCATGAGTGGCTCTGAGGTTCAGGTCTTAATTTCAGAGACCCTCCTAGGTGAGGTACCAGCCACCAGGAAGGCTATCTTCCCTGAAAGCATGAGCTGGGGACATGAAGTTATGAGATCAAAAGGTGGGGGACCCCGTGGGTCTCGAGAGGGTCAGATTGAGATCCCAGGAAGGCATCAAATCCATACCTGGGGATAAAGCCTCTCCTGCCGCCAAGCAAGACTTGTTCGGCCTGCACTCACCAGGCTCTCTCTCCCCCTCCGTTAGCCACAGTGCCTCCTGGCCATGAGACACGGGGAGTCCAGGTCCGGGTGCAACAGGCAACTATGGTCCTGGGAGAGAAGGTTGTGCTGCCTTGGAAGCTGCATGGGCTGGGTGATCCAACGGTCCAGCAGCATGCAGAACCAGTACTGCCTCGGCCAGGCTGGAGCAATGAGTAAGACATCCACCCTGTCTCCCCTTACTTCCAAGCAGGACATTGGGCCAGATCGGAATGGGTGGAAACATGTACATGAGGGTCCCTGTCCAGGCAAAAAGGAAAGCTTCGGAAATCAACCCAGTCTCATGACTCCGGAGTGAGCAGTGTCTTGGGCACTTCACGTTCCAGGCTGACGCGAATAGGTCCAGTAGGGGAACGCCCCCCTTTTGGGAGACTGTAGACAGGAGCTGTGACCAGTTGCAGTGGAGTAGAAACGACCTGCTGAGGCGATTTTCCTCATCACTTCTGGGAGGTGAGAGGCAGTTAAGTGGAAATCATGCCACACTGCCTATTCTCACGGGTGGATAGCTTCCTCGCAGAGGGCCGGGGAGTGCACTCCTCCCTGACTGTTTATATACAACACAGTTGCAGTGCTGTCCGCCCGCACCTGCACCAGTCTGCCTGTCAGGAATTGGAGGAACACCCTTCACGCTAGGCAAATAGCCCTCAGCTCCTTCCACTGTAGGGAGGGTAGGGCAGTTGGGGGAACTATGACCACCCGATTCAGTAGATGGCTGCTCGGCACATATACCGAGGCCAACCACGTCTGAAGTGATCTGCGCCTCCAGAGAGCTAGTCTCACCATGTGCATGCATGCCGCAACTTGGCCTAACAGCTGAAGGCAGTGCCCGGCTGATGTCGTGGGCATTGGTACAGATAGGAGATGATATAGACCATCGCCTCTAAACGTGGTTGAGGCAGGAAGTGTCTGGCCTGGGAAGCGTCCAGGGTGGCCCCGATGAATTCTATGTATTGCACTGGGGTTAGTATGGACTTCTGCTCATTTATGAGCCGTCCCAGCCTGCTGCATGCGGAGCAAGTGAGGGTCCTGGTCTCCTACACTCAAGGTCTAGACCTGCCCCATATCAGCCAATCATCCTGATAAGGGAATATTTGCACACCCTTATGTCTCAGGTGGACAGCCGCTACCACCATGCGTGAAGTAAAGAGTAAGCGCCCTGATGCTGGAAAGGACGAGCACCCGAAGCATGTGTCCTTGTGGTCGAGAGCAACACACCAGTCTCCTGGGTCCAGAGACGGGATGATGGAGGCTAGGGAAAACTATGTAAAACCTGAGTTGTTTGATGTGCTGTTTAGCCAACGCAGGTTCAACATGGGTCTCAGATGTCCTCTTGCATTGGGGGTGAAGAAATACTTCAGACAGGACCTCTTCCTCCTACTGCCTTGAGGAACCAGACTGCTTCAGGCAGATGTGAACTAGGGGTGGCTCATATCCATTG
This sequence comes from Mesoclemmys tuberculata, assembly GCA_007922155.1. Lineage (NCBI taxonomy): Eukaryota > Metazoa > Chordata > Testudines > Chelidae > Mesoclemmys > Mesoclemmys tuberculata. Next base: position 21,995,569 of record ML675616.1, read on the forward strand.
AAACATGAGTCCACATCTAGACCACCTGGCCCTCCTCGTGAACTTCAGGAGATTCAAGAGAGCCGTAGGGGCGCCACCACCAGGACAGGTGTGAACCTGCAGCTGTCACAGGCCATCAAAGGGGCTTTGGATTACACAGGAGGCATCATACGATTGCCCATCTGGTGTGCCCCTGCTGGGGGCTGAGGACGAGATGAGGAGTTGATTCCGTGCTCCAAACCCTTACTCCTGTCCCTACTTCTATAGGCTTGAAAGGCCTAGCGGAGGCCTTGGCTGCTGCTGCACCTGGGGCAGTGACTGCTGCCTGGAAAACTGGGGCATGTACAGGCCCAAGGAGTGAACCGTGGCTCCAGAGTACTTCAGACCGTGCAGCTTACAGCGGTCTGGTCGGAGAAGAAGGACAACCCATCAAAGGACAGATCTGAGGATTGCAGCTACGAGCACCGCCTCATGGAAATAGCAGACGCTATGGCCCTACCTGCCGAGTCAGCAGCGTCACCGGGCATCTGGAGCGCTGCCCTAGCCACTGTGATTCCCTCATCCAGGACAGTGGCGAAGTCTGCAGCCTGGTCCTGGGGCAGGGTCTTAGCAAACCACCTTCTTCTTGGGAGTGGAACCCGGCTGACCTTGCCTGTCCCACTGGTCGGCTGCGTAAGCTGAGAGCACCACGCCAGGATTACCAGGGCTGGGTGAGCGAACAAATACTCGAACCCTTCGGCTGGGACATAGTACTTCCTCCCAGCCACCTTCGACATAGAGGTGACTGAGGAAGGGGTCTTCCATGGGGCCTTAGCAATTCTGAGAGCCCTATCATGTACAGGTAGGGCTACCCTCGCTGGGGCAGCCGCCGCCAGTACATTGAAGAGGGTATCACTGACCTCACTAATTCCTTGACTGCCAGCCCAGAGTTAGAAGTCACCCTCTTGAACAGCTCCTGGTGCGCCCTGAAATTCTCCAGTGGCACCATACAGTCCTGGGAGACTGCTTCTCCCGGGGAAGAGGAAGAGGACTGTCGAGGCACGTCCTGTGGGTGCTCCCTTGCATGAAGAAGGAATGCATCCATAGAGGGTCCCTCCATGGGGTTCTACTCCTCGTTTGAGGGGCCTTCTCCTGTGTCAGGAGCATGGACTGCACCCCCGCTGACACGGTGGGTAGGGGCCCCGGTTCCATCTGGATGCCCGTGGGGGCCAATGAGGCCATTGTTGCGGCCACTGTCCCCAGGACCAAACCCGGGCTGACTATGCCACCCCTGTGACACTTGTGGCCCGAGTCACTAGATCAGCAATGTCCTGGCCGCCCCCTATTCCAGGTGCTATGCCCTGTCGGGGACCGTCCTCTCAACGCCTCCTACGTGAAGGACGACAAGGACCGCCTCCGTCATCACAAATGGTGCCAATGGACGAAGACACTCTGAAGAGCTCTTGGTACCGGAGTGCTGTCGCAGTACCGAGGACTCTGCGGTTCCACCTGCTCCTTGGTAATCGGGACCAGCGCCGCTCCGGACTCCGCGGTGCCGGGTGACCAGGCTCTGCATCAGGGACTGCGCAGTGCAGGGTATTTGCGTGGCAACCAGCTTACGTACTGCCTCGGTGTGGCCGGACCCATCAGTGCCGAGGCCCTCAATAGTAAGCAGGCTCTGCGTCACCTGTGGTGCGGGTGAACTCCATGGTGCCGGGGATGTGGAGTAGGAGCTGTCTGAGCACCACCTGGCGGCCCTCGACCAGTGCCACCTCTTGGACCATGCTCCCTCCAGTGCTGGGGACCAATGTTGGCGGCAAAATGGGGACTCCGCATCCTGAGTCAAAGCAGGCCAGCTTGACAACACCGACCTGGAGCGACTCCTGGGGGAGCATCCTCGCTCTACCCCCGGTGGCCGTCTGGTGGGAGATCTTCCCCTCCGTACCGGGGTCCCCACCGCCCTTCGGGGGGGACCCAACGCGGGCTTGTCCCGGGACACCGGCCCCTTCCCCACAGCAGGGAGCGGGGAGGCGGGGGCCGCGGCATAAGCAGGCCGACAAGGCTCTTGCTGCCCAAAGCCTCCTGTGTCGACAGCGTTGGCAGGGGCACTCTCCCACTCTCAGAAGTCGGGGGTGGCTCCCTGCTCGGAGATGCAGGCACCGGAGAAGACTCGACAGGCCGTGGCTGGTGCATCTCCGCCCTCGACCCTACCCGTACCCACGGTAGGGGAGCATTTGCACTCGGTGAGCTGCCTCCTCTCCTTTGGCACTGAGGCTGCTGCCCGGTGCCGAGCCAAGACCGGTGCTGGCGGTGCACTCTGAACCGAGGTGACACTCGGTACCGTAGAGCTCAGTGCCGACCCAAGCCCGGTGCTGTGCCGTCAAGCAGAATGGCTCAGGGGCGAAATGCTGCTTCCATGAGAAGGGCTTTGATGTTCCATTTAAAAGCCCTGTAGAGCGTTTTTGTTGTTGTTTTTTTCTCTCCCCCTCCCCCCAGCAATTAAGGTACCGATGGGGGGGATGTCTTAAATCCAGGCAGCCGGGACACGGCCCGACCACCTTAAGTCTCTCAGGGACTTCTTATCTAACAACTACTTAAGCTAACTACAGTACTTAAAAGAACAAAGAGATCAAATAAAGGGGAATGGTACTTGCAGAGAGCAAGTGCTAGTTCCAGCAACCGTCAGGGGTGGAAAGAAGGAACTGAGGGGGGAGAGGTACGGTCAGTGGTGCCCTATTTACTGTGGCATGAGAGCGGTACTCCAGGGGGTGCCTGGGCCGACCCTACAGGGTCTGTTAAGGGGAAAAAAGTTCCGGGAACCAGTGCACGGTGCTGTGCATTCACCTATAGTGGAATGGATATGAGCAATCACTCGAAGGAGAATCATGGGCATGTCCTATTTTCCCTTATTAAAAACAGGTCTATTTAAGGAGAACCCAAACTTCTGAATACTGAAATCACTTGTGCTGACCACTGTATCTCCAATTTGTCCTCTTCCAAAATGTTGCCTTTTCTGGGTAGATGAAGGGCAAAAGGAACGATACATCAAGAGCCTGACAACTTTTTGACATTATGTTTGAGAGCGAGTTCCATTCTGTCAGTTCACTATACTCCATGGTCATGGTGGTGTCTGCAAAATTCTACTCTGCCTGATTCACCAAGGGAAAGTCATGCCTGACCAACCTGATTGCTTTCTATGAAGAGGTGACTGGTTCTGTGGATGAGGGGAAAGCGGTGAACGTGATATACCTTGACTTTAGCAAAGCTTTTGATACGGTCTCCCACAGTATTCTTATCAGCAAGTTAAAAAATATGGGTTGGATGAATGGACTATAAAATGGATAGAGAATTGGCTACAGCAAAGGGCTCAACAAGTAGTGATCAATGGCTCCATGTCTAGCTGGCAGATGGTCACAAGTGGAGTGCCCCAGGGGCTGGTCCTGGGGCCGGTTTTATTCAACATCTTCATTAATGATCTGGAACAGGAAGTAGATTGCACCCTCAGCAAGTTTGCAGATGAAACTAAGGTAGGGGGAGTGGTAGATACCTTGGAAGGGAGGGATAGGATACAGAAGGACCTAAACAAATTGGAGGATTGGGCCAAAAGAAATCTGATAAGGTTCAACAAGCACAAGTGCAGAGTCCTGCACTGAGGACGGAAGAATCCCATGCACAGCTACAGACTGGAGACCGACGACCTACGCAGCAGTTCTGCAGAAAAGGATCTGGGCATTACAGTGGAAAAGAAGCTGGATATGAGTCAGCAGTGTGCCCTGGTTGCCAAGAAGGCTGTAATGGCATATTGGGCTCCATTAGTAAGAGCATTGCCAGCAGATCGCGTAAAGTGATTATTCCCCTCTATTCGGCATTGGTGAGGCCACATCTGGGTGTTGTGTCCAGTTTTGGGCCCCCCACTACAAAAAGGATGTTGACAAGTTGGAGAGAGTCCAGCAGAGGGCAACAAAAATGATTAGGGGGCTGGAGCACAAGACTTATGAGGAGAGACTGAAAGAACTAGGCCTGTTTAGTCTGCAGAAGAGAAGAATGAGGGGGAATTTGATAGCAGCCTTTGACTACCTGAAAGGGGGTTCCAGGGAGGATGGAGCTAGGCTGTTTTCAGTGGTGGCAGATGACAGAACAAGGAGCAACGGTCTCAAGTTGCAGTGGGGGAGGTCTAGTTTGGACATAGGAAAAAGTTTTTCACTAGGAGGGTGGTGAAGCACTGGAATGGGTTACCTAGGCAGGTGGCGGACTCTCCATCGTTAAACATTTTTAAGCTGTGGTTTGACAAAACCTTACAGGGATGATTTAGCTGAGGTTAGTCCTGCTTTGAGCAGGGGGTTGGACTAGATGACCTCCTGAGGTCCCTTCCAACTCTAATATTCTATGATTCACAGATTGGAAGTCCACAATGCAATCATTGAGTTTCACCTCCTGTATAACACATGCCATAGAACTTCCCCAAATAATTCATGTAATGGAAGATTTGAATATAGATGAATTACCTGTAATTCTAACTTATTTATAGGTCCTTGGCTTCCACAGGCCTTGAATTGCATGGTGATGCAAAGAAGCCTACACCAGAATCATGTGTCACTGTAGAAGGGCACCTCGGCCGGCCCCCAGTAAATCTGCCCGGCAACAAGCCGGGATTGGGCCAGCACGCCGGGCCGCCTGTCAACCCCGCAGGCCAGGCCGGACAGGCCCGCCGGCGACGGCCAATCCGGCCCCCGGAGGCGGGACTTCCCCAGGAAGGGGAAGGATAAAAGCTCAGCCCCAGAGCTCAGTAAGAGGGAGGCAGCAGTGGGAAGCAGACCGGCTGCCCTGGGCTCCGGCCGGGGAAGAGAAGGTCTGCCGCCCTGGGCCGAAGCCCCGCCGGTCCCGGGACACATACCGGGAGTGGATAGGCCCTCCGGCCGCTGGAGACTGGGACTAGCCGACGGGCCCTAAGGGGCGGCCGCCCCTCCCTGCAACCCCAGCCGGGCCTGAGGAACCAGACCCGTCCTGGTGGGTCAAACCGCCCGAGGCCGGGCCAGACCTTGAGGAGCTGCCCGAGGAGTTGCCGGCGGCTGCCCCCCCCGGAAGCTGGACCGGACCTCGAGGAGTTGCCAGAGGCCAGATTCCCCAGCGAACATGTGGACCTAGAGGAGCTGCCGGACGCTGAGGACTTGCCCCCGCTGCCGCCTCCGGACGCCGACGGGTGGGTGAGCCAACCGTGGGCCATGCACCCCGCCCCCGGGTTGCTCGGGGTCAGCTCCTGGGAGGACGGGGAGGAAGTGGCCCAGGGGCAGCCAGGCCTACTGGCCAGAGAAGGGGCACAGGCCCCGTGGCGTGTTGCGGCCGGATCCCCGCCGCACCAGTGGTACTGACGGTGCCGCTGGTAGGGCCCTGGGCTGGGACGCAGTGGAGACGGGTGGGCCTGCGTCCCCCTCCCCCCTCCTATACCCGCACTTGCCCCAGCGAGTGAGAGAGAGGGAGGGTCCTAAACCGCCGGCCAGACGGCTGGGAGACGCCCGTCGCAGCCTGTCCTGCTGCCCAGGGAGCAGGCCACATAGACTGCTTGGTTGCCTGCCCCGTTGCCCAGGGAGCAGGCCACATAGACTGCTTGTTAGCCTGCCTGCCCTGGCCCAAGGGACCGGGCGATTGAACTGCTTTGCTGCCTGCCTGCCCTTGCCCAAGGGACCGGGGCGCTTGAACTGTCTGCTCGCCTGCCCTGCTGCTCAGGGAGCAGGCTTCTTGAACTGTTTGCTCGCCTGCCCTGCTGCTCAGGGAGCAGGCTTCGAGACTGTTTGCTCGCCTGCCCTGCTACTCAGGGAGCAGGCTTCTTGAACTGTTTGCTTGCCTGCCCTGCTGCTCAGGGAGCAGGCTTCGAGACTGTTTGCTCGCCTGCCCTGCTACTCAGGGAGCAGGCTTCTAGACTGATTGTCGCTCGCCCGCCCTGCCAGAGGGCCGGGGAGGACTGCTTTGCTCGCCCGCCCTGCCAGAGGGCCGGGGCGAAGGACTGCTTTGCTCGCCCGCCCTGCCAGAGGGCCGGGTCTAGGGACGGACCAGTCACTAATTCCCCTTATATTGAGGAAGAGTCCAGGACCTTCCCCAGCGGTTGGGCCCACCGGACGGGCCGCCGCAACCGGGCGGCACAACCGCCATCCAACAGTCACAATAATATCGGGTAGCTGAGGAAAACTCAGACATTTTTGTCCATCATGCCAGGGAGATTGTGATCTTCAAAAGAATAGTCACTAACGGCTGGAAATTGTCTCCGATGTTTCCAGTCTCTCTCTATTATATGGGACTGCTACCCTGCTCTGCTGAAGAAACTCTAAAAAGTGAAACAACTGTCATTCGTGGGTTTGTCCACAGCCCTGGAAAGCTCAAGATCTAGAGCTCCTGTCATATAAGCAAAGAAACCTCAGCAGCTCCAGGAGTTATAAGGTAATGAAATCAAAGAGGATACCACATTGGCATCACAGGAGAAATACAATGGGTTGAGACTCCTTCTTACCAGGATCCTTCAGAACATCATTATCCCAATCGGATGAAAGTGAGCCACCTGGACCTGAGGTGAAAACAGCTTTACTGATGCAACAGCTGGAGCCATATTTCTTAAGAGAACGTGTGTTAAATGTAGCTGGTCTTTGAGGACTTCAAAGATTCATATCTTTTAAAAACTGATTTTCAGTTAGCAAAATCCATATAGTTAGGGATTGAGTGTCTTGCTAAAACGAAACTCTTGGAGCAGAACAAATCTGGGTGGGATTAAAAAACTGACTTGCAGAAACTCTATTAACAGAAGTGCAGGGAGAGAGCTCTAAAGTACTAAAGCCTCAAGCGGAGAGGTTTTGGACCTGAGAATACTCAGTGTGAGCCTCAAACCCTATCAGATCCATGGTACCTGTTCTACCTCAGTGCTGAGCAGAAATTCAATGACATCTCAAAACTAATTTTGCTTCTCCCTTTGTCTTCATGCTTTGAACCATGCAGGTTTCTATTTGTGTGTAGAGTATACTGACTGGATAACACAAAATGAATGGAGTTAACCAAGCCATATGGTGGTGCTGAGCCTAACACTAAAATATTTTATTAAACAACCAACAAGAAACAACCAGAGTAACAATTAAAAACTAGCTAACTGTATTAGCAAGCAAACAAGTGGCCACAAGAAGGAGGGTTCAAAGTTTTTGGTCTGTAGCAGTAAAAAGGCTCTGGAGTTGGGTCTCAGTTACTTCTCCTTATATAACTTCACCTCCAAATGGTTGATCCCCCAGAACGCATATGCAAAGCCATAATAATGCCAAGAGGGCATGCGCCCCCAAGTGTGGGAACTGTGCTATCAGTTCTTAAAAGAAGGCTATGCCTACACTACAAGCTAGGGAGATAATTTCCCTGTTTGTGTACATATTCTCACACTGGCCTGAAACTGGTGGATACCTAGTCAGCACAACCAAGCTGTCTCTCCACTGCTGCTACCCATGCTTGTGTAGCTGCACAGCTATTTACCCTTGTGCTACCTTGAGGAGAGTTAGCACGTGTGTATACACAAGCAGGGGAATCCCACCCATAGCTCATAGTGTAGAGAGCGCCTAATAGTTTCAATCATATAATAATGTTTTGTACTTAATTAGAGTGCTTTACAATTTTTATCAGTCTCGACACTCATCCACAGTCACATGCTAAAAGAAAGTCCCTAGCTCAGGACTGACCGAAAACATATGTGATTAATGAATAAAGATTACGTGGCTTTACCTTCTTCCCTGGAGAACATTCAGTAAAATATATCTATTTTTACATTAATGGCTGCGAAGAAGAGTTTTACAACTCAAAGTATTTCTGAAAGTATGCAATAATACATAGAAGGAGTATACTTTCCTTTGAACATAAAGATTACATTGTTCCTTGGAGTAAATTTTGACCTTTAGTTTACATGGATCCATGTTTATCTCTTGGATCAATAAATCTTGATGTTCACTTTAGTAAAAGTTTACATCTATTTACGTCTAGTTAATGTCATTTTACACAAATGATTTGAGACACTGGAAAGCTCAGTGACTTAGTGATCTTCAATGACCTTCTACCTGGAACGATCCGTTGGCAATTTCCCAAAGGTATTACTGGAGAAGTAGGTCTAGATGTAAGGGTTTGAAGAAGATCATAACAATTTTAGCAGTGGGACCAAATCAGAGAAAGCATTCCATGTGTGAGGGGAGGCATGGAAGGAAAGGTAAAATGGCTTATGGCAGAAGTGCACTACAACACTTTGTTCTTTGTAAAACTCTCTCTACAAAGTCAGGGAATAAAAAGGACATAAAAACAAACAAGGAATTTTGCCTTATAACAGCTTGAAAAGTAAGGCCTGATACACAAAGCACAGGCAGTCACAGAGGATGTGAAAGGAAATTAGGATTCTATTATTCCCTAAAGGCTCTCAAAGCCTTGCAAATGCCATGAGTGGCTGTTTATTAGGCATCTTTTCGATTCTGTTCTATTTAGATTCTTATATTACGTCTACCATTCTGATACCTTTGGAAGGTAATTTTCTTTAGTATATTTCAGCATGTGCATAGCATTTTTCAAAGCAAAGCAGCAGTTAGTGGTTAATAAAAGCAATGAATACTGTCCATCCCTGCTGTAGGAAAAATGTGCAGATGGGTTTTTTTTTTTGTGAAAAGCATCTCTTACTGGAATCTAAATTGTATTTTCACTTAATTGCTTTCTAAACTGTTTACCAAAATATGCTTAGTTCCATGACGTTAAGCTTGCAGCATCTTTCTTCTATTTCAAAATGCAAGGCAAGCTGCTTTCTCTGATCCCAATATCATTCTATCATCTGCCCTCTTCCTACAGAACAATATTAAATCTGTCCCTTTTTATATTTGTTAAACATATTTTTTTCCCTTAGTGAAGTTACTACCACCACACGAGAAACCATGAGGATCACATTTGTTTTCCAACCATACTTCAATTCTCCAGCTTTTTTAAGATGCTAATTCCTGTGCAGAGAAAGAAGATTTGTTACACATCCCGGTATTTGCTTCTTACATGCACCAGCACGATAATATTATCGTGTTCATGCGGTGCCTTCAGAGACACATTCACTCTCTCCAAAACACTCGATAAGAAGAATATGACAGGAGAGCTACTACTGCAATCTGTCAGAGAAGAAAATGTCAGTAAACATATTCCGTCCTGAACCTGCAAACACTTACACACATTTAACTTTAGTGCTGTGCACCTTAACTTTATAACTGGGAGTAATCCCATGTTATACATGGGGCATCCTGCAACCCTTTAAGACAATTACAGCATTTAACCTTATTAATTCTCTTCTTGAACCACTCTGGGATAACCCATGTCGCAAACACAAGGCCAACTCCACACATAACCTATTTTCTATCCAAATGATCTTAACAAATATTAAAGATATAATACAGAATTATGGATGAGCCTCCTTCAACTACATGTGTAATAAATATCAACTAACACTGTCTCACAGTTCCTTCTGTCAGCAGCTGTATTCACAGACTGATGCAAGGATAGGGGACAATTGGTCTGTTTCAACTCTCTCACCTTTCAAAGAACATGTTAAGAAATATGGAAAAGGGAGGTTACTTACTGTAACTGATGGTTCTTCAAAAGGTGTGGTCCCTATCTGGATTCCAGGTATGGGTGTGCACGTGTGTGCCATACGTTGGAGCCAGAACTATTGAAAGTAGCCTTTGTTGACCCGCATGTGTGTCGTGTGTTTACCACGTAGCGTCCAAGGTGTTATGAGACTGTGCAGATCAACGTTCCCTCTTACTAACAGACACAGAGCCCGCAGCAGAGGGGACAGGAGGTGGGACTGGAATCCAGATAGGGACCACACCTCCCAAAGAACCATCAATTTACAGTAAGTAACCTCCCTTTCTTCTTCAAGTGCTGGTCCCTATATGGATTCCAGATGTGAGTAGCATAGCAAGCAGTAATCAGCATGGAGATGGGCACGAGGTCTCACCATATGTCAGTGTTTGGAGGACCACGCAGCTGGCTGCTGCATCCATTGCCGCTGTGCTAGCTATGGTGTAATGACTGTAAACGTGTGAATAGAGGACCATGTTGCAGCTTTACAAATGTGCTGCCATGGGACTTCTGCGAGGAGCGCATACGTGATGGCTTGCGCCCTGGTGGAGTAGGCTGTGATGTCCAGTGGTGAATCAACATTGGCAATGGTGTAGCATTCTGAAACGCAGTGTGAGATCCACTTGGAGATGCACTGAGATAAGAGGGCATGTCCTTGAGTGAACTCTGCTATGGCAAGAAAAAAATCTGGGCAAAGGTCAAAAGACACAGGTATGGTGGATATAAAAGGCCAGCATGTGACGGACATTGAGTGAGTGCAATACATGCTCCCTGTTAGAAGAATGTGGTTTTGGGTAGAAGGTTGGGAGATGGATTACTTCGAGGTGAATGGGAGAGGCTACCTTTCTGAGAAACTTAGGATGGAGTCTTCGGGAGACCTTATTCTTGTGGAATATAGTAAAGGGTGGGTTCACCATCATGGCTTCTCATTCACTGACCCTACGGGCAGATTTGATAGCCAAGAAAATCACTTTCATAGAGGTGGGTGAGTGAGCAAGTAGCCAGGGACTCGAAGAGCGGTTTTGTGAGCATGGAGAGGACAAGGTTAAGATCTCATGAGGGCATAGGCTTCCTGGTCTGAGGGAAGATGTTGAGAAGACCGCATAGGAATCGAGACATGGATGGCTAAAAACAGAGACATCTTTTACTTGTAGAAAGAAGGCACTGATTGCCACGAGGTGCATCATAACAGAGGAGTGGGCAAGGCCTGAACTGCGGAGATGGACTAGATAATCTAGGGTATTTGGAATGGACACTTTATTAGCTGTGTAATGGCGATGAGATGCCCATTCTATGAATCAATACCATTTGGCCTGATAGCAGACTCTAGTAGTGGAGTACCTACTGTGGATGAGCATGTTACGCACTGGTGTGGACTATTCTATGTCCATCTGTGAGCCTCATCCAAATACCAGGCTGTGAGATGCAGTGGGTGTGGATCAGAGAAATTTGTGGTGGGCGGGGTGGATGTTCACATAGAAATACACATCTTTTATATCAAGAGCCGCAAACCAGGCTCCAGGGGGAAGAGAAGGGATGATTTGTTGGAAGGTGACCATCTGAAAGTGGAATTGGCAGATGTACCTCTTCAAGGCTCATAAATCCAGGACAAGGCGGAAGTCCCCTCCTTTCTTTGGTATAAGGAAATAAGGGAAGTAAAAGCCATGGCCCTGAAAATGGTGTGGGAACTTCTCTATGGTCCCTTTCATGATGAGAATAATTCATTTCCTTTCTTAGAAGGTCTAGTTGAGGTAGATCCATGGATCTGTTCTGGGGAGGGGGGTGGCAGGGAGGGAAGGCATGGAACTCTGAGGTAGCCTTGATGTACAATGTCCACTTCCCATTGATCGGTGGTAATCTTGCTCCAACTGTGGGCAAACAGAACAAAATGGCCTCCAAATGTGATTGGAGAGGTTGAAAGAGATGTGAGGTAGGTTCATAGATAAGGAGTTAAAAGGGCTGTCTCAAGCATTGGTGGAAGGAAGATGTGGTAGAGGTGGAGGCAGTGGGAAATACGAGTCTCTGAGAATGTTAGTGACAGTGAGGTTGTCGTGGTGGATCTGGTTGGTAGAAGGTATCAGGGTTGGAAAACTGGTCTATTTTGATAGCAAACCAGTGCTGGAGTATATAAACCTAGTGAGCGCAGTGTAGCTCGTGAGTGTTTCAGTGAGTGGAGACATCTGTTTTGTCACTGAACAACTTATCATCATCAAATGGTAGGTCTTCCAAAGCTGTTTGGATTTTTTTACGAAAACCGGATGTCTGGAGCCAGGAGTCCCTCAGGATCACCATGCCAGAGGCAAGAGTGTGCTGCTGCTGTATCCACAGTGTCCACCGCAGCTTGAACATAGATTTTTGTCACCAATTTACCCTCTTCTATGAGGGCCTTAAATTCAGCTTGTCAGCCGGGGATGGTGATTACTTGATGTTGGACGTCCTGTGCTGCCACACTGAGCTTCCAAGGGGCAAGCACAGCTCTGCTGTTGGCAACAGGGGTGATAGATGATCCATCGTGCGTGGTAGTGGGGGCAGCAGGCACATTGGAGTAGATGGTGCACAGGTTTGAGGAGGCACTCCCGCTGTTATGGTGGCTGTTGGCACTGGTTTGTCCGTGTTTTTGATTTTTGATCCGCCCTGGATCATTTCTGTACCGGTGTGACAGTAAATGAGTGCAATTTCTCACTGAGGTCCTCTCAACTCAGGGAGAAAGTGCTATGTTTGAATGAGGAGCCTCTTGGGGATCTGCTCTTGTGCCTGTGGCTGTGTTTCTTACGTCCTCAATGGGACTTGGTCAGCTGTTGTTCTGACAGGGAAGGCACTCACCACTGGTACAGGTGGTCTCTCCAGCAGGGCTAGCAGGGCCACCTCTTGGTGCACTCTGTCACATAGCCTGCTTGATGAGATATTTTCTCAGTCTAAGCTCTTGTGCATCACAAATGCGAGTTGGAAAGGAACAGCAGATAGAACAGCAGGCTACTTTGTGAGTTTCCCTGAGACAGCAGAGAAAATGTTGCTGGTCGCTGATTATTGAAAATGATCGGGGACAAGTAGCGCAGTTCTTGAAGCTGACTTGGTTGGGCATGGTCCCCCGTAACTGGTAGGACGCCCCAGGTGGAGGAAGTTGACTCTATTCTAGCTAACTAATTCCTACAACTAATTAAAACATTGAATGGTACAAAGAAATATTAAACTAGTAAAACTATTGAAACCATGAAACTATTAACTTTTTTTGTTTGTTTGTTACACAGGAAGGAGAGTTACAGCTCCTGCAGTAAGAGGAAACTGAGGAGGTGTCAACCCACGTGATCATAACACCTCGGATGCACCATATGGTGAACGCATGATCACATGCAGATTGAGAGAGACTATTTTGAACAGTGCCAGCTACAGTGCATGGTGTGCATGTGCACTCATGTCTGGAATCCACATAGGGACCAACACTCAAAAAAGAACAAAAGTCACTTTGTAGGAATTACATATAGGTGGCTTAACACTTTGCATTACTCTCTCAAACTCGGTCTCAAAGAAAAATGGGAAAAAAACCTTAGCTTTACTATCACAACAGGAACCTGGGAGCATATCTGGTTTAGTGTGAAAGAGACTTCAAGGTCTTTATCCTTGTGATTCTTCCAGAATAAGATATTAAACAGGTACTTCTGAATTGCAGAATGTTTGTTTAATCCCAGACTGGAAACACAGTGAATGCTGGATATGCAAATAGCCACGTGACAACTTTTCACACATCCTCCATACTTGTCAAAAAAAGGCATGTTTTCTGGAACACTGTGTTAAGTGCTCTCTCAAAAACTTAAGTGCTGCTATCTTTCCTTCTCCAAGCTTGTCTATTTTGGTGCTGGATGAGTTTGTATTATCACATAACATTAACAAATGGATTTCAGTAACTATTTTAGTGTCCAAAAGAGTTATTTTGAGAAAATGGAAATCTGCAATTCCTCCCTCAGACACAGACTGCCTCAGTGAGCTCTTTACTACTGCATTAATGAAAAAAATGACTATCTAATAGAAACACTTGGAAAAAATATGGGGATGTCTGGCCACACACAAACTATCTGCAGTTAATTCATTCCTGATACGTCTATGTTCTCATTTATGTATCTATTTAGTCACTATAATTTTTGATGCCTGGAATGACCTCTATGGTTTCCTGTTTAGTTTTTGTTTGTTTATTTTGTTTTCTCCAGGTTTTACAAATAATGAGCATTGCATTTTATTATTTATACGGTATTTCCATCTAGTGCATGTATTTATATATGTTTTGTTTCATAATGTGTTTATTTTATATAAAAACAGTAACAAGAAAATTAAAAAATGTGTACATTATGGGATTTGCTTGGGAAGACTATGGTAAAAGTGTGTATGGGAACACAGTGCACCAGTCTGGATCCTGACTCAAAAGTACATGCTGGATCCTGTAGTTTTTCATAGAAAGCCTAGCTAGAGGCACAAAACCAGTGAAATCTATTTTTTCATCATGCTAAAATAAAATCAGATACTTGATGACAATATGCAACTCTGAAATATAGTACTCTGATCACATTACTGACATGAGTTATGATTTTATTCTGGTTTCGTTTTAAATAGAAAATACTTCCCAGGAAAGCCAAATTACCATTTGTATGAGTCCTAATCATATATTTTATGGCAACTTATTTGATTTAAAACTTTCATAGTGAGGTGAATGAAGCTTGTTAAGACTGTACAGTATGTGGGGGGAGATGAAAATAAACATTTCGAGAAAGCTACTGACCATTTCCACTAGTCGCCAGAACACTCATAGAGCCCCTTAAACCTGAATTATCCTTCCTCCTCCTGTTATCTGAGCTTTTTACTTTTTTCCCTTAAATCCTTTCTGAAAATCACTTCTATCAGTTTCCCTTCCACAACCAACCTCCCACCTCTTGATTACACTGAAACATTCTTTTCATCATATATAAAAATTATTTTAAAAAAATTCTGGAACTTACAGAAAGCACATGCCTAGCCCACACAATCAAAAATGTTTATTTTTCATGCTATTTCTATTTTCTCCTCTCCTCTCCTTTCTGTATGTTATCTATGGTTTATCCAGTAAGCTGCTGAGCACACACAGCTTCCACTAGATTCAACTGAAGTTGCTTGTACTCAGCACCTCTCAGAATACAGCCTTTACACCAATGATCTAAAGCACCAAGAATATAAAGCAGAGCTATTAATGTTTTACACAGGAGATGTTTGGCTTCTAAAACTTAGGTGTTCATATGCAGACAGATGTGGCAGAGCTCTTACATTCTTTGAACCACTGCATAACTGACAGAACTTACAGGATCCAAAGGTGTTGCCACATAGAACTTGCAATGTACAAGGAGTCCATAGTAGCAAATATGGCACTTACAGCATATGGCCCTTGTAAACTCTATACCAGTCTGAAAAGTCACTTGCAAAGCTAGCCAAAGTTGCACCTACAAACTTTAACTCCTTAAGGCAAAGAAAAAAGACTATTAAAAGACAAACAAATATATTAAGGTAAAACAGAGTTGAGTGGATATATAAGTAACTAGAAAGGAACAATTCCTACAATAATTATATAGTTAGTAAAGAAAACAACCATTAAAGAGCAAGGACTTAGGATTAAGGTTAAATTTAAAAGAAGCTAGGCATTTGAAAAGATGGAATTATGTATTTAATGTCTAAATTACCTGAACTCTACCTTCAACAGTTGATGTAATTTATGAGAGTCAAGAAAACAAATAAGCTTGATCTCTCTCCTTTACTATTTTTTTTTTAAACACTGGTGAATACTTCTATTTGTAGGATCTCATAATTCCATGATCTGTTAGTCCAATTCATTTCCAATTAAGCAGAAAATATCCACATTTTGCCTCAAAACCAAAATACCAAATCAAACTGCGTGTAGATGTGGGGGTTCATGATCGTGTGTGGCTTTTAGAGTAGAGGCCAGAATCAAGCTTAAAGTGGAAACTGAGGGTATGTCTTCACTGACACAGCAGCAAGGATTGATGCAGTGCGTCTCTGATCCCGGAAGTGCTCTCCAGTCAATGCGATTAAACTACTTCCCCAAAAGGATTAAAGGCTGTGTCAATGAGAGGGTGTCTCCAGTCAATGCAGAGCAGTGAAGATGACTCGGCATGGCAAAGTAAGTAAGTTAACAGGAGATACACAGACTATCTCCCCTCAACCGCTGGCGGCAGTTGACTAGGACTATGACTACTCCAAACAGTAGATTTACTAAGATCCCAATCTCTGCATGTTTTTAATATTTATTTTTTTCCTTCTTTGCACAAGAGCTCCACAATCCTTTTCATCTTCCAGTCTTACAAACTGTAAAATTCAACCCTCTTCCTCTCCCGCACACATACCCAGTACCTTTTGACCAAGTACTTTTGAAATACAAGTGTCTGGAGAAAAAAGTTTTCACTTTTCAAATAGTCATGCCTGGGGTTATTTTTAAATATAGGTTCTCAGAAATGGCTTAGATTATAAAATAAAGATTTGTTTTATTTGTTCTTTATGAGATCTTGTTCACAGAATCTTTCAAAGGTTGGGCAGTTAATTTTGAATTTATTTCCTTTGATCCTTCAGGAGGTCTCTGCAAAATTATTTTATTTTGTTTTGTTTTAAAATCACTTCTACAGTATAACAGATTTACTTAATTTATAAGCAAAATAAGCTACTTGCATCAGATCTTACAATCCTTAAGGTCCTACAAACCTTAAGAATTAGATAAATTCAGGGAGGAGAGGTCCATCAATGGCTACTAGCCAAGATGATTAGGGATGCAACCTTATTCTCTAGGTGTCCCTAAACCTTTGACTCCTAGAATCTGGGACTGGATGACAGAGGGTGAATCACTTGATAGAGTGCCCTGTTCTGTTCACTCTCTTTGAAGCATCTGGCGCCAATCACTGTCTGAAGACAGGACACGGGGCTAGATGGGCCATTGGTCTGACCCTCTAGGGCCATTCTTATGTTTTTATGTGAACAGAAGTAGTTTCACTGAAGTTAACAAGAGTTCAAAATGTTTTCTAGTGTTTTTACCACTTCAGAGGGAAGGGAAAAAAAAAAAAGGAAAGGAAAGGAGAGAAATTAAACTTAGTTTATTGGATTAATTGCAGTTGATTTGTGACTTTTTGACAAATGAAATTTTCCCCTCTAAAATCTCATATTTCAAAACTGTCTTGTCCAATAAAGTTACCTGTAACTGTTGTTCTTCAAGATATGATGCAGATGGCTATTCTGTGTGTGTGTGTGTGTGTACCCCCACACTGGAGCAAGAGAACTTTGCTTAGCAGTACCCATAGGGGCAGTGCTCATGCCCTGCAGTCAGAGCCACTCCCCCAGCTGTAGAGGGGTAGCACCACGACCCCTCACTTCCTTCACAGCAAGGAAGACAAGGAGGCAGTTTGTTAATCCAACAACAGATCCTTTTATCATCTCTGGTCAGAAGAGCCCTGTTGGTCCAGGGGCAACAGACTCAGTGGTCACTTGCAACAGAGATGGTAAGGGAGCAGGAGCCATTGTTGGGACTGATGATCTAACTCTGGAGCGTGTAGAGGAGCATGACCTCACAGACCAACGAGCATCCCAGGGATTCCAAAGAGGCCACTGGGCATATAGATAAGGTCTCATAGCCAGTAGCACTTGGCCAAGAGACCTTATCTTGACTCTGGGACAGATGCCAATCTCAGTACTTACAGTGATCTGAGGGCCATCTCTGGCACTTATCTGACAATGATGGGGAGGATGATCTCGATCTAGATCTTGCGGAACCCAGAGGTGCATTGGCAACAATGGGACAGACAACCCTGAAGGGGCAATCCACCGATCAGAATCATCGCAAGCCCTGAAGGAAATAGTGTTGATGCTGAAGAGGAGAGGGGAATTGGCACCAGATGCACCGAATGAGAGACACTGGCACCAAGGCTGGTACCAAAGTCGATGATGGGATCTGTCACCAAGATAATGACGGTAAACCAGAATTGAGGGGGCCTTTGGTGCAGGGCCTGGTCTCGCTCTATAGTCTGTGGCCCAGGCAGCAAGAGCGGCGGTGCTGATGAACCCTGCAGTTCTGTGACACAGCTGGAAGATGGGAAGGGCACAGTGGAGGACAACTGTTAGAAGCCATAGCACCAGAGAACTCCTGAACCAGAAGAGTCTGGAATTGAAGGCAAAGCAAGTTACCTGGTGGCACTGAGATGGTCAGTATTGGTGCTGATGTTGTTGGTGGAGGACTCAATGGATGCCCCATACCCAGAACTGGAGTCGACAGTACAGGCCCTTGCTGCTCTCAGCATGGTACCAGGATGCAGTTGGACAGAGCTGCTTCATCCCATGTGCCAGAGGGAGTACAGTGCTTGTAAGCACTCCTCCTAGAAGAGGAGTAATAGGTCCCCCTGAGACCTGGGATGGTCCCGACTCATTTGATGGGACCTCTTCCCTGCCACACCAGAGAAGGGTGAACAAACCCATTACCTCTTAGGGGAAACACCAGAGCCCAAGTGTGGGGTGACATCACTTGCCATATCTGAAGGTGACTGCTGATCAGATGAGGGCCTTGGTGCCAAAGGGGGCCTCCTGCCTGCTCCAGAAGGTGCTGCTTCAAGCACAAGTCTCTAGCACCTAAGTCCTCTTTGTGAATGACGTGCAGAGAGAGCACCTCTCAAATGTATTCCTCACCAAGATAGAACAAGCCCCTCTTGTGGGGATTGCTGTTGCAGATGGCTCCCTTACACAACAGACAATGTTAGAACCCTGATTAGGGCATCACACGGAGTAGACAAATACTCTACAAACCATGAACTAACACTTAAACTAAGTCTAAGATATTATACAAGAAAAGTCCTCAGAAAACTGAAAGTGAAAGTGTGAGATGAAGACAACACAAAAAGCTCCAACTCTAGCCATGGGCATGGAGAAGGAACTGAGGGGTCCGGGCAGCACCACCCTTATATTGGCCGGGGACAGACTATGGGCTACAAAACATCTGTGCAACCCCTACAGATACTGTTAAGCTAAGTTCTCCAGTTCCAGTATGCAGGGCACATATACCAGCATAGAATACACGGCTGCATCTACTCAAACAAGAATTAAACTTTCCCAAAAATATTCTTCTCTGCCAAAAGACATGCATGGACAATGATTGGAGGCTATGACTTTAAGAACGTTGGAGAGTTGAGGTTGGGGAAAAAAAATCAGACACAGTGAAAACATGTTTATTATCTCAGCTATAGAATTGCTCCTGTGATTACATAATTTATAATAAGAACCATCTTAGCCAGATGACCGCTGTAAATAAGCAACTGTTCTCAATGGATTTTATTTGGTAAAATAAAGGTTTGACTGACATAATAAAATAACACCATATTCTTGTTCTTACCATACAGGCTGTACTCCAGATATCAGCAGGTGTACTGTAACCTGCTCCTATTAAAACCTCTATGGATCTATACTGTCTTGTCTGGATGTCTTCTGTGAAGTGTTTATGCTAAAACGGAAAGAACTGTATTAATGGAAAAAAGCTGAACAATAAAAAAGTTTGTTCTAAATAAGGAATGCTAAATACTTAAAATAAAATTTCTATACTTACCACCCAGCAAGCATTTCCCAGGTCAGCAATTTTAACTCTAATTTTATCTGCATTTCTTGGATCCAGGGGATTCACCAATAAGTCCGCTGCACGGGTTTTTGCTACTACAAATAAGAAGTAGAACAGTTAGTATTCATGGCATGTTTTTAATTATCTATAAACAACACTGGTTTGGCACTTCATCCAGTTTCTTAAAGACTTGGAGGCACTGAAATCATTAGCTGACAGTTATGAGAATTTAATGTGACACTCAGGTTTCCTTACCTGTGTTTCTAATAACAGCATATTAGATTATTAAAACAAAGAATTTTAAAATGTCTTAAAACCTTCATAATTTTGCAGGCTGAAAATTCACCTATTCCCATCCTATACTATCAGTGAAAAATTTTACTCATGATTTTAATCTTTCCCTAATATTTCACTCAAGATAAAAGATATCTAATATGAAACAGATACTTTATTAGGATAATGCTGAGTATCCATTCAGAAATGCAACTCTTTCCACAATAATAATTTTGCTATTTACAGATTAAAGAAAATAAATAGCTTGCATTGGAAGATGTAAAATTTACAAGAAAGACTCTCATACAGATTATAGATTGCTAGGTTCTATGTGCTAAGAAAGAATGGTTACTTACCTTGTAACTGTTGCTCTTTGAGATGTGTTGCTCACGTCCATTCCCAATTTAGGTATGTGTGCTCACCACATGCACCGGTGCCAGAAAACATTTTCCCCTAGTGGTACCCATACAAGCCGGCTCCAGCACCCCCTGCAGAGGCGCACACATGCAACCGCATATAGCCACCACTGGCTCCCCCTCTCTCTCAGTTCCTTCTTGCCGAACTCCGACGGAGAGGAAAGAGGGCGGGTGTGGAATGGACATGAGCAACACATCTCGAAGAACAGTTACAAGATAAATAACCGTTCTTTGTTCTTCGAGTGCTTGCTCATGTCGATTCCCAATTTAGGCAACTCACCAGCAGTCTCTCTGGAGGGCAGGAATTCATGGATGTGACACTTGAAGCACTGCTCTACCGAAGCCAGCATCATCCTGAGCTTGATGCGTCAAGGCATAGTGGGATGCAAAGGTATGTACCGATGACCAGGTAGCTGCCCTGCAGATGTCCTGGATGGTGACATGTGCCTGAAAGACCACAGATGATGCCTGTGGTCTTGTTGAGTGGGCTGTCAAAGACACTGGAGGCGCGACACCAGTCTGCTCATAACAGGTTCGGATGCAGGACGTGATCCAGTTTGAGATACCCTGTGAGGAAACCTGTAGTCCCTTCATCCGGGCCACAAAGGGTTGTAACAAATGATGAAAAGGTTTGGTTCTGTCAATATAAAACACCAAGGCCTGTCTCATATCCAGAGAATGCAGGCACCTCTCTTTGCTGGGTCAATGAGGATTGGGAAAAAATACAGGTAGGAAAACGTCCTGGTTAAGGTGAAAATGAGAGACTACCTTAGGCAAAAAGGCCAGGTACAAGTGTAGTTGGACCATATCCTTGTAGGGTGGTTCCGATGTTAATGCCCAGATCTCCAAAACTCACCTGGCGGGCTTAATAACCACCAAGAAGGCAACTTTCCAGGACAGGTATGTAAGGGAGCATGAGGCCATGGGTTTGAATGAAGGTCCAGTGCATCTGGAGAGGACCAAGTTTAAGTCCCACGGAGGAGAAGGCTTCCTTATTGGTGGAAAAAGCCTTTCTAATCCCTTAAGGAACCTGAGGGTCATATCGTGCGAAAAGACTGTTCTACCTTCCATCAGAGGGTGGAAAGCAGATATGGTCACTACATGGACCTTGACAGATGAGAAGACCAATCCCGTTTGTTTCAGATGGAGCAGATACTCCACATTTTTTGGGATCAATGGCTCTATCAGGGACACGCCACGTTCGGTTGCCCAGCAGGTGAAGCGCACCACGTAGCCCTACAGGCCAATCTGGTTGATGGCTTTCTGTTTTCCAAGAGCACACACTGATCTTGGGTTCAGCAGGCTTGCTCCTCCTGACTCAGCTACAGGTGAAGGGAGGTCAGTTCCACGTGGAGCAGGAGACCTTGATCTTGATCTTGAGACAAGAGGTCCAGTCGCTGTGGCAAGGTCCAATGCCTGGGTCCCACCAGCTCTAAAAGCATCCTGAACCAATGTTGTCAGGGCCATGATGGTGCAATAAGGATGACCCATGCCTTGTCTCTTTTCACTTTCAAGAGGACTTTGTGGATCAAAGGTATTGGCGGGAAGGTGTACAGGGGAATCCCCGACAAGGAGAGGAGAAAAGCACTGGTGATGGAGCCTGATGGGAACAGAAGTGATGGCACTTCCTGGTTGTCCCTGGTGGCAAAGAGGTTCACTCAGGTATCGACCCACCTTTGGAAAATGCGAGTTGCTACCTCTGGATGGAGGGACCACTTGTGGTGAGCGCAGAGGAACCTGCTGAGATGGTTCGCCAAAGAGTTGTGGATGCCTGGGAGATGAACTGCTTTTGGGTGAACATTGTGATTGATGCAAAAGTTCCAGATGCGCATGGCCTCCTCGCACAGGCCTGGGAACCAGGCCCCACCTCGTCTGTTGCTATAGTACATGGAGACCATATTGTCCATGAGAATCTGTAACACCTTGATGGCACAATGTGGTAGAAATACTGCACAGGCTAGTCAAATTGTCCTTAGCTCTTTAATATTGATGTGTAACCGTAGTTCCCCTGAGGCCCAACTGCCTTGGGTCTTCAAAGAACCAATGTGAGCTCCGTATTCCAGGTCTGAGGCATCGGAAATCAGTGTTACCAATGGCTGGGGCGCTTGATAGGGCATTACTGAAAGGACATGACTTGGACTCGACCACAGTACCAAGGAAGTAAGTATTTTTGGGGGACCGTGAGTATCCTGTCCAAGTGGTGCCTGATGAGAGAATAAACTGATGCCAACCACATCTGGGGACGTCTCAGATGCAGTCTGGCCTGGAGAACCACATAGGTGCAGGCCACCATGTGGCCCAGGAGGCTGAGGCATATCCTCGCAGTTGTGAGAGGGTGAGTTGAAATGAGAGTTATAATATTGGTCATTGCCAGGAATCTTTCCTCTGGAAGGAACACTCTGGCCATGGCTGAGCCCAGCATAGCGCCGATAAATTCTATTTTTTGCCCAGGGACTAATGTCAATTTTGGTTCATTTATCAGGAGGCCTAGCGCCTGACAAACACTTCAGGTGATTGTGATGCTGGCCTGAACCTGAGACTTTGACCTGCCCCAATGAGCCAGTCATCCAGTTAAGGGAATACCTGCACTCCTCTCCTCCTGAGGTAGGCCGCTACCACCAACATCCACTTGGTGAAAACCCTTGGCTCAGTCAAGAAGCCAAAAGGGAGCACCACGAATTGGTAATGGTGGTCTCCTACCATAAACCTCAGGAACCTCCTGTGACCAGGGAAAATTGCAATGTGAAAGTAGGCATCCTTTAAATCAAGATCGGCGTATCAGTAGCTGGGATCCAAAGAGGGAATGATGGTGGCTAGGGAGACCATACAAAATTTCAGCTTTCTGAGGTACTCGTTTAGATGTCTTAAGTCCAGAATAGGTCCCAGTCCTCCCTTTGCCTTTGGAATCAAGAAGTAACAAGAGCAAAAACCTCAACTCCGTATGTCTCTAGGAACCTCTTTCACTGCACCTACCTGCAAAAGTGCTCACACCTCCTGTTTGAGGAGTTGCTTGTGAGAGGGGTCCCTAAAGAGAGACGGGAAGGGTGCGTGGGAAGGCGGGAGTAAGGCAAACTGGAGGGTATAACCAATAGCCACCATGCGGAATACCTGTCGGTCCGACGTTACAGTAGCCCAGGCTGGGAGAAAATGCGATAAATGAGAAGAGAACGGAAAGAGGGTTGGATCCATGGTAGATCTGGTAGGTCTTGGGAGCACCTTCAAAAGGCCTTCTTTCTGCCCCTATTATGGCAGCAAGAGCCCAGTCAAGGGTCAGCAGATGATGAGCTGCCCTGGTGCCTTTTGTAACCTTTGTTCTTCTTCTTATAGGAGTCTCTGTGGCAGTGACACCCAGACCGCTGATCATGCTGGGATTTGAAGTGCCTCCTAGAAGATGATGTGTATAAAGGCAGAGGGACCCCAGAGTAGCCCTCGAGTCCTTCATGCCATGCAGCTTGGAGTCTGTCTGCTCGGCAAAGAGGGCCACGCCATTGAAGGGAAGATCCTGAATAGACTTCTGGACCTCTGATGGAAGACCCGGAGATTGCAGCTATGACGCCTACTTCATAGATATCGCTGAGGCCATTGTCCTCACTGCAGAGTCCCCTGTGTCAGAAGCCGCTGGCAGAGATGCCCTGGTGACCAATCTCCCCTCTTCCAAGATGGCCTCAAAGTCCTATCTGGAGGAAGGGGACAATAGTCAGCAAACTTGTCCAGCGACTGCCAGATATTAAAGTGATATTTTCCAAGCAGCACCTATTGGTTCGCCACTCGCAGCTGCAGGCTGGCCATGGAATACATTTTTTGACCAAACAAGTCAAATCTTTTTGCATCCTTATGCTTAGGGATCGAGCTGATTTTCCCGTCTGTCCCTTTCATTGGTGGCTGTGACCACCAGTGACCCCAGCATAGGTGCAGAGATATTCAAACCCTTTCATTGGTACATAATATTTCCTTTCTGCCCTCTTAGATGGGAGGGAGGTGGCAGGGAGGTCGGGGCTTGCCACAGTGCCTTGACTAATTTAACAACCCCCTCATCGACAGGGAAGGCCACTCTACTGGGAGCTGACAATATCCCAACTAGATCGTCAATTGGCTCGTCCAGCTGCTGTACTTTGAGGCCTAAGTGGGGGATGACCCTTTCCAATAGGTCCTGGTGCACCTTAAAATTGTCCAATGGCATGGCAGATGAGGGTCCAGCGACTGTCTCATCCAGTAACGACAAGGAAGAGGCCAGTATCTGAGATGGGAGAGGGCCATCCCATCCTCTGGGTGGGATGAAACCCCCAGGGCCCAAGGCACATGAACCTTTGTGGTCTGTATCCAGGTGCAGTGCCGTGCTTTGAGAAATGCAAGACTGCAGTACTGACGTTCCTCTCACAGAACCAGCCTGTGGAATCCCAGAGGGAAACCCCCACCAGTACAGCCATGGTACAGGCCACTGACCTTGCGTCCATGCTCCCATTGATGGTGCCATAAGGAAACTGGGCACCGAAACCCGGGCTTGTCTGGTTTGGACTGCTTCACTGACCGAGAATGAGGTGCCATGGTGGTGCCATGTCTGAATATCTTGTGGTCTCATGCGAAATGCATTGATGCACCGGCAGCGGTAAGCAGCATGGAGACCCTGAATGATGGGTGTGATGGGACCGGATCTAGTCCTTGGGTTTCCTATATGGACTAGGCAAGCGGGGTCACGGTGCCAGGGGAACGTGCAGTGAGTCTGGCAACCTATTTCACTCCATGGCTCCATAACAGTGCTCTGCTCAATGC
Organism: Mesoclemmys tuberculata; assembly: GCA_007922155.1. Taxonomy (NCBI): domain Eukaryota; kingdom Metazoa; phylum Chordata; order Testudines; family Chelidae; genus Mesoclemmys; species Mesoclemmys tuberculata. Next base: position 22,020,214 of record ML675616.1, read on the forward strand.
TGGTGTCAGTGGTGGGAGCCTGATCTGGCAGTGTCCTGACCCAGACAATGTGGTCTCAACTCCAGGACTGCCTGTGCATTGGTGAATGGTGCCTCGGTGATGGGGACTGTCGAGCAGATCTGTCCATCAATAGACTGCCCCTAGGCGCTGGCACTGAATCCTAGTGCGACACCCTGCCGTCCGTCAGCATCTGCGGTACTGGCAGTGCCAGGAAGTCCTTCATCACCTGGAAGGCCTTCAGAGTCAATGGCACCAATAGGCGATGAAGGCGTCTACCACTACCCAAAGTCGATGGAAGGCCCAGTGCCAGGGTCGATGCTCATAGAGGCCAGGGTCCCTTCTGAGGTGAGGTGGTTGGCGGCCTGACACAGGTCTCGCCAGGTTCCCCTTATCCTTCTCCGCAGGAGTACGTCCCCATTCCATGTGGGTCTTCTTTGACCTCTTCTTCGGAACTGGGGAAGTAGATTGGTGCCAAGAGGAGGAAAAGGGCACTGAAGGGGCACTATGCGCCAAGGCGTCGTACTCAGTACTGAGTCCAACCTGCTGGGCTCCGACACTGGTCTAAGAGCCTACTCTATCAGAATGGCCCTGAAGTGGATATACCGGTCTTTCTTAGTCCGTGGGCGAAAACCTTTACAGATTTTACACCTTTTGAGGATGTGAGCTTCCCCCAGACACTTTAGACAACTTTGATGAGGGTCGCTCCTCAGCATAGGCTTCTTACACAAAGCACAGGATTTAAATCCTGGGGAATGGGGCATGCCCCAACCCTGGGATTCGAACATCTAACAAACTACATCTAACTGTAACCAAACAAGTAACTCTATACACTAAACCAATGAATAAACCACTAGGTTTAGTGCAGAAAAATTTGCGAAGGCAAGAGACGTTCCAGCACCATCCCTGGCACCAAGAAAGAACTGAGAGAGAGGGGTAGCTGGCGCGCCTATATGCAGGCGCATGTGCGTGCTGCTGCAGGGGGTGCTAGAGCCAGCTTGTACGGGTACCACTAGCGGAAAAGGTTTTCTGACACTAGTGCATGTGGCTCGAACTCACACTTAAATTGGGACTGTACATGAGCAAGCACTCGAAGAAGAACAAAATTATTAACTGTGGTCTACCAGTAGCTCAGATGAACTAGCATGTGGGGACTGGAGTTTGGAATTCATGTTTGGTGCTGCATTCCTGGGCCAACAAGAAGTGAGATTTCTACAAAGGAATTATGCTTGAAAAAACTGGAGAAAAAGTGCCTCACATCTCTGTAGACAATCATTTGTTCAACTCATTAGCACTAGCAGGTTCCAGCAGGAGCCTCAAACCGCTCTCCTGAGAGGATAGTCAGCATCCAGACTTTTGAAAATGAAAAGGTAAAGACAATTTCAGGGATCTTTTTGAGGGGGAAAAATGCCATCCATATCTTGTAACTGCTATGGAAAAAGTCCTCAAGCAAAATGTGTATATGGTTTTCATCTACTATAAACAAATTCCTACCCTGCAGGGGTCAGGAAAGGCTTTCCCGTAACCCCATGTACTCTGGAAAGGTGACGTTTTTAAAAAAATTAAATCCTCTGAAGCATCAGGAGTGATCACACCTGGAGATGGGATATTGGACAGGGAGGGCCATAGCTCTGAGGTGGCCCTGAGCATTCTCTCTCTCAGGTACTTGACTAGCTAGTTCTTTCTTACATGCTCAGTGTCTAACTGATCACCATACATAGGGTTGGGAAGGAATTTTCCCCTATGTCAGATTGGCAGTGACCTAGGATTTTTTTCACCTTCTTTTGGAATGTGTGGGTAAGAATAACTTGCCAGGATTATCTGGGTATATCAGAATCACTTAATCAAATCATTTTCCTGCCATTGCAGGAGTCTTGAGCCATGATGCAACTCGGCTCCTCTGCCTATGCCACATAATAATCTAGTCTCCTGGGGGCATAATATTTTGGTCTAATTTTGGTTGTTGGTTCAGTGTGCAAGTGCTGGAAGGTGCTGGTGGCCTGTATATACAGGACGTCAGACTAGATGATCTGGTGGTTCCGTCTGGCCTGCAACTCCGTGAATGTTATACTAATTAGTTAAACGTTATTACACATTTAAATTTAAATTTTAAAGAACAGCTTCAAATAATACAGGATTTAATATGCTTTTGTTTTTAAACAGATTGCTAAAGAATTTTTATTTTGGTCCATTAAATTGGTCTATGAAATAATCATAGAATCACAGAAATGTAGAACTGCAAGAAACGCAGGACAGGTTACCTAGTCCAGTCCCCTGCACTGAGGCAGGACTAAGTATTATAGAAGGATTACCGAGGATCAGCCAACCCTCTAATTATTATGCCACGGTGCTCATCCATGTGAGCAGTAATGATACTGCAATGTATGACCCAGAGCAGATAATAAGTGTCTACAGTGCTCTGGGAGTGAGGATGAAAGAGCTGGAGAGGCACAGGTGGTGTTCTCATTCTTCCAGTCAAAGGATGGGCTCATGCACAGACACACACATTCTGAAGGTAAATGCACGGCTGCACAGATGGTGTCACCATGAGGGCTTCAGCTTTCTTGACCATGGGATGCTGTTCTGAGAAAGACTGCTGAGCAGAAAAGGGGTCCACCTATTAAGGAAGGGGAAGAGTATCTTTGGATAGAGACTGGCTAACCTAGTGAGGTGGGCTTAAAATTAAGTTCGACAGGGAAGGAGACAAAAGCCCAAAAGTCAGTCCAAAACATGGAGATCTTGATGAAGGGTTGGAATCTGGAAGCAGCATGGGCAGTCACAGCAAGAATAAAGGTAAAACAAGAGTAAATATAGAGAGAAAATCTACTGACCACCTCAGAAATTTGTATAATAAAGCAACAAGTATGGGAAATAAACAGGAAGAACTAGAAATACTAGTGAACAATCACAATCATGACGTAACTGGCATCACAGAAACTTGGTGGGATAATTCACAACTGGAACATTGGTATATAGGGGTACAGCTTATTCAGGAAGGTAGGCAGGGAAAAAAGGGAGGCGGTATTGCCTTGTATTTCAAAAATGCATACACTTGCACTTAGGTTGAGATAGAAGTGGAAGGCAGACCCATTGAAAGTCTCTGTGTAAGGATAAAAAGGGTAAAAAAGAAGGGTGATGTCAGGGTAATTATCTATTATAAACTACTTAACCAGGAAGAAGAGGTGGATTTTAATAATTTCAATAATTTCCACCCCACCATCAACCTCAGCCTGGATCAGTCCACACAAGAAATCCACTTCCTGGACACTACAATACAAATAAAGGATGGTCACATTAATACCACCCTACTGAAAACCCACTGACCGCAATACATATCTTCATGCCTCCAGCTTCTACCCTGGACACATTACACGAACCAGTGTCTACAGCCAAGCTTTAAGATACAACCGGATTTGCTCCGATCCCTCAGACAGAGACAAACACCTACAGGATCTCCATAAAACATTCTTAAAACTACAATACCCAACTGGAAAGATGAAGAAACAAATTGATAGAGCCAGACAACTACCCAGAAGTCACCTATTAAAGGACAGACCCAACAAAGAAAACAACAGAACATCACTGGCCATCACCTACAACCCCCAGCTAAAACCTCTCCAACACATCATTAAGGATCCACAACCTATCCTAGCAGGTGATCCCTCACTTGCTCAAGCCGTGGGAGGCAGGCCTATCCTTGCTTACAGACAGCCCCCCAACCTGAAGCAAATACTCACCGGCAACCATACATCATACAACAAGAACAGTAAACCTATCCCTGCAACAAACCCCTTTGCCAGCTCTGTCCACACATCGACTCCAGTGACACCATCACAGGTCCTAGCCACTTCAGCCACACCATAAGGAGCTCATTCACCTGCACATCTACTAATGCAATATATGCTATCATGTGCCAGCAATGCCCCTCTGCCATGTACATTGGCCAAACCGGACTGTCACTACTCAAAAGAATAAATGGCTACAAATCAGACAAAAAATAGGAACATCCTCAAACCAGTAGGAGAGCACTTCAATCTCTCAGGACACTCTGTACCTGACTTGAAGGTTGCCATACTTCTACAAAAAAACTTCAAAAACAGACTTCAAAGAGAAACTGCAGAGTTGGAACTCATATGCAAACTCAACTCAATCAAACTGGGTCTGAACAGGGACTTGGAATGGTTATCTAATTACAAGAAGTAATTGTCACTGTTCACACATTCTCACCTTCTAATCAATGGTTGTGAATAGACCTCAGCTACTCTAGCTGAATGGACTTTGCTAACACCTACCCTCCCCATTGTTGTTTCTTACCCTTGGATGTACACAGATACCCCCTATCTGATTTCTATTTCATGCATATGACGAAGTGGGTTGCAGCCCACAAAACCTTATGCCTGCAGAAATCTGTTCATCTTTAAAGTACTACAGGATTATAGTTGTTTTTGCTGTATACAGACTAACATGGCTACCCCACTAGAACTTTTCATCCGCCATTTTGTTGCTCATGCAGTGTAGTTGTAGTTATGTCAGGCCCAGGACATTAGAGACACAAGGTGGGTGGGGTAATATCTTTTATTGGACCAACTTCTTTTGAGGAGAGAGACAAGGCTTTTGAGCTATACAGACCCCTTCTTGAGGTCTGGGAAAGGAACTCCCAGCATCACAGCAAAATGCAAGGTGAAACTGATTGTTTGGCATAAATAGTTAGCACATACTGTTTGGGACCATTTAAGGTAGAGAGGCCTGTTAACACCTCTGCAGTCATAAGACAAAAAGAGGGATTAGTGGGTTACAGTTTGTTGTAATAAGCCATAAATCCAGTGTCTCTGTTCAATCCATGATTTTTAGTGTCTAGCAGAGTAATGAATTTAAACTCTCAGGCTAATCTTTTGAAAGAATTGTGCAGATTTCCTTTGAGGATGAAGACTGATAGGTCAGATATAGAGTGATTGCTTTGTGAAAAGTGTTCCCCAAAGGTGATATGGTGTTTTTGTCTTTTATCATTTTACTGTGTGAGTTCATTCGAGAACATAGTGACTGTCTGGTTTCACGCACATAATTGTTATTGAGACATTCAGTGAGCTGCATGGGGTATGCCACATGTTGTGATAGCCATATGTAGGATCCATGGCTCTTGAAAGGTTTGTTGTGGAGTGTGAAACCCATACTGAATAGTGCATTAGGCACAGTGGTGTCAGTATAACAAATTATTATATCCCAGACTGTGAGAGATGTAACTGGAGAGATGTAATTCTTAGGTGATGACAGCATGATGGCCACTGATGACAGTGATGAGGAAGATAACAACTAAAATTTCAGGTTGTTCTGAAAGGGATGGTGTGAGTATATGAATGCTAAGAAGCAGGTTCTGTTTGATCTCTATCTACCTTGTTGGGGGGGAGTGTTTCCGGCTTTGCTAACTGTATTAATAAAACTGTTACAAATACAGAAGTTTTTCCTAAATGTGAGTGTTGCAACCCTACATTTTGGGGTTTCAAGCTGAATGATAATTCTAATAATACTGGCCTGATCTTGGGACAAGAATGTATAGTGGCAAGGTCGGGGCAGGGGAGGGAGAAGTACTCCGCCCCCGTGGGTCCTGCGCTCTCCCATTCCGGCCAGTGGTGCAGCTGGGGGAGGGTCGAGGGAGGGGCCGGGGTCCGCCCTGCCCCTGAGTACTGCTACCTTCCCTCTGGGGTAGTCCGTGATCCGCTCCCTGCTTCTCCAGCCAGGTGCCCTGCCCTCCGGGGCACCGGTAACAACAGGGGAAGCTGCAAGCCTCTGTAGGTTGCAGCCCGCAGGCTGCAGCCTGCCTGCTCCAAGCTGCCAACTCCAAAAGCTGTGAACTGCAACTGTACCCTGTAACTATACCTATAACTCCCACCTCCGTCCTCCACTCCTCCTCTCTCCAAGCTCCATACACCCACAACAGCCTGCCTGCCCTGCAGGCTTTTAAGTGTTTGGGGCGGGGCTTGATTGGCCCCAGCTGGCCTGATTGGTTAAACAGCCCCAGGTGGCCTAACTGCCTAATCAGCCCCAGCTGAGTTACCCAGGGAACAGGGCTTTGTGGAGCCTGGGGCTGATATATAGGCCCTCCAGCACTCTGGCGTAGCCGTCAGGCCTGACCCTGTCACAGTATCAAATTTCAGAGTGTTAAGTGGGAATACTTAAGTAATCAATATAATTAATATACAATCCATAGATCAGGCAACATAAGTAATCTTGTATAGTTTACAAACTTTGCCACCTCACTGTTTACCCCATTTTCCAGATAATTTATGAATATGTTAAACAGCACTGGTCCCAGTACAGATCCTTGGGGGACCCCACTATTTATCTCTTTCCCCTGTGAAAACTGACCATTTATTCCTATTCTTTGCTTCCTATCTTTTAGCCAGTTACTGATGCATGAGAAGCTAGTAGATTTGAAGACCTTCCTTCCCAATATTCACTTGAGTTGTGAAGGAACTCAGATATGAAATTGCAGAACTACTAACTGCAGTCTGTAACCTGTTAATTAAATCAACCTCTGTACTAGATGACTGTGGGATAGCTAATGTAATGCCTATTTCTAAAAAGGGCTCCAAACACAATCCTGGCAATTACAGGCAGACCTTCAGTACCAGGCAAGTAAACTATAGTAAACAACAAAATTATCGATCACATAGATGGTGTGACAGGGCCAGACCTGACAGCTATAGGAGGGTGCTGGAAGGCATATATATCAGCCCCTGGATAGTACAGCCAGGGTTACTCCCGGTCAATTGGATCACCTGAAGCCAATTAAGAAGCTGGCCACAGCAGGTAAAAGCCTCCATTTCAGGTAGGCAGGGGCAGCTGAGAAGCAGTTGGGCGAAGGAGCAGAGTGGAGTGGAGTAGGGTTGCTGCAAGGCTTGGAGCTAGTGCTGCTGCTGCCACAGCACCGAGCCACAGAAAGTAGAGAGAAGATCGTTCAGGCAGGGCCAAGGGGCGCAGGCCTGAAGGAGCACCAGTGACATTCAAACAACTGGACAGAGAGACTCAAGCGAGGAAGGGGGTAAACCATCCTAATAGATTCCAGGAAGTGGACTGCAAGCAGGGGGGCCACAGACAAGCAACCCAGGGAAGGTAGTAGCTCATGAACTAAGCCATTTGAGGCTAGTCCTCACAGGGTCCCTGGGTCGGGACCCAGGGCAGAGGACAGGACCAGGCCACCCCCCGCTCCCAACTCAGCCACACCACCGGTGTAGCCGAACGGAGTGCAAGACCCACAAGGCCGAATAGGCCCCCTCACCACAAAGGACACAATATATTGGGGAATAGTGAACACGGCTTTTGTAAAGGGAAATCATGCCTCACAAATCTATTATCATTTTCTGAGACTCAACAAGAATGAAGACAAGGATGATCCTTGGACTTTCAGAAAGCCTTTGACAAGGTCCCTCATCAAAGGCTCTTATACAAATGAACCAGTCATGGGATAAGAGGGAAGGTCCTTTCATGGATCAGTAACTGGTTAAAAGTTAAGAAACAAACAGTAAGAATAAATGGTCAGTTTTCACAGTGGAAAGAGGTAAATAGTGGGGTTCCCCAAAAAGGTGTACTGGGGCCAGTGCTGTTCAACATATTCATAAATAATCTGGAAAAAGATGTAAACAGCGAGATGGCAAAATTTTCAAACAATATTAATTACTCAAGGTAGTAAAATCTAAAGCTGACTGTGAAGAGTTACAAAGGGATCTCATAAAACTGGGTGACTGAGCAACAAAATGGCACATTAAATTCAATGCTGATAAGTGCAAAGTAATGCACCCTGGAAAAAATAATCCCAACTACATACATACAAACAAAATGATGGGGCCCAAATTAGCTGTTGCCACTCAAGAAAGATCTTGGAGACATCATGGATAGTTCTCTGAAAATATCATCTCAGTGCTCTGCAGCAGTCAAAAACAACTAACAGAATGTTAGGAACCATTAGGAAAGGGATAGATAATAAAACACAAAATATCATAATGCCACTACATAAATCCATGGTACTGCCCACACCTTGAATAGTGCATTCAGGTCTGGTCACTTCATTTCAAAAAAGGTATATTAGAATTGGAAAAGGTAAACTGAAGAGATACAAAAATGTTTAGAAGTATGGAACAACTTCCATACAAGGAGAGATTAAAAAGGCTGGGACTGTTCATCTTAGAAAAGAGATAAATAAGGGGGACATACAAAATCATGAATGGTGTGGAGAAAATGAATACAGAAGTGTTTTTTACCCCTTCACATAACACAAGAACCATGGGCCACGCAATGAAATGAATGGGCAGCAGGTTTAAAACAAACATAAGGAAGTATTACTTCACGTAACACACATGCACCCTATGGAACTCGTTGCCACCAGATGTTGTGAAGGCCAAAAGTATAACTGGGTTCAAAAAAGAATTAGATATATTCATGGAGGATAGGTCTATCAATGGCTATTAGTCAAGATGGTCAATGACATTTAGCCAGAAGCTAAATCTGCAGAACTGAACATGGATAATTTGACAATTGCCCTGTTCTGTTCATTCTCTCTGAAGAAACTGGCATCCGGCCTCTGCTGGAAGAACGGATACTGGGTTAGATCGACCATTGGTCTGACCCAGTATGGCCATTCTTATGTAATAACATATTTGATAACTTATAAAGATTCAATTGATAAAGAATTAAAGGCTAAGAATATAATTAATGAAAATCAAAAAGTTTTATGGAAAATACGTCTTATTAAATAAACCTAATTTCATTCTTTGATGAGATTACAAGTTTGACTGATAAAGATAACCACATAGACGTAATATACTTAAGAGTTTTGTAGGGCCTTTATTTGACTTATGTACTACACAGTATTCTAATTAATAAATCAGTTCTAGACAATATCAATAAAACATGTTACATTAATTAGGAACTGGCTAACTGATAGATCTAAAAAACTAGTTGTCAACGAGGAATCATCGATGCTGTAGGTATTTGTAGTGGAGATCTGAAAGGACTGGGAGGCTAATCAACATTTTCCACAATGATTTGAAAGTAAATTTAAAATCACTGCTGATAAAATTTTCAGATAGTACAAAGATGGAAAAGTGGTAAATTATGAGGAAGAGGGGTAGTCATACAGAGAGATCTAGATCGCTTGGAAAGCTGGGAGCATTGCAACAAAATGAGTTTTAAAACAGCCAAATGCAAAGTTATACATCTAAGAGGAAGGAATGCAGGCCATACCTATCGAATGGGTAACTGTAACCTGAAAATCAATGACTTTGAAAAAGATGTAGTGGCAGAATGGACAAGCAACTCAACACTGGTTCCCAGTGCAATGTTGATTTCCTTCATGTTGCAGACATTTTTCTTTTTCTTTCTTTCTAATTTCTCAAATTGGAAGTACATGCCAGATTTTTTTAGCTTTGCAAAAAGTTCTCCTGTACTCTGTTCCAAACTATAGTGTAAAGCCCTTTCAGTTTTGAACCAAGAAAACTGGGACCTCTTTTACTTAAGTAAAGACCATATAATTTAAGTCTCTGCCTCTTACCAGAAGGCACTGCAAAGCTCTGTCAAACCAAATTTTCCTTCTCTACATTATCACCTCATTCATCGATTTGTCGCTGTGGTCGTTGTAGTCTTTTTTATTTTTAGCAGTAGTCTACTGATAAGAAACCTTCATCAATAGGCTGCAGTTTTCTCTTCTCTCCCTAAAGATATCTGAGCCTATCAAATCTTTTTCTTGTGCCAGTTTCCAAATATGCATATTAAGTGGAAATTCACCAGCCTTCTCTGGCAACAAAGATTCTAGAAAGGGAAAAGACCTTTTAAGTTACCTAGTCCATCTCCTTGCCAGTAGGGGATATCTTTTGTCCTTATACTTTTCCTGTCTTGGCACCTGGAAGACAGTGTACCATCCTGTTCTCTCTATCTAGATCAGATAATCTAAGGTTCTTTTATAATGCCCATCACTGTAGTATCTAATCATCAATTCTGAGCCATGATTTCATTATTAAATCAAGTATCAAAGTCATTTGTCCCTCCTTACTCTTGACTGGTCATCTTTCAATGCTTACTTTACTTTCATTATTTAAGCCTATTATTGCCTGCCTCTTCGCAGTCTCATTATCCTCTAACTCATCAAGTGCATATTATCAGGAACTCATTTATTTGCTTTTCACTATGTTCAAAGACTGCTCTGCCTGACTCTGTTCCACATCCACATTAGTAACCATTCACAAACCTCCAGCTGTTCTCCAATCTCCCACACAATTTTTAAATGAAGCCTGCTAAACAGATCAACAGCTAGTTCTAAAAAAACCCCACCAAACCACCAGCACTTTTTGTCTCAGCCATTCATACAGAAAATACAGACTCTGTCTGTACTTGTTTATCCAAAGCCTCACAAGCACATCTCAGGTCTTCTGCTCAATGCTAACTAAGCTAACTGTCCAACTTTTATTGTATTGTTTATGAATGATATGTTTATTAGCACTCACCAGTGCTCACACTCAGCTCTTGCCCCTAAATCGGATCAAAATAGGAGTCTCATAGACTCATAGGTCAGAAGGGACCAATATGATCATCTAGTCTGACCTCCTGCACAAGGCAGGCCACAAAACCCTACCCATACACATTTATAACAACCCCGAACCCATGACTGAGTTATTGAAATCCTCAAAAGTGAGATTTGAAGATCTCAGCTAAACCCCGAGCATGTGGGCAAGACTCACCAGCCAACACCCAAAAAAGAATTCTCTGCAGTAACTCAGTTCCCATCCCATCCAACATTCCCAGAGACCATTGAACAGACTTATTTGCCGATAATCCAAATCAATTGCTCAAATTAAACTAT
>ML675616.1:22036059-22093204 GCA_007922155.1 Mesoclemmys tuberculata
CAATACTTTATGATGTACTACCAAACTTTTAGTAAGAAGCCCTCACAAAAATGTCCCATCACAGTGGAATATTCATGAGACAATCCCTCAGTAACATACCTCCCCCAAACAATCATTTCTATATCCTTTCCCCCCAAAATCTAACGTCTTTCACTTCCATCCCATCCCAGTAACTCTCCCAACCGTGGCTTCTCATCATCACACGAATGCACCACTAGGTGGCCTCCTGCAGTACTGACTACTGCATATCCCTGTGGCTCAAGAATCTTTGGAAGAGTTAATGACATGAAGCTTAAATTTAACTGATTCCATTGTACTAAAAAAATTTGGTGAAGGAGAGGGCCACAGGGTGCCCCAAGCCAAATGAAGTGGAATTAGAGCCACAGGATTTCCCCAGCAATACCACCTTTTAGCCTAGTGAGTGGTTTACTTTTTTGGGGGTAATTTTCATAATTAAAAGGAACAGAAACTTACTTTTATTATTATTGTTTGTGTGTTCCTTTAGAAAATGAAAGCTGGTTCATGGAGCCAGAGGCTGGTTCAGTTAACAAGGAGATCCTACAAGCTCCCTCCATCTTAGTGCAAAGCACATACCATACTGACTCTAGTAACGTATTACAATAGGGTAAACATTGCAAAATATATGAATATCTATGCATATGTCAGCTTCATTTACATGGCACTGTACGACACAACTAGCTACGTACATATATGATTCTCATCCCTGTAGATCTGAGCACCTGAGAAATAATTTAACCTGTTCTTAAAAATACATTAAATATGCAGGAGTTAGGTGAAGAGAGTTTCCTAATCTGGCTCCTGGCTTTATAATTAAGACATAACTGATGACTTCAACCTCCAAATGGATGAAATATTAAATTTAAAATAATTATAATTGAGATTTAGCATTACTATAATACATGGAATAAATAAGCAAGAGTCTAGTTTAATAATTTCATCAGCATCCAAATAAAAAGTAAGCTCTCAATGCGACCTCATTGAATAGGCTTATGGCAAACATACAACACTTAACCCCTTCATTTCATCTACAATTCTGAGATGCATAAAGCATTTACAAGGGGAGGCAAGTACTTACTTTTTGGCAAATCTCCAGTACTAGATGCTGAAACTGTTCTGCTTCTATCATGAGACGAGCTGCTTTCCTCTCTTTCGGTTACAGATGATCCCTCAGAAATAGCTGAGCCACAAGCTACAGATTCTAAAGCTCCAGAGAACATTGAAGCTGAAAACTCAGAGAACTGTGACTCAGGAATTTTATGACGTCCATTTGGCAATTCACCATTGAATTGTTCATAGCAGCTGCTATAAGAATAATCACTTTTTGCATTTGGCTCATCAAGGTTATACTCCTCAGGGTTTGGGCATTCTTCCTCTTCCTCATCTTCATCTTCAATCTGTTGTTCCAATAAGAATGGGCCATTTACAATATGGCCATTTGTTTTGGGGGAGTCTATCCATGTAGGGTCTGCAGGGTCACTGTTGACAAGATCCTGTTCAACATCATCATCTTTCTCAGTATTTTCTTTCTCTGTGTCTTCTTTTTCCTCCTGATCTTCTGCTTCACCTTAAGAATTTAATGAACAACAGATTAGATCATACATCAATGTATCTTTTTTAAATTATAAGTTTTTATGATCTTTAATTCCTTAATAACTACTGGACATCAATGTAAAGAAACATTGAATATTACCTGAATACACAAAGATTTTCAACTTTAACTTAAAGTCTTTGTTTCATTTATTAGGCATCTCATTTCACTTTTTTATTTGGAAATGCTTGTGTTTTACAACTCTGATTTTTCATTTTCATCCTTATGTTTTTTTAAAAGTTATTTTTCAGCAAAGCTAACAAGTGATCATGATTATTCACAATTTGTATTACTGTAAAGCCCAAAGGTCACATTATGCTAGGTGCTGCACTAACACTCAGGAAGAAATGATCCATCCCCAAAGAGCTCACAGTCTGCAGTCCTGATCCTGCAGGTTGTTACCTATGTATGGACAGCTGTACTTGTGTGGAGCCCCACTGACTTCGAAGAGGCTCTGCATAGGCCTAATGGTCTGCCCGCTCAGGACAGCTTGCAGGATCAGAGTCTATACTGAAACAAGACACATGTCGACATAAAAAACAGCAGGAGAGAATGAGGGAGGAAGGACAAGGGTAATCATAAATGATACCATAAAGTTACATAGTTGTGTACTACTTAATGACTCCAAATCCCTATTTGTTAGCATAAACAAATGAAGCATCACATAAAGACCAGCAAAAATGTGTCTCAGGAAGGGATCTGAAGAAGGCGGCAATGCCTTATCGATCAGTTCAAAAGGAACATTCTACATGTAGGGGCAGGTTGAGAGAAAGCACTAACTTATAAAGCTCAGGGAGAAGAGGACAAATAGGCATTCAAGACTAGCATCACTGGCAGAATGAAGGGAGTGGTGGCAATGAGTTAAGAGGTAAGAGTGGGTAAATAGAGAAGGGCAGAGTTGTGGAGGTCCTTGAAGGTAAGAACAAGAACCCTGAATCTGATGCAGTGCCAAATGGAGAGCCAGTACAGGGACTCAAAGAAATGCAAGATATGGCCAGAGCGAGAGACAAGAAAGGTGATACCAGCAGCAGCAGATTCATTTCATCTTTCAAATGGATGTGCGGATCTCCGGAAATCTTAGACATCGTCTATGGACCCCCCCAGGGGTCCATGGATCACAGGTTGAAAACCACTGGATTACAATAATCAAGACATGACATAATGAAGGCCTGAAACAGTGTTTTTAGCAACATCGGCATCTTAGAAATGTTATAGAAGAAGTAGATTTGCAGATAATTATAAATTACTTGGATGTGCACAGAAAGAAAGGTGGGATCCGAGATGACTCTATAGCTACATTAATTTGATGTAATTAAGATTCAACTTGTCCTATTACATCCTCAGGATGTGTGGTAATGTCAGCACTTGTACTAATAGGATTTTCAGGATCTGTGTCAAATGATTTATTAATATTTAACTGAAGTCTCTTTAATTTAGGTTGTTCTAACCTCATTGCCATTTGATCAGAGCATACCAATTCAGTGTGTTTTATGGTTTTTATTTAAGAGCATAAACAATCATAAGCCTAAGTACTCCCCAAAGTACTAAACAATACAAAATGTAGATGGAATTAATCTAATCAAGGAGTGAACAATAATAAAAATCAAAATTGGTTAACTAAAAAGAAAACAATGAGATCAGCAATTTATCAAATTAGCAGGGGCACAATCAATAATCAACTCACAAAACTAATACAATACAAATGATTAAATGACTTAGTATCTCTCTCTCACACACACACACACACACTCTCTTTCTCCCTTCCCTTCCCCCCCCACAACACACACACACACACACACAAAATGGCTAGGAAAAGTCATTCCTGGCAGGTATTCCTGCACTCAGGTATTCTGTTAAGGAAACAAAAAGAAGCAAAGTTACTCAGGAAAAGAAAAAGCATCTGTTCTTCTGGCTCAGATATGTCATGCAGTGGTTGTTGTCTGCTGACCAACCAGCTGATCTGCAACGTATTCCTCTCCACTTTCTTGGGGGGGGGCGGGGGAGGAGGGGGAAGCAGAAGTATTAGTCATCTGGTTGTTGTTGTGGTTACTTCAGGAGGAGCACACTTCTTCCTTGTAGATCTGGTTCTTTAAGGTTGAAATTCAAGATGATATTTTTCCACCACAGACTTCCTCAGTAATCTTTGGAACAAACTGGGAATCACAGATTTTACATCACGACTTTACTGTCTAATCAATCCTGATTGAGATCAGTCTAACCCCTCTTGGGGCCCTCCTTCTGGGGGACTGATTCTTTATCATATCCACAAGTCCAAGTGTTTTTCCCAAGCAAAAAGTAATACAGGAATAACAGATGATAACCCCACCAAAACTCTCTCAACCCATCTTTATCTGTGTGAACAGTAAGGACCATGAATTGCTTCTTGACCATTAGGGCCTAGCCACTTTCCTAGTCTGATTTATGAGCCATTGTCCTTTGACTTAAAAAAGTTGTTCCTTAATCATTCACACATCTCATACTAACACTTTCTCATGGTCTGCAAGACCTCCTGACCACAGTAAGGAATCACAGAACTGTCATCCTTTCTGGGAAACTGGGGAAGTGTGTGAAAGATTCTTTTGCTCTATCAAAGCTAAACTACTTCAAAATCTACTTATTAAATCTTATTAACATGAACTTATTAAAAGTATGACAAACTGAAGTTTATATTTAACCTCTACATTACTATAGGGCTATACGTCCTACCTACTGAATTCTCTGTTATATTTTCAGTTTATGCTTTTGTGTGATTTGATGGCTGGATTGTTAGCAACATTTTTAGTACTTTGCACATTAAGCTTGGACTTTGCCATTTCTTTTCCAAGCCCCATATAAACAAGGATGTACAGGACAAAGAAAAGTTATTACCAGCACAATAACTGGAGTTGTTCGAGATGCGTTGTCTATATGAGTATTCCAATAAGGTGCGCAAGCACCCTATGTGCCCACAATCAGAGATTTATTTGCTATTAGCATCCATCTGGTCCACAGATGTACCCTGATTACCCTTATGATACATACTAAGGATATAAAGAGTGGCGTGGGACCAATCAACTCTGAAGTTCCTTCTCTATCATGGACCCTATTATAATACAAAGGTACTCTGAAGCAGAAGGTAAGAAGGGCAGGACGTGGAATACACATAGACAACACATTGAAGAACTTCAGTTACTGTACAGATAATTGCTTGCCCACATATATCCACTGTAGATGACACCCAATCAGTGATATATTTTAG
The DNA here is from genome assembly GCA_007922155.1 of Mesoclemmys tuberculata. Taxonomy (NCBI): domain Eukaryota; kingdom Metazoa; phylum Chordata; order Testudines; family Chelidae; genus Mesoclemmys; species Mesoclemmys tuberculata. Next base: position 22,040,907 of record ML675616.1, read on the forward strand.
GTGGTGGGTGCTCAGAGTCTAAGAAATTAATTTGCTGCAGATAAAAAGCTAAAACCCTTCGAACACCTAGAGATTCTAGTCTAGCTTTGTCAGGAGTGGAATGTAGCTTAAGAAAAAATATTGGCAAATGAATATCCTGATTTTAATGGAACTCAGATACCACCTTGGGTATGATGTTGGGGTGTCGTCTCAGGGATATCTTATCTGGGTCAAATATCCTGTAAAGAGAGTCTATCATGAGTGCCCTTTTTGTTCCCACCCTTTTTAACTGATGTTATCACAACTTCATGGACAAGTGTAAGAAAGAACATTTAGCCAATAGTTCAAATGGGGCTCCCATAACAGCTGTCAAAACTAAATTAAGGTCCCAAAGTGCAGTAGGTTCCCTCACTGGCAGAAATACCCCTTACAGATTCATAAGGAACTTAGATGTGATTGGATGGGAAGAAACTCAAACTCTCTGAGGGTGAGAGACAATAACAACCGTCAGGCATACCCTGAAGTCGCTAAATGAAAGCCCTGCAGTCTTTAATGACATGAAGTAGTCTAATACACATGACTTGACAAGTGTAAGCCCATATTGTTCACACCAAGACTGGAATTTGTACCACTCTGCCTGGTAAGTCTTTCTAGTGGAGGTTTTTCTGTTAACCAGAATGTCCAGAACTTGAGAAGACCACGTCTTTCTGACTCTGACATCCATCCAAACACCAGAAGATCTGATCTAGGTCTGACTGGGGTGAAATGCTGCTTCCTCATCCTGACCCAAGAGATCCCAGCATTAGAGGCAACAGAATTGGAAGACGGGCAAATAAGGTCTGGAAACCAAAACTGTCTTAGCCACGCTGGAGTGATAAGGATGACCTTTGCTTTGTTCTGTTTGATTTTGCCCAATACTCTTGTGAGCAATGGGAGCCATGAAAAGGCAGGCATATATCAGTTTCATGACCATGGAATAAGAAATGTGTCCACCAGGGATCCTGGACTCTGCCATCCCCTGGAAAAGAAAATAGGACATTTTGTGTTTGTCCCAGTGAAGTCCACTGCTGGATATTCCCCTTCTGAAAGATGAACTGAAGCATTGAATTTTTATTCTCCCACTTCTGATCCATGGAGAAATACCAGGTCAAGCTGTGGGCTACAGTGTTCTGGAGACCCGGCAGATTAAATGCTGAGACCATAATATGATGTTTTATGTACCAGGTTCCATATCTGCACCACCTCCTGCACAGGAGAGACAATTTTGCTGCTGGCTGTTGATATAAAACACTGTTACTGTGTTACCTGTCACAGTTTGGATGGATTGTTTTCAGACCATGTGGAGAAGTTGTGTGCATGCATTGAAAACTGCTCTGAGGTCCAGAACATTGATACATAATAGGAACTCTCTATCAGTCCATTTGTACTGTACTACATGGTGGTCTATGCGAGCTCCCTACCAATAACCAGTCCGTCATTATGTTTTTTGTTGAAATGGGAGGAACATAGGGGATTCCAATACATACTGACTTTGGGTTCTTACACTAGTGGACATTATCATGAACCTATCCTGACATAACTATGCTCTGGCTGTGTTGGAATTTAGCTTTGCCCCCAATAAATTCTATCTGCTGTGTTGGTACTCAAGCAGTCTTTTTTTTATGCTGATTGTTAGTATGCAAGCTTAGAACACATGGAGCACAATGTGTAAAGATAAGATTTGGTTGTGGAATCTGTGATTTTCCTCAGCCCCAGGAGTGTCGCCAAACAGCTGATTGACCATGCTTCCCTGGGGCTGCCGTGATACAGCTGATCGGCGGGACTGCTGCAGAACAGCTCATCAACTGGCCAATCCTGGGGCACCACCAATCAGTTGATCGGTGGGGCTGCTGCTGAACAGCTGAGCCCGCCAGCCTACTGGACCTGCAGGGCTAGAGCAGCTACAAGCCCCTACAGCTCTGTTTTCCTCCCTCCCCAAGGTATTTTTAGAAACACTCAGGAGCAGGTTGAAGTTTCTGTGAATTTTTGTTTATTGACCACAACTTGTCCATGATTTTTATTAAAAATACCTATGACAGAAACTTAACCTTAACAATGTGGATAGAGTTATGGACCTCTAAGCAAGACTATCCTCTGACAAACCAGTAATCCAGTTAGGAGTAAACTGTGGTGCTGTACTTCCTTAAATTAGAGGCTACCACACCCAGGAATGTTGTTAAATACCCACTAAGATGCCAAGAGGCCAAAGGGTGAAACTCCGTATTGACAGTGGTTCTGGCCTACTACAAAACAAGGGAATCTCTTGTGTGCAAGATGCATGGCAATATAAAAATAAGCTTCCTGGAGGATGAAAGCTGCAAAACAATCCCCTGGATCTAACAACAGTATTATTGAGGCTACGGTAACCATCCTGAATTTCAAATGATGAATGAAGGGGTTGAGCATTCTGAGGACACGGATCTTCTTGGGTATAAGGAAAATCTTGGAACAGAAGCCTTATTATCTTTAAGGAACAGGACCACCCTCTATTGCTGTGAGAGCTGAGATAGAATCATATTTTAAAAGAAGTTTGTCATGAGAGGGTCTCTGAAAAAGGAGATGGATGGTGGATGGGTAGTTAGTGTACGTATGGAAATGAATCACACAACCAGATGATCTGATGCTAGAACCCATTTGTCCAATGTTAGCCAGTACCATCACATCCTCCAATGGGGTATATACATCCCCTATTGGCCATGAAAGGGCTAATAAGAGTATTTGGGCTCAATAACCCCAACCCCATTCCACCTGTAAGAGGTGTGAAGTCTGAAGGGTGAATTTAAAAGAGGAAGCCCAGCTCAATAGTGTCTGACTGGGAGAAGGAGTGAAAGGACCTGGCTGTGGCCATAGGAAACCTAAAAACTGCCTAGAGGAAGGCTGGTCTAGGCCAAAGGCTATCCTGAGACTGCTAGATGCCAGCGCTTCCTTGGGGTAGGTAGGTCTGGTGCAGGACCTTTATATTTGCTTTTTTCACCATAATTAATCTACTTTCCTTTGGGGATCTGTAGAGGAGTGAGTCCAGGAAGGGGCTATGAGAAAAGACCTAGGGATAGGTTGAGGGAGAAATTAACAGAATAGACAGAATTTACCTGCTTACTACAGAATCCCTCGCTGGAACCCAAGAGTAAAAGGTGGGCCTAGATTCCCCTATGAGCCCACTGAAGATGGTGGCGTGAAGATCCTTGGAGACACGGAAAGTAAGGCCTGTTAAACTACTGTTGTGCTGGACTCGATTCACCTTGGAAGGGGTGGGACTATGTGTGACTTGGCTGAAGGGCCAGGTCATGATAACAAGTAGATGACTGCTGGGCCAGAGTGGCTGTGGGCAGGGGGCACCAGAGAAGAACCTGCTATGCCACATTCAGCCATGAGGTGACATGTGGATAGTTTATACTCCCAGAATAAGAAAACACGGTTACATAGAAACATAGAAACATAGGTCAGAAGGGACCAATATGATCATCTAGTCTGACCTCCTGCACAAGGCAGGCCACAAAACCCTACCCATACACATTTATAACAACCCCGAACCCATGACTGAGTTATTGAAATCCTCAAAAGTGAGATTTGAAGACCTCAAGCTGCAGGGAATACACCAGCAAGCGACGCATGCCCCATGCTGCAGAGGAAGGCGAAAAACCTCCGGGGCCCCTGCCAATCTGCCCCGGAGGAAAATTCCTTCCCGACCCCAAATATGGCGATCAGCTAAACCCTTAGTGTAACCCGTCCGTGCCCAGGGTAGCCCACTGATAATGCCAGGGTCAGGGCAGGCTGCAAAAGGAGAGCAAATTCTCCCAGCACTGGTGGGTGACACTGCAGTCAGACTTCCCAACCAGCCACAAACAGTGCTTCTGATTCCCCCACACTGGTTATCAAGAAGCCACTGTGCAAATACACACAGCCCCCTTTACTGCATCTCAGTCTCTGGCTCCCAAAACCGACACTAGGTCCAGTAAAGAGACCAGTTGCTTTAACTCTATGCTCTTTACTAAAAGATTCCCTCTGATCCCAAAGGATCAGCCACAGTACCAGTTCACTATAAGTTTGGATCTTACCCGAAATACCACGCTGCCAGCCAATCCTTTAGTAACTAAAACTAAAGGTTTATTAATAAAAGAAAAACAAACAATAAGAGAAGTGTTAAAGGCTTACAGCAATCAGATATATACAAATGATTTGAAAGTCCATATACATCAGGTTTCTAGAACAATTGTGGAGTTGCAGGCTTGTATAGTTCCTCTGGTGTACATCCAGTACCTGGATGGGTCTAAGTCCTTTAGTTCAGTTGCAAAGTGTGTTAATCCAGAGGTGTGTCCGCAGCTGGATAGGAACAAGGACACAAGGCAAAGACCAAGACGAAGACGAAGACAAAATGGTTTCTGTGGTTTGATCTTATATACCCTCTGTTTCTGGCCATGTGGCTTGTGGAACTTTACTGGAACCAAAATGAAGTCCATAGTCACATGGGCCAATCCTGGTAACTCTTCAGGTATGCCTTTAGTTTCTTCCCGGGCCTCTGGCTTCTGATAAGGCCTTGAATGGGCTATTAAGCAAGCCATTGTCCTGCCGCCTCTCTGTCTGGGGTGTGTCTTCCACGGCACAGTTTGAAATACAGGGATATCAAAGATCTCCATAACTTTCCTTACACATATTACACATGAACCCAAATATTATCATCTTATTCAGCATATCATAACCTTTCTAACAGTACCTGACATGGTATGTCTTACATGAATCACTATGATTTTGACATATTAAGGTCAAATAACACAAATGCCCCCCCCTCCTAATGCAGCCCGCGTGACACTGAGCATGTGGGCAAGACTCACCAGCCAGCACCCAAAAGAGAATTCTCTGCAGTAACTCAGTTCCCATCCCATCTAACATTCCCACAGACCATTGAGCAGACTTATCTGCCGATAATCCAAAATCAATTGCTCAAATTAAACTATCCCATCATAACATCCCCTCCATATACTTATCAAGCTTAGTCTTAAAGCCAGATAAGTCATTTTCCCCCACTACTTCCCTCGGAAGGCTGTTCCAGAACTTCACTCCCCTAATGGTTAGAAACCTTCGTCTAATTTCAAGTCTGAATTTCCTAATATCCAGTTTGTACCCATTCGTCCTCGTGCCTATATTAGTACTAAACTTAAATAATTCCTCTCCCTCCCTAACGTTAATCCCCCTGATATATTTATATAGAGCAAGCATATCCCCCCGGAGCCTTCTTTTGGTCAGGCTAAACAAGCCAAGGTTCTCAAATGATAGGCAAGAAAAGAGACAGGAGATCTGGTAGAATGATCAATTCACAGCTTCTGTCTGGACTGTCAAAGGAGGGCTTACTAGTTATGGCCCAATACAACAAGGAGGCAGGGCAGAAGATAACTGACTTCTGGAATTTTTGTCACTCACTTGTGGGCTCGGAACGCCTCTAGTGCTATTAAGTCCCTACAATAATCCTCTGTCTAAGGAAGGACTGAGGTGTAGTCTATCTCCTCTTTATTGTAGGGGTAAAAATATAAAGGGATCATACTGTCACCCAAAAAGCCTTGAAAATTTACAGGGACTTATTAGACTTCACACTGAAAAGGTTGGGCCCTTCAAATGGAAGATCCTCCACTGTGGCTTGGACTTCTTGTGGATTCTGTATGAATGAAGCCACAAGGTTCGATGCATGACTACTAATGTTGCCATCAAGTGGAAAGCTATATCTGCAGCATATAACGCTATTTGCAACAAGGACCCTCCTATCAGCTGACCTCCAAAGATTAAAGCCTGGAACTGCTCTCTCTATTCATGTAGCAATTTATCAATAAAGTTTGTGAATTTCTTGTAAAAAATAAAATCCTGTTTGGTCTTGGGAACCTGATAGCTCGAAATCCTGAATTCTGTTTTTGCAGATGAGTAATTTATCATCCAGTCATTTCAGTTCCTTTTTATGTGGTGTCATCTAAGGGCTAGTCTTCTGAGCAGGGTAACATGCTACAGAGGGGTCTGATTTAAAAAAAACACTAATGTGTTGTGCATTAACATATCTGTGTTGAACCTGTGTTGAACCTGCTGGAGAGCATTAAAGGTTCCACAGTGCGGTTTAACATAGAACTGTTTCAAAAAGCACTATGTTAAAGCATGTTAGCAAGGTCTACAAAGAACAATTACTTACCAGTAACTGTTATTCTTCAAGATGTGTTGCTCATATCCATTCCACTATAGGTGTGCACTCGCCACCATGCACTGATCCTGCTTCTTTCCCCTCAGCAGATCCCATAGGGTTAGATCAGGCGCTCCCTGGAGTGCTGCGCTCATGCCACGGCACATAAGGCACCACTGACCCTAGAGCCCCTCAGTCCCTTCTTTCTGCCAACTCTGACAGTGGGGAGAGGGGCGGGTGTGGAATGGATAAGAGCAACACATCTTGAAGAACAACAGCTACTGGTAAGCAACCTTGTTTTCTTCTTCGAGTGCTTGCTCATATCCATTCCACTGTAGGTGATTCCAAAGCCGTACCTTGGAGGCGGGTAGGAGTTAACGGTGAGCTGCTCTCAGCACGGCTCTGCTGAATCCTGTGTCCTCTCTTGCCTGCTGCATGATGGTGTAGTGGGACGTGAAGGCGTGCACTGATGACCAGGTGGTGGCCTTGCAGATGTCCTGCAAGGGCACCTTTTCCAGGAAGGTCGACGCTGATGCCTGGGCTCTGGTTGAGTGCGCCGAAATAGCCCCTGGGAGCGGTATGTTCACTTATTCGTAGCAGCACTTGATGCAGGCGGTGATCCACTTGGAGATATGCTGGGTGGAGACGGAGGATCCCTCCATCTGGTCCGCCACAGCAATGAAGAGCTGAATCGACTTTTGGAACGGCTTCGTCCTGTCGATGTAGTAGGACAGGGCCAATCTGACATCCAGGGAGTGCAATCTCTGCTCCTCCTCCGACCCATGAGGTTCAGGAAAGAACACGGGGAGGAAGATATCTTGGTTATAGTGGAATTATGAGACAACCTTAGGCAGGAAGGCTGGATGGGGTCTCAGCCATACTTTGTCCTTATAGAACACTATGTAAGGGGGCTCTGAGGACAGGGCTCTAATCTCGGAGCCCCTCCTAGCCGATGTGATGGCTACCAGGAAAGCCACCTGTATAGACACGCTTAGTCAATCCAGGAAGCAATGCAGGAAAACCACCCCCGTAAGCGGAGTAGCGCTGTGTCGAAGGGAGCGCTGTTCCCTTCAATGCAGCGCGGTATGGACACCGCGTGGAGGAGACTCTGCAAAGTCGACAGGAGATACGCAAGTGATTTATGTCACTTGTGTATCTTCTGTCGACTGCCGCCGGATCGTCAAGGTAAGTGTAGACTGGGCCTGAGTTCTTTCATGTTGATGTGGAGGCTCCTCTCCTCCTCTGACCAAGTCCCCTGAGTGCCCAGGTTGGCACTGATATGGGCTTCCCACCCCACATCCAAGGCATTCGATATCAGGGTGACCAAAGGGGCCAGATCTCTGGACACTGTTCAGCACCTCCCTCGGATCCCTCCACCATTCCAAGGTGGTTAGAACCTCTGGGGGAACTGTGACTACCCTGCTCAAGGGGTGTCTGCTCAGGGCATACGCCTAGGCCAACCAAGCTCGGAGGGGCCTGAGCTTGAGGTGAGCGAGCCTCACCACATATGTGCAGGTCACCATGTGCCCTAACAGCTGCAGGCAGTACCTGGCTGTCATCGTGGGGCACCTATATAACTGGCCAAACATCGTTGCCATAGCCTCGAACCGAGGTTGCGGGAGGAAGGCTCTGGCCTGGGAGGCATCCAGTGTGGCCCCAATAAACTCTATACGCTGCATCAGGGTTTGAGTTGACTTCTTCTCGTTTATGAGCAGCCCCAGTTTGGTGCAGGTGGCACAAGTGAGGGACACACCATACAGGATGTGGTACTTGGATCTGTCCCAGATCAACCAATCGTCCAGGCACAGGAAAATTTGTACCCCTCTGCGTCTCAGGTGGGCCGTGACCACTGCCATACAGTTGGTGAAGACCCTAGGCACAGATGAGAGGCCAAAGGGCAGGGCCGTGAACTGATAATGGGACCCAGCCACCGTGAACTGCAGATAGCATCTGTGGTTGGGCAGGATCGAGATGCAGAAATATGCATCTTTCACATCGAGGGCAGCATACCAATCCCCCAGATCCAGGGCAGGGATAATGGAGGCTAGGGAGACCATGTGGAACCTTAGATCTCTTATGAACCTGTTGAGACGACACAGGCCCAATATGGGCCTCAGATGCCCCTTTGCTTTGGGGATGAAGAAATACCTGGAGTAAAATCCTCTCCCCCCCTCCAGTGGAGGAACCGCTTCTACTGCCCCCAGAGCTAGGAGGGCCTCCACCTCCTGCAACAGAAGTTGCTCATGGAAGGGGTCCCTTAGGAGGTGGTATCAGGGAGAGTGGCAGTAAGCTGGAGGGCATATCCCTGAAGGACCCTCTCGAGGACCCAGCGATCTGAGGTCATGCCTTGCCACTCGGGATAGAATGGTCTCAGCCTGTCTAGGAATAACGGAGATGGACCCTGGGAAGAAGTAGTGGTGTCACCCCCATGCTCACCGTCAAAATTGGTTTTTATTATTGGGCCCTTTGGACAGTCCATGCTGGGAGGGTGCAGAGGAGCTCGACCTGTCGCGACGCCCGAACCTCCCACTCCTATCCCTGCCCCTGCCTGCCTGAGAGGCCCTGGGCAATGGCCTGGGCTGTTGCGGCGGGCGCTGGGTCTGAGGCCGAGACTGACGCCTCGAGGCCTGAGGGGTATAAAGACTCAAGGAGCATAAGGTGGCCCTTGAGTCCTTGATGGCATGTAATTTTTCATCCATCTTATCTGAGAACAGGCCCACCCCATCGAAGAGCAGGTCTTGCATGGAGTTCTGGACCTTCGGCGACAACCCCGACGACTGTAGCCATGAGAAGCATCTCATGGCTACCGCAGAGGCTACGGCCCTACTTGCTGTATCCGCCGCGTCACTGGTGGTCTGCAACGCAGCTCCTGCCACTGTGGTGCCCTCGTCCAGGATGGTGGCAAAGTCCCCAGTGAGGTCCTGTGGCAACCTCTCTGCGAAGCGCCGCATAGAGTTCCACAGGTTCAAGTTGTAGCGACCCATCAGAGACTGGTGGTTTGCTATGCGAAATTGCAGGGCTGCTGTGGAATATACTTTCCTCCCAAAGAGGTCCAGTTTTTTGCCATCTTCATTTTTTGGAGTGGCACCTTGGGACCCTTGTCTGTCCTTTTGATTCACTACGTCCACCACAAAAGTCCCTGGGGCTGGGTGGGTAAAAATAAACTCAAACCCTTCCGCCAACACGTAGTATTTTTTCTCGGAGCTCTTTGATGTAGGTGCAACTGAGGACGGGGTTTGCCAAAGGGCCTTTGCTAGTTTTAGAATCCTCTCGTGGACTGGCAAGGCCACCCTTGACAGTCCCTCTGAGCCCACCATGCCAAAGAGGGGATCCTCCTGCTTGAAGAGCTCCTTAATGTCAAGGTTCAGGCTAGAGGACACCCTCTTCAAGAGCTGTTGGTGAGCGCTGAAGTCAATTAAGGGTGTCTTATGGTCCCTGGAGGTAGCCTCATCTGGGGAGGAGGAAGAAGACTGGCAAATGGACCTTCCCCGGGTCCGTCTCCTCATCCGGCGTGGGGAGCGCCCGTTGTACTGTCAGAGATGGGGCTGAGGCCATTGCTTGCCACATCTGCGCTCCCCAAGGACCCCAGTAAGGCCACTGCCAGGGTCCTTGTGGCCAACCCAATGCTGGCATCGGCGGCTGGGCGTCATTGGTGCCGGTCAACCCTTAAACTGCTGGACCGGTGCCGACAGTGCTGTCTTCGAGTTCTGCTCCAACCTCTCGAGGAGCCTGAAGACAAAGAATGCTGGTGCCAGTGGGCTCGGTGCCAGCGAGATGAGTTCTTCTCCTAAGACGATGTTCGGTGCCGAGGCACCGATGACTTGCGGAGCCATTTCCCTCCCGGTGATCAGGATCGGTGCTGCCTCCGACTCATCGGTGCTGAGCCCGACTGCGAAAAGTGAGAGCGGGAGGAAATTTTTGTACATGGTGCTGAGCCGGAGTGGTGCCAACGTGGAGCGTGCTGCCAAGGATCGATCTCAGTGCCGCAGCAATGATGAACTCGATAAATCTGACTTGGAGCTAGGAGGGGAGCTCATGCTGTACCCTCTGAGCCTGCCTGGAGGGAGACCTCTCCTTCGAGTGGGGTTTCGACCATGCACCGGGGGCACCCAGCGTGGGCTTTCCCCGGGACACCGGTCCTCTTCCCCTCGGCCAAGGGGGGGACGGAGGTGTGGGCAAAGCCATCAGGTCCTGTGCTGCCTGGAAAGCCTCTGATGTTGACGGCTGCTGCAGGGGCACTCTCCCACCCCCAGGAGTCGGGGGAGGCTACCTGCACGGAGGTGTGGGCCCAGAGGGTGGCTCAGCGGGCCACAGTTCCAGCAACTCCAGGTGCGACCCCGACCGCGGTGAGGGGGAGCGCGAGTGCTCTGCGTGCTGGCATCGTCACCTCTTCGGTGCCGGAGATGGACGGCAGGAAGACTCTGGTGTCGACGGAACGCTTCACACTGAGAAGACGCTCGGTGCCAAGGTGGAACATGGTGACTCGGAGGCCGGACGGACAGCCCCCTCCATGAGAATAGCTTTCAGCCTGATTTTCCTCTCTTTTTGGGTCTGAGGCTTGAAGGCTTGACAAATCTTGCACTTTTCCCTAACGTGATGTTCTCCTAAGCACTTCAGGCAGCGGTTGTGAGGGTCACTCAATGGGAAAGCCTTGCCACAGGCTGTACAAGGCTTAAACCCTGGTGAACCAGGCATAGCCCGGGCTCTAAGCCCCCTTTGTCAGGAGGGCTTCTAAACTACACTAACTACTAACAACTACCTACTAATAAACTAACTATCAACAACTAACAGTCCAAAAGCAAGAGGAAGCTACTTGCATGAGGCAAGAGATGTTCCAGTGACCATTTTGGGAGGAAAGAAGGAACTGAGGGGCTGTAGGGTTGGCGGTGCCTTATGTGCTTCGCCATGAGCGCAGCACTCCAGGGGGTGCCTGAGCCGACCCTATGGGATCTGCTGAGGGGAAAAAATTCTGGGACCAGTGCATGGTGGTGAGAGCATACCTATAGTGGAATGGATATGAACAAGAACTCGAGGAAGAACTAGTAAACCTTGAACTGAGTGGGAAAACATGGCACATATTACTTTCCGTACATTCTCTTGGATGTTGAAGAAATAATTACAGGAGTCTGCCGGACAGATTTAGTAGGCTCTAATAGCACCTTATTAACAGGTAGGGCACTTCATTCTAGCATGGTAGTATGTAAGATGTCTAAAATGTTTATGATGAGCTTCCTGAACATACTTCAGTGGAATCTGGAAAGTCTCAACTATTTGTTATATTAGGTCCTGAAAGCTCCTATAACTGTCTCGGCATGATGATGGTGAAGGAATCATTGCCTGATGTGAGGAGGGGGAGGCAGCAACAGCTTGTTGAACTTACAGGTCTTTCTCTGTATAATGTTCTTCCTCCTCTGACTGTTCCTCTAATTGTTGGGTTTGAACTGGACATTCCTGATACTAAGTGGGCTGACATCTCTGAGTCACCCCCCAGTGAATGAGGATGTATGAGGTAATGCTTCCTATAAGTACCTCAGGGATTTGAAAAAGGCCACTGAGGGACACTAGATGAAAGAGGATGGGCCCAAAGAGATGGGTACCATTGAACTTGGAAAGGTCAAAAACTCTACCTACAGAATGGTGCTACATCCTAGATCCCATTTCAAACTAAATATCACGGGATGGCTGCCAAAGAGAGAAATTAGGCAAATCTATGCCACCTTGCTGTGAGTCTGATGAACACTATCAGAAACTGGACTCAAAACAAGGAGAAGCAGAGGCAGGAGTGGTAAGGAGTAGAGTCTGACTTACAATCGGTACCAGAGAGTAAGTCAAAAGCCGTGAAAGTCTTGCAATTCGTACCTGGGGTAAATGTGTATCTCATGACAATAATGGGGTTCAGGTTCATTAGATACCTGCAAATTCCTTGGTACCAGTGCTGGAAAAGATGTGTGGTCCCTAAAATAAAGTGCTTGGTACCAGCTTATATGGTTGTGACAGTCTATTGGTGCCAAGTATTTCCTCAAAGCCAATGGTATTATTGGTGCAGACTAGCTACCCAGCGCCAGTGACTTTGCTAGAGCCAATGGTTTACATGGTGCAGAAGGTTTTCCCAGTGCCATTGGAACAGATACAGTCAGCATCGACTTCTTCAGTAATGCTCAGAGGGATTCTGTGTGCAGAGATGTTTTGTCTCAGTACCCAACTGTTAGTATCTTCTACCTTCAAAGCCTCACCAGTACCCTTAGTGAGACATTATGTCTCCATAGCAGCAAGCACCTCTTTCTCTTGCCCTGAAGATTTATGGGGGGGGTCTGCTCCTCATTGTCTTAGAAGAGTGTCTCCCACCACACTCTCTTAACTCCCCTAAAGACTTCGTACCACATTCCTGTGACGAATGTGCCCTAGAACTAATGGATACAGTGTTCAATAGGTCATCCTTCAATCCTGACGTCCATTGAACAGGAGGTCAGAGAGATCCAGATCTGAGGCTGTCTATGTGGAGCAAGCTAACAAATACATTTATAATCTTGCTTCCCTAGATTTATTTTTCCTTAGAGAATGATTTGCAGACACAACAGTTGGTAGAGATGTGTGACTTTCCTAAACAAAAAAAGGCAGTGGTGCGATACTCACTCAGGGAAAAAGCCCCACACAAAAGTCACACGTTTAAAACTAGGGGATTTTGGCATCACTAAAGGAAATTTCCCTCATTAAAAGAATAAATGAAAGAGATAGGAAAAAATTCGGAGAGGAGTGAATCACTTTGAATAAAATTATATTATTTACAACTACAGCCAAGAGGCCAACAGCTATACTAAACTTTCATTAGACTTGGCAGAATTTGATTTTTTTAAATATAATTTTGACAGATAATATCAATGTTAATTTTTAAGCTTTTTTAAAAAAATTCTTACCGGTTTAAATTTCCATGGTTGGGCAGTGTCAGACAGTAATTATTTAATGGCAGTAAACACTGAGATTCAGAAAGTTAAACCTTTGTAACTATTAAAACACAAAAACAGTGAGTCCTGTAACACTTTAAAGACTAAAATTTAATTTTTGCAGGCATAAACTTTTGTGGGCTGTAACCTACTTAATCAGATGCAGGGAATAGAAATCAGATAGGTGGTATATATATACAGTCAAGGGGAAGGTACAACGAGGGGAGTAGGTAGTAACCAAGTCCATACAGTTAGAGTAGCTGAGGCCTATTCATGACCATTGATTAGAAGGTGAGAATGTGTGAACAGTGACAATTACATCTTGTAATGAGATAACCATTCCAAGTCCCTATTCAGACCCAGTCTGATTGTGTCAAGTTTGCAGATCAGTTCTAGCTCTGCAGTTTCTCTTTGAAGTCTGTTTTTGTAGAAGTATGGCAACCTTCAAGTCAGCTACAAAGTGTCCTGTGAGATTGAAATGCTCTCCTACTGGTTTCAGGATGAACCCATTTTTTGTCTGATTTGTAGCCATTTATTCTTTTGCATAGTGACAGTCCGGTTTGGCCAATGTGCATGTCAGAGGGGCACTGCTGGCACATGATGGCATATATTGCATTAGTAGATGTGCAGGTGAATGAGCTCCTTATGGTGTGTTGATGTGGCTAGGACCTGTGATGGTGTCACTCGAGTCGATGTGTGGACAGAGATGGCAATGGGGTTTGTTGCAGGGATAGGTTCCTGGCTTACTGTTCTTGTTGTATGATGTATGGTTGCTGGTGAGTATTTGCTTCAGGTTGGGGGGCTGTCTGTAAGCAAGGATAGGTCTGCTCCCACGGTTTGAGGGAGAGAGAGATCACCTGCTAGGATAGGTTGTAGATCCTAAATGATGTGCTGGAGAGGTTTATGCTGGGAGCTGTAGGTGATGTCCAGTGTTCTGTTGTTTTCTTTGTTGGGTCTGTCCTTTAGTAGGTGACTTCGGGGTACTCGTCTGGCTCTGTCAATTTGTTTCTTCATCTTTCCAGGTGAGTATTGTAGTTTTAAGAATGTTTTACAGAGATTCTGTAGGTGTTTGTCTCTATCTGAAGGATCGGAGCAAATCCGGTTGTAGACAATGGATCGTGTTATGTGTCCAGGGTGGAAGATGGAGTCATGAAGATATGTATTGCAGTCAGTTGGTTTTTGGTTTATGGTGGTATTAATGTGACCATCCTTTATTTGTACCTGTAGTGTCCAGGAAGTGGATTTCTTGTGTGGACTGATCCAGGCTGAGGTTGATGGTGGTGTGGAAATTATCAAAATCCCGGTGGAATTCTTCTAGGGACTTTTTCCCGTGGGTCCAGAAGTTGAAAATGTCATCAGTGTAGCGTAGGTAAGGGAGAGGTGCCTGGGGATGAGTTTTGAGGAAGTGATGTACGTCAGCCATAAAAATGTTGGCATACTGTGGGGCCATGCGGGTGCCCATAGCTGCGCCACTGACTTGAAAGTATAAATTGTCTCCAAAACTAAAGTAGTTGTGGGTCAGGATAAAGTCACAAAATTGTCAACATCATGTCAATATATCCTTATATCAAACTCCTAAGAAGTTTTCAAGAAGCATTTTTCTTACTTTGTCTATCTGTAAATTGTGATTATGATTAATTAATCTATTTTAGTTAGTTTGTGAGTGTACAGTGAAATCAATGCTTACCAACATTTACTGATAAAAATCCAATCCTTCCAAGCCTAATTATACTACATACAAAGAAAAATATCCTAACACTATCTAAAAATATTTACCAAAAAAAATCTGCCATCTCACATGCATGGGCATATGTGCAGCTACAGGACTAGCACCTGAAGAACAGTAAAGTATAAATGTTAACATTTGTCTCTCTCATCATCATCAATAAAAGAAATTACCTCATCCACCTCGCCTCTCTAATATCCTGGGACCAACATGATTACATCTACCCTGCATACAATATAAAACCTATTAGTTTTAAAGATTTTGTGGGATCAATTAATAATTAAAATAAACCAGCCTCAGAAAGTACAATTAAACTTCCATCTCAGACTACAAATTAGTTTCAGTATCAATAAAATAGAGGTTACTAACCATCATCATTCCCAGGCTCTTCATCTGCTACCTCCTCTAAATCAGCTGTTTTTAGCTTGACTTCTGGGTGGTATTCATCTTCTTGTTCATTGGATAGTACAGCTGAGGTTACATTTTCTTCTATCTTTTTCCTTTCAGCTTCTCGCTCTAGCTCTTCTATTTCCTGCAGGCGTTTCTCTAATAGCTCAGCTTGTCTCTTCTGTTTTTTTTTCAGTTTTTTCTTTTTGTTTTTAGATATTTTCCCAACCTACAACATTTAAAGAAGATAAAATCAACTGATTAGTCTTTCAAGCATCTCACATCAAAATGTAAGTTATTTTATAATAGCTTATTATTTACAAATTCTAGATACTACCCATATTAAAGAATTTGTGATCTCCATTTAATCTTTAGCACAAAAAGCACTTCAGGTTATATTAAGCAAAGAAAGTTACATAACCCCAGGCCAGGAGTACTCTGCTAATTAAACTAAAAATCAAATTATATGGAAAATGGTACAGTAAAATTCACTTGATTCATCTAATCTTGGCAAACAGCAAAATCCTTAACTTGTAGTCTACTATTGATTATGTTCATGCACATGGAAGTTCCTCTGCTAATAACATACTAATTTTTTATTACTTCTCTGATATTCCAACTCAGTAAAAACACAACTACTAACAACCAGCAAGTGGTTATAAAAAGATGAAGAAATTATTTTAAATCATCTACATGTTGTTTAGTTAAAACTGTAAAAATGAAAAACTGTTTTATTACCCACTTCCTGTCAAAAACATATGCATCATTAATGGCAGAAGGAAGTGATAAAAATTCTAATTTTATATACTATAAGGAATGAATAAAAGGAGCTGACAGGTACAATAACAACAAGTAGAAGAAAAATTAACAGGTCAGAGACAGCAGATTAATGTAGTTTTACCGTAACATTTTTACTCCATTTTGACTTTTAATTAGGTATCTTTTGAATTTTCTAACATAGCCGAAGGTTTTCATCTTGTGCTCATTCAAAATTATTGATTAAGTGTGGGAAACAAAGGGCAAAATTCTGCTCTCAAAGGTTCATGTACAGACCCCATAATCTTCAAACAACTGTGCAGCACAGTCAGAAATAAATAACTGTCAATGGGCCTGCTTACAGTGCATAATATTAAACCTGCAGGATCAGAATTATTCCACAAGGAAGATGAAAAATAGCAATTCCTCCACTTTGTTCCGCATGAGGCTATTATTACAGCTTTGGAGACTGCTCATGAGAGGGTAAATATTGTGCTTAAAAATGCAATGACATGTTTTGCCTATAGTCCATATTTAATTCGCTTTTAAAACTAATGTATCATTACTATGAAAGAAAAAATGTATCTTAAAAAAGAATTGCTTGATATAACTTGCTGCAAAATCATGAGAAATCAAGAAAGACTGCAGAACTGCACAAAAAATGCTCATTTAAGGGCAAAAGATATAGTCAGAGGAGTCTTCTATATGGAATGTAAAATGCCAGGAGTCTAACAATTAATAATAAGTACAGGACAGAATGATTCTTTAGATATGAGTTGCATAAGTGTACTTACAGGCTTTTGTTGGGGGGCAGTACTCACTAAAAAAGAAAAAAGAGAGTCAAACTCACAGGAGAATGTAAGTATGTTTTTACAAAAGGAGTCTGAAATAAAACAAAATATTATCTATTGCAAATCAGCACCTTTTCATATTTATCTGTACGTTAGTATTTTCTCTCTTTAAAAGTGTCCACAAACCTAAAATAATTAGTTGTCTTCACTGGAACAAAAGTGACATGCAGTGGATTCTCTATCACTGGCAATTTTTAATTCAAGATTGGGTGTTTTTCTTAAAGATATGTTGCAGTTCAAACAGAAATTAAGTCAAGAAAATCCTGTGGCCTATACAGACGGTCAGATATCTGAGGCCTGGTCTACACCACATAGGCCTGGTCAAATATCTGAGGCCTGGTCTATACTACAGAGTTAGGTCGACATAAGGCAGTTTACGTCAACCTAACTGTCAGTGTCTCCACTACAATGGTGCTCTTACCAATGTAAGTCACCCACTGTATTGTCTTAATAATTACAAACGCGTGACAGGCGAAGTGCTTAGGTCGATGTAATTATGACAACAGTTTCCATGTACACACTGTGTTACTTACGTTGCCTGTTGACTGTCAGTCCTGTGCTGGGCTGACAGCTGGAGTACCTCCCACTCCCCCTGACTCTGACAGTCCAAGCTGTCAGCGGGGAGCCCCCCTGGGGCTGATAGCTTGAACTGTCAGCCTGGCACGGGTCCCACAGCTGGAGCCTCTCTGCCCTGGGGAATGACAGCTTGAGCTGTCAGCCAGGTACTAAGCTCACAGCTGGAGCTCCCTCCCAGCACTGACAGCTTGAGCCCGGCCTGGGGCTCAATTTCACAGCAGAAAACCTACCAGCAGTGTAATTGACACTCTTATCAGTTTCACGGCTGCTATCATTTCACATTTTGTCTCAGGCATTAGCTGTCAGCCCCAGGGAGGGGGGCTCAGCTGTGAGCCCTGCATGGCTGTCAGTGCCCCATACTCCAGCTATCAATGCCCCACTTCAGTCGGTGCAAGTACTCCTGGTGAGGACGCACACCACTGGCAGAAGGAGGGCAGCGTGGATGCCAACAGCTGATTTAATTTCTGCAATGGCTGTAGGTTGACCTAACTTAATTTTGATCTAATTTTGTATTGCAGACAAGCCCTCAGGCATCTGGGAAGGCCTGTGGTGTAAAGGACCCAACTACTGGTCCACAGAATAAGCTTCCCCAAGGCAAATTAATGTGTGTGTATATCTGATTCTATGAACAGAGAGGGGCACAAAACTTATCATTTAAACTCTTCCTGGGGGTCTTAAAGAGCCAGATCAGCCATGTGCTATGTTCATTTCGATCCTGGTATTAACTATGAAATGGCATAGAAGAAAAATCTAAACACCAAGTAACACCAAGGCACAATATGGAAAAAACTAAGAGAAGCTCTCTAGGCATGGAGTAGAGGTCCCAATACTGCAGTAATTATGCAAATAAAAGAACTGAGGCAATCTGAGACTGCCAAGCCCTTTTACAGCTTCAGCTCTGAACAGTTGGTTCAGTGAGAGTGCTCCTCGGAATCTAAAAGGGGTACTGCTTTTTAGCAGGTTCCCAAAATTCAACACCATACCATGTAGCTCACAAGTGGAACTATGCGAAGAGCTGAATACTACACTCATCTTCGGTTAGTGCTGGAAGAGTGTTACAAGTAACAATTGCAACTGGCTAAGAAGAAACTATAATAAAGAATTCCATCAAATATCTTCATTAGAGAATGATATGGTTGCACAGTCAGTCACTCAAAAGTCAGAAAACAACATCAAGTTGCATGCACAATCTTCACTGCCTCCATGTTCAATTACTATACAGCCTTCAGTTACATGATCACATATTATTTCAAAACCAACACATTATATTACTTTTTGAAAACTTTAAATACACATGTCTAAAATAATACATGTAATATTCCAGATGGCTGAACCACTCTTCCTCAAACTTTAAAAAAATTCATCTTCAGGCAAAGACTCAGCCTGAAAAGTTTCAGTCTAAAAGGTGAATGTTTTGAAAGATCTGGAAACAACATGCTAGATCACGGAAACATTTATGGAACTTTAACTGCAAAGGTTGCTAGACTTCTGGTGTAAACAATCTATAGTATTAAAATACAACTCCCTAAACATTTTTCCATAGTACAGTATAATAACTTTCTTAAATATGATCTTTTCCCCATCTCTGTGGCTGATATGTTGGATTAACAAATGATCAGGAGCCACAAGACTGAAGACCATTAGAAAGCCATATTTCCTCTAAGCATCACTTTATTGTTTCATTACTAACTCCCCTAGCCATCCACACTGTGCAAATCCTTACCATGAAAAGAAGGCATACTCCCATCTGAACTCTAGGCAAATTTCACAAACTACTTTATATGCGAGCAGGAAGAATGCCTAACAGAGGATACTGATGTATGTACAATACATTCACTTTTCAGGGGTCAAAGACCAAGGAATCCAAGATTTTTGTGGCATCACTAGATCTAACTATAATGCCTACCAGTCAGACAATTTGAAATTTAAGATAATGAACTTGGGATTGAACTGGAAAACAATTTAGTTAAAATTATTAACTACTGTGAATATTGCAGTATGGCAGGGTTCCAGTGCTGCTAAAAGCTCTTATTTTTCTCAACTTGAAAAACAAGAAAGATTGTTTCAGCAAATCACTTTCCTATATTACATGCTCTGAATTCGGGAGCATACAAAAGTGAGAGAAAGAAAACATCTCTCGGATGGCTTTCCTGTGGTCTAAATTAATATATACATTAACTAGGAATACACTAAATCAATAACATTCACAAATTTAATTCAGTCATTTTAAAATATGCAATATTCAATAACTAGAACAAGTTAAATGTTATTATTGGGATCAGCATTCCAAGGTAGTTTTACTTACAGCAAGTTTAACTCTGTTACTGTACCTGCTGAGCCAGATGGAGGAGGAGCACCAGCTTTTTGCCATTCTGTTGCTTCGGCAGCCATTCTACGCACATAGGAATCATCCACACACATCAATATGTTTTCTGGTTTTATATCTGTATGGATGATCTTGCATTTGCTGTGTAGATAATCTAAACCCTGCAGGACCTGGATACAACAAAATCAGTTGGAAAATAATTTCATTGGTCTGACCAAGATAAATATATACATTTTCTTACTGTTTAAACAATAATTATTCTAATGCAAATGCAGCAAGTAATATATGAAAACTTGACTTCAATGTAGTAAACAAGTATTTTATAATCTTTTAATATCCTGAATGTTCAAATAGTCAGATATATTTTGTGCATCGTGTTAAACCAAAGGTAATGTTCCTTAGATTAACAGTATTATCTCAGCGTCCAACGTGACAAAGATGTTATGTGATTTGTCTACATATTATACCACTGGCCTTCCAAGTTCGTTATAAAATCTTGGCCTTCACAGATTAATTAGCCCAGGATACAATTTTTACATTAGATACAGGAAGTACCCTGCAAGTTATCACATAAATCTGCATCAATGGGTAATAAGAAAAAAACACACCCTCGTAATATTAATCTGTACTTTTACAGCACTGTCCATCAGCAGATTGTAAAGCACTTTGCAATCACAAATGAACTAGGCCTCACAACACGATTAAGAATAGACACTTTAAGTTAATTATCTGATGTCGCTAAAGAAGCCTATGGCAGTGCAGAGAATAGAATCCCGCTCTCCTGTGCTTTATCCATAAGACGACCATGCCCCCCTAAACATTTTATGAAAACATTACACAGCACATTCTTAATCCAACCCTTCTCAGAATCATTCAAGATATGATTAATTTTAACAGTTAAATGTTTGGGTCCAAAAATATAATATTGGAATCCAAAACTGCATATAGAATATTTGCACATGTACTCACATTGAGTTTTTATGTAAAGGCTATACACACAATTAACTGGTTTGCAGATGCTTATCTGGATTTGTGCATGCAAGTCTGAGCCACTAAATTTCAAAAGTTGCTTAATTATTTGAAAAACCAACTGAAAGAGCAGGGATTTGTCTCTCCCAAAGGTTAGAAACCCCAGTTTATCTTTGAAGGATAGATGATGACAAGCTGTCCAGGTTTTAGAAAAAAGACACTAAAAGTAATATCCACATCAAGAAAGCACTCGTGATTAGAACTCGTCGGAAAACATTTTTCACATCCTGCAAAAATTTTTGAGATTTCAAAAACTTTTCCTCCTCTGCATTGGAACGAAACTCAGAACTTTTGAAATTTTTCACCAAAAAAAACAAAAGAAGCGAATTCCCCACCCCAGAACCTGCTCCACATCAGGCAGAGAAGGGACTTGAACCTGTCTATCCCATACCCCAAGTATACCCTAACCATTCAGCTATAGAGTCAATCCTCTTTTTTTCCTCTTCCCTGCCCTTCTTGTTTTCACCAGAAATTCTATCCTTGACCTGACAAACTTTCCTGATGAAAACTTTTGGTTTTGATTAATAAGTGTTTTCCAATTAAAAGCATTTAAATGACCAGCTCTACACGATTCCTCTCTTCCATCGATCTACTACAGCATCTCCTCTCTTAAACAATGTCTATGTAACAGAGAGACCAAGACAAAGATTCTCGAAGTACATTAAAGGCCATAAGTTTCCCTCCCTTCCCCCCTTAAAACTCTCTGCTCTAATGCTCGAGAAAGACAAGGAATTCAATGAAGTTTAATTAATTGATTTTGATACATGGTGTTAAAGTTTGCCATTGCTCACTTGATAAAGTTAAGGATTTTCACCTAGTTTTGGAATTATAGGAGACAACCAAAAAGCTCAAACATTTATTGAACCTTTGTGTTGTTAAGCTTTTATTTTGGTTGTTGTTTCTTTTAAAAGAAAGACGTCCTTTGAATCACATCTTTTGACAGTTTAATGATGATTATTATTTTATTTGTTTTGGTCCTGTTCTCCACTAATCCAGCTAAAACAAGGTTACTTACCAGTAACTGCTGTTCTTCAAGATGTGTTGCTCATGTCCATTCCACTATTGGTGTGTGCACACCTCCGTGCATGATTACCAGAACTTTTTTCCCCTTAGCAGCCCTGTAGGGCTGGCTCCGGCACCCCTTGGAGCCCCAAGCACATACCGCGGTATTTGGGGCACTGTCAGCCCTACGACCCCTCAGTCCCTTCTTTCCGCCAACTCTGGCAGTGGGGACGAGGGGTGGGTCATGGAATGGACATGAGAAACATATCTCAAAGAACAGCAGTTACTGGTAAGTAACCTTGTTTTCTTCAAGTGCTTGCTCATGTCCATTCCTCTATAGGTGACTAAAAGCAGTATCTTGGAGGTGGGCCAGAGTTAGTGATGAGCTGCCTACACTACAGCTCTGCTGAAGCCCATCTTCCTGCGCCTGTTGGACAATGGCGTAGCGGGACGTGAAGGTACGTACCGCCAACCAGGCAGCTGTTCTGCAGATGTTCCGCACTGTCGCTCTTGCTAGGAAGAATGTAAGCGAGGCTTGAGTTCTGGTTGAGTGTGCTGTGATGGTTCCCAGAAGCAGAACCACCTAATAATCATAGAATATTAGAGTTGGAAGGGATCTCAGGAGGTCATCTAGTCCAATCCCCTGCTTAAAGCAGGACTAACCTTACTAACCTTCACCCACTAGTAGCAGAACTTGATGCAGGAAGTTATTCACAGAGATATGCGCTGGGTGGAGACAGGTAAGCCTGTCATCTGGTCAGCCACCGCGATGAAGAGCTGCGTTGACCTCCAGAATGGCCTCATGCACTCGACGTAGAAGGCCAGGGCCCGTTTTACGTCTAGTGAGTGCCACCTTCTCTCCTCCTATGAACTGTAATAGCATCCAGGAAGGCCACCTTCCAGGAAAGCAAGAGCAGAGGGCATGAAGCCATGGGTTCAAAGGGAGCCCCGTGAGTCATGGAAGGAGCTTGTTGAGATCCCAGGGAGGCACTGAGTTGCGGGCCTATGGATAGAGCCTCTCCACCTCCTTCAGGAACCTAGTCGTCATTGGGTGGGAGAGAGTGATCTCCCATGCAGTGGCTGACAGAAGGCCGATATGACTGATAGGTGGGCCTTCAGGGAGGCCGCAGCCAGTCCCTGGAGTTTTAGCTCTAGCAAATATTCCAGGATCGCCTGCAATGGGGAGAGACTGGAAAGAATACCCCAGGACTCCACCCAGCAGGCAAAACCGCTTCATTTAACCTGGTATGTGACCTGTGTGCAGGGCTTCCTGCTACCCAGCAGGACTCACTGGGATTGCACCAAACAGGGTGCTTGACTTCACTCAGGCACCAAGCAACCACACTGTGAGGTGTGGAGAGTCCAGGTCTGGGCACTGAAGGTGACTGTGAACCTGGGATCTGAGATTGCATCGTCTCAGAGGCTCCAGAGGCAGGGCAATGGGGAGGTCCAGCATCATGCTGAACCCATGCTGGTGTAGCCAGGCCAGAGCGATCAAGATGGCATCCACCTTGTCCCTCTTAATTTTTAGCAGGGCCCTACGCAGGAGGGGAGTGGGCGGGAATGCAAACATGAAGCTCCCTGCCCGCTGCAGGAGGACGGTGTTGGTGATCAACTCAAACCTTCAACCATGGAAAGAGCAGAACTTCGGACACTTCTTGCTCCACACTGACGCAGACAGGCCCATCTGGGGGAAAGTCCCACCTCCTGAGGATCGGAGATGCCCTTTGCGGATGCAGTGACCAATCGTGGTGGGGAAAGAATGACCTATTGAGGCTGTCAACCTCGTCATTCCTCACCCACAGGAGGTGGGTACCTGTCGATGTAGTACATGGCTGCTGTATTGTCTGTCAGCACCTGTACCGCCTAGCCTTCAATAAAGTGGAGGGACACACTGCAGGCCCTGCAAACGGCCCACAGTTCTTTCACACTGGTGTGCTGATGCCTCTCTTGACCAGTCCTCTTGGGTGCTGAGGTCAGCACTGATACGACACTTCACCCTCTTCCTGAGGCATCTGATATCAGGATCACTAAGGGAGTCAGATCTTCTGACGGAACGCCCCCTAACACTCTCTGAGGCATTCCCCCCCAGTCTAAGGAGACTAGGGAAGGCGGGCAACCATGACCTCCCGGTCCAGAAGTTGCCTGCTCAGACTGTACACCGAGGCCAGACATGATTGAAGTGGCCTGAGCTTCAGATGAGCTAGCCTCACTACATAGGCGCAGGCTGCCATGTGGTCTAGCAGCTGTAGGCAATGTTTGTCATAGGGCATTGGTGCTGGTGGCTCATCAAGGGGGACATTGCCCCAGGGCGCAGCTGGGGCAGGAAAGCCGGGCCCAGGAAGTGACTACGATTGCACCAATAAATTCTACACGCTGCACAGGCGTTAACGTGAACTTCTGATAGTTTATCAGCCGGCCCAGCCAGCTGCAAGTGGCGCATGCCAGGCTCACACCGCTCTGGACTTGGGGCCTGGACCTGCCCCTGCTCATCCAATCGTCCAGGTAGGGGGAAAATTTCACACCTTTTCACCTCAGGTGCACAGCTACCACTACCAGGCAAATGGTAAACACCATCGGGGCCGAGGACAGGCCAAAGGGTAAAGCAGTACACTGTTAGTGGGCCAGCCACTATGAAGCGAAGGAAGTGTCGGTGGCTGGGGTAGAATAGAGATACGAAAATATGCTTAAAGTTCAAACACAGGAAATTCTGCGCTTGCGATGCAAGCACAGGCAGTTCCAGCACCCATCACGGGCAGAAAGAAGGAACTGAGATGGCATAGGGCTGTCAGTGCCCCATATACTGCGGTATGTGCGCGGAGCTCCAGGGGGCACTGGAGCTGGCCCTATGGGGTCTGCTATGGGGAAAAAAGTTCCGGTAACCGTGCACAGAGGCATGCACACACATATAGTGGAATGGACATGAGCAAGCACTCAAAGAAGAAGTAATATTTTTGATAGCGAATTCCAAAGTCTCAAATGATACAGAATGTTTCATGGAAAGAAACATGAACACCACAAAAATTTTATCTTTTTGCATTAGCAGGGTCTATACATTATTACACAGAAAATAGTTCTTACACACTTGCAAAGAGTCCCAAAAGTTTTATTAAACTAATGTATTTGTTGGCACAGTCATCCTTTCTATTATGGAAATGTAATTTCATATGATTATTTATGACATAAATAACTGAGTTTCATGATCTGTGACAATGAATTGTACTAATGTTAGGATCTATAGATAAGAATGTCCTTAGCCACAATTTTAATTGAATGACTATAATCTAAAACTAGAAGGTATGAAGGTTAGAAGCACTAAACTTGTGAGAGAAAAATATCAAATTCTATCTAAATCTGTGAAAGACAAACTGGGTATAATCCCTAGTTTTTATTTACCCATCATCTGGCAAGGCAAAGGATAAGAAAAGCTACATTTTCCTGGATGTCAAAAAAAGAAGACAGGAAACATGCTATTAATATCCCTACAGATGTAGTTTAAGAATCCAAACTGTGGTATAGTTTCTTACTTTGAAAGGTCATCTATATCAGAATCTGACTGTTCTACTTCAGGAGACACTTTGCCATCACTTATCCAATTCTCTATCATTGATAGTCAGCGTGCCGTCCATCCATGGGACCAGGACCGCAGACCTTTATGCCTCAGAGTTAATTACTTACTACATGGTTCATTTAAACAAAAATCAAGAATGCTCACAGATAGAATACAAAATGTTAATTTTGGATAACTTCAATTTCAGAACACGTTCTTTTTCAAATAAGCTAGTGCTTTAATTTTTAATGCCCAAAGGAAGACTCCTTCAGCATTTAGTAAATCTGCACTTCCAATCATTCCCACTGCAACAACAGGATTTTCCCTGTGATGATAGACCATTTTTCATATATTTCATTTCATATACAGTTCTGATTTGGGGGAAGAAAATAGATCAAATGCTGCTCAAAACTGAAATTAAGTTTCCTATTAAGCAACTCAAACAGAAGTTACTGATTAAAACTAGATATCAGTTATGCAGTTGGGTAAGATTATAACCAAATTTTCAACCAGCATTCTAAATTTGACAAAGCATTTTGTAAAGTATAGATTTCCAAAGGTTTTTAGACTGCCCCCCCAAGATGTCTGTATTATAGCAAATAGTGAAATAATTTGTTTTAAATAAAAATGTTCGTTGGGCAACAAACAATGCAACAGCTGGATAGTTTCATGATAAGTTTAAACTTTCAGTATATTTATTGCACAA
Organism: Mesoclemmys tuberculata; assembly: GCA_007922155.1. Lineage (NCBI taxonomy): Eukaryota > Metazoa > Chordata > Testudines > Chelidae > Mesoclemmys > Mesoclemmys tuberculata. Next base: position 22,066,929 of record ML675616.1, read on the forward strand.
GTTTTATCTATGCCAAACCACAGAAGAGAGGATGAAAAGCTGCATATTTTAAGAGAGAAACCACCCGTCAGCACTGTTCAGACTAGCTAGACATACCATCCATACAATTCCACGTACTACCCATTCATTCCAACTCCATCCTTGATCTCAGCTTCCTAGTGTGACAAGTGAAAAACCCCAAACTCTAAAAGTTTTTGGCCCAAAGAGCAGCAATAGTAACAAAGTGCATCTGGCAACTGCATCCATTGTGGTGGCCCCATACTTTCCTGGACCACCACCAACTTCAACCAATTTCACTTTAACATTTCAGGCAGCAATAAATGAAGGTCCCCATAAAAGCCAAGCTGATCTTTCTTCAAAGGCAGTAACGTCTTCTTCTTCAAGTAGTACCCCTATGGGAGCTCCATTGTAGGTGACTCCTGAGCAGTATCCCTCAGGGCTGGGCTTTGGAGCCAGGTCAGTTACAGATGACTGTACTGTGCAGCCAAAGATGGCATCAGAGGCAGAGCCCCAGTGATTGCATAATGATCTGTGAAGGTGTAGATGACACCCATGTTGCCGCTCTACAGATTTCTGAGATAGGGACATTCTTGAAGAAGACAAAAGGTGAGGTGATCGACCTCGTGGAGTGTGTACGGATAGCATCTGGAGGAGTCATACTGCAGAGTTGGTAATGTTATCTAATGTAGTTCGAGACCCACTTGGAGAGCGTCTGAGCCGATACTGCTGAACTCCTGAATCTTTCCTCAGTGGAGAGGAAAAGTCTATGGGACTTCCTTAAAACCTTCATACTATCCAGCTAGAAGGCTAGTGCTCTCCTGACATCGAGAGTCTGTGAAACGGCCTCCCTGTTATCTCAATGAGGCTTGGGATAGAAGGTTGGAAGGTGAATCAATTGGTTCATGTGAAACAGGGAGGTTATCTTTGGAGTGGAATTTTGGATGTGTCCTGAAAGTAACCTTGTCCCAAAAGAATAAAGTGTAGGGGGAATGTGCCATCAGAGCTGCTATTTTCCCTATTCTCCTAGCTGAGGTTATCAGGTATCGTAGGTACCAAGTCAGATTGTCTCGGTGCAAATGGTACCGAGGATACCAAGCATGCAGGAGACCATTTGTGGGTAGCTCTGGGCTCACTGTGGGGACTTCCTGCTCTCTTTTTCAATGACATATGAGAGTTGGTTTCCTCAACCCACAGCCTTTAGATGTTGATCACTGTGGGGAAGACTCACGTCTTCTAGGTGACTCTTGGCATAGGTCTGGAGAGGGTCGGAGGGCTGATTACATGAAGATGATCTTCTGTCTCAGTTCCCTCTGCTTGTGAGACCTGGAACTGAGTTGCTCGAAGAGACCACACTTGTGGAATGTGGCCTTCCCTGAGGCAGCATAGGGAGGAACTGAGGAGAGTTAGCCCATACATGCTGGCTGGCATTATGGCGGGGCATGAGGAGAGACAGAGCGCATGTGCAGGCCTCAAGGACAGTGCTATTCAAATTCTCAAATCAGTAGCACAAGGATGCAAGCACATCTACAGTGGAGCACTGTAAGCTGGCCGATCCACCCAGCAGGGGTGTCGTGGCCCTTCTTTTAAGAAGGCCACACCTTCTTACTACCGGGGGAAAGCTAATGGGTTCGATCGCATCTCAAGCCTGTGCCTGGTACTTCGACAGCCCTCGGTTCCCAGGCAGGGAGGGGTCTGCAACGAAGTCTGTAGCCCTCGACCCCCAGGCGGGGAGGGACTGACAAAGGAGTCTGTAATCCCTGGCTCCAGAGTTTATAGCCCTTGACTTCAGGCAGGGCAGCCAAGAAGTCTGTAGCCCCACGCCCAGGCGGGCAGGGCTTGCAATGGCATAGCCTGGGCTCTTAGTCCAGCAGTCTGTGGCAGCAAGCTGTATAAACACCTTGTGTCCTGTGTGGCTGCGGGTCCAAGGGTGGCTAGGAAAGAAGGGAGGGGGACGCAGGCCCACCCAACTCCTCTGCGTCCCAATCCAGGGCCTTACCAGTGGCTGAGGGTTCTGCCACTGGGTCAGCAGGGCTCCAGGTGCAATGCGCTGACACTAGTGCAAGTGTAAGCTCAGCCGCCCCTGGGCTACTTCCTCCCACCCTAAACCCAGGTACCTGGAACCAGGGATCGTCCTCAGATTCCCCGGGATAGGTGGCTAGCGGAGTCCCATCACTGGCAGCTGGCGGCAGATCTAGGAACTTCTTGGGGCCATCAGCAGATGGCAGCTCCTCCAGGTCACAGGGCCCCAGTGGGTCCTCCAGCACACAGGGCTCAGGCAACTCCGGCAGGTCCTCTAAGTCATGGCTGGCCTTGGGGTGTCCTTCCCAGTCAGCAGCCTCTGGTAGCCCCAGCAGGCCCTTGAGGCTCCATCCCCATGTTGGACTCAGGCCACAGCCCCAGGGAAGTAGAGTCCTTCAGCAGCAGCTTCCCCCTGACTGAGCTGCTAAGCCGGCCTTTTATAGTTCCCCTTCCTGTCTTGGCCCTGCCCCTCTGTTCCCGGGGTCTGAGGCCTGCACTTCCTGAATCTGTCCAGCAGGGGCGTCATGGCCCTTCCTCTAGACCAGAGGTTCTGAGCACCTGCTGCGTTGAAGTCAAACGTTAGGCACCTAGTTGAAAATTTTGCTCATGGTCCCCTAGCAACAACATAGCCACCTGCCAATTGCACTGATATCAAATGAAACCAGAAATCTGGGTGGGCTGAGGAAGAGACTTAAGCCACCTCTAGTAACATTCCCAACCTTTTCACACTAACTGTGTGAGGAGAAGCTTCATGTGGTCAGACATGGGAAGAGAGCTGGCATAACAATATGTCCTGTGGCAAGGTGGGGGCGGGGGAGGGTGAAGTACTCCGCCCTCGTGGGCCCTGTGCTCTTCCGGCTTGGCCGGCGGGCAGCTGGGGGAAGGCCTAGGGAGGGGACGGGGCCCGCTCTGCCCCTGGCTATCACTACCTTCCCTGGGAGTAGTCTGTGGTCCACTCTCAGCTTCTGTAGATTGCAGGCCGCCGGCTGCAGGCCGCAGCCTGCCAGCTCCAAGCTGCCAACTCCAAACTGCAGGCTTTGGAACTGCAAACCTCCAACCGTAACTATGAACTGTAACTGTAAACTCTGCCCTCCGTCCTCCACTCCTCCTCACTCCACAACCCACACTGCCTGCTTGCACTGGAGGCTTTTAAGTGTTTGGGGCGGGGCTCCTTGATTGGCCCCAGGTGTCCTAATTGCCTGATCAGCCCCAGGTGGCCTAATTAGTTAAGCAGCCCCAGGTGGCCTAATTAGTTAAGCAGCCCCAGCTGAATCACCCAGGGAATAAGGCTTTGCTGAGCCTGGGGCTAATATACCTGCCTTCCAGCACCCTTACGTAGCCATCTGGTCTGACCCTGTCACAGTCCACTAAAGTAGGTACTTTTCACCACCTTCAACAGGGCTTTTAGATTCCTTAGCAGCAACGTATTCTAGGAAATTCGGAATAGGTGAAAAACCCACTGCTGTATAAAACACACTCATTCAATGATCCTACACCACTAGAAGGAAGTGACTTACCATATAAAAAGAAAAAATGGTTACTAAACTCTCCATAACTGTTGATCTTCGAGACATGTTGCTATGTCCATTCCATGTTAGGTGTGTGCATGCCATGTGCAGTCTCTGTTTTTTCCCCCCTCAGTTATATCCACTGGGCCAGGTCTAGTGCCCTCTGGTGCAGTCAAGGTGACAGGACGTAGGATGCCCTCCTGCTCATAGCACGTACAAATGCAGGAAGTGATCCAGGATGAAATTCTCTAGGCTGTAACCAGTAGGCCTTTCATCTTGTCTGCTTCTGCCACAAAGAGCTGCATGGATTTATGGAACAGCTTGGTTCTCTCAGTGTAGGAGGCCAGGGCATGTCTAAACACCCAGCACACAGAGATGCCGGTCCTCCATATTCTTGTGTGGTTTCAGGAAGAAAACTGGCAACAAAATAGCCTGATTGCTATGAAACTGCAAGATCATCTTTAGGAAGAATGCTGGGTGGGGGCACAATTGAACCTTGTATTTAAAGACCACCATATATGGGGGGTTTTGATGTAAGGGCCATGATTTCCGAGATCCTCCAGGCTGACGTAATCACTACCAGGAAGGCAAACCTCCAGGCATGATACGACAGAAGGCAAAAAGGAGGACCCGTAAGTCTTCACAGGAGCAGGTTTAGGTCCAACAGGCGAATGGGTTAATGAATTTGAGGTAAAGTCTCTCTAATCGCTTGAGGAAACGAATGGGCATTTCATGTGAAAAGACAGACCTACTGTCCACCAGAGGGTGGAAGGCTGAGATTGTCGCTAGACACACCTTGATCGATGAAATGGGTAGGCCCTGTTGTTTCAGTTGGAGCAGATACTCCAGCACAGACTGGAGGGGTGACTAAGCTGGAGAGAGGCTTCCTTGGGATGACCATACCAAGAAACGCTTCTGCTTTTGTGAACAGTTTCCTATTATCTAGCAAGACCTGGAGGACTAGTTCTGAATAGGCCAGCTCTGCCAAATTCAACCAAAGAGCGTCCATGTGGTCAGGTGGAGAGCTGTGATCTTGCGAGTCCAGATCCTGGAGGGGTGGGAGTTCTAATGATAGATCCAATAACATGATGAATCAGGTTGACACGGCCATGCAGGGGCTATACGGATCACCCTTGCTTTGTCTCACTTCATTTTCAGTAGGACCTTGTGTTCAACAGAAATGGGAGGGAACGTGTAGAACAGGTGCTTTGTCCTTGAGAGTAGAAAGGTATCTGTGAGCGAGCCCAGGCTGCTACTGCGTAGCAAGCAAAACTGCTGACATTCTCTGCTCTGCTTCATTGCAAACAGATCTTCAAATGGAAACCCCCACCTCTGGAAGATGGATCTGGCTATGTCAGGGTGAAGAGACCACTTGTGGTGACAGAGAAAGACTTGCTATGCTGATCTGCCAGAGTGTTCCCGGTACCCGGAAGATGAGAAGCTTCATGTTGGATGGCATGCTTTGTGCAGAAGTCCCAAAGGTGAGTAGCCTCTTGACACAGGGTGGACAAGCATGTTCCCCCCACCTGCTGATATAAAACATGACTTCTGTGTTGTCCATGAGCACGCTATGATCTGGGATAGAAACACCTGGCATGCTAGTCAGATAACTCTGAGCTCTCTGATGTTTATAGGCAAAGAGAGATCATCCTGGGATCACAGGCCTTAAGTCCTGAAGTGCTCAAGGTGAGCCTCACAGCCTATATGGGACATGTCCGAGATTAGGGATCCTGTTGGCTCGGGGGTGACAAAGGGAATGCCCGCACCCACCGATCAAGGTTCCCTCCACCAGTCAAGGGAGGCAAGGACCAGGATGGGAACTATAAGCACCAAGTGGTGATGGCTTTGCGAGTACACCAAGGCCAGCCAAGCTTGAAAGGGTTTGAGGCACAGTCTTGCATTCTGTACCATGCAAGTGCATGCAGCCAAGTGACCTAAGAGTTTGCGACAGAAATGGCTGTTGTAACAGGGTGGGCCTTAACCTTCGATATCAGAGCCAATACTGTCCGGAACCAAGACTTGAAGGAAGGCTCTGACCCAGACAGAATTGAGCACTGCACCAAAAAACTCTTATCCTTTAGATGGGCATAAGAGTTGACTTTTGCTGATTTATCAATAGGCCCAGGGCTTGGAAGACAGCTTGACTGATGCTGGCTCTGACCTGGGCCTCAGATCGGCCCTTGACAAGTCAGTCATTAAGGTAAGGGTAGACTCGAAAATCTTCCATTCTGAGGAAAGCCGCCACCACACCCATGCCTTTTGTGAAAACCTGAGGGGCTACCAACAGACTGAAGGGGAGGACAATGTATTAGTAGTAGGTCTGATTTACAATGAATCTGAGAAACCTTCTTTGGGCCTGGAAAATGGAGATGTGGAAATTGCCCTCGATTTGAAAGATGCCTATGTACCAATCCCTTAGATCCAGGGAGGGAGTAACGGAGGCCAAAGATACCATGAAGAACCTGTGTTTCTCGAGATAACTGTTGAGACAACGCAGGTCTAGGAAGGGTCAGAAACAACAGAAGTAAAACCCCTTCCCTCTCAAGTTGTGAGGTACCTCCTCTTCAGCCCCACCCTAAGGGAGGGCTAGCACCTTCTGGACTAGAAGTTGCTTATGAGAAGGGTCCCTGAAGAGGGATTGGAATGGGAGGTAGGATGGAGAGGTGGAAAAAAACGGAAGGATGCAACCTTCCTCCACCATACTCAGCACCCAACAGTCTGAGATGATATGGGGCCACTCTGGGCTGAAGCAGGAGACACAGTCTGAAAACAAAGGGAAGGCAGGATCTGGTATGGGAACTGATATAATGCTGTCGGACACTCCTTCAAAAGTTCTGCCTGGGGCCTCCTGGATATCTCTGCAAGCCTGGTAATGAGGCTGAGATAGAAGATGGAGGCTGCCTGCACTTATAACCCATGCTCCATTTCTTAAACAGGTTTTGGCGAGGTGGCAGAGCCAAGAAGTGGACCAGTTGCTGAGGTCTGAAGTGCCTACTCAAAAGTGCCAGGGCATAGAGACTCAGGGACCAGAGGGTAGCCCTAGAATCTTTCAGGCCATGGAGTTTTGCAGTTGTCTGTTCAGAAAAGAGGGAAGTTCCCTCAAAGGTAAGATCTTGAATGGGCTGCTTAACCTCCAGTGGAAGTCCTGAGGATTAGAGTGAAGAGCACCTCCGCATGAGCAGGGGGTTGGACTAGATGACCTCCTGAGGTCCCTTTCAATTCTAATATTCTATGATTCTATGATCACTGCCAATGACATTGCTATAGAAGCTGTGTCAGCTGCTTCTAGGGCAGTTTGGAGGGAGACCCTGGCAATAGTCTTCCCTTTCTCCACCAAAGCGGAGAATTCCTTTCTGTACTCCAGGGGCAGCAAGTCCTTGAATTTTGATATGGAGTCCCAGATAGTCATAGTTCCCAAGGAAGGTCTGCTGGTTGAAGACACGGAGCTGTAACCCACCAATACAATACCTCTTTCTACCAAACAGGTCCAGCTTCTATGAGTCCTTCCCGCTCGGTGGTCGTGACTTGCAGCCCTTGTCTACTCTTTCATTGGCTGCTGCAACCACAAGGGACTCAGGAGGGGTATGGGAATATAGGTATTCAGACCACTTGGCAAGAATATAACACTTTTTCTCTGGTCTTTTTGAAGTGGGGGCAGAGAGGATGGGTCGCCATAGGGACCTGACTGGACCCATAATTATCTCATTGAGGGATAGGGCCATCTTTGATGGGGCTGCCACAGCCAAGGTATGGATCAGACTACGTGAGGACTATTTAAGCACCTCCACTTCAAGCTCTATGTTAGAAGACATCCTTTTCAATAGCTCCTAAAGTTGCCCTGCTCAGCCCCAACACAACTTCGTCTGGGGAAGAGGAGAAGGAGGCCTGCACTGGCAGGAGTCCTTCCTCATCTTCTTCTCCACCGATCACATCACATAAGCTCAAGTCCTGAGTATCGGTGCCAAACTCAGTACCAGAGTCTGGGTTGGGTGCTGGATGGTAGGATGGAGGTGCTCTTGTCTTGGACACAACCAAGTACGAACGGTTGGAAGGCAGTCCAGATATCAGGGGAAAACCCCACGGATTCCAAAAGGCCACTGGACCTGCATAGGCCAATGCTCACGAGGCCAGGCACTTGAAGAGGCAACTGCACTCCACCTCCGACTCTTAGAACGAGTCAGCATGAAGGGACAGAAAAGGATCTGGGCATTACAGTGGATAAGAAGCTGGATACGAGTCAGCAATGTGCCCTGGTTGCCAAGAAAGCTAATGGCATATTGGGCTCCATTAGTAAGAGTGTTGCCAGCATGTCGTGGGAAGTGATTATTCCCCTCTATTCGGCATTGGTGAAGCCGCATATGGAGTATTGTGTCCAGTTTTGGGCCCCCCACCACAAAAAGGATGAGGACAAGTTGGAGTGAGTCCAGCGGAGGGCAACAGAAATGATTAGGGGGCTGCAGCACAAGACTTATGAGGAGAGGCTGAAAGAACCAGGCCTGTTTAGTCTGCAGAAGAGAAGAATGAGGGGGGATTTGATAGCAGCCTTTAACTACCTGAAAGGGGGTTCCAGGGAGGATGGAGCTAGGCTGTTTTCAGTGGTGGCAGATGACAGAACAAGGAGCAACGGTCTCAAGTTGTAGTGGGGGAGGTCTAGGTTGGACATTAGGAAAAAGTTTTTCACTAGAGGGTGGTGAAGCATTGGAATGGGTTATCTAGGGAGGTGGTGGCATCTCCATCTTTAGAGGTTTTTGAGCTGAGGCTTGACAAAACCCTCGCTGGGATGATTTATCTGAGGATAGTCCTGCTTTGAGTAGGGGGTTGGACTAGATGACCTCCTGAGGTCCCTTCCAACTCTAATATTCTATGACAGTACCCCTCACTTTCATCGGCTGGTGCTGAGGGCTCGGGAAATGGTGCTGGAATGGGGAAGTCTTAGCCGCCATCAGCAGGGTCAGTTTCCCTCTGGTCGGTATCAGAAGACCCAGTGCCAGATAGGAGCGTGGGGCAACATACTCCCTTCTGTTGGATGATCTTGCCGATGCCAGAACTTGCCCCACCGGGGTCGGCAGTATGGGGAGAGCTATCAGGTCTTAACCACTGCAAATGCTTCTAGCGTGGACAGCACTGTGAGCCCACTCATGGCACGGTTCCCCCGATGTCAGAGGACGGTCACGCACCGGACTTAACAGCAACTGCGAGCAGGGCAGTCAACAGTGCTGCTTATGGACCAGGGGTAGAGCAGTGGACCAATGCACACCGCACTCTGCTGCACTTCCCATGCTTGTCTTTCCTCGCATCAGGGAGTGTCCCCTCTTGGACCATTGTTTTTGGTGCTTCTTCCTTGGCAACAGAGAAGGGGAATGGTGTCAAGAGACATATGCTACCAGAGGAGCCCTCAGCACCAATGTCGAGGTACTCAGTGCCGAGTCCTATTAGCTTTCCTCCCACACCAGTCTAAGTGCAGCTTCCACCAGGTTGGACATTAGTCTAACCTCCCTGTCCTTTTTTGTACGAGGCTTGAACTGGCAGCAGATCTGACAGTGCTCTCGCACGTGAGCCTACCCAGAAATTCAGACAGCTGGAGTGCGGGTCGTTCACCAGCATGGGCTTGCCGCAGGAGGCACAGCATTTGAAGCCCGGAGACTGGGGCATGGCTGGCCCCACGGGCAGAGGAAGACCCTCTAAACAAAAATGGGGGTCTAACTACATACACTACTACTAAAAGAAATAAACTGAAGGTAACTGTACTTGTGAAAGAAAGGAGGGAATAACAGAACCACTGATAAATGCCTTACTGAGGCAAGAGAAACTGTTCCAGCAACCATCATGGGTGGTAAAAAAGAACTGAGGGGATGCAGGGCAGCTGGGCCCTTTATACCAGCGGATGAGTGTGTGGCACCAGAGAGCATACAGCCAGCCCAACAATACCACTGACAGGAAAAAATCTCTGGCGACGGCACACCTAACATGGTAGGAAAATAAGCAAACACTAGAAGAATAGCCTTTACTAGTTTATGAGGGAATCCACTGAGACCCCACAAGTCAGGGGCCTCAGTGCAGGTTTTGGTAAGCATTAAGCCTCAGATGATCCTTGAGTTTTGATGTTACTTCTCATTCCAAAGACTGTTACCCCAAAGATAATATCATTTTTGCAGACAAATTGGCCTTCACAGCAACAGGGGCTCAATGACCTGCCAAAAAATACATCTGTTTCGCCTGAATTTCTTTCATAGGCCTATGATTATGTCTCCAACTTCCTCCATTCCATCCATAACCTATTCTACTCCAGGAAGATTCTCTCAATGTAGAAAATGACAGCTATGGGTTTGTAACCTCATCTTCAAAATGAGAGCCAACGTCAAAGCTCAGGTCTCTAGAGCACAGAACTGTGCAGGTGATCTCTCTCCTTCAGATATGACATCGCAATGTGGGGGCAAAGAACAGCCTTGCAGCATCCTTGATTTCATAAAGAAAGTGGCTAACTAGTGGACACATGTATTTAGTGTCAAAGAAATCTGATGGCTACTCTATGACTAAGTAGAAGCCTTCAACCCATGAGACCCAGAGTCAAAGCACTGTGAAGAAATTAAGGTCTAATAAGCCAAAGTTCCAAGGTTCAAAGATCAATCTGAAGAGCAGAACTTGTCAGTCCAGAGACAAGAGCCTGTCCCTACTCTTGAACACAGTCATGAACCAATAGGCTAAAATAAAAAAATTATACGTGACTGGAAGGCAAGGACATTCTTTAAAGCACTGCAAAACTTCAATGGGATACAGATATGGAAAGGCAGCTGACACGAAGAGATGACGTAAAGAGCTCCTTTGCTGTCTGTGGTCAAGAAAGAAATGAGTAAAAAGATCCAGGCCAAAACACCTTGAGAAGCTTGGGGAGTTTTATACGCATCACTCTAAGAAATTGAGACCAGGGAATGGGAATCCTGCGGTATCTTTACAGAAAGCATTTTTACATAGATTTCTACACCACCTCTCCCTTTGTGTTCAGCTTTCTTCTGTTTAGATCTTCACTTCCTTTTCCTTCATATTCACTTAAAATTTAATTATACTTTTTATTGTTTATACACACAATACTTGATTGTATTATATTTGTCTCAATTGAAATTTCATGTACCTTTCCCTTATTCAAATTAGGGATGTAAAAGCCTACATGTTTAAACTGTAATCAGCTGTTTAAAAGTTTTAAACACCTGATTACTGTTTAAACTGGGGGGAGGAGCAGCTAGACTTGGTGCGCGAGGAGCAAAAGCAGCTAGGCAGCTCTTGCTCGTGGGGAGGCACAGAGCCCAGAGTGCCTGGGGGACATACTGGGGGGTGAGACCTCCGGGCACCAGTCTGGGATCAAGGTGCCAGCCGGGTCATCCTTGACACACAGGAGGCTCTAAGAGGGAGAGGCACCGGGTAAGTGTGGGGGTGGGAAGCAGAGCCTAGTTATAAGCGCCAGAAAGTCCCCGGGGTGTACGAGGAGGAACATAGTGTGTCTGTGTCTCCCCCCACTCCCGCCCGCAGGTACAGAACCCCCCCTTTCCGAGGCAGCTGCAGGGTCGTGATGCCATTTGGTGGGAGCTAGGGACCCCTCCTGCCCTGCGTACACCACTGCCGTGAGTGAGAGCTGCCCAGCTACAGCTCTGCGTGTGTGGCGGGGGAAATGCAGCTCGGCAGCTCTCATTTGGCAGTGAGGAGCCAAGCCCAGCATGGCTCTCCTCCCCCAATATGTTTAACCATTTAAACGTTCTGTTTTTAGAACGTTTAAACTGATCCTTTATTAAATGGCTTTTTACATCCTAAATTCAAATCATATAAGGCTAAAAGTTATAAAAAATTATTGTGATATTTGAATCCCTGGATTTTATTTCCTTTAGAAATATGTATCTATTAAATACTGCATTACTGATTTAAAAAAATATTACCACAGATCACTCCTTACACTGACCCATCCTAGGCTGCTATTTAGCAAATAATTTTGGCTCTCATTTTACAACTGACTGTAGGTGGGCATAAGGTTTCATCCCGGTACAATAAGATGCAAGATCAGGGCCTCTTTTTCACTCAGGCTGTTTAATTAAAACATTGACAATATGTCAGTTAAAATATGGTAAGAAATTTTGGGAAAATAATTGGGAAGAATTATTTCCAAAAATTATTATTTAAAAAAATGAAATACACAAAGTTGATATTACCAGTTTATGTAAGTGCAAAACTTCAAAAAAATACTTGGTGTCACAGATTTTGGTCATCCTGGAAACCACCCAGATTTGGACCATCATTAAGATTTGATATAATGATCTACAAAAAAACCAGCAAGATAACATGTCTGATCTTTTCCCTCTCTGGCACTCAACTTCTGTAAGATCATCTCCCCAGCAATTTGACTTGTTTGGTACAATGAAGGAAAGCACATTTGAGAGAGAAGTCTAATGGTGGGATTTTCAAAAATGCCTAATCCTCTTTTGATGTGTGTTCCTGAATCATTTGGACACTTCTGAAAATCCTATCCTTGGTTTTTTTAATATATATCTCCATAGAATCAGACAGAGATGTAATTAATGTTTTTAATATTATGCTTATATTATTTTCCAATGGTCTTGTGCTGTATATTCTCAAAATGTCACAGTATGAAATTTTGGTTGATTTATTAACCAAGAAAAAACCGATTTCCTTGTTTTCAAATACTCTTAAATCTGTACGACAAGATAGACTGACTCACAAGTTTAAGTATATGTTTTGCGAAGGAACTCAGTAGCCTACGGAATATCTAAACAAACAAAACAAGCAATGTGCATAAATGCATGTTATCTGGATACCTCAATGTGCATAAACGCATGTTATCTGAACAGATAACAACACTAACCTATAGGAAGACCTATGAAATGAATGCTTACTATATATTTCCTGTTAAGATTTGAAGTTGAAATACCAACACATTAAAATCAAAATAAAGCAACACTAGAAAAAAAATTAAAACATAAGCAAATCTTACCTGTCGAATTATACTTTTTACGCAACGGATAGGAAGGCCTTGATAGTTGGACTTGATTATCCATTTTAAGAGATGATGTCCAAGCACTTCAAAGACCATACAGACATCTGGGATTTAAATAAGGATAATTTTCAAAGTAACTTATTTAGCTCAACCATAATACTTTTTTTTCACTTTAGGTAAAGTGTCCATCATCCTGCTAAAAAAATAGTACTAGTGAACATAATGAAAATCATAGAAACACAGGGCTGGCAGCGACCTTGAAAAGTCATCTAGTCTGTCCCCCCACACAGAAGCATGATTAAGTATACTTAGGCTGGGTCTACACTGACAGCAGCAAATTCGCCGCCGTCAGATCGATTACTCTGGATCGACTGAGCGGTCAGTGTAGACCCGCTCAGTTGATCCAGCAAGTGATGCAGGAAAACCACCCCAGTAAGTGGCGTAGCGCTGCGTCAAAGGGAACGCTGTTCCCTTCGACACAGCGCAGTGTGGACGGTGCATGGAGGAGGCGCAGCGAAGTCAATGGGAGATACGCAAGTGATTTACGTCACTTGCGTATCTCCTGTCGACTGCCGCCGAATCCAGAAGGTAAGTGTAGACCAGGCCTTAAATCATACCTGATAGGTGTTTGTCTAAGCTGTTCTTAAAAATCTCAAGTAATGGGATTCCACAGCCTCTCTTGGTAACCTATTCCAGTATTTAAATATCCTTATATGAAGATTCTCCCAAGATCTAACCTAAATCTCCCTTGCTGCAGATTAAGTCTTTACTTCTTATCCTACCCTCATGGACATGAAAAACAATTCTCTTTATAACACCATCCTCTTTATAATAGCCCTTAGCATATTTAAATATAATTAGGTCCCTGCTCAGACTTTTTTTCTTAATACTAAACATGACCAGTTTTTTAAACATTTTATCATAGATTATGTTTTCTAAACCTTCTATCATTTGTACTGCTCTTCTCTGGACTCTCTCCAGTTTGTCCACGTCTTTCTTAAAGTGTGGCTCTCATACCTGGACACAATTCTCCAGATGAGGCCTCACCAGTGCAAAGTAGAGTGGAATAATTACCTCCCATGTCTTACATATGGCACTGTTGTTAATATACCCCAAAAAGAGATCTCTTTCTTTTTTTGCAACTTCTTCATATTGCTGGCTTGTATTCAGTTTGTGATCCATTGTAACCCCCAGTTCCTATTCCGTAGTACTACCATCTAGCCATTTATTCCCCATTTTGTAGTTGTGCATTTGATTTTCCTTTCTATGTGTAGTCTTTGCACTTATTATTGAATTTCATCTTGTTGATTACAGACAATCCTTCAATTTATCAAGGTCATTTTCAATTCTATTCTCGCCCTCTGAAGATCTTGCAAATCCTCCCAGCTTTGTGCCATCTGCAAATTTTATAAGTGAACTCTCCACTCCATCATCCAAGTTATTATATCCTGAATAGTACTGGATCCAGGATCCCAATAAATATGTCCTCCCAGTTTCACTACAAACCATCAATAACTACACTTTGAATATGGTTTTTCACCCAGTTGTACACCCTTTTTCTAATAATTACAGCTAGATCAAATTTGTTATATCCAAAATTCAAGATAAAATAAGTACTTTCTTGTAAGGAATATCTTCTAATTGTGACATATTAGCTAACATTTATTGATTGACAGAATTGTTTAAGAACTTATAATGGCTCTTTCTTGAGAAAAATATTATTACTGCTGCTACTACTACTAAATATCCATATTGAGGTAGCACCTGGAAATCTTGATTCGGATTAAGACAATTGTATTAAATGGCATACAGGCATGGCACCAAGGTAAACCACCACAAATATATCTCCGCTTCCCCTATATTGCGCAGAGCAGCATCTGGGCTCTATTGCATTCATTTAATGTAGTACATTAATTAAACGTGTTTATTTTAATGTGTGATCATATCAAGTTTTTTTTTTTCCTTTCTCATACATTTTTCATTTGGCTTTACATGTATGTTTCATTGTGCAATTATTTGAATATCATATAAAAATAAATGTGTCTTTCTGCTGACCACCACTTAAGGAAACACTTTTTTTCTTAAAACTCCAAAGGGACACCCAAAGCAAAGAACTATATTAATGCAACCTTATGGTTGAGAATACCAACCCACCACAATTAGGACACAAAGTTATGTTTCCCCACAAAAACCATAATTCAGCCACTTTAAAATGTGTATGTAGTAATAAAAATACTACCAACAAATAGCATAAACAAATTTTGGCAACACATTTTATATAAGCATTTATCAGAACTCTTAGAAAAATATGATTTTATTCAGACATGTTAATGACGTTGGCCCTCACACTGCAACTGGCCCTGCACATGTAGAGTCACAGGCTCACTGACTTTGATGTGGGCTTCATCACCAACACCTATTTAGACTGTAAGCTCTCAGGTGTAGAGACTGTCTCTTTTTTCTGTGTTGGTTCAGAACTGAGCACTTGGGGTCCTGCGTCATGTCTTAAGTGCTATGGTAACACACAAAACAACAAGAACAACAGAAGGTCATTGACATCTAAGGCTGCTGAAAGATGAGAAAGTTACTCAAAGATGTGTCCCAATGGGTGCTCCACTGTAGGTGCAGTTGTGCACCCATACCTGAGATCAGAAATCTTTGGTAGCAGTGCCCACTGAGCTGCACTCCTTCATGTCTCACACTGTGAGCAACATCTATATAGTGCTATGCGGTCCAAACCCATGGTTATTGGTTAAAAGTGTCCCTGAATATCCAGGTGGCCACTTTGCAAATGTCAGTAATCGGCTCGTTTTTTAGAAAGGCAATTGTGGTGGACAGAGAACAAGTGGAATGCATTCAAGTTCCAGGTGGGGATTGCAGTTTGTATTATTGGTAGCAAAAGAGGATGCACTCCAACATCCATTGGAAAGATATTGTTTGGATACAGTTAATCCCTTTGATCTTTTAGTAAAAGAGAGGAATAAGTGTGGCAATTGCCTGAAAGATTTAATTCTTTCAAGATAAAAGGCTAATGTTTGTCTGATATCCAAGGTGCATAGTGTGGCTTCATGCTGGTTGCCATTTGGCTTTGGAAGAAGGAGGAAAGAGATAGGTTGGTTTAGACGGAAAGTCGATGTAAGAATTTATGGGTCTGATCGTAATGTGATCTTGGGGTGGAATGTAGTAATGGCAGCCACATGTTTGCTCTTGTGGAGAGCCCTGATCTTTTAAGTTCTAGAATGAATGGTAAAGGAGCTTTCGTTACAAGGACATGTTTGGTGTCGCACCAACTCCAGAATCTTTTCCATTTATAGAGTTAAGTATGGCAAGTTGTGTCATATCTGCTATTTAACAGAGTCTCTTTTACCTCTTGGTAACAGGTCATCTCGGAATCCCAGAACCAAGAAGAAGCCAGGCCTTCAGATGGAGGAGTTCTAGATTGGGAGAGAGGATTTGGCCTGTGTCCTGAGAGGTGTGGAGTCAATTGTAGGGTGATCAGTGGACAGGCCATCATGCACACGAGGTAAGGATACCAAATCTGTTGGGGCTATAAGAATGACTGTGGCTTGTTCCACCTATATCTTGTGAAGCACTTCGAACAATAGGGGAAAGTGGAAAAGTATAGATTAGGAATGCATACATTGTAATGAGGAAGGTATTCCTTAGAGACTGGCGACCCAGACCCGCTCTTGAGCAGAATTGTGGACATTTGGAGGTTTTGGGCATGGCAAAGAGATCTATGCTCAGGAATCCCCGGCAGTTGAATATGTGCTGCAAGGCTCTTGTATCTAACTCCCACTGCTCAGTTCATCTCTAGGTGTTCTGTCGAAGGCATAAGAAAAAAAAATGGACCATCACTTCCAGGTAAACATACAAAAGTCAGTACTGTGGAACAGTTCTTGGAATTGATTAAAATCATCCATCAATGTTGGGGATGGTGGCATTATGACTTCATTGGGGGAAGATGTGAAGTGGGTTGGTGGTATAATCTCTTCCTCCGTTTCTTCCTCCTTCTCTTCTAGCACTTCTTGTTCTGTATTAGGTGGTCTAGATACTGATGACGATGGAGAGAGTATTTGCCTCTGTCCCACAGGCAGTTTGGGAAAGTGCACCCTATACAGCCAATGGGTCCCAATACAGCCTGTGTGAAGGAATTGGCAGGTGGGGATGCGTCCAAGGGGGTCCATACCAGAGATCTGGATTGCTTCTAGTCTCAGGTATCGAGGATCAGAAGATAATTCTCTGTGTGGCAGCCCCTGATATGAGGGTGGAGTGCATGGTGCGATGGAGTACTCCTTCGCCTCCTCTTCCTCGCTACAGAAGGTTCGCTGGTGGTGAAGAGGAGTGGTGCTGTGCCTCCAATGAAGAGGCACGAACTGCACGGAGCTCATTATGGACAATTGGCAACTCTGGAGTATCAGAGATGATTAGGTCTCATGGGTACCGAAACTCCTGTGGTACTGGCAAGAGCATCATCAGCACCATTGATTGTGTAGAGGTCCTGCACATTTAGAGCCCTCAGACCTCGCCTTCGTGCCAATACCAGAAGTTCCCAGATGATCAAGGGAGCTACATTTCGCCTTTGAAAACGTTGAAGCTATTGACCACACAGGGGATGTGTTTCTTTGAGGCAGCTCCTTAGAGAATGAACTAGTGTCCCATTTCATTTCATCTGTGTGGAAAAGAGTAGATTTTCTCTTGGTGGTACGCAGCAAATGAGTGTCAGCTGATGACCATGCCAATGGCGATCTCCATGTAAAAGAGGTATTGGGGCCAGGGTCTGAGGGTGGTCGCAGAGCGCTCTCCATTAGTAAAAGTTTTAGCCACAGTTCATGGTCCTTTCTGGACTGAGCCTTCAATTTGAGGCAGTGGGTACACTTTTGTGCAACGTGTCCCTCACCAAGACAGCATATGCACCATGACTGCCACAGGAATGACAGGTCACAGGAATGGCCTCATGGCAGGAGAGGCACCTCTTGAATGTGGGAGATCCAGGCATAACTCCAAGAAAGGGAGGACTTCCCAATCAGGAAGGGTGTAGAAAAAAGAAAACCTATTCTAAGGTGAAGAATAATGGAAGGAAAGAGCAACAGGAAAAAAAATTTTTCAGGGGAAATAGAAAAATAAAGGCAACTGCTAACATTTAGAAAGTTATAATGGAAACACTACTATTACTAAAGGCTACGGATGTATAAAGGACTTTGCTCAGGATTCCATCCCAGACCAAAGGCAGCTGAGAAGGAACTGAGGGCAGGTGGACTACACAATACTATACAGACGCTGCTCACAGTGCAAGATTGGGAGGAGCGCATGTGTGGCTAAACCGCAGATCTCCAATCCCAGGCGCAACTGCATCTACAGTGGAGTATCCATATGGACGCTACTCAAAGAAGAACTAACATGATCAGCAAGGATAGTTCAGCAGCAGCAGAGAATTACCAAGCATATTAACGAGGACCGTTTCATTTCAGTGTCTCATTGAAAGCTGTAGAAAAAAAGTCTACCAAGTCCAGATGTGCTGGGATATATATTTGTAAATAATATTTCTCCAAAAAACAGGGAGGTTACCATCTGGTCAGTAACTGGCCAAGAGGATCACATAAGCAACAGCAGAACCTCCATACACTTACAGCTCACAGTAAGAGGATAAACCACCTTCTTCAGGAGCCAACACAGGATTTCCTCAATGGACTTCATCACACAGGAGGAACCTATACTCAGTACTGCTCTGGGTTGGATTTCAACCAATGATTTAGAGGTAAAAGGCTTCAGAGCCTATTACCAATTCTCTAAGCTATCCAATGCTCCATATTTAAAATTTCCTATCCTTACTCTATTTTGCAATATGGCTTTTCACCGGAATCATTATAAATTATAATTCTAGAAAGCATCATAAAGATTCAGTTACCAAGTGTTTTCTATTTGTCACTTGGAATCCCTCCTCTACTGGAGGAATTCCCTCTGTTATGGGAATTAAAGAATATTCTAGACAATCACATATCTACATTTTATAGTAATAAACAATTTAAAGGATAGAAATAAAATGACTAAATAGTTGATGATGATTCTTTACCCAAAGTGAGTGGTTACCTTTTCTTTTTTAAGTTTCTAACTCAAAATTACAACAACATAAAAAGGAATCTAAACTAATAACCTTTCAACATAAACTGCTTCTTTGTTTTTAGAAAAAAATCTTCTCTAGCCTAAACTAATTGAACATACTGCAGTATCTAATTCATGAGGAAGAATAGCACACTAACTAATGCATAACAGGTTTCTTAACTATGTTATCTGGAAAGGTTACAGAAACCGTGACATTAATCACTAAGTAAAATTTCAATTTTTTTTTAAATATCCCTGACTTCTGATATTCTAGAGGGCAAGTCTGTTCATCAAGAAACTAATTTAAAATGTGTATTTAGCTTTTATTCTTCATTATATTTAGAACTATTATACTATTTTCCCTAAGGAAAGTGAATGACACTTTGTACTACAGTGCATGACTAAATACCACTGTGTTGGTCTTCTATTTTACTTTTAAAGCAAATTAAAGAAAGTAGATTATTTTGAAAAATTACACCACGCTGCATACACTGGGACATTAATGTAGAAAAACTAAATGCTCATTTATCCCCTGATTTTAGTCTTAATATAGGTAGAATAGCCACAAAAGGATACGTATTCCATTCATCCCCGATATTTTGAAATCATCAATTAACTGTACAACCATGTCTTTGTTTGGATCGCTAGGGTCACTTTCACGAACCTAAGCAAAGAAAGAAGATAGTGGAAATAATTCATCTTTTTAGAAAGGTAATACATATTTTCTAAATATTTAAACAAGATTATGGAGCCTTACAAATAATGACAACAAAGTAAGGAAATGTCATATATTTAGAAAACAGATTTAGGAAAAAATAATGATGTATTTAATTTAATTTACCATTATTGGTGTTGAGCACTTAGTGACATAATACTCACACATTTAAGCAACTTAATTTCATCCAAAGCTGTCTCCGTATAATGCTGGGCACTTTTTACAACTTTCATTGCAACAAACCTCTTCCCCCTTGAAAACAATAAAAACTTATTCAACAAATCACCGGAGCTGAAAGATGTTATAATGCATACTTCAGAGAATTATATCTGGAAAGTTTTGATAATTTTATTTTAAAATAAAGGGGAAACTCCTAAAATCTCAATGATATAGTATTTAAAATATTTGACAAAATTTAGTGTATTTAGAACAACAATTAAGACACAGAACAACATCTTTAAAATTGTATTTTGTGCATTGTTTCGACAATATTGAGATCACAGAATTATTAATGCTTTTAAATAGTAATGGCTTTAAAAGAGGAATTTCAAGTATGTATTCTACCACTCAATCAAAATATAATTAGGTTTTCAATTCTGGATACAGAAGGAATAAAAACATTAGCTTGCTCAAGCTCAAAAGAACATGTGAATTCAGCAAGCACTGATAATTTGTCAAGGAAAATAAAATTAGACTTCAACTTCTGACAAGTTTTATAAAATACATCCTTGACCAAAAGGAGAAAAACTCTGTGGACATCTCTATATACCTTTTTACCAAACAACAATAAAGATACACAAAACACCTGGATAGCTTCAACGTACATCTAATACAGAAGTGACTGCATATGTAACAAATCAGCATTTACTTCATTAGAAATGGAAAAGAGAAACTTTAAAGGCAATATATATATATAAGTAGATATCTTACTGCATATCCCAGCACAGCCAGACTGTAGAAAAGTGTCCCCATCCTAGCTTTCTAATTACATGATATCGACCATTGAAAAGATCTCCAATTTTCACTGGATGATAGCCACCTTTCAAGAAAAATAAAAAAGTACATTCA
Source organism: Mesoclemmys tuberculata (assembly GCA_007922155.1). Classification (NCBI taxonomy): domain Eukaryota; kingdom Metazoa; phylum Chordata; order Testudines; family Chelidae; genus Mesoclemmys; species Mesoclemmys tuberculata. Next base: position 22,087,339 of record ML675616.1, read on the forward strand.
GAAAAATTAGCAGATACTTTTCCTTATCTGTTTATTCCTTTAATACCAAGCAACTTTTAAAGTTGTCCTAAACTATAAATCAGGAAATTACAGTAAGTCTTTTACCATTTTTATACAGTTACAATATTTTTGTAGACCAGGCCTGAGAGAATCGTGCAGGCTCTGTCTGTTTCTCCCAGCTCAGGATTAGGGGTATCTATAGTGAATGCAACTTACCAAAAACTTGCAAGAATGAAGTTTCGATAACATTCATGTGCATAGACCTTATTCATTATTTTAATACATGTCTGACTACTTCATTCCTGTTGACTATTAAATGATACTTTGTTTTTAAAACACTACAGTGTGTCACTGCATATATTTTCTGATCACAAAGTTTCCAAGATAGAAGACTCCTGCAGGGACCCAATTCGAACTGGCTCTGCTAAAGGAGCCACAGTAAAACTAGACTAGTGATTTAGTCTAAGGATGGCAGAGTCTTGGGACTTCCCCTAAAGTGAGGTGGAGGGCCAGGGCCTATCACTAGGAAGGATGCACGGAAGCGTGATACAAGGCAGAGCTTCACCCTGTAATCCATGACACTTCCCATAACTAGGAACATGTCTTGATTTTGAAAATGTACTGTGGTAACTTTGATAAAAGATGTGGCACATTCCCAAAACCTAGATTCTCACCCCTCAAGAAACAACACTTTTTTTTCATAGTAGCCCTCCAAATCTGGACCACAGCAGATTTCTTCAAGAGAAAACCCACAGCATATTTATTCAGAGAAAATACTGAAACTTTGCAGCCCACTTCATATTCAAAGGTAGCAGATATCTTAGGCTTCTTAGGATGGGAAGCCCTGATCAGCACAGCTATGCATAGCCCAAAGGCTTTGTCTGTTGTAATCACCTATATTATTCCTTTCATCATAAACATTTGGTCCACACAGATACACAAATCCACTTCAAGGCCAAACACTGATGGAGATCATCTTACAAAGAAAACCAAAGTACTGGTTTGACCTTTTAACTAACAGTCCTAAATGGATATCTTGAAGGCTAGAAAATGTAGATCTGGATAAATATTAAGTTGCTTCCTAAAAACTACAGAACTGGATTACAATCAAAGGAGTCAAACCAATGCTAAACTTTGGGTTTAAATTACTACAGAGAAAAAAAATGATAGATCTCAAGAGACATATTTTGGGGTGCTGGATAGCAAAAGAGGGAGAAAAGACCAATCACACTTCCTATTCCTGAAAAGGATTGCATTTGTGAGAAGAATTAATTCTGTTGTGCTGACAGTCAAGATTATGTACATCACTAGTTCACAACTTACTAAATCATTTCTTTTCTTATGCACATACCAGTTGTTGCATGAAAAGAATGAGAAGTGTGAAATATTTTTCCCTGTGGAATCATTCTCTTGGCAAAGAGATGCAGTTTTCCTAAATGAAGTTTTAGAAACTAAAAATATTTAAGACTCTGTTTTAGCACCTTTATGTTACACAGCAAATTTCTGTAATTAAACAGGACAAGATGAAAAATGTCTGAAATATCTTACCCCTTTCCTAATGGGTGTCAAACACAACAAGAAACACAAAGGGAAAGATTCTCTTTTATAACACTGTGTAACATTAAAATGGATGTTAATTAAAGTAGATGATAATTTTAACATTTCTTCTGCTACAGTGGTATAAATGGGCCCTACTCAAAGTCATTCTTCACCCTAAATAAGATATGTAATATGCAGAATTTTGGACCTTATGAGGCACCATTAGGTGTGTCTCATGGACAGATAAACTGCCAGAGTCTCATTCAATTCAGGATCCTTTCAACAAAGGATCTCCAAATTATTAGAATAGTGCCAGTTTTATATAAAAAATGGTTTCTTTTACCACATCACTCTCAAAACTATTGCATTTTTCACAGCACCTTTCTCTGCTGCACTAGGCCCCAATCCTGCAGAATTGCACAGGGATAACTTTACTCGTGGGAGTGGTCAGTGTCACTACCCACATATGCAACGTTATTCCTGTACACATTTGACGCACTGAGGCGCTAATTTGCAGGTTCTGCAGCATCAGGTAACAGCAGTAGTAGGAAAAAGGCATTAAAAATATTGCTCTCCTTTGCTGTGATTAATGGGATGTATTTCAGTGCTTCATAGCGCAAAAAAGGTTATTTGCAAAGCAATAGGGAAGTGAGTTATAAGTAAACATTCATACAGAATTAGAAGATATGGTAAGGTGTCCACCCAAAACCCACTCAGAAGAGGTTAATGAAGTCCAAATGGGCCAGTTAAGCTATTAGACTGAAGGCTGAGAGGAAAGCCCTAATTAGGGGAGGCTCACCTGTACAGGAACAGGGGGGGCTTCCATAAAGACAGGGAGTTGATAGCAAAACGGGGGCTGCAGGAAGATAGTCTGCAGTCACTCCCTGGGAGAAGGAAGGAGTACTGGGGGCTATAAAGACAAGTAGCCTATAGTTGCCCCTGGGAGGAGGCAGTAGAGAGGCTGGCAAACCTCGGGGGGAGAAAGGGGGAGTTCCAGGATAGGAAGCAGCCCAGGCTGTAAGCAGAAAGGTTGGGGACTTAACAGACCTTGGCTGCATGTTGTAGGGCTCCTGAGATGGAACCTGGAGTAGAGGATGGGCCCAGGTTCTCCTGCCTGCCACTAGGAAGTGGCTACAGTGGAACAGTGAACTGGAAGATTGCCTGGGTCACTGTGGAGGTGACAGAGATTGTGAAGGACTATATCCCGAATGGGGGATCGCTGAGTGACCTGGCCAGAGGGCCAAGTCGCAAAGAGGACACTGTGGTTCCTGGAGTGAGAGAGGGGCTGCAGACCAGAAAGAGCTGGAGTGTGACTGCAGAAAGGGCCATCGATCCTGTGAACTAATCCCCAGAGTGGCCAGGAAGAGATGTCAGTCCAGCAATGAGTGGAGCACCCCATGACAGGTTTTTAAATATGTTAAAGACAATTTTAATGACATTGTGTATGTTTGCATGGAGAAGCACCAGCATCTGTAAACATTCAGTACATAAGTAGTACTGCTCAGATCACAACAGCTCAGTTGTGCTTTTCAGTTCAGCACAGAGAATAATGATGTTTCTGATCCAACCGCTGAGAGAGATCATCATTCCTGAATGTCTCTTCAATGTATTAGTAACTGTAGCTGATGAATTCCATGTTTGTGTAGAGAATTATCCCCTTTGTGAACTGAATGAATAAGAGACATCTCGGGAGGAGAAACTAGCTAATCAGAGAGGCAACGTATTCCAGCTGATAGTCTCTTGAGAGTAATCTCCAAATGTTTAAGGTTTGTCAGAAACAGGAGAATAGCAGCCTCATGGTTCATATATGTCTTTACAAATCAGGCAGTTGGAATTTTTTTCAGATTTAATTACATTTCTAGACAAGTGGATGTTTAAAACAGGCCTGATGTAAACCCCACTGAAGTCAAGTGGACTCTTTCCACTGACTTCGATGGGCTTTAAATTAAGTCTTCAGAGAACAGCGACTGATCTAATTAAATCCATTTCTTGCACACAAAAGAAGTTGCCTCCTTTAATGATATAACATCAACTAATGATCATCACCTCATAGAAAAATGTAAGAGGTCTAACTTAACTATACTTCTTTGTCTACTTCCTTAATTTCCATCAGTAGATACTTTTGGAAATGTTTTTTCAGCCCCACTTCTAGACTGATTGCCTAGGAGTACAGAAGGATTATCAGGTTGATAACAGCACTCTTTCACTTTAGTTTGCTAGTTCAAATCAACCCTAGCCTTGAGACTGAGAAAATCATTACCAGCTGAGAGATATTTGCTGGTCAACGTGAAATGAATAAGGATATGATCTGGTCAGGGAGGTCACGGATTCCGTGACTTTCAGGGACCTTCGTGACTTCTAGGGCTGCCACCGAACAGCTGATCGCTCAGCCAGCCCCAAGGACTGCCACTAAAAACCTGATCAGACAAGTCATGGAATAGTGGGGCTGGAACAGCTGCAAGCCCTGGCAGCTCTGTTTTCCTCCTTCTCTGGGGTATTTTTAGTAACAGTCAAGGACAGGTCATGGCTTCTGTGAATTTTTGTTTATTGCCTGCGACCTGTCCCTAACTTTTTCTAAAAATACCCTTGGCAGAATCTTAATCTTACAAATGAACTAGAGACCCAAGTCCAGTTCTAAGTAGATGCATTAACAATAAAATCAATTAGGCACTAACTACACACATTCGTTGGCACGGTTAATAGAGGTTTAAGTGTTTAAAGTATATGGAAGTCGAATTAGTTGCTGAGTCCTCAAATGGCTGCACCTTGGGATTTCAGATCAGTGTTTACATATTGGCAAAGTATGGTAACGCTTCACTTAAAACTTACTGAGGAGCCTCAGATGGTTTTGAGGATGGAGTTAAGAAGAGACACACTAGTAGGATATGGTAAGTTCCAATTTTTATATTCCTCCTCTTTGAAATAGGGTATGGTAAAATTAAGAGAAACAGAAAAGGTAGCAAAAGGTGAATATGTGATGCTTGCAGACCAGGTCATGTCAGAGTGCATTCAGGTCATTTCAGTTGTGTGTTAGTATAGATCAAAGCGATTAGTACTTTGAGTGTCTAATCTTCATAAACTAAAAGGATGTTACATGCATTTTTTCACTTATTTGTGTCTGTTATAATGTAATAGTAAACATTTACATTATGTATACTCCTGTAACTAAATAACTCCTCAGACATCACAGAAGCCTTGGAAAATGCTAAGAACTTTATCATAAAAGGCGCTAATTCCAAAGCAAATGGCCACTGTGGTGATGACCTGAGGTCAGAGCCTCAAAGTGCATTCCTCAGCCATCATCATCAAAGGAAAAGCCCATGTGGGTAGAGACACTGTCAGCTTATCTTCTGATAGAAGATATAAGAATGCATTCAAAGAAAGATCCTTCACATCTCTTAATTGTTTACATGCTTACAGAGAACTGTGCCAGATGCAAAGTGGAGATTCCCAGATACAACTGAGTACCCTGAAAGACTTTCAGAAAACTGGTAATTTATTACATAACTGCCACCATTTGGAGTTACAAACTGTGATTCACCTGTACATATATTTTACCCACTTTCACCTCTCAATAATTCTCATACTGTTTTTTTTTAAGCTAATAAACCTTTTAGTCAGTTTATTACACAATTGGCTGCAAGCATTGTCTTTGGTGTAAGATTCAGAATACCAATTGATTTGGGGGTAAGTGACTGGTCTTTTGGGACTGGGAGAAACCAGATGTGGTGTGATTTTTGGTTTAAGTGACCACAAAGTCAAGTTTGTCTCGGTGGCAAGATAGGCTGGCGAGTCTAAGTGGATTGCCTATAACTCCACTGTAAGGCTGGTATAGTGATCCAGGAGTTTACATTTGTTACTGGCTGGGTGAAATCTAATTATAGAATATACCACCAGTATAGGTTTCTGCCCTTGTCTTCTGATAGTCAGTCCTGAGGTAGCCATTCACAGCTGTGAGCCACTCCAGACAGGGTGACAGAATACATACACTCACACTAATAAAATTACAAAAAAATTAGAAATCAATATAAGAAAAAGCAAGTTTTGCGGTTCTTCAGCAAAATTACTTGCTCCATCCTGGGTTCCCCATGCAGAGACATATCTTTCTCAATCTCCGAACACAGATTGAGTGGAGAATGAAAGAGAATTGTATTCTTATAGGGCTCCATGGCCTACCACCCAGCCCATTCAGTCAGGTTCTTACACAAAAGGTGATGTTCCCTACAATTCAGTCACAACACATTAAATTAAAAGATACTGTGACGGGGTCAGGCTTAGCAGCTATGCAAGGGTCCTGGAAGGCCGGTATGTTAGCCCCAGACTTAGC
>ML675616.1:22102651-22147055 GCA_007922155.1 Mesoclemmys tuberculata
TGACCCTGGCATTATCAGTGGGCTACCCTGGGCACGGACGGGTTACACGTGGCTCCAACACTGGTCTAAGTGAAACTTCCATCAGAATAGCCCTTAGGCTAGCTTCCCTGTCCTTTTTCAAAGCTTGAATACAAGGCAACACACTCGTACGTGAGCTTCTCCCCAGACACATCATACAGCTAGAATGTGGGTCACTTACTAACATGGACTTGCCACAGGAGGGGCAGGGTTTGAAGCCCGGAGACGAGGTATGCCTGGCTCCAGAGGTGGAGGATTCCCTCTTAGCTACAAGAGAGGTTCTAACTATATACGCTACTACAATATACACTATGTACACTACTACTAGAAAATAAAAACTGAAGGTAATTAAACTTCAGAATAATAGAACCACTGAATGAACGCCTTGCTGAAGAAAAAGAAGTTGTACCAGCGACCATCATGGGCAGCAAGAAGAAACTGAGTGTGCGCGGAGCAAGCCAGGCCCCTTATACCAGCACATGAGCATGCCACATCAGAGGGCACCAGAGCAAGCCCAATGGATACCACTGAGAGGAAAAAAATATATGGATATGGTGCATGCAGTGCATAAACACCTAGTGTGGAATGCACATGAGCAAGCACTCAAACAAGTCTTAATACAATCTCTAATCCATTTTAAAAGTGTGGCTAGAGATAGCCACAGGTCACAAAACATCAACTAGTAGCTGACTTTTGTCTTAAGCTCCTAAATGTCTAGTTACATTATCTAGCTTTCCCAAATAAATAAACATTTTTTAAAGAGAACTAGAAACTAAGACTAACACAATGTTTCAGATTAAATTGAGTTACTATGTCAGGAAAAACAGTGAGAGTCCTGTAGCACTTTAAAGACTAACAAATTTAATTTTTTCAGACATAAGCTTTTGTGGGCTGTAACCCACTTCATCAGATGCAGGGAATGGAAATCAGATAGGTCGTATATATATACAGTCCAGGGGAAGGTACAACAATGAGGGGGGTAGGTAATAACAAAGTCCATACAGTTAGAGTAGCTGAGGCCTATTCACAACCATTGATGAGAACAGATCAATCATAGAAGGTGAGAATGTGTGAACAGTGACAATTACTTCTTGTAATGAGAGAACCATTCCAAGTCCCTATTCAGACCCAGTCTGATTGTATCAAGTTTGCGGATCAGTTCTAGCTCTGCAGTTTCTCTTTGAAGTCTTTTTTTTTTTTTTAAGTTTTTTTGTAGAAGTATGGCAACTTTCAAGTCAGCTATAGTGTGTCCTGGGAGACTGAAGTGCTCTCCCACTGGTTTACTGGTGTTCCCATTTTTTATGTACATTGGCCAAACCAGACTGTCACTACGCAAAAGAATAAATGGACACAAATCAGACATAAAAAATGGATTTTCTCTCACTGTAGTTAACTCACTTGTGTCTGATGTTATAGCTACCATAAATGTCATCTTTGGGGACAGATATTATAGTTTTGCAAGATATATAATTTTCAATAACAAACAAGTGTTTTGATTACTCATCTCCCCTCTCTCCCCCGCACTTCAGATACAACCTGATTTTAATGGTTGCATCCACAGTATCTGAACTCTGCCCAAGATTGTAAACCATTTGAAGGTTTAGAATTTTATAGATTAGTATAATTTTTGATACCTACATAAATGTTGGTTTTGTACAATAGCTAAGAAATCTTAATTTTTTTCCATGCTGGAAAATAGGAACTTTAAAATTATATGCTGTTAAGGTACATGCTTGCATGAAAAATTATGAACCACAATAACATACTAGCCTTGGCCTACAACTCTTGGAGATTTCAGGGATATGGTATGACAGGATTAGTAAATTTTTATAATGCTTATTTGTTGTGGCATCTGATGATGATTAGCCATTTCTAAAAAATACAGTGTAATTTTTGTATTGCATTTTATTCTCAAAGGTCAAGTTCCTTTACTACTTTTGAGCAGTTTGAACTCTCTTATTGGATAAATACTATTGAGAGTCTAAGTGAATATTTAAAAAATGGAGGAATCAAATCTCTTACACATTTAAGCTGTGGGACTGTCAAAAAAACCAGTGTGCTCAGGTTAAATACACTCATCTTCTAGGAATAATATAGTTCACTTGTGTTATCTAGAGAGAAACCTGATATTCTTTTTCCTTCCCTAGCCATCGTGTCTTTTTGTGAAAAATCTATGCACCCAAAATGTGATCCTAAAGGCAGCCAAATGTACGTACCTAAACACAGTTAAAATTAGCATTCTCCAGGACTAACATTATATATCATTCAAACAAATGAAAAATCCTCTGTGTTATTCTTATAAGAAAACACTTATTTTCCCAGCAGACATAGTTAAAACTAATTTCCCGATAAGAAAATGGAAAGAATCCTACTGTCTTCAGTAGGAGTTGGATAAATCTCTAAAGATATTAGATGTGTTTTGGAACTGCTCTATTTGTTACACAGATGAATATTTAGAATGAGCTTTTTCTTTTTATATAATTTATTTATGCCCAAATTGGTTTAAGCACGTTCCCTTTTCCATTTATTCTCCCTCTTCCTTTTTTCCGGCATTAATAAAGAATTTATTCCCATCATGGTGAATGGTGAATAACAAAAATGTTAAATTATATTTTCCACTTCTTGCAATACTACTTTAACTTAGAGTAGGTTCTTAACTGTTAGGAACTGCATTAGCACAGGCTCAATATTGTACAATGTACATACTGACATGGCTGCATTGTCATGAGATGCTATTAAAATGCATTTTTTATTATAACATAAAAATCAATAAAATCCTAGCTAAAAATATGAGGTTACCTCAAAAAGAATGCTAATAACATGGGAACAGACACAACAAAAATGAAGACGCTATCAGAGACAGCATGTGAAAAGATGCATGTATTTTGTAGCCAAAAGTTAAAATTTGCACAATCATATCCCACTGTGAAGAGATAATGGGACAAATAAGGAGGTCTTCTAGATATTTACAGTTATCAGGCTATAACATTATGAAGTAATATATTTGTGGGAGTCAGATATCCTTGAAAATCATTTTAAGCACAGTAAATTTAAGGTAAGTATATTTATAGGGGTTTTTTTTAATACAAATGCTAGAAGTCTAAATCCTAAAATGGGTGAACATGAATGTCTAGTATTAAATTAAGATATTGAATATAATAGGCATTACAGAAACTCAGTGGAACAATTATAAGGGACAGGGTAATACCAGGGTACAAATTATATAGAAATGACAGAATAGGTCAGGCTGGTGAGGGAGTGGCATAATACGTGAAAACAAGCAAAGAGTCAAATATGGTATAAATCTTAAATGAATCAAACTGTACCACAGAATCTCTATAGATAGAAATTCCATGCTTGACTAGTAGGAGTATAGCAGTAGGAATATACTGCTGATCACCTGACCAGGAGGGTGACGGTGCTTACGAAATGCTCAGAGAGATTAGAGAGGCTACAAAAACAGAAAACTTAATAATAATGGGAGATTTCACCCAGATTCCCAGTCAATATGGGAATAGTTATCACCTTAGAATTGGATGCAGAAATAAAATTTCTAGTAATGAATGCTTCATGGACAGGGCTAGTCCTGGAACCCACAAAGGGCAATTCTTGATAAAGTCCTAAGTGGTGCACAGGATCTGGTCCAAGAAGTGAACATAGCTTAACCACTCAGTAATAGTGACCCTAATTAATTAAATTTAACATCCCTGTAGGGAGAAATACCACAGAAGCCCAGCATAATAGCATTTAACTTCAAAAAGGGGAATTACATAAAACTGAGGACGTTAGTTAAACAAAAATTAAGAGGAACAGTCACAAGAGTGAAATGCCTGCAAGGTTCATGGAAAAATTTTAACATACCATAATAGAAGCTCAAACTAAATTATACCCCAAATAAACAAAAAAACAGCAAAACAAGTAAAAAAGTGCCACCATGTCTAAACAATAGAGTAAAAGAGGTGGTTAGAGACAAAAAGACATCCTTCAAAAACTGGAAGTTGAATCCTACTGAGGGAAATAGAAAGGAGCATAATCTATGGAAAGTCAAGTGTAAAAATATAATTAGGCAGGCTCAAAATGAATGTGAAGAGCAACTAGCAAGAGATACAAAAACTAAATAGCAAAAAAACCTGTAAGTACATCAGAAGCAGGAAGCCTGCCAAACAATCAGTGGGACCACTAGATGACCTAGGTGCAAAAGGTCCACTCAAGGAAAAAAGGCTGTTGCAGAGAAACTAAAAGAATTCTTTGCATTGGTCTTCACTGCAGAGGATGTGCAGGAGATTCCCAAACCTGAGCCATTCTTTTTAGGTGACAAAAAATTTTGGAACTGGGGTCCAAAACTGAAGCATCAATAGAGGAGGCTTTGGAACAAATTGACAAAATTAAAGAGTTCTAAGTTCCCAGGACCAGATGGAATTCACCTAAGAGTTCTAAAGGAACTCAAATATGAAATTGCAGAGCTACTAACTGAGGTATGTAACTTATAGTTTAAACCAGCTTCTGTAGACTCATAGACTCAAAGACTTAAAGGTCAGAAAGGACCATTATGATAATCTAGCCTGACCTCCTACACAATGCAGGCCACAGAATCTCACCCACCCAGTCCTGTAAAGACCCCTAACCTATGACTGAGTTATTGAAGTCCTCAAATAATGATTTAAATACTTCAAAGCATAGAGAATCCAACAAATAATGCTGCAGAGGAAGCTTCCCCATGCTGCAGAGGAAGACAAAAAAACCTCAAGGGTCTATGCCAATCTGCCCTGGGGAAAAATTCCTTCCTGACCCCAAATATGGTGATCAGATATGGTGATGCTGCAGAGGAAGCTTCCCCATTCTGCAGAGGAAGACAAAAAACCACAAGGGCCTATGCCATATACCCTGGGGGAAAATTCCTTCCTGACCCCAAATATGGTGATCAACTAAACACTGAGCATCTGTGCAAAACTCACCAGCCAGACACCTGGAAAGAATTCTCTGTAGAAGTAACTCATAACCCACCCCACCTAACATCCCATCACAGGCCACAGGGTATATTTACTGCTAGTCGTCAAAAACCAGTTAATTACCAAATTAGGCTGTCCCATCATACCATCCCCTCCATAAACTTATCAAGCTCAATCTTGAGGTCAGTTAGCTTTTTTGCCCCCAGTACTTCACTTGGAAGGCTGTTCCAGAACTTCACTCCTTTGATGGTCAGAAACCTTCATCTAATTTCAAATCTAAGCTTCCTGATGGCCAATTTATACCCATTAGTTCTTGTGTCCATATTGGTGCTGAACTTAAATAATTCCTCTTCCTCCCTTGTATTTATCCCTCTAATGTATTTATAGAGAGCAACCATATCTCCCCTAAGCCTTCTTTTGATTAGGCTAAACAAGTCAAGCTCTTTCAATCTGTACCAGATAACTGGAGGACAGCTAATGTAACACTAGTTTTAAAAAATGATTCCAGAGGTAATCCTGGCAATCATAGGCAGGTAAACCTAACTTTAGTACCAGGCAAATTGGTTGAAGCTATAATAAAGAAGAAATTATAAGCTATAGGAACACAACATGTTGGGGAAGAGTCAACATGGTTTTTGTAAAGGGAAATCAAGCCTCATCAATTTACTACCATCCTTTGAGGGAGTCAACAAGTATGTGGACAAGGGTAATCCAGTGTGTATAGTGTATTTGGACTTTCAATAAGACTTTTACAAACTCCCCTCACCAAGGGGTTTTAAGCAAAGAAAGCAGTCATGGGATAAGAGGGAAGGTCCTCTCATAGCTCAGTAACTGGTTGAAAGATAGGGAAAAAAGGTAGGAATAAACAGTCAGTTTTTACAGTGGAGAGAGGTATATATAGGAGGGTCCTCAAAAATCTCTGCTGGAACAAGTGCTGATAAATATATTCATGAATGATTTAGAAAAAGGGATAAATAGTGAGGCAGCAAAGTTTGCAGATGATACAAAATTACTCCAGATAGTTAAGTTCAAAGCAACTGAGAAGAGTTATAAGGGGATCTCACAAAAATGGCTGACTTGGCAATAAAATGGCAGATGAAATTCAATGCAAATAAATATAAAGTAATGCACACTGGAAAATATAGTCCCAACTATACACACAAAATGATGGGGACTAAATTGGCTGTTACCACTCAAGAAAGAGATCTTGGAGTCACTGTGGATAGTTCTCTGAAAACATCTGTTTAATGTGCAGCAACAGTCAAAACAGCTGACAGAATGTTAGGAACCATTAGGAAAGGGATAGATAGCAAGACAGAGAATATCACAATGCCACTTTATAAATCCATGGTATGCCCAGACCTTGAGTACTGAATGTAGTACTGGTCATTCCATCTCAAAAAAGTTATATTAGCATTGAGAAAAGTACAGAGAAAGGCAATGAAAAGTATTAGGGGTATGGAACAGCTACACTTCCATATGAGGAATGATTAAAAAGACTGGGACTGTTCAGTGTACAAAAGAGACAACTAAAGGGGGATATGACAACGGTCTTTAAAATCATGAATGGGAAATCATATCTCACCAATCTATTACCATTCTTTGAGAGAGTCAGCAACAACGTGGTCATGGGTGAATGCATGGTGCGGAGAAAGAATAAGGAAGTGTTAGTCAGTCCTTTAAATACACACAAAAACCAGGGATCACCTAATTAAATAAATAGGCAGCAGGCTTAAAACAAACAAAGTAGTACTTCACACAATCCACATTCTATCAATGGAACTTGTTGACAAGGGATGTTGTGAAGGCTAAAAGTGTAACTGGGTTCAAAAAAGAATTAGATAAGTTCATTGAGGCTAGGTACATCAATGGCTATTAGTCAAGATGGTCAGGGATGCAATCCCATGTTCTGGGTGTCCCTAAATGTCTGACTGCCAGACACTGAGAATGGAAGATGGGGGATGGATCACGCATTTATTGTCCTGTTCTGTTCATTCCCTCTGAAGCATTTGGCACCAGCTACTGCCAGAAGACAGAATTCTAGGCTAGATAGACAAGGTCTGACCCAGCATGGCCATTTTTATATTCTCAAAGCCTGTAACTGGATGGGTTGGCATCCACTTATAGGCTTTACAGGCAACACAGTACATTTCCAGACGTATGATCAGATCAAGAATTGAACTTGGTCCTCTTTTGCTTGACTAGCAGAAGATGAACAAATCGGCAAGGCACTGCACTCAGTACTCAGAAGAAGGGTGTATGTATTCTCTTGTTTTGCAGCAGACCACCTGGCTGATTTTGAGATAGCAGTGAGAGTTTCAGAGGGTATAGCCTCCAGTTCTTCTAAACAGGAATGATGGTCAGCAAGATGTAGAGCATTAAGGTTTGAAGTGAAATCAAGTTGGTAAAAATGGTATCTTTGGAGATTAGAGGACCCCTCCTTCCCATCTCATGAAAAACTCTGGTATTTGGAATATTTTTGTAAGAGTAATTAGCATGGCATTTAGTAAATCACACGATAGAGGGGGATTTTTTTTTTTTTAACATCACAAAGAATTTTACTATAAACCTGGTAAAATCAAAGCAAGATTGACAGCAACCAAAACACATCTTCAACAATTATAAGATTTTACTTCTGGTCTTATCCAAATTCAAAGAATATTTTTTAGAAATCGTTTAGTGTATGGAATGCTTTGACAAAATTATCAGCCTGTGTTGTAACTTGCGTAGCACTAAGAAAACATAGTTACTTACCAGTAACTGTTGTTCTTCAAGATGTGTTGCTCATATCCATTCCACTTAGGTGTGTGTGCGTCCTCGTGCATGGCCCTCGGAGAACTTTTCCCCTAGCAGCCCCCTGTAGGGGCCAGTCTCAGCGCCCCCTGGAGTGCCGCCCTCATGCGGCGGTATATAGGGTGCTGCCGGCCCCTCCCCTCCTCAGTCCCTTCTTTCTGCCGACTCCGACAGCGGGGACGGAGGGTGGGTGTGGAATGGATCTGAGCAACACATCTCGAAGAACAACAGTTACTGGTAAGTAACCATGTTTTCTCCTTCGAGTGGTTGCTCATATGCATTCCACTTAGGTGATTAACGAGCCTTACCTGGAGGTGGGTAGGAGTCAGCGGTGAGCTGCCCTCAGCACGGCTCTGCTGACTTGCGCGTCGTCCCTGGACTGCTGGACGACAGCGTAATGCGCGGCAAAGGTGTGCACCGAAGACCAGGTGGCAGCCCTGCAGATGTCCTCCAGGGGGACCCTTTCCAGGAAGGCCGCCGATGCGGCCTGGGCCCTCGTCGAGTGTGCCGTCACCACTCCGGGGAGCTGGACGCCTGCATGCTCATAGCAGAGCCGGATGCAGGCGGTGATCCACTTGGCGATGCACTGGGCGGAGACCGGGGAGCCTCTCATCCTCTCTGCCACCGCGACGAAGAGCTGCGTGGTCTTTCGGAATGGCCTCATCCTGTCCAGGTAGAACGCCAGCGCCCTCCTCACATCGAGGGTGTGCAGTCTCCTCTCGTCCTCGGACCCGTGCGGTTTAGGAAAAAACACGGGGGGGAAAATATCTTGGTTACAATGGAACCAGGAGACTACCTTAGGCAGGAACGCTGGGTGAGGCCTCAGCTGTACCTTATCCCGGAAGAACACAGTATAGGGGGCTCTGAGGTCAAGGCTCTTAGCTCAGAGACCCTCCTAGCCAAGGTAATGGCCACGAGGAAGGCCACCTTCCAGGACAGGACCAGCAAGGGGCAGGTGGCCAAGGGCTCAAAGGGGAGCCCGGTCAGTCTATCAAGGACCAGCTTCAGATCCCAGGGAGGTACCGGGTCATGGACCTGCGGGTAGAGCCTCTCGACCCCCGAGGAACCTCACCAACATGGGGTGGGAGAACAGGGACCGCCCCCCCATCGGCTGATGGAAAGCCGAGATGGCCGCTAGGTTCACCCTGAGGGAGGCTAGCGCTAACCCCTGCAGCCTAAGCTGCAGCAGGTAATCGAGGACTGCCTGCACAGGGGACGTACCGGGGGTTACGCCCCGCGACTCCACCAGCAGGTGAACCTCCTCCACTTGGCCCTGTAGGTGACCTGCGTGGAGGACCTCCTGCTTCCCAGCAGCATGCGTTGGACCTGCTCCGAGCAGGTTCTCTCCTCCTCCGTCAGCCAGAGAGCTTCCAGGCCGTCAGGTGCAGGGAGTCCAGGCTGGGATGCAGCAGGTGACCGTGATCCTGGGAGAGCAGGTCCAGTCTCCTCAGGAGCTCAATCGGCGGGCGACTGACAGGTCCTGCAGGAGGCTGTACCAGTACTGCCTCCGCCATGCTGGGGCGATCAGTATCACAACCGCTCTGTCCCTCTTGATCTTCAAGAGGACCCTGGGCAGGAGCGGGAAGGGGGGGGAACGCGTACATGAGGGTTCCCGTCCAATCGATAAGGAACACGTCGGAAAGGGAGCCCGGCTCGCGACCCTGGAGCGAGCAAAAACTCGGGCACTTCGTGTTCCAGGACAACGCAAACAGGTCCAGTTGGGGAACACCCCACTCGTGGAAAATCCAGGCCGCTACCTCTGGATGCAGCGACCAGTCGTGTTGGGGTAGAAACGACCTGCTGAGGCAGTCCGCCTCGTCATTCCTGACTCCCAGGAGGTGAGAGGCGGTTAAACAGAAATCGTACCTCACCTCCAAGTCCCAAAGACGAAGTGCCTCCTGGCACAGAGCCGAGGAGCGCGCTCCCCCCTGCTTGTTGATATAAATCATCGCAGCGGTATTGTCTGTTAACACCTGAACCACTTTCCCCAATAAAGAGTGGCGAAACACCTTGCAAGCCAGTCTGACTGCCCTCAGTTCCTTGACATTGATATGGAGGGCAGTCTCTCCCTGGGACCAACGCCCTTGTGTGGTCAGACCACCGGTGATGTGAGCTCCCCACCCCAAGTCTGATGCGTCCGTGATCAGAGTAACCGAGGGGGTGAGGGCTTTGAAGGGAACCCCTTCCAACACTGTCCCGGGGTCCAGCCACCAGTTCAGTGACCCCAGCACCGTGGAGGGCACCGTAACCACCCTGTTCAAAGAGTGCCTGCTGGGTACGTATACCTTGGCCAGCCAACCTTGGAGAGGCCTGAGCCTGAGGCGGGCCAAACTCACCACATACGTGCACGATGCCAAATGGCCTAACAGCTGCAGGCACTGCCTGGCTGCTGTCGTAGGGCACCTCTGTAACTGCGATATGATCGCTGCCATGGCCTCGAATGTGGGAGGGAGGCTTTGGCCAGTACTGAGTCTAGGGATGCCCCTATAAACTCTATGTGCTGTACCGGAAACAGCATCGATTTCTGCTCGTTGATGAGCAGCGCCAGAGCATGGCAAGTGGTCTGGACGAAGGAGACCGCCTCGCGCACCTGCGACTTGGTCTTGCCCCTGATCAATCAGTCGTACAGGTAGGGAAATATCTGGACCCCCCTGCACCTCAGGAAGGCCACCACCACTTCCATACACTTGGTAAACACTCTGGGGGAGGAAGACAAACCAAAAGGCAAGGCCGTAAATTGGTAGTGGGCACCAGCTACCACAAACCTTAGGTACCGCCTGCGGGCGGGAAGGATGGAGACGTGAAAGTACGCATCCTTCAGATCGCGGGCGGCAAACCAGTCCCCTGGGTTCAGGACGGGAATGATGGACGCTAGGGACACCATGCGAAACTTTAGCTTCCTTATGAACCTGTTCAGCCTGCGCAGGTCCAGTATAGGCCTGAGGCCACCCTTGGCCTTGGGGACGAGGAAGTACTCGAGTAGAACCCCTTCCCCACCTCGAGCGGCGGAACTGCTTCTATAGCTCCTTTGAGTAGGAGGGATTGGACCTCCTGAAGGAGTAATTGCTTGTGAGAGGGGTCCCTGAAGAGGGACGGGGGGGGGGTTAGCGGGGAGGGGAGGCCAGAAGCTGAAGGGCGTAGCCCCAGCGCACGGTTTTGAGGACCCAGCGGTCCGATGTTATTACCCGCCACAGGCCGAGGTAGGGCCTTAGCCTGTCCCGAAAAGGCGGGGAGCAACCCAGGGAACGGAAGACGATGCCACCCTTGGGCGCACCGTCAAAAGTTCTTCCTGCCCTTGGAGCCCTGAGAGGGTCCTTTAAGAGAAGAATTGGACGACACTGTGCGATCGCGCTGTCCAGAGCCCCTGGTCCTATCCCTGCCCCTCGCGGGGGGGAAAGGCCTAGGCGGTGGCCTAGGTTGCTGCTGCTGCCGCTGTGGCGGCTGCTGCGGCTGCTGGCGGGCTTGTAACCTCGCCGCCTGGGGCGTATATAGACCCAAAGAGCGCAGCGTTGCCCTTGAGTCTTTCAAGGCATGCAGCTTTTCATCCGTCCTCTCCAAGAAGAGGGCGGCTCCATCAAATGGCAGATCGTGGATGGAGTGCTGCACCTCCTGAGATAGGTCCGTGGATTGCAGCCACGCTGCCCGCCGCATAGCGATGGCGGAGGCCATTGCCCTACTGGCCGTGTCCGCAGTGTCGGAGGCAGTCTGAAGGGCTGAACTGGCCACAGTCAAACCTTCCTCCAGGACCACAGCGAAGTCCGCAGCCTGGTCCTGGGGCAGGGACTCCGCAAACCTTCGCATGGAATCCCACAAGTTCAGGTTATACCTGCCCAGGAGGGCCTGATGATTGGCCACCCTGAATTGGAGCGCCCCTGTGGAGTAGACCTTCCTGCCATAAAGGTCTAGCCTCCTGCCCTCCTTGTTCTTAGGGGAGGCGCTCTGAGCCCCCTGCCTGTCCTTCTGGTTGGCAGCGTCCACAACCAGAGTACCCGCGGCGGGGTGCATGTACAAGTATTCGTGCCCCTCGGCTGGCACGTAATACTTCCTCTCTGTGCCCTTAGACGTGGGGGCGACCAAGGAAGGGGTCTGCCAGATGGCCTTAGCCAGACGCAGGACCCTTTCATGGACGGGGAGGGCTACCCTTGACGGTCCTTGAGTCCCCACACATCCGAAGAGGGGGTCCACCTCTTCTTCCAGAACCTTGACCTCCAGGCCAAGGTTTGAGGCCACGCGCTTCAGGAGCTCCTGGTGAGCCCTGAAGTCAATCAGAGGGGCCCCTTGATCCCTGACAGCCGCCTCGTCCGGCGACGAAGAATAGGACGGGTGGCGGGGTCTAGTGGAGGGGCCCTCCCCAGGGTCCTCCTCCTCGGAGGAGGAACGGTCACCCTCCTGCACCGAAGGTGCCTGTTGGGGAGGTAACTGGGTGACCGAGGCAGGGGCCGACACAGTTCCCTGCCCCATCTGGGCTGCCCAGGGGCCCCACACTGGCCACTGCCAGGGACCCTGGGGCCAGCTTAGAGGCAGCACCGGTGTCGAGGGCAACGCCGGTGCCGCTGTGAAAGTCGGTGCCGGCTGCGGTGCCGGCACCGGAGTACCTGCTCCTGACATTGCGTCCGGGACCCCAAGTCAGGAGATCGGTGCCAGCGATGCCGGCAGAAAGAGATGCTCCGTGAGCCGCTACGCGACGATCCCGAGGAGCAACGTCGTCTACGGCGTCGATGATGATAAGGACCGGTACCGGGAGAGGGACGACTTGCGATGCCTCTTCCTTGGTGCTGGAGAGCGGTGCCGAGAGCTCCGTCTCGGTGCCGGGCTGGGATCCGAAGATGAAGAGCGGTGCTGCGACCTGGAGCGGTGCCGGGACCTGGACTGGTACCTCGACGTGTCGTCAGAGGACGAAGAGGGAGAGGAGCCAAGCTCGACTCTCCGGCGTCGGGTGGTGGGCGGCCTATCCTCTGGTGCCGGGGCCACCCACCCTTCGGGGACACCCAGCACGGGTTTGCCCCGGAACACAGGCCCTGACTCTCTGAGCCGAGAGAGTGCTGGAGGCATGGGCAAGGCCAACAAGGCTCGAGCTGCCTCGAACGCCTCCGGCATGGAAGGGTCCTGCACAGGGGGTCCCCCACTCCCAGGAGTCAGGGGAACCTCCCTGGTCGGTGCCGGTGCCGGAGCAGGGGCAGGTGGCACGTCGGAGAGCCTCAGCACCTCCGGGCTTGACCCCGGCCGCTCCTGCGGTGCGGGGGAGCGCTGCAAGCGCGGACGGCGCTTCTTCTTTCTCGGCACCGGGGCCCCCGGTGCCAGTGGTGCGCTCCGCACCGAGGACACACTCAGTGCCGGGGTAGTCCATGATGGCTCGGATGCCGGACTTAACGCAAACTCCATCAGAAAAACCCTCAGCCTCACTTCTCTTTCTTTTTGAGTCCGAGGCTTGAAGGACTTACAAATATGGCACCAATCCTTAAGGTGCTGTTCCCCCAAGCACCTTAGGCAACAATCATGGGGGTCACTGACGGGAAAAACCTTCCCGCAGCTAGCACAGGGTTTAAACCCCGGCGAGCCCAGCACAGACTACTCACTTTTTGCAAAGCAGAAAACCTGTGAGAGCAGGGTTGTTCTCAACCGGCCGTCACGGGCGGAAAGAAGGAACTGAGGAGAGGAGGGACTG
Source organism: Mesoclemmys tuberculata (assembly GCA_007922155.1). Taxonomy (NCBI): domain Eukaryota; kingdom Metazoa; phylum Chordata; order Testudines; family Chelidae; genus Mesoclemmys; species Mesoclemmys tuberculata. Next base: position 22,116,077 of record ML675616.1, read on the forward strand.
GCAGCACCCTATGTACCGCCGCATGAGGGTGGCACTCCAGGGGGCGCTGAGACCGGCCCCTACAGGGGGCTTCTAGGGGAAAAGTTGTCCGAGGGCCGTGCACGAGGGTGCGCACACACCTAAGTGGAATGCATATGAGCAATCACTTGAAGGAGAACAGGAGTTTTCACATGGCAACAAATCTTTACTTTTGTATTGCTACTCATTCATGTTAACATTATTGTTCAGCATTTACTTGTCTTTCACTTGGCTTGACTACACAATGCAATCAATTTGGTTAACACAGTGAATAGCTATAAACTAGTTTCATGGAGGTTTATCTGCATTCTCCACTAAAATAACCTTTTGTACTTTACCAGACTCCCAGTTATGTAGTGAGGGATTTAGAACAAAAATATATGGTGCCAAGACTCCCTGCTGAAATTGGGGGCAATTGAACTAGATGATGGGACCTAATTAGTTCATGCTCATCGTAAATCAGGCAGAAAAGCAGAAGAAGAACAGCATGAGTATAGTTTCCATATAGTGCACAGGGACAGGATCAGAAGACCACCGTGAGTGAATGAGAGTCTCAGGATGGTGCAGATAAGTTAGAGGGAAGAATCAGAGATATAAATTCTATTCTAAATGTAAGTTCTTATATTGTCTCAGTCAACAGGGTATTTGAAAGCCTACCAAAGTTAAAAAATAATGTGTCTAATGTTAGCCAAAAAAAGTTCTCTCTGCATTCCTTTGCCTCAGGGAAAGAAAAATAAATAAAAGTGATAAGCATCGCATAGATAGAAAATGGTGACTTTTGTGGCCTACACTTAAAATTAGAACAACATAACTATGTCGGTCAGGACAGTGAAAAAAACACACCCTGCCCAATGCAGTTATGCCAATCTAACCAACAGTGTAGATGAGGCTATGTCAACACAAGAATGCTTCCATTGATTTATAGCTACCATCACTATGGCAGTGTTCTGACACCAGTGATGTAGGCTGCATCTATAGTACAGGGTGATGCCAGCATATCTACAGTGACATAGCAATGCTGGGTACAGTCTCTGTAGTGTAGACATGCACTTGGTTCCTGAAGGAGTAAATTCCATAATCTAGGATAAGCACTAAAAAAAACCCTGCCTCTACCACTCAAAAGCACAAGCTTCACTCTCAAAGAAGATTGTTCAAGTGGCTCCCGAGGACCAAAGCTATCAAGGGCTATGTAGGTCTTTACTACTTAACATTCAACCTTTTATACAGTGTTAACACCACAAACCTTTGCAATAATCTGCAGGGTCTTCTTGCTCCTCATCATCAGATCCTAGAATCTCCTCCTCTGGTTCTGGCGGCGCCGGCTCTGGCAGAGGAGGAGGTGGAGGCGGGGGTGGAGGTGGTGGTACAGATGGAGCTTTCTGTTGAGGCTCTGGCCTGAAAACAAAAAGAAAGTACATTTATTGAGAAGCTTAGTCAGGATGCTATTTGAGGGTTTAGCCACAAAATCCCTCTTTGGAATTTTAGTGAAATATGTCTCATGTATTTTCTTACTGTTATTCTTTTATTATCTGGTAATGTCTCTGGTATTTCCAAAAATGTAGGTAGGTGAAGGTTGTAAAACTAGATATAGCTTGAACGTGAAAGTAAATCATTTCACTGAAACAGCTCATAAAAGGTTTACAGTATCAAATAGATCCAGCTCCGGCGCATGGCACGCAGGCACACCCACATATGGAATCCACATAGGGACCAGCACTCAAAGAAGAACATTACAATTTCCTAACCAGTATATGAAATACTGCATGTATGTTTTAGAATATGAAGTACGTGGACTCAAGAAAGAATATCCTCAAAGACTACCAAGGTGGACAAGTTATATCAATTCTCTCCTGTGACTGCAAATAAAGACGTTTCAAGAACATATTGCAAAGGAGCAATGCTCCAATCACCACTGAAATAAATTAGATGACTCAATAGGCTTTTTTCATATCTAACTTCTGTCACTAATGTAGAAAGTCATCTTAATATGGAAGGAGCAAGTAGTAGTAAATAGGAAGAAAATACTAAGCTTCTTAGCTAGCCTTTGCTCAAGATATGCAATCAATGGAAAAACACAAATTTTTACTAAATATGTTTTTAAAAGTATGAATTGTTAAAAACATGGGGTATTTTGATAACTGTTCTACCTTCTGAAGATCAGAAATAACCTACAAGTGAGATGTCTTCTTAATTTAGCTATTTAGAATATCTTTCATAAACAGTAATTTGAACAATTACAATTAGTATCTTCAATCTTGTCAGATTTTCACATTCTAGTTGTCACCAGCTACACACACAAGGAAAAGAGGACATTTAGGCATCTTATCTACTAATGGTTGGGGGGGAGTGGATTGGGTTTGTTTTGGGTTTTTTGGACGGTTTTTTTTATCTCAAATAGTTTGATGTTATTGTGTTTTTTGTATTCATATTTATACAAATATACAGAAAATATTATTTGCAGAAAAAGAGATCCGCAATATATCACATTAGTATAGGTAAGGTTGACCTGAGCTTGCCATCACATCAGTCATGATTCTCTACGCTTACTTTCACATCTACTGTAAATCCCAGCTATCTGAAAGACCTCATTTAAATTATCAGTCTCTCTCCATTAAAACAGCAACAGTTGAGAACTTGAAAATGCATTGGCATAATGTGTTAGCTTTTCAATTCCGGAAATCTAGATTCAAATACTCCCTTGATCATAACAAAAAATTATTTAGGTGAATTTATCTCAGTCCTACATATATCTATATCACAACACATACCTCTCCATATTTTTCTACAATATGCAGTCTGTTTGGGAAAATACAGCATTTGGAATAGCAAGGTACAGTTGGTCAGAAATACATTTCATTGGCAATACAGGGCAGCTTGCACAGCAGCTGCAATGTCTTTGCTCTAAGTAATATTATTAGAACTTGACTGAGTACCAAATTATCCCTCCCTCCCAGAAACAAAAGTTACGTTATTAAATAAATTATGAAATGTAGAAAGAAAATTTTGAATATAATTCAACCTTTTTTTTTTGTGCTACATTATAGACAGGAACTAACAATTTTTTAAAATTAAGGATCGGAGTGGGAGATATAGGATGGTTACTTACCTTGTAACTGTAATTCTTTGAGATGTGTTGCTCATGTCCATTCCCAAATTAGACGTGTGTATGTGTGACATGCACCAGCATCGGAAAACCTTTTCCCCTAGTGGTACCCGAAGGAGCTGACTCTAGCACCTCTTACAGTGGCGCGCACATGCACCTGCATATAGGCACCATTGGCTCCCCATCCCTCCCAATTCCTTCTTGCTGGAACTCTGACTGAGGGGAAGGAGGATGGGTGTAGAATGGACATGAGCAACACATCTCAAAGAACAACAGTTACAAGGTACATAACTGCTCCTCCTTCTTCTAGTGCTTGCTCATGTCCATTCCCAAATTAGGTGACTCGCCGGCAGTGTCTCCAATGGCAGGCAGGAGTTCATGGACATAACACCTGAAGCAACACTCAAGTCAGCGCTGTCCTGAGCTTGTTGTGTTAAGACATAGTAGGACACAAAGGTATGTACTGATGACCAGGTAGCTGCCCTGCAGATGTCATGGATGGCGACATGAGCTTGAAAGGCCGCAAATGAGACCTGTGTTCTTGTTGAGTGGGCTGTCAAGGGCCCTGGAGGCATGACCCCAGCATGCTCATAACAGGCTTAGATGCAGGCCGAAATCCACTTCAAGATACGTTGTAAGGAAATGGGCAGCCCTTTCATCCAGTCTGCAACAGCCATGAAAAGTTGCGCTGAACAATGGAAAAGTTTGGTTGTGTCAATATAAAACGCAAGTGCCCATTTCACATTGACAGAGTGTAGGCATCTCTCTTCACTGGAGCTGTGAGGACTGGGACAAAAGACAGGTAGGAAGATGTCCTCGTTAAGGTGAAAATAAGATACTACCTTAGGCAAAAAGGCCAGGTGTGGGCATAACTGGAACTTGTCATCATAAAACACCATGTAGGGTGGCTCTGATATTAATGCCCTGATCTCCAAAACTTGCCTGGTGGACGTAATAGTCACCAGTAAGGTGACCTTCCAGGACAGGTACGTAAGGGAGAACAAGGCCATAGGTTAGAAGAGTGGTCTGGTGAGGCTTGAAAAGACCAAGTTCTAGTCCCACTGAGGAGAATCTCATTTATAGGAAAAGTCTCTCTCTTCCCTTAAGGAACCTGACCATCATTTCATGCAAAAAGACTGTTCTACCTTCCACCAGAGGGTGGAAAGTAGAAATGGCCACTACATGGACCTTGACAGATGAGAAGGCCAATTCCCCTTATTTCAAATGGAGTAGATACGCCAAATTGTTGGGATTGATGCCTCCATCAGTGACGCGCCATGTTCAATCACCAGCAGATGAAGTGCTTCCATTTAGCCCTATAGGCTAATTTGGTTGATGGCTTCCTGCTTTCCAAGGACACGTGCTGAATTTGGGTTGAGCAAGCCTCCTACTCCTGACTCAGCCACAGAGCATCCATGTCATCAGATGTAGGGAGGTCAGTTCCGGGTGGAGCAGGCAACCTTGATCTTAAGACAGGAGGTTCAGTTCCAGTGGCAGATTCCAATGCCTGAGTCCCCTCAGCTCTAAAAGCATCCCAAACCAATGTTGTCGGGGCCACGCTGGTGCTACAAGGATGACCTGTACCTTCTCTCTCCTCACTTTCAGGAGAACTTTGTGGATTAGAGATATTGGTGAGAAGGTGTACAAGAGACTCCCCAACAAGGAGATAAGAAAGGCGCCTGTGATACAGCCCGCACTGAATCCCTAGCGGGAACAGAAGCGATGGCACTTCCTGTTGGCTTTGGTAGCAAAAAGGTCCACTTGGGGATTGCTCCACCTTTGGAAGATGTGGGTCACTATCTCCGGATGGAAGGACCACTCATGGCGTGAGCTGAAGGACCTGATGAGACGGTCCGACAAAGAGTTGCTGACTCCCGGGACATGTACCGCTATTGGAGTAATGTTGTGATTGATGCAAAAGTCCCAGAAACTCACAGCCTCCTTGCACAGTGCCTGGGATTGACTTCCCCCACCACCCACCGGTCTGTTGATATAGTACATGGAGGTTGCACTGTCCGTGAGAATCTGCACTACTTTGTTGGTAAGATGTGGCAGGAAGACCGTACAGGCTAGATGAATTGTCCTGAGCTCCTTGATATTGATGTGCAGCCACAATTCCCCTAAGGTCCACGTGCCCTGGGTTTTTAGGGAACCCAAATGAGCTCCCCATTCCAGGTATCAAGCATCAGAAATCAGCATTACTGACGTCTGGGGCACTTCGAAGGGCATTTCGGAGAGCACCCAACATGGATCCATCCACTACACAAGGGAGGTAAGTACTTCCAAATGAGCCGTAAGTATCCTGTCCAGCTGGTGCCTGAGTGGACACCAATGCCAACCATATCTGGAGAGGTCTGAGGTACAGTCTAACAGAGAAGCACGTCGGTGCAGGCCACCATATAGCCCAGGAGGCTGAGGCAGAGGCAGATCCACACTGTTGTAAGGAGGCAGGACAAAACGTGGGTTATAATATCTGACACTGCCAGGAACCTTTCCTCTGGGAGGAATTCTCTGGCCCTGAATGAGTCCAGCATTGGCCCAATGAACTCTATCCTCTGCACAGGGACTAATGTTTATTTTTTCTCATTTATTAGGCGACCTAGCGCTTGGCAAACATTTCAGGTCATCGTGATGCTGGCCTGAACCTGAGACCTTGATCTGCCTCTGAAGAGCCAATCGTCCAGGAAAGGGAACACCAAACACCTCTTTTTCAGAGGCATGCCGCCACTACCTACATGCACTCAGTAAAGACCCTTCATGCAGTTGAGAGGCCAAAGAGGAGCACTGCAAATTGCTAATGGTGGTCTCCCACCATAAATCGTAGGAATCTCCTGTGGCCAGGGAAGATTGAAATGTGAAAGTAAGTGTCCTTTAAATCGAGAGTGGCATACCAATCGCCCAGATCCAGAGAGGGAATCATGCTGGCTAGGGAAACCATAGGAAACTAACTTTCTGAGGTACTTGTTGAGGCACCTTAAGTCCAGGATAGGCCTCAGTCCTCCCTTTGCCTTTGGAATCAAGAAATAAAAAGGAGTAAAAACCTCAACCCTATAGGTCCTGTGGAACTTCTTCCATCAATCCCACCTGCAAGAGTGCCTGCACCTCCTGCTCAAGAAGTTGCCTGTGAGAGGGGTCCCTGAAAAGGGATGAGGAGGAAGGGTGGAAAGGTGGGAGTCAGGCAAATTGGAGGGTATAACCAATGGAGACCGTGCTGAGCACCCATAGGTCTGAAGTTATGGTGGCCCAGGCTGGGAGGAAGCAGGCTAGGTGAGAAGAAAATAAAAGGGAAGCTGGATCCACAGGCAGAACTGGGAGGTTGCTCTCAGGCACACCTTCAAAAGGCCTGCTTTTCTCCCCAGTTATGGCGGCTAGAGCCCAGTTGCAGGCCGGCAGATAGCGAATGGCCTTGGTGTCTTTTATATTCTTTGCTCTTCCTCTTATAGGAGTCCCTGCAGGAGTGCTCCCCAAATCGTTGTTGCTGCTGAGGCTTGAAGTGCCTCCTAGAGGAAGACGGGGTATAAAGGCCAAGGGATTTCAGTGTTCCCCTTGAGTCTTTCATGCCATGCAGCCTGGGCTCCCTCTGCTCAGCAAGGAGGGCTGTGTCATTGAAGGGGAGATCGTGAATTGACTGCTGGTCCTCTGATGGGAGACTCAAGGACTGAAGCCATGATGCCTGTCTCATAGACACCGCAAAGGCCATTGTCCTGGCTGCCAAGTCCATTTCATCAGAAGCCTCCTGCAGAGATGCCCTGGCTACGGATCTCTCCTCCTCCTAGATAGCCTCAAACTTCTGTTTAGAGGAGGGGGACAAAGAGTCCGCAAACTTTTCTAGCGACTGCCAGATATTGAAATGATATCTTCCCAGCAGCGCCTGTTGATTTGCCACTCGTAGCTGTCAGCTAGCCATGGTTAAATTTTCTGTCCAAATAAGTCCAGTCTTTTTGCCTCTTTATTCTTAGGGGTCGAGCTCACTTTCCCGTTTGTCCCTTTAATTTGCGGCAGTGACCAACAGGGATACCAGTGCGGGGTGGATGCAGAGGTATTTTAACCCCTTCACTGGTACCTAGTATTTCTTCTCTGCCCTTTTCAACGTGGGGGGCAGGGAGGCCAGGGTTTGCCCCAGTGCCTTGGCTAATTTAACCACCCTTTCACGGACCGGTAGGGCCACTCTACTCGGAGCTACTGAGTCCAGTATTCAAAAGAACTCCTCCAGGTTGGAGATTACCCTTTACAGCAGAATCTGGTGTGCCCTAAAATCATCTAGCAATACCGCTGATGAAGGACCCACATCTGCCTCATCCAGTGAAGATGATGAGGAAGCCGGTAGCTGAGGTGGGGGAGAGGCCTCTCCTCTGGGAGGTGTGGATTGTCCCGGGCTCGAGGCACATGAACCATCACAGTAGGACTCCATCTCCAGGTGTGGTGCTGAACTCTGAGGGATGGAGGACTGCAGCACTGATGCTCCTCTTATGGAACTGGACGGTAGAATCCCCAAGGGAAAACCCCACCAGTAAGGCCATGGTCCGGGCCATTGACTCTGTGGCCATGCTCCCATTGGTGGTGCTGTAGGGAAGCTGGGCATCGGGGCCATGGTTTGCTTCATATGAATAATTTCCTTGGGCAGTGAGGTGTCATTGTCTGATGGCCAGGATGGCACCAAATCTGAACAACACACAGTGCCACATGGAGCACACTAATGCACTGGAGAGTAGGACGGAGAGCCCAAGCGATGGGCATGATGGGACCAGTTCTTATCCTTTGGCTTCTTATACAGATTAGGCAAGCGATGTCATGGTGTTAGAGAAACATGCCATGAGTCCGGTGACCTGTGTTGCTCCGTAGCTCCGTGGCAGTGTTCTGCTCGGTGCTGGTCCTCCAGAGAGCATGGTCTCGACTCCAGGGACTGCCTGGAGTGAACGGTGTCTTGAAGATGGGGACTGTTAGGCAGATCTGTTCCTTGATATGTTGTCTATTGGGGACCATGCTGAATCTCAGTGCAGCAGCCTGGAAAGCCTCCATGGTCGATGGTTCTACCAAGTGGTAAGGGCCTCTACCATTACCCGGAGTTAGTGGAGGGCCCAGTGTCAGTGTCGATGCTCACAGAGGCAAGGGACTCTTCTGAGGCAGGGAGGATTGTCGGCCTGACCCAGGTCTCGCCTGGCCCCCCTTCGTCTTCTCTGCAGTGGACTGTCCTCACTCAGTGCAAGTCTTCTTTGGCCTCTTCTTCAGTACTGGAGATAGCGAATGGTGCCGAGATGAGGAAGAGAGCGCTGGAGGGGCACTGCATGCTGAGGTTATCATGCTCGGTGCCAAGTCTGATCTGCTGGACTCCAACACCAGTCTAAGTGCTGACTCCATCCAGATAGCCGTGAGACAAAGATCTCCATCTTTCTTAGTCTGTGGGCGAAAGCATTTACAGATTTTACACCTCTCACAGATGTGAACTTCCCCCAGACACTTTAAACAACTTTGATGTGGGTCGCTCCTCAGCACAGGCTTCTTACACAAAATTGCAGGGTTTAAATCCCGGGGAATGGGGCATGCCCCAACCCTGGGACTCTAACAGTTAACACACTGAAATGAACTATAACCAAACTATTAACTATGTACACTAGAACAACGAATAAACCACTAGGTTTTAGCGAGAGAACTTGTGAAGATAAGAGACGTTCCAGCACTGTCACTGCTGTCAAGAAGGAACAGAGAGGGTGGGGGGAGCCAACGGCACCTATATACAGGCACATGTGCACACTGCTGCAGGGGGCACTAGAGTCGGCTCTTACAGGTACGACTAGTGGAAAAAGGTTTTCCGGCACCGGTGCACGTGGCAAGCACACACACCTACTTTGGAAACAGACATGAGAAAGCACTCGAAGAAGAACAGAAAGAAGGGAAGGAAAAAAGCACCCATAAGTCATGTAACAATTGTGTTTCTAAATATTTCTTTCAAAGAATTGGATTAATTTTTATTCCCTTTATTATTCCTTTTCTGTTAAGAGTTGTGAGCCTCTGGACTGCCATCTCTAATGAAAAGAAAACTGAATTTGTTCTCACAAAATCCTAAGGTTCCAAGGAATATAAAAGCATATCCTCAGCCCAATCACCATCAATATTACCTACAATATCAATTAATGGACCTGAAAACTACTATTGCCAAATGTCTGTATTTATTACATAAATGAACAGATAACATTCAAGCCCACTTGGATGTTGACAAAAAGCTCTAATCCATTTTAAAAAAGGAATTCACAGTGTAAAGCTCCATGTCACAAACCTTGAAACTTCATCTTCTGGACATGAGGCCATTTTGGATACGTTGGTCAAGGACTGTAAACAGTTCAACATTAAGACTGATGAGCTAGAAAACAAATGCACAATCATGAACTTGCACTTGGTTGGCATACCTGAAAACAGTGAGTCAGGCAACAAGGGCATATTTTTGAATGTTCAGAACCATTATTTTGGATGGTATGACTCTAGAAATTATAGTAACTAACTTCAAACATGAGATTCCATGTTGACTAATGTTTCAAAGAGAATGGCAATAATATCCAGTAAGAATACTCTGCATCACCCCTTCGAAGACTATTTTCAACACACACCTATGCCAATGGGCAAGTACAGCAGAATGTGGGGCACAGAGGGCAAGTGTGTGGGGGGAAGGCAATAGGTGAGGGAAGGAGAGAAAAGGAAGCGGGGAAAGATAAGGGAGCAGAGTGGAAAGGGTGGGGAGAGAGAAGGGTTAGGGGCAGCTGAGAGATCAGGAGTGGATGGCAGGTGGGAGACGGGCAGGGTTCTGGCACCACAGAATTTAGCACTACATTATTAACTAAAACCCCCTCTCTGAGGGACAGAACTGTGCAAGATGCTAGAGCGACAATGAATCTACAAAACAGTGATTTATTACCAAAGAGTTACTGTTCTATTTCTGCATCAGATATTGACAGTACTTAAGAGAGAACTGTGAGTTATCTCAGAAATAAGACTCTCACTTTTCATTACTCATCTTGAAGTAAACACCAAGAGACATCAAGAACCTCTCTCCAAAGCCCCAAAAGTAGTCCATACTTTTAGAATTTGAAAAAGCAGATATTTCTGGTGACAGTCTAGGAAAATGAAGCTTAATTTGAGACTTTTCAAACTTACTCTCTCTGATTTTTTTAAGAAGAGATTTGGGGTTTTTTCCTGTTTGCAATCCTTGTTATGTTTGCTAACTGGAAATTCAGGAATAGGTTGTTCTTATTGCCCTTTGAGTTATATTAGCAATTTTTGGAATAAAGAAGGATGGAAGGAGGAATCTTGAAATAGTTTCTTTTCTAGCTATTTGAAATTTTACTTACAAGTTATAGTGTTTATTTAAAATTAGGGAGAGCTCTGTTTTGTCTATGGTGCCTGAAAGAGTGGCTTCTCTGGAAGGGCTAAATTTATTTGCTGCCTGAGAAGGGAATGGGGAAGGACAACACCTGGGTGAGTAGCTATATAAGCACTTCTCTGGTTTTGTGGGTTATTTTTTTTTAAACTGAATGCATGCTGCGGATCACATAAACCTGATGACTCCATCTAACACTATTTGGCTGCCTGAATTTTCATCAAAGGTTTAATAAAAACTAGTTATGATACAGGAAGAAAATGTAACATTGGTAAAGTACTACACAATTTCACAATACTCAGCTGTGTCCGTGGCTTATGAAGAAGCACTAACAGGGTTACTTTACATGTCTTTTTGCTGAACAATCAGATACTATGAAAGCTATTCTTATAGCCTTCTTTGAGATGTATGAAATAAATATAAAACTAGTTATTGTTGCAATTTTATTTATAAACACTACTGAAATACTAATTTTTAAAAAGGTTTAATTTACATTTGTTAAGTGAACTTTAAAACGCCTTTGGCATTAAAGGGTCAAGAGGCTAAAGTTTTAAATTACAACAAAAAGCACAAATACCAACTTCAATTAGTATTTTTAAAAACTGCAATTGTAATGTAATAAGGTTTCTAACAACTAAAGATTATTCACATTACTGCACTTCTGTAACATCCCAAATATGAATCTAACATCTATTCATCTAAATATGAATCTAACACACACACATGCTAAAATGTACTTACCCATTCGTAATCTTTTCCTTCTACCTGGGGCACCCTATGCCCTATGGTCCATTACAACTGGATTATTCCCTCCTCAACTTTCAAAGTCTGGAGATTCCTCTTTTTAAAAAACAAAAAACTGTCTATCTTTATAAGATTCTGCCAGCAGGTGGAGGTCTTGGAGAACTGACCTCTTTTCATTCCCCCATCAACTGCCCAAGCTAAGATGACAAACTATCAATTCTATTTAATAGCTTTACAATAGATTAGACATCTCCAGACAGGATACTTTATCTTACTCATTTATTATACAAAAAATGGAAATGAAGAATTACAGCAAAATCAGATCCAAAAGATTTCTCCTCTCTCTCTTTAGGAATGCTCCAAAACGGAAAAAGAAAAGATTGAATTATTTCTTCTCCCGCTTGAATGTAATGCAAAATTTGGGGATAGCCTGTATGGGGTCTCATAAAGCACCAGGTACCCACTTCAGAGAAGAAAAAATTATGGATAGGTAAGCAAATTTTACACTTCTCTCTCGTGGACAACTGGTGATCCAAGATCCCTTACTGCGAAGTAAAAAACAGTAAAACCAATCTCTACAAATGAGAAACTAAATATCAGGCAAATTAACCAATAGGATGAACAGCTTTTGTTTGAGAGGATTTTTTTGTTTGCTAATTTTTTGCTTTTCTTCTTCCTTCCCATACCACATAAAGAGTTTTAATAAAGAAAAGCAAGAGAAACTGAAGAACCCTTTCTCCAAATATCATATTAAAGAAAAAAGAGCTGTTTTAAAGTGATGGATGAGAATAAACTGCACATCAGGTAGCCATGTAACAAAAATTACCTGAACACTATTTTGCATGGGGAATGGCCACATGCCTAAATGAATGAGCCCTCGCAGAGGGAAGACAATCTTTTATGAACAATGTGTAGACCTGAAAAATTACCGAATTTAACTATGTGAAAATAGTGGATATTAATGTCTTTGCACCCTTTCTTAGGTGTCTCAATTAATCCTGAAATTGCATCCAATTTTTTTAATTTTAGGTAAACAAAATTTGAATGACATGATCACATCTAAACTATGCATCTGATTCTCCTAATTGTGGAAGGGCTTGGTACATATGAAAGCAAACAGATGGGCTCAAGTAAAAAGAATTTTGAGGGACAGAAAATTCTAAGCAGGCCTGAGAATCACCTCATCTAGGGGAAAAGTGCATACACCAATTCCAGATGAATAAATTCCCTGAATTTATTAACTCTCCTTGCCAATCTAATTGCTAACAGGAAAAATATTTAATAAAAAGTTACAGGAATATTCCTCCATACATTTAATAAAAGAAAGTTGAAGGATTACTTGAAGTAAATCTTTCTACTTGTCTCTTGTAGATACAAGTCTTTAAAGAATTAAGTATGAGGCTGCTGCAAAAGAAGGGTTAGAAGTTGAAAGAATGTGCTACAAGGTGCCTAACACTGAGACTTGGATCCTCAGGAATGTAGAGGCTCTTCATTGGTTCTGAGTCCATCTAGAAGAACTTCGAATATATCCATGGATATGATACAATTAGCTTTCTTGTCTTTTCAAGAGCACCATGAAAATCAAGTTCCCTGAATTCCTTGAAAAGCTCAAATTAGTTGATAATTTCTAGATTTGAACATGAAGTCCACAAGCTCCCCTGAATATTCATGCTCCAAAAAGTAAAACCTCTTTCATTTCAAGGCAAGAGCCTCAGGCAACGTAAGTCTGAGTCTGAAGATCCTGGAACAGAAGTTTCCCACTTCCAGGTCCAGGAAGTTCAAGGATGCTGAACTGACAAATGTAAGAATATGTGAGACTATGGACACTTTGACCACTAATTTCATGATTTAGTTCTCATTCTCACATGTCCTGTTGGCATCTGCTTACTCAACTGACCTACAGGCTGTTCTCTTTTGTTCAAATACACGTTATCTTAATTGTTAGATGCCTTATTGCGTGCACTGTCCTTAATGAAGGATTGGTAAACACCCAGCATCCAAAAGGCACTTCTGCAAGCAAATAATATACCTCATAAATAATAAACCAAAGTTCCTACTCCAGGACCAAAAGAATTTCCTTTGATTCATACAGGATTTTTACCTTGAACTTCCTCATTCCAGCCTGCAAGTACAAGTATGCAAAGAAAGTCATATTGTTGCTTTCCATGTATGGCCCCCAAATCCAGAGGGAAGCATCGGAGTAGAGTGAAAACCACCTTCTAAACAGTTTGTAACTGCAGGAAGTTGTATCAACTAGCTTCTCAAGGCAACCATTTACCCTGAATAGAATGGAAACTATCAGAACTGTCTCAATGGTTCAAAAGATAACCTGTTGCCTGATTCTGGAAATTCAACTGATAAATAGGACAGTTTGAAGGTGTATCATCATCACAAAACAGTTTCAGCATCCAATAACTGTTACACAGATTGGAGTGCGCAGAGGACAAATACTTGTGGAGTTCCTAAACTTCATACAACTTGTGAAATCTTTCCTGATGCAAATGGAATAGAACCAAGAAAGTCTGAAAGAAGTAAGCAAGATCCTGAGTGGGCATTGACTGAAGTGCTCCTCTGAAAATAAATGAAACAGCCAATGGACTCAGTTGAAATATCTGGTCAATGGGTAGAGATACTATCTCATATGCCTGGACTATTAATAAATCATCTCTGACCTTCCTGTCAGAGACTGACTATAAGGGATACCATTGGACTGGTGAGAAAACCAGGAATTGGGCAAATGCTTGGAAATGTCAGTACACCCTCAATGTTGCAAAGTGCATGTACATTGGTGGCAAAGGCAAATTGGCACATGGAGACAAGCTTTCCTGTAAAACAATTAAAATACTGAGGAGCAACCCCAATCAGAAAGGCCTGAATTCAATACAGAAATGAACCTTGCACACCATCACAATCAATCAGCCTAGACATAACCAGTATCAGGTGAAAAAAAGTCTCTTTCTGGTAGGAATGAAAAGGAATACTTCCACAAAATCTTATACCATAAAAAGGTATATTGCAAAAATGAGAGTCCTGTAGCACTTTAAAGACTAACAAATTTAATTTCTGCAGGCATAAGCTTTTGTGGGCTGTAACCCACTTCGTCAAAAGCAGGGAATGGAAATCAGATAGGGTGTATATATAGACAACCAAGGGGAAGGTACAACAATGGGGGAGTAGGTAATAGCAAAGTCCATACAGTTAGAGTAGCTAAGGCCTATTCACAACCATTGATTAGAAGGTGAGAATGTGTGAACAGTGACAATTACTTCTTGTAATGAGATAACCATTCCAAGTCCCTATTCAGACCCAGTCTGATTGTGTCAAGTTTGCAGAGCAGTTCTAGCTCTGCAGTTTTCTTTGAAGTCTGGTTTTTTGTTTTGTTTTTTTTTTTAAAGAAGTATGGCAACCTTCAAGTCAGGTACAGAGTGTCCTGTGAGATTGAAATGCTCTCCTACTGGTTTGAGGATGTTCCCATTTTTTGTCTGATTTGTAGCCATTTATTCTTTTGCGTAGTGACAGTCCGGTTTGGCCAATGTACATGGCAGAGGGGCATTGCTGGCACATGATGGCATATATTGCATTAGTAGATGTGCAGGTGAATGAGCTCCTTATGGGTGATGTGGCTAGGACCTGTGATGGTGTCACTAGAGTTGATGTGTGGGCAGAGCTGGCAATGGGGTTTGTTTCAGGGATAGGTTCCTGGTTTACTGTTCTTGTTGTATGATGTATGGTTGCCGGTGAGTATTTGCTTCGGGTTGGGGGGCTGTCTGTAAGCAAGGATAGGTCTGCCTCCCACAGCTTGAGTGACTGAGGGACCATCTGTTACAATAGGTTGTAGATCCTTAATGATGTGTTGGAGAGATTTTAGCTGGGGGCTGTAGGTGATGGCTAATGGTGTTCTGTTTTCTTTGTTGGGTTAAATTAACAAAATTAAAATCTGTTAGTCTTTAAAGTGCTACAAGACTCTCGTTTTTGTTGTATACAGACTAACACGGCTACCTCTCTGGAACTTTTCAAAAAGGTATATTATTTCTCATGAACTGACACTTGCAATGCTGTACTTCATTACCTGGTCACTGATCCAAAGGAAGAAAGGAAACTTAAATCTGTGGGAAGACTCTCTGATATTTTTGAGAGAACATCAGTCTGATGTGGATACCCTGAGAGGATGGTGTGGGGGCTAGCAAAACTGTTGAGGGGCTGGCAGCTCAAGATACCGCCAGCTCAGGCCCATTCTGAAGGAACTAAGAAAAATACCTGCTTACTGTGGGAGTCTCAAGGTGGTGGTGGTGACTGAGAGGATAGGTTCCAGTGCCCGGGTTTTTCCCTTCCCCTGAGTTACCAGCTTCTTAGAGAAACTCCTGGCTGTCATATTTCACCACAGTCAGAACAGGGGGAATGTGCCAAGCATCTCTAGTTTGTAGTCCTGCTGCTGAATTTCTTCCCCAAACAGCTAAAGGCTTGCAAGCCACACAGCTGCACTGTGCAGTAATGCAGTGCCTCCCTCACCGCTAGGAATGTGCAGCAGCTCCTTTGATCTTTGCTGGGCCAGATACACTACCAAGTTCTCTTCTCAAATACTGGTTTCCTGCAGACTTCTGTTCTCCAGAAATCTTCTCCCTACTAGGTGGCCCAAAAGAGGGAGAGAAAAACAAAAAAAAATTCAATGGAAAATGCTCCTGGCTAGATGTATAGAGAGAAGAGGCCTAAAGGAACTTCCTACTTCTCCAAGTGAAGGCAAGAAACTGAGACATTTGAGACAGTCATTTATTTTAACATCTCCACCCATTGCCAGTACATTGTGAAGCTAGAGAAAGATTTTAAAAAAATGTAAAAAGAGGAGGTGGAGGAGGAGACCACGTTTGAAAGAGGAGGAGGAATAAACTAGTTGTAATATATCTTGAAGCACCAGGTGCCTATGAAGGAAAACATACATCCTATGTTTATAGGATATAAAATCACATATATCACAAAAAATCTTCACTTAAGAACAGTGAAGAGTGTTCAAGAGAATATTCCACTAATACATCATAAAAAAGTCAAGATATCATTAAAGTCCTCAACCTTCCCTTGCAATCTACAAATATGATTTTGCTTTCTCCACTGTATCTTATCCATATCAGCCACTCGCCACACACATACTTTCTCCTCTCCACCAGATTTTCTAGATGTGGGCAATATTGTACTGGTCCACACCGACGGATATAGCTAGCATATATATATATATATAGTGCTTATGTTAAGTCCTGTGTTTGATGTCTGCTGAGGGAGCCAATCATTTCTTTTTAAGTGGAAATAATTTGTAATGGTGTTTCGTTTTGGGAAATTAGTGTTTAATGTGTCCAGTGGTTTTATTTAGGTGATGTAATGAAGAAATACAGTGATACATTTTGTTTTTTCAATAAGTGATGTCTACTACTAGCATTAAAGTTGAATGTTTTGCATAAGAAAAAAGGGCAAAATATCAAGGAATATTTTCCTCTGTAAAAGTTAGAAATAATTCATTTAAAAATAGTACCAAAACACTCAACTGTCCTTTGAAACATTATTCTGTCAAACCTGGAGACTAAATTCAATAATCAAAGTATAAAACAGAGGGATTTTAGTCCAGTTTTAAGTGGAAACTGGAAATCATATTAACTTAGCTATATAGTTAAATACTGATACTTCCCTTAGAGCATTACCTATGCATACAACAAAAGTGAATTAATGCAAACATGTTAAAACAACTGCCATGTTGAGTGACAGAGTAATACAGAGAGGAAAGTATCATTAACCTGGGCCCCTTTTATGTATTATAGCATAATGTGCATACCCTAATAAAAATGGGACTGAAAACAGTGAAAATTGTTGAACTTCATGAATAACAACCATAGTCAACAGCAGAGTAATTTTCTGTCCCTCTTCCCCAATGGCACACCAGTGAGATACAACCTTAATCTCAAATGACCATCCCAAAGTGAAAAAGAATTGTTTATTCTCCATGTTGACTTAATCTTTGAAATATCTGCTCAGATTATTGTAGGAAAACTCTAGCTAGGAACATGGAATGAGAGAGGACATTTCATATGGACCAGAAGTTGAGTGCTTGGCTGGCAGGGGAGAGAAGTACATGCTTGGGGAGAAGACTAAATCAGCAATCAGATGAAAGCTGTCCACCAAACAGCCCGGGTAAAAATAATAAACAAGCATTTTTATTTATAGTGACTGGGAGAAAAGGGTGAAATCTAGAGTGATCTATTAGTACCAACTGGAATATGAACACTTGGTTTCTAGGAACTGGAATGAACATTTCACATGGCTGTCTGAACTAGATTTTTAAACTAAAGAATTAGAGGTAAACTGCTCTAGAACGTCTTATAAGAAATAAAGATGTGATGTTTTTTTCCTCCTGTATAATTCTACAAGGATTTCAACAGAGTTGTTCAGAATTTCTATTAAGTTAAAAAAATAGGAGAGAAAAATCCTTACTCATAAATTTTAATACCAGATAACACCAAGATCAAACCAAATAAGAATAATTTAAATGTTAATTAACTTGTTATCTTAAACAGTATACAAAAGTCACAAACATAACCAACACGCAACAAGAAACTGGAGCACACTAGCAAAGCTTGCTAAGATTTTTCCGTTTCGGAGACAGTTTTGTGAAGCGTTAAATAA
This sequence comes from Mesoclemmys tuberculata, assembly GCA_007922155.1. Lineage (NCBI taxonomy): Eukaryota > Metazoa > Chordata > Testudines > Chelidae > Mesoclemmys > Mesoclemmys tuberculata. The sequence goes on from ML675616.1 coordinate 22,133,974, forward strand.
ACATTTCATGTATACAAAATGTCAAACTTTATAATGAGTTTTTCAAGTATTTTTATGAATGCAAAATATCAACACATCTTTGAGTCTATAAATATCACTACTGGATATTAAGTTAAATAGCCTATTTCATAACAAAAAACTACACTAAAAGAACAATAAGGTTGCAAAGTTTAGGACTTAGAAGTGAAGAAATGACAAAGTTAAGGTTATATGTGCATGTCAGGGAAATTCCCACACAGGCAAATACATAAACATATTCTTTATAAAGCTAGTCAATCAACATGTGGGCTTTAACCGTGGTTTCTACAACTTTGATGGAATGCAGCTAGATCTTTTCTGCATTTAAGGCTAAATTATATTTCAGTTCCAGTTCATCTGCACCGATGCCCAACTGTCAGACACTGAAAATTTTTCTAATTTAGATACAGCTTGGAAGTAAAAATAGCAGTTACCCTAGAAATAGACTGTCAGCCAGGTACAAAGCACAAATGTGATATATTCTTACTGGTTTGTCCAATTCAAAAGAAAAATACAGCTGCACTCTGAACTAGCTGAATATTTTTATATGACCTTCAAGGCAACTCTTACTGAAGCAGTAAGTAGAAAACCTATTTGCCAAATACTTTCCATAGTATTTTCTTCTTGAAAAGATTTCTTGCTTTTATGACTATTTACATGAACAAAATGAAAGTAGAAGGCAAGATGAATGGAAGTGAACATGAAATAATGATTCTAAGGAAAGGACAGAGTGAGCAGAATAAGGACAACAGATTTAAAAAAAGCAGACTTTAACCAACAGAAAACTGGAAGGGTAAGGTCCCACGGAAGAAAATAAAGGGAAAAAGAAGTTCAGGAGAGTTGGCAATTTCACAAAGAAGTAATATTAATGGCACAAGAGTAAACTATCCCAATATGCAGAGAAGATAGAAAGAATAGCAAAAGACCAATATGGCTGCATCAGGGATTCTTTAATAATCTGAAAATCAAAAAGGAACCTTACAAGAAGCGGAAAGAGACAAATTGCTAAAGATGAAACAAAAGTATAGTGCAAGCAAACAGGGACAAAATGAATTACACTTCACAAAGGACCTATCCTTAAAAAGGGGAACGAAGAGGACCTAGAGAATTGTAGACCAGTCAGCCTAACTTCAATACCTGGAAAAACAATGGAACAAATTATCAAACGATCAATTTGTAAGCACCTAGAGCATAACTGAATGATCAATAATAACCAATATGGATTTGTCAACAAGTCATGCAAAACCAACCTAATTCCCTTATTTGACAGGGTTGCTGACCTACTGGATGGAAAGGAAGAAGCAGACATGATATACCTTGATTTTAGTAAGAAGTTTGACACAGTCCCACATCACATTCTCATTAACAAAGTACGCAAATGTGGTCTAGCTGAGCTTGCTGTGCAAGGTGAGTGCACAACTGGTTGAAAAATTATACTCAAAGAGTAGTATCCCTTCCAACTTTAATATTCTATGATTCTATGACTCTAAGTGGCTTGTACCATACTGAGGCTGTGCTGGACCAGGTTTGGGACTTGCCATTAATGAGCCAGTCATCCAAGTAAGAATAGATATGTACCCCTTCACACCGCAGGTAAGCAGTCACTACCGCCATGCACTTTGTGAAGACCCTTGGGGCAGATGAAAGGCCAAATGGCAGCACCATAAACAGATAAAGGTATTTGCCCACAACGAAATGGAGGAAACTCCTGCATCCATCAAAAATTGAAATGTGAAAATATGCATCTTTTAAGTCAAGGGCAGTAGTCACCTGTATTCCAAGAAGGGATGATGGAGGCCAGGGAGACCATGTGGAACTTCAACTTCTTGAGATACCTGTTGAGGCAATGCAGGTCTAGGGTAGGCATGAGGCCTCCTTTGGCCTTCAAGATGAAGAAATATTGAGAATAAAATCCCTTTCCCCTCATACCTTGAGGGACTTCTTCCACTGCCCCTATTCACAGAAGGGTTTTCACCTCCTGAACAAGAAGTTGCTTGAGAGAAGCGTCCCTGAAGAGGGATAGGGAAGAGAAGTCAGAAGCGGATATTGAAGAAAACTGCAGGATATATGCAGTTGATACAGTGTTGAGGACCCAATGGTCCAATGTTATCCCGGCCCATGAAGCACAGAAGGGAAACAGTCATTTGAGAAACAGGTGAGAAATTGGATCCTGTGGTCTAACTGGGACATTGTCCTAGGGCACACCCTCAAAATGACTGGCATGGGTCACCTTGATGACGTTATGAGGCCCAACTGGGTTATGGAAAAGGGAGGATTTGTGTGGCAGTATTTAAACTCTTTGGTCTGGTCTCTCCTGTTACAGAACCCTTGTTTCGACTGACCTGAGAACCTGTCCGGAGGTTGGGAGGGACAGAACTGTCTCCAGGAAGACTGGGCGGTATACAACCCCCGTGACTGCAAGGTGGCTTTGGGCATAGAATCTTTCAGGCCATGAAGCCTGGCATCCATTTTCTCTGAAAACAGACCATTGCTCTCAAAGGAAAGGTACTGCATCAACTGCTGCACTTCCTGGGACAAACCCAAGGACTGCAACAAGGAGCAACACTGCATTGACCCGCAGAGGCCACTGACCTGGCTGCTGAATCAGCAGCGTCCAGTGCCGACTGGTGAGAGGCTCTAACTACCATCTTCCCTTCCTTCACAATGGACACAAGCTCCTGCCCAATTTCTTGAAGCAGGAAGTCCCTGAATTTAGTAACTCAGTCCCAAATGTTGTAATTGTATCTGCCGAGGTTAGAGATCCTCAGTTGTAAAGTGGCTGTGGAATGGATCTTTCTTCCAAATGAATTCAGTTTCTTTGCGTCCTTATTTTTTGGTGTTGAGCTAGTTTGACCCTGCCTGTCCCTTTCGTTCACCATAGCCACCACCAGGGATCCCAGGGGTGGGTATAAGAACAAGTACTCATAGCCCTTAGCCAGGACATCATATTTTCAGCCCATATTGAAGTTGGTGGCAGGGAAGATGATGTCTGCCACAGGGCCTTCACCACCTTCAGCACCCCCCACATCATAAACAGGGAGCGTTATGCTAGCCGGTGCTATGGCAGCCAAAATATCAAACAGATGGTCCATAGGCTCTGAAAGCTTCACAGCCTTCAGGCCCAAGTTGGAGGCCACCATTTTAAAGATCTCCTGATGGGCTCAGAAATCGTCTGGTGGCATTGGGGGGCTGGGCCAGCAACAGCTTTGTTCAGTGACAATGAGGACAACTAAGCAACAGGATGAGGGAGTGGAACCTCCTCTTCCTCCACTGGAACTGCCTCTGCCAATGGGTCAATGGTGCTGGCACTGGGTTCCGATTCTGGGTCCAAATCCCCCATTGGGGCCATCAGAGCCGTGGGCTACTTCTCAGACACAGCTGCAGACAACTGGTAGGATAAGAACCCCAGGACCACTGGGAACCCCCACAGATTCCTATATGGCCATTGAGTCAGCCATTGATCTTGCAGCCAGAAACCTGCCACAGGGCCAACACACAACATTGGTATGCTCGATGAGCTGTGTTTTTGTGGGAGGTGGGTAGGCTCTCCTTCAGAATCCAGGAAGGAAAAATTGTCTTTTAGGGATCTTTGCAGTGCCTCTTCCTGATGCTGCCACAGGGTACCTGGGGGCAGTACTGCGGAGAGGGTGACCACCGGTGAGCATCCTTGGAGTGGTGCCATGTAAGTGGAGACCAGTGTGTGACTGAAGAGTGGTGCCACACAGGGGAAGTATAGGTGCCGTGTAGGTGGGGAGTGGTCTGAGACAGTGGCAAGCGGTGTGACATTGGGGATCAATACCAGGATCGGTGCCGAGTATCTGGCAACCAAAGGCTATGCCACCTTGATGAAAATGATAGGTACCGGGGTGATTGGGAATGACAGTACACAACTAGTGACTCTCGTTTTGGGACTGGGACTGTGCAGTCAGGGACCGGGATCAACAGTGCAGGGACTCTCTTCTCGGGGTAGGTAACTGGAAGTGTTTTAGACCAGTGCCGAGGTTCCAGGAAATGGTGTCGTTCAAATGGCCACGTGGCAGTCCCACTGCCAGTTTCTCCCGGAGGTGGGTGCCTGTACCAGTTCAGTCGCACCAACCCGAGTGCTCAGGGCTAGCGGCACTAGGAGGGCTGTAAGGTTCCTAGCCGCTTTAAATGCCTCCAAAGTAGACGGCATCATGTGGCGAGGGGCCCCCCTTCTGCTCCCAGTAGTCAGGGGTGGTTCTCTCAATAGACTTTCAACCCTGGGAATTGTTGTCTCCAGCTGCTCCTCTATAAGCAATTGGCCCGACAAGGGTCTTCTGCCCTTCCCCACCTTCTTATCCTTCTTTGGCATGAGGAAGTGCCCATGGTCCACTCTCTTCTTTTGCTGCTTCTCTGGCACCAAGGAAGGCAAAGGGTACTGCAAGGGGCTTAGTGCCAGTGGGGCACTGCACACCAATGTTGATGTACTCAGCACCAATTCCAAGTGGGATGTTTCGGAGGCCAGTCTGAGTGCTGCCTCCATCAACAGGGCTTTAAGGCAGATATCACTGTCCTTTTTGGTTCATTGTCGAAAGTCCTTACAAATTTTACACTTGTCCCTGACATGTCTCTCCTAAACACTTCAAACAAATCTTGTAAGGGTTGTTTAGTAGAAAGGGCTTATGACACAAGGAACCCGGCTTGAAGCCTGGGGAAAGGGGCATGCCCCGCCTGGGGGAGACATCCCTAAGGGGACCACTAATTCTAACTTACTTAACTAACAACCTAACTAAAACTATATACCACAAACAAAGACAAACTATGAATGAAGGCTCTTGCTATCACAAGAGAGAAAGCAGTGCCTGCAACCATCACCGGTGGAAAAGGAATTGCCCTCTCCAAGCGATGCTCAAATAGGTCCGTCAGAGATCACAGGATTTCATCCTTCCTGAGCATGTGGAAGATTTCTGATACTCCTAGCTTCTAACTTCCCCTCAGTTGGCAGCATAAATTCTGGCAAGCTGCTGCTATTATGTCTTAATTCCTAGCACAGTGAATGTGAATGAGAATGTATAAAGAGGACTGATGGTAAATAATTGTACTGGACACAGCGCAACACAGAAAATGACAGGTGTTATTAGGGATATATCAGGTTTGTTCAGTCCTCATGCCTACTGCCAACTTCAGCAAGGCAGAGTTAAGGCTATGTGGGGAGGAAGTCCACCACGACCACCACATACACAGTGGAAAAAAGGAGAAGAACCCGCTCAAAGATGCAGTCAAAGAGAGAATGAAAACAAGATGACAGTAAACAAAGCCCAATGAAAATGTCAAGAAGAAAAGGATGATTGAAATTGCCATAAAACATCAGAGTTCAGGAAGAATGACAGAATAAAGGTCCTGACATTTTGCAAGGAAAACATCCATAGAGACCTTAGTGAGTGCAATTTCAACAGAGTGGAGAGGGTAAGAGCTAGGCTGGAAGGGGTAGATGACATTGGAGGCAAAAAAGTCAATGAATGGTCTGTCCTTGTTCATATCCATTCATGAAAAATTTACTCAGCCTTCTATATATGAAAATTTATTTATAAAATTTGGAAATACACAGTGTAACTTCTATTTCTCTGCAAACACGGCAGTAAAGCTGAATTACAGATAAATTATTTCTGATTTAGCTATCACTTATATAATGTTAGAGGCTGAATCAGGGTTAATCTTTAATGGAAACAATTAGCTTGAATTTTCAGTTTTACTTTCAACAAACCGTTTCCCATACCGTGATTTATGCAACATGCTTTTAAAAATATTGTTACATGTCCATGTCCCGTGCAATATATTTTATGTTTAAAAATGTAGGTCTGAATCTCTTCCATGCACAAAGATAGGAGGAATAATAAACCAACTGATCACAGTACATACAGTATTTGCATTTCTTGCAGTACTTCATAATGTTGCTATGGCAACTGGCTCTAGTTTCTACTGTTATCACCAGCTGTCAATGTACATCATATGTAAGCAGAAAAATTGTTTAAGTAATATTTATATAATATGTAACAGAAGAAACTTACTAGGCTTCTGATTGTTAAAATTTACTGGAGACCTGAGGTCTGATTAAACTTGCTCATAGGTTTTTCATCTTGTTTCTGTCCGATCTCTAAATTAGCTTAACATTATTAATCTAAAAAAACATAGCATTGAAAATATATATATTTGCAAACCTTATAATCTTGTCTGTTTTATTTTTAGTCACAGAGATGAACAAGTGGAGCACTATGCAGGTGAATAAACTTGGGTTTGCCTTGCACTCTACTAGGACAAAACTGGACTTTTTATCATTAGAGAGGGAGACCACCTCTAAGCTTTATCTCAGATAAAAAGCACAATTAGAACCTAAAGATATTCTTGGAACAGAAAAGACCTCCCACTCTGACACACAGCCCTTGCATTATCTGAAATCTCAGTGAATTAATTGGATGACATCTAATTTCTTTTGTTCTTTTTCTCTCTCCCTTTTCTTTTTATAAGTGAACTGACTGCAGAAACCACTGCAGCTATAAACAAACAAATAAAAACGTACCTGTAATCCCTGTCCTCTGAATATACTATGTATAATGGATCAACACGCCTAGGCTTCAGCCTCAGGACTGAGGGCTAGAAGCAAAATTAACTCAAACTTTTGAAAAGTAATTCCCCACTGGGGTACAACCAACCGCAGACATTTTCAACTCCAACAAAACTATTTAAATTAAAGGACAACTGAAAAAGAGGGGTTAGAATAATAGAGTTTTTCATCCCTATCTAAAGTATTTGTGGACAGTGAGTGCTGTAAGATATTTTATTTAATATATAGATAGATATAATCTGGTCTCTATCAACCATTATTGCTCATTAAATTATTTTAGTCAATGCTGAAACATCTCATGGAGACATCTTTGGCTTAAACATCATTTGCATTGCGACATTTTGTTGAGAAAGACTCTCGTATTCTGATAGCTTGTTGGTTAGGGCAATCCCCTGGAAGATGAAGGTTCAAGTCCCTGCTCAGCCTGATTCAGAGTGATCTGAGCTGAAATATTCTATTCTGAATCAAGTAGAAAAGAGACTGGAATCTAGATCTCCTGCAATCCAGGCCAGTTCCCTAATTACCAGGCTATGGAGTGCAAAAGTCTAAGCCTCTTTCACCCACCCACCCACCCACCCTCCCTAACAGAAAATGTTTGAAAGTTGCTATGAAACAGAATTCTCATCCTCCAGATAGTTCTAATAGTACAGTACAGAGGATACTATCATGGGTATGCTCATTTTATATGAATAATCCCAACTGCTTCATTGCACTACTCACATGAGTTTGGTGAAAAGAACTTGGCCATATGGGTAGTAAAGACTAAGCTAAATATGAAAATATAGAATTGAATATATTTAAATACTGATAACCCCAGAAGTTATAGCTCTGTAATGATGCTCTTCTCATCTCCATGAAAAACAAGGAGCTGACCACTGGAGGCTATGATGCTCTATTTATATAACTGACTCTCCCAAGAGTTCTAATCCTAATTTGATTTCTCACTTAAAGAGTGTACTTTTGTTGTAATCTGTTTATCTATGGAGAATCAATAAATCAATCAATAACCCTAAAAGGAAATGCCCTTCATATGAACAAAATTATCTATTATTGGACCCAATTTGATAACTAAATTATATATGTGGAAAGAGATTAAAATATGAAAACATTTTTTCAAGGCGTATGTATTACTACACTTGAGTCAGTATTGGCAGATATTTTCCATGGTAGATGTGAAGCATCCTTTAAAAGATCATATACTTTTGCAAAACCATTTTTTAAATTTGGAAATCCCTTTGAGCAACACCACAGCCAAAAAAAAACTTCAATTTGTGTTATTTTTCTTGAAGAGAACACACAAGCTTGATTTATCTACCTAGAGCAGTATTAAAGGCAGTTACAGGAAGCAGGATCTCATCAGCCAATAAAGCATAGGCTGTTTAGAAGTTAAAACTGATATTTGCTTGTTCAACAAATTACTTTAAATCAGTAGAAATCATATATGATGTGTATAATGAATATGAGTTTAAAAATGTGATTGCAAGACCAATGTAAAATACTTGGATATAGTTATTCAATTCCATAATCCAGCATGCTTTAGTTTATTTTCTTATAACTAAGTTGGAGACCTGGCTTTTCTCATTTTTTTAATTTTGTATTTTTTATTTTTCAGTTGGTAACGATTTATTCAAGTAAAGACTCCAACAAAAGAGCAGCAGAGTGAAACCTTATCCAGTGATATAAAAATATACCTTTATAAGTTTCTGTACGGAGAAGAGACTGTTCTCAAAGTAGTACATTGTTTACAACTGAATTAAATTAGGGAAATAAATAATGTATATCTTGACAAAATGTGGATGCTTGGAAAATGCATACTGAAATAATTCTAAGTTTGAAAATAAACCAGTTAGGTAAGAAGTGGGAGCTTTACACATTATGTTAACTCTTCTGTCTAGTTCTCTACAAAGATTTTGTAATATTTGTAAAGCAATGCACAAAATGATATCTTTATATACTAGACATTGACAAAATATGTATTTTTTTCTGGTCAGAATCAAGATTTTAGGATCCTCTGGTAAAGCATCAAGACTGCTACGATTACAGACAACAGAGCAAGTTGAATGCATCCTGGCATCATAAATGAAAACTGAATGTTTATTTGAGAGTTAATATCTCATATTTAAAATGTTGTTTTGCATGTAAATTTCCTTAGAAAGTTTAGACAGAATAACTGACTTCGCAATCATTTTTCTGTTGTACTGTCCCTCCAGAATTGCAGAGTACCATCTTGCCAACTGACTTACATCGACTCCATTTGATCATCAAAACAATCTCTAATTGTGTTAAAAGATGGTAAAGCTGAAGGAAAGATAGTGATGCTCATTTTTAAGCCTTTATTTATTCTGATGATTTCACTGTCTCCACCTGCCTGGCAACCATCTCTGTAGGTCAGAGCAGAAACATACTGATGGGGCAGTGTAGGGAAGCATACCTATACAATGCCAACATGGTTCATTTTCTAACATCGTCAGAAGTGAAAATTATTAAACTCTCAAAAGATGGGCTTCCCTCATTAATGTGCCTATTTATATGCACTGTGGTAGCACCCAAAATTCCAAATAAAAGTAGAAGCCTGAAGTGCTAGAAGCTGCACAAACAATACTTTTCTCTTCGGAATAATATTTTTAAAGAACCACAAAAAAGTAGCATCTCTTCTGAGAGGCAAACTATGTTTTTTTCTGTTCTGAACATTTTCTAACTCTGCTAACAAAAAGAAAAGTATTTAGGGTAGGTAAGAAAGAAAAAAAAAAGACACACTGGCAATTAAATTTAACTCACTTTTTTTTTGCCAGGTTAAGATTATAATTAACAATCATAGTTTTTATCATCTCCACCCAAGGTTTGGACCAAAGAAGGACTTAATAATGAATCAGAAGAGTTTGTCTCAGCTATTAGTTATTTCAGGCACATGAAAGTTATCTATAAAAATTTCTTCTCCCCTTTAAGTACTTGCTCAATAGAAATAGTTCTGATTTTTTTTAAGCTTTTCTTCCTCCACTACTTATTTCCTGCATTTCCCACCCATAGTTTTGATATATTTGGTCATGCAATTAGTACTATTGAGAATCATGGGAAACTTTCTGTGGCAGTATTAAAGCTATACTTGCACAAAGAGCAATGTAGAAGTTTGCTGTGTTAAAGAACTTCAGTGGGAATAGCTAATATTTAAATTGCAAGTAAGTTACTATTTTTGCAATATATGAATTAATATTTAATTCACTCCATCTACTATGTACTAGTCACTCATCTAGAATTCAGTGTCTTTGCCATTACATACATATCTGGATTCTGCATGGGAGCAGATTGGAGTTTACAAATAAACTAATGATGAGGAAAGCTGTGATAAGGTACAGATGACATTGTTCACCAAGTATTGATCATCAGAAGCACTGTCCCCAAAAAGTGATCCATTGCTCTTTCAACAAAGAGCCCACATTCCAGCTATGGTATGGAAACAGGCAAACTGCAACAATCCCACACTACCCTCTCCAGAGAATATGAGTTGGACCAATCACAGTGGAGAACTGGTATCCAAGCTAATGTCACTGAAGCCAATCTCTGACAGTTGTGCAGAAATTTGTTACCTGTGGATGTGGCAAAGGGAGTCATATCACAATGCTGTAGCTGCAGAAATGACTTAATGGCACACACTGGGGCCTGTAAATGCATGGGGTATGTCAACACATGTAAGAACTCTTAAATTATCACTGACTAAATAATGTGCATGACATACAGTAACTGTCTGTAGTGGAATAAGAACCATAGAAATTACCAAATTTTCAAATGACATTTTGAACTCCAATTTAGAAGGTGAAATATTCAAGTCAGTTTGGTAATTTTTTTTATTTTTTTTTTAAGTTTCAGCACATTTAAATTATGAAAGATAACTTGTTTAACTACTTTTCCCTAAAAATTCCTCCTACATCTTATTTTATAGAAAATGTACCCAGTCTATAAAAGAAAAAAGTCTGCCTCATCCTTGGTAACTATTACAGGTTTGATTTTTAATTTAATGTTTCACAGTACTACGTGTTCTCTCTACATATCTTCATTTTGTTGATGGATCTTTGAATTCTCACCAAGATTTGTAAAGGTCTCTCTGCTTTGGGGCAACTAATTTTAATAACTGAATAATATTACACTGTTCCACTTTTGTTTTGCCTATTGTGTGATGGGGCTGACATATCATGAGTTTATATGATATATTATCAGTGTTACCCTAGTGCATTTGTATTATAACAATCAGGTCAACAGGAGTTAAAAAAAATAACATCTGCTACTTATGTAGATTCATACTGATAGAACTGAAAACAGATGATATCTTTAGTTAAAAACTGAGCAAGTACAACACTGTTCCTAGGGAACCATGAATGCTCTCAAAGCCAATTTATTCAGTCAATTACATTTAGGAAGAACACAGCAACAGTCTACAGTAAGAATTAAGTGCAAAAATGTAATTCTTAAAAATAATTTTCAAGAGTATTTAAAAGATTTACAGCAGCATTAGGGGTGCAACCATAGTAAAAAAAGACATGCCAAAATACACCTGCCCCACACAAAGCAACAGTTAATAGACATACAGATAGTAAAACAAACACTACAAAGAGAAGATTATTTTTAATACTTTTTCCCCTTAACCCACAGAAGCAATATGTACACTTTGCCCAACTCTTAGACTTGACATCAATTTTAGCATAGCTCTTTGTCCATCCAGCTACACTGAACTCATAACAAGATAAAACAAGCTTTAGCTTGTTGATGCCAAGATCACCTTTTTGCCCGATAGATCATAACCATCAAGCAGCAATAGACTTTTGGTCTGTTTCAAAAAAATTTTAAGGCCAGAGACCCAAGTAAGCAATACCTCATCTAGCAGTTTATCAAGAATGTGGCAGCAGGTTACTTGCCACAGAAACCTGAAAAGTCTGCTACTTACATGTAGAAAGTATGGAAGCAGACTTGAAGACATCCATCAACTATTTGTGGAATGATTCTATTCTTGAGTGCTATTTCTCTTTATTAATATCCTTTTCTTAGATATTTTAGACATATATTGAAGATATATTGCTGTTATGGAATACTGTCAAACTAGGCTGTTTTCTGAAGCTACTTTGTAAGTCTTCCTTTTGATAAAAGGGAAATTCAGCTGGATAATGTGCAAATTTAACAGATCATTGATGGCTGATTAAGTTGTCTTGATGCGGTATAGAATTCCCACATTGTGTTCTAACTAGGAAGTATAAAATATTATGCTCTTAAATATGGCAGGTTAGGTATGACTAACTATTTGGGGGTTAATGATTTTGGGAGGTTACAAAGCCATTCCCAATTAAATCTCATGGAGTGATTCTCTCATGTCTACTATTTAGATTTTAAATGTTTTATGGGACTGTAGGGTAAGGTGTTGTGTATTTTTCCTTTGTTCACTGTTAAAATGTTTTCATATGTACAGTACACAGAGTATCTTTTTATATGTGATAATTGTGGTTGCTATTTAGTTCTATTATGTATTAATTTTCTCTCTCTTTCCTAATATGAACACTGAAGCTGCTTATATTACTTTTCTGAGAAAACCTTCACTTGATATTTTATATATATTACTAGTATTGCTCTGGTGACAAGGAAAAGAGGACAGATTACAGAGGTGGCATACTGTTGATACTACTCAGATATATAGTAATTGGGAACATAACTGGGTATTTTTAATGGAATTCTTGTATTTATATCAAACTGCTAACACCACATACTGCATATATTTTAATACATCAAAGTAAAAGGTACGTTAGTAAAGAATATTTGAGAATATTATAAACTAAGGGTTTTGAAGTTAAAAATGCTTATTTTTAACTTCCGTTTTATTTGTTAGTATTTTCTCAAATCACTTTTCTAACTCTTCTTTGTCTGCTATAGTCATCCTGTGGGTGACTCACCTTCGCTCTGTCTCTTAACACCTTCTCTATGTCTCTTTCAAATCTCTGAGGCAGGAATTGCCTTTATAAATCTATTTTGTACAACACATCAAGATTATCTGTTCTTAATAAGAATTTGAAATACAAAAGTGATTTTCTACTTTAGAATTTCATTCACTTTTTTAATGTAAATTCAAAAGGCAATCTACAACTTGAACTGAAGAAAGCTGAAACAAAGATGGCCCTTAAAACTAATATTTCATGCTATGATGATGAAGTTGGCCCAGAGGAAAAGCACATCCTGATGGTTTTTAGAAATTTCTGTTTTACTTCAAAAGAAGGGAAGTTATTTAAGTCATGTTTTCCCATTTATGCCCCAGGAAACCTGGAGATATCAAATTAACTATAACATTCATAAATGAGCCTACACCAGGAAGCTATAGGCCTAATAATTCTTTGGAACCTACCTAGTTTTCCAGAGCCCGAGGATACTGAAAAGGATACTTCATATATTCCTGGCTGGTTTCATATGGCCCTCCCTATTTGAGTATTTATGCTTCTGTCCTGAACAC
>ML675616.1:22147065-22196255 GCA_007922155.1 Mesoclemmys tuberculata
TAAGTCCTGTCAATAAATGGAATATCTGATGCAGAGGCTATGACAAGAAAGAAGCCTCAAAACCAAGACTGTTGTTTTGAGACATTGCATTTAAAAACTCCATACAGATTTTATTCAGAAAACTTAAAAATTTAAAAGTTAGACTACAAAAAGGAAATCAAATTTATCATTATCTTTGTATATCAAACTAATACATGTTATTGAGTAGATAACTGAAGTGGTTCTTGTTGTGACAGGGTAAAAACATGTTTGTAAAATAAATGCCCCAAGTACATCTTGAGATAAGCTACAAACCCATGTGTGAGGGACTCATAGACAGCAAAAGAAAAAAAAACCCTTGACCAAGAAGTAAACCCAGGATAAAAGGAACTTCAAAGTGTAGCAGTTCCACATCCAGATATGGGAATTTGCAGTCGTTGCAACCATTAGCTTTGTAAGTCAGCAGTATATTTTTGAGTAGGGGGACTGCTGATAAAATGATAAAGTAAAGGATCAATCATTGGCTTAGTGGACGCATACGCTGGAGTAGATATAAATAGGTTTTCAGACCAAAGGCAATTCAGAGAGTCACGCATCAAGAAGGGGATGCACCAGAATCGCACCGCATAGAGGGTTTGATCAACCGTCTCGCCTCTCTCCAGCTTATCGCTCAAAGTAATAAGGTAGGGTGTTAGAGCTGATAACCCATGGGGCTCTGTTCCGTGGATGATTACCTGGGTGTGAATACGATAGAGGTTCCACCTGGATGAAAATATAGCATAAAAGTAAGGAGAACCTGGCCATGATATGTTTGTTTTTTTGCTGCAGCTGAGTTCATTCGTCTATGCGGTGAGTAGTAAGTGTGAATGTAAAACCAGTAATAATTCTACTTGTATTTCAGGGGTAACTGTCGCTGTAACTCTTCGGGTATCTGTCTTGTGTACATGTGTTATTGTAATTAGTTGTTTTTTAAGTTTCATTTGTGTATTAAGAATTTGTAAAAGAAAAAGGGAAGACAATTTCTGATAGTTAATTATTGGGGGTTTTCACCCTAATTTAGATTGGACATAGAATGTGTCTGAACCTAGTGACTCAATGGGCAGGCGGAGTGTATGGACAAAAAGGTCAACTCCTTTTTCCTCCAAACATGAGCCCCTGCAGCTCTGTTGCTCAGTAGAGCTCCTGTGACAGCAGGGGACTCCATCTGTGTTTGTCTGTTGCCTTTCCAACCCCCTCCTGCTAAATAAGCGTTCCGTTATTGGGTTCATTCACCTTGGCAGTATTGCGGGCTGAACTGAAGCGGTGCGGATCCCTCAATAAATCAAACCTAAGTTGTATAAGTATGTGTTTGTAAGTGTGGTTTGAGAATAAACGCCTTTAAAAATAAAGACAACAGATTGTAAAACTGACACAAAGCCATAAATCAATTAAAGTAAACCAGATAAGGGGCACTCTCTCCCCTCTCCAAGTTTCTCTCCGCCCGTCTAAGGCATGGAACATAGATGAACTAAAAAAAGTTTTTTAACTTTTTGTCACCTCAGTTCTACCAGATGAATTGCTTTTGATTTATACACAAAAAATAACTTTTATAGATAAGATCAGTGGTTTCTACGTAATAAAGAATATAGTTTTCATTTTATTCATGAATTATGAGCTTTTCTCAGTTCAGTTTCATTCTCTAGAGAGCTTTTTTTTTAAAAGAATTAAATAGATGGTCAAACCGCAAAGTAACATGAAATCTCAAAATTCTGGCATCCCAAGCAAATAAAGCACATTATGAAAATACATGTGCAAACAACTAGCTGTATGAGGTAATGCAACATGCAATAAAATGAAGCCTGCAGCTAAATCAAGCCAATGGAGATCACTTGGTACTAGGCATGCGGCACCAAGAAAAACAACTCAAAGCAGAAAATTTCTGAAAGCAGAACACTGGTAGGCAAAGCAAGGGTTATTTACTAAATACTTCTACTTCTGGCCAATACTAACAGAGAGAAACAGACAAGTAGGCAAGCCTGCTATTTATGGCTGGTTGTCAATTTTTCTTATGGATTGCACCTTCCTTATTATGATAACTGGAAGCTCAAAATCTTTATTAGAAATGTGGCATTAACGGGTCTTTGAAAACCTGAGATTTAGGAAAATAGAAAATGTATTTTCCCTGAACACTAAGTTCAGTGTGTGGCCTCTAGACTTTCAAGGGACTGAAAACATAGCTGAGACTGATCAACATGTGGTAACTAAATGCACAATAGTGAACCCTGAACCAGCCAATTAGCATGTAACAATTTAATTAAGTATATCTCAGATAGAAGCATGATACAAACTGAAAGATGGAGCTGCACAATGCTGGGGAGAGAGGCTTTACTGTCTATGTTCCCCACATCTCTCTCTCTCTCCATCACACACACACCTGAAAAAAAGTTACATTAGCCAAAAGAAAACCAAGGTAAGGCAAAATTTTCAAGTTTTTAAACCTGTTTGTCACTCATGAAAATGCATCATGGCCTCATGAATGCAATTATTATTATAATTTTTCACTAAAGATGATGCATAATGTTCTTACAGTGCATTAGTTTGTACATGAATGGATCTCTTATATTCCATTTTGCCCCTTTACAGGCTCTAATTATTGTAAATTTGCAAAATGCCACTCATCAACTCACCGGAGATGTCAGATCAAAGGGTCAATTTTCAATCATTTTGTGTGACTGTCACAGGGAACCACTTCTGACTGCAGAAGCTCTGTTCCTTTAGTGATTTATGCTTGGAAAAAGGAGAGCATGCCAACAGAGGTGGAAGTTGGGAGACCAGGAGGTGACTTTCTACTGCTCTTTCACCATCATCAGGGATGTAGATAGAGGGTATGATGGAAGGTTGCCAGCACTTCTAATTTCCCAAAACCAGCAGTCACATATTTCTCCTCCCTCACAAAAATAAAATGAAGTAAAATAGCAGCATATGCAAGAGAAGTTTCTAGATTATTTTTTCCAAAACTGGCAAAACTTTTGCATGGCTGAATTACTGAACCAATGATTCCATGACTGAAAGCATAAAATGAAGATCCTACTTTTGTCAAATTTGCCAAAAAGCAGTTTTACAGGTACAGGTTTTAAATTCTGAAATAATCAGATGTTTGTCTATCAAAACAAACTCTTGATTCTGCCCCCCACTCCCAAGCAATTATTTCAGTTAAATTATTTTAATCTTTTTTAAGATAATTAATGAGATGGAAATTTTTCCTCTCTTCTCTAATAGGAAGGATCAGCTCTGTAAACATGGATATAGACTCATAGACTCATAGGTCAGAAGGGACCAATATGATCATCTAGTCTGACCTCCCGCACAAGGCAGGCCACAAAACCCTACCCATACACATTTATAACAACCCCGAACCCATGACTGAGTTATTGAAATCCTCAAAAGTGAGATTTGAAGACCTCAAGCTGCAGGGAATCCACCAGCAAGCGACTCATGCCCCATGCTGCAGGGGAAGGCGAAAAACCTCCGTGGCCCCTGCCAATCCGCCCCGGAGGAAAATTCCTTCCCGACCCCAAATATGGCGATCAGCTAAACCCTGAGCATGTGGGCAAGACTCACCAGCCAGCACCCAAAAAGGAATTCTCTGCAGTAACTCAGTTCCCATCCCATCCAGCATTCCCACAGATATGCTGTCTAAACTGTCATAAGTGTTGCAAATGGTCCCATGTGATTTCCCAACTATAATATTCAAAAACTTTGCATACAGGATGGACATTAATCCTAGACTAATGTTGCAAATAAAGTTCTAGAAAGGATCTCATACTCTTGTACCAAAACCATCCAGTATCCCAACTTTAAAATTGTGTTATATCTAGATCACTCAAGTAGACCTAAAACGGTTTAGGAAGGCTTCATGAAGATTTTATCCCAAATCATTTATTTTATTCTTTATTTCATACATGTTCCACTGAGATTAATGTAAATAAATAATCACATCTGATTCATCCACAACATTAACACATTGGAAAAGAAAAAGTTACTTATTTAAAAGTATGTTTTTAGAGTGTATTGCGTCTGATGGGCTGCACTGTGAAGCTGAACCACTGCTGATTCAGAACCTTCTAGAATCAGGTGTGGACGAGTGTGTGACCTTTCCGTGCTCAGGGTAGCCCACTGATAATGCCAGGGTCAGGGCAGGCTGTAAAAGGAGAGCAAATTCTCCCAGCACTGGTGGGTGACACTCAAGTCAGACTTACCAACCAGCCACAAACAGTGCTTCTGATTCTCCCACACTGATTATCAAGAAGCCACTGTGCAAATACACACAGCCCCCTTTTCTGCATTTCAGTCTCTGGCTCCCAAACTGACACTAGGTCCAGTAAAGAGACCAGTTATTTAAACTCTATGCTCTTTACTAAAAGATTCCCTCTGATCCCAAAGGATCAGCCACAGTACCAGTTCACTGTAAGTTTGGGTCTTACCCAAAATACCACGCTGCCAGCCAATCCTTTAGTAACTAAAACTAAACAGAAAAGAGAAGTGTTAAAGGCTCAAAGCAATCAGATATGTACAAATGATTTGAAAGTCCATATATATTAGGTTTCTAGAACAATTGTGGAGTTGCAGGCTTGTATAGTTCCTCTGGTATACATCCAGTACCTGGATGGGTCTAAGTCCTTCAGTTCAGTTGCAAAGTGTGTTGATCCAGAGATGTGTCCGCAGCTGGACAGGAACACAGACAAAATGGTTTCTGTGGTTTGACCTTATATACCCTCTGCCTCTGGCCATGTGGCTTGTGGAACTTTACAGGAACCCGAATGGAGTCCAGAGTCACATGGGTCAATCCTGGTAACTCTTTAGGTATGCCTTTAGTTTCTTCCTAGGCCTTTGGCTTCTGTAAAGGACCTGATGGGCCATTAAGCGGGCTATTGTCCTGCGGCCTCTCTGTCTGGGGTGTGTCTTCTACAGCACAATTTGAAATACAGGTATATCAAAGATCTCCATAACTTCCTTCACACATATCACACATGAACACAAATATTATCTTCTTACTCAGCATATTATAACCTTTCTAACAGCACCTGACATGGCATGTCTCACATGAATCATTATGATTTTGACATATTAAGGTCAAATAACACAAATGCCCCCCTCCCAATCCAGTCCACATGACAGAGTGCTCCCTTATGGAGACAAAAGTTTGGGGTCAAAGATATACAGCAATGGTTCTCAGATGTTTTGTATTGGTGATCCCTGTCACATAGCAACACTCTGAGTGTGACTGCCTCACCTCTGTGGGAGTCTGCCCCTGGCCTCCATAGTCTCTCCACTCCTCCTTTGCCCCAACCCCTGTGGGCTCCCCACTCCTGCTTCACCCCTAACCCCTGCACCCCCCTCCTGTGCCCACCTGAGGAAACAGACCTGCATGCACGACGTGGCTGGTATTGCTGCTTGCTCCCATCTCGAACACTGCTCCTCCACACACCTCTAAGGGGCTGTAAGGAGGGGAGCGAGGAACAACACTGGGGCTGCCTGCATCCAGGTCACTTGGGCTGCGTAAAGGGAAGGCAGACAGCAGCAGCCTGCTCCTGATGCTTGCCTCACAACACTGCCCAGGTGGGGAAAGTGACTTGGATGCAAGGAGCCCTGGAGTTGCTTCTTGCTTTCCCTTCCTCCCCCCCCAGTCCTCTAAGGGGGCATGGAGGTATGTTGGGGGGGTAAGCAGTATCTGTATCACCGCTTTTCACCTCCCCCCACCACTCCCCCTTTCCCTCAAGCAGGGAGGTTCACAGCCCAGCCCTATGCCTGGCCAGGATCGGGGCTCACAGCTTGTGACCCCCACATAACCACGTCGCAAACTACTGAGGGGTTGCTATCCCCAGTTTGAGAACTAATGATACAGAGTGTATCATGAATCAAAGCATTTCTGATTCCTTTCCTCTAATTTAAAATGCGAAAAAGGACTCCTAAGAAGTGGGGAAAGGTGCGGTTGGGGGA
The DNA here is from genome assembly GCA_007922155.1 of Mesoclemmys tuberculata. NCBI lineage: Eukaryota > Metazoa > Chordata > Testudines > Chelidae > Mesoclemmys > Mesoclemmys tuberculata. The sequence continues at coordinate 22,153,024 of ML675616.1, forward strand.
GTACAGCGTAGATCTATGGAGACAATATATTTGAAAAACCAGTGAATGACTAATAAAAAAAAAAATTAACAAGAACTGCCTCTGCAGATCCCACTTTGACAGATTAATCAGATGTCCAACTCACAGAAAGAACACATTTTGTATAACTGCTCTCTCAAAACAAGCATTAAAATGGAATGCCAGATTAAAAAAAAAACTGCTGCAGGAATTTAGGACTAGAACACCAGTGACAGATTTGTAAGTCTGCTTTCAATCAACAAGAATGTGTCCTCAGTCCTTCCTGAATAAGAACAGTAGTCAAATCATGTGAATATAGTCTAGTTCACTTAGTCTTTACATACCCCCCTACTGACTTACCTCCAAAAAGCCACAGAAAAGTCTAGATTTTTTAAAAAGATTATTTCCTAACTCAAACGGCTCAAACCTCCCAGCTAATTTATGAAATTTTTGAAAGATGACAGTTAATTGATTAGTTTAAATGACATTCCATGACCACCTCACTGGAAGATAGAAATTGTGTGTGATAATGGAAGGACCACTTTATGAAAAAATGCACTCTCAAAATGTGTAGCTGAACCTTTCAGCAGATGTTATGTCAGCTAAATATGCAGTTTTCAATGACAGATAAATGGTATACATTTCAATAAACGAACGATGCACAATATGGCTAGCAGACGCACTTTCAGTTAAACTGCCTAAATTATATCAAGACAACGTAATATCAGACTGTTAAGGAGATGATACTGTCCTCATAGTATCTACCAGCACGAAATAAAGAAACAGATTTTAAGATGCTTAAAGAAAACTTTGTTTGGTAGCATTCTATCTGGAAAGAAAACACTTCTCTTCAGGGTACCCACTTCTCTATTGTTTATCTGAATGATTCCTCTCTGGTTCTGTCTGTTGCATAACTAAGTGTGCACTATGTAAATCAATTAAGGGGTGGGGTATGACTGGTTAAAGAACTCTTTTGTAATGGACTAGAATTGGTGTTTTGTAGTACTTCAGTTAAAAATGATTGTTTATGGTACAGCTAAGCAGGACCCAAGTTTTAACTATATAAACTGTGGTCTAAAAGAAAGTTCTTTGGAACCTAACTCCAGGACACAGACCAAGATCAGAGCTGCCAGACCGCAACACCCTGCCAATTGTATTTATAGAAACTGGAGTCCCCAGATGATCTAATTCTGATTGGGCACCAGACGTTTGTCTGCCTTTTTGGAAGCGGTGAGCATTGTATGCTTAGCGTCTATATTTTGTTTTGGTAATTGTTAATAAATAGAGAATAAGGATATTACTGTGTAAGGCTCCTTCACTGGTAAAAGTTCCTGCAAACCCACAGAGAATTACATCTGAAGCCCTACGAATTGGAAAAGGGTGGATACTTCAATTAACCAGGTTATGCCCGGAGCCCTATGGCCTGTGAATGCGTGACCCAGAGCCCTAGAGTGTGAATTGGGTAAGAATGGGTGCCTTTCCCATGGAGCCCCATGGATTGGGAAAGGGTGGGGTGCCGTAACGGGGTTATGTCTTGAGCCCTACCAATTGGGGTAAAGATGAGGTGTTCTAATGTGCAGTTTACACCCTTTTAATCACCTCTTTTTCAAACTAAGCATACCAGATTCCTTCAGCCTTTGCTCATGTGGCTTGCATTCCAACATTTTGATCATTTTTGTAACTCACGTTTGGATCCTTTCCAGTTTTTCTACCTCTTTTCTATACATTGGTGACCAAAACTGGACGCAGTACTCCAGCTGAGGCTAACCAGCACTAGGTAGAGCGGTACTATCACCTCCTGCAACTTGCATACTATACCTCTGTTAATGAAACCCAAATTGCATTTGCTTTTTTGCAACACATGCCGTGGTATACCAGGCGCCAGCGGCCCTATGCCCCCTCAGTTCCTTCTTGCCGTCAACTCTGACAGCGGGGACGAGTAATGATATGGACATGAGCAGCACAGCCCAAAGAACAAACACTTAGAAGGTAAGTAACCATCTTTTCTTCTTTGAGTGCTTGCTCATGTCAATTCTATTCTAGGTGACTCACAAGCAGCACCTTGGAAGCATGTTCCAAGTTAACAGATGAGCCATTTGCAGCAGCGCTCTGCTAAAGCTGGCATCGTCCCGCAATTGCTGAATGATGGCACAGTGGGACGTGAAAGCGTGCACCAATGACCACATAGCAGCCCTACAGATGTCCTGCACAGCTACCTGCGCCAGAAAGGCCGCCAAAGCACACACTCTGATGGAATGGCCTGTGACAACCCCTGGCAGAGGCACATTCACCTGCTTGTAACAAAACTTGATGCAGCAATTTACCCAAGAGGAAATGTGCTAGGAGGAGACAGATAAGCCTTTCATACTATCCACCACCTCGACAAAAAGTTGTGTGTTCTTCCAGAATGACTTAGTGCATTCAACATAGAATGCTAAGGCACACCTAACATCAAAAATGTGCCAACTCCATTCCTTTTCCAAGCCATGCGGAGGAATATATCCTGGTTGTAGTGAAATTGAGACACTACCTTTGGTAAGAAAGGAGGATGAAGCTGCAACTGAACCTCGTCCTTATAGAAGATCGTGTATGGTGGTCCTGAGGTAAGTGCCCTAATCTCAGAAACTCTTCTTGCTGAGGTTATCGCTACTAGGAAGGATAGCTTCCAGGAAAGCAACAGTAACGGACAGGTAGCCAAAGGCTCAAAGGAAGGCCGCGTGAGCCTAGACAGATCCCAAGGGGATAGCGGGTCTCTAACTTGAGGGCAGAGCCTCTCTACTTCTTTCAGGAACCTAACCATCATAGAGTGGGGAAAAAATGCTTTCCCATCTCTCAGAGGGTGAAATGCTGAGATAACCACCAGATGAACCGTCAACAAAGCAATAGCTAGGCCTTGGAACTTAAGGTGCTGTAAGTAATCTAGAATAGCCTGAACCAATGACGATTCAGGAGAAATTTCTTGGGACGCTGCCCAGCAGGTGAACCTTCTCCAATAGGCAAGGTATGATGCTCCAGTGGAAGGCTTTCTGCTGCCCATCAGAATCTGCTGAACCTGTGACAAACATGCCTGTTCTTCAGGGTTCAGCCATACAGTCTCCACACTGACAGGTGCAGAGACTCCAGATGTGGGTGCAGGAGTCAACCCCGGTCCTGAAAGAGGAGACTGTGCCACCGGGGCAACTCTAGCCATGGGGCGACTGACAGTTCCAGCAGCATGCGGAACAAAGGCTAGCGGGGTCATGCTAGTGCGATCAGGATAATATTCGCCCTGTCCCTTTTGATCGTCAGCAGGACTCTGTGTATTAAAGGAATACTGATACTCTCTAGGCGAGAGTTACTGCACTAGTGACCAGGTTCTGTGCCATGGGGGGGAGCAGGAAGAGTGCCAACTCCTATCCAGAAAGTGCCTGCACAATGATGAGTGGGATCAGTACTGCCCCTCTGAATGCAAAGCCCTCAGTGCTCGAGACCGAGACCAGTGCCACTCTGGCAATGGAGATCATCTCTGTCGATGGCACTTGGCCAACGTTGAACCCCCTGGAGACGGGAACTGGGAATGCACTCTCGGGAATGTGTGCTGCGATGAAGACTTCCTGAGTGGCGACTTGGTCCAAGGGGATGTATGCTGCTGATCAGGGGAGCAGTGCAGCCATTGAGAAGCACCCAACGTGGGCTTCCCCCTTGAGACTGGAGCCTTCTCTTTTGCCGGCGCCAGGAGACATTTAGGAGTAGGATGCAAAGGCAGGGCCATCAGGTCCCTCACTGTCGGAAACACCTCTGGCGTCAATGGCACTGTGAGCTGAAGAGGCCCCTTTCCACTCCCAGGAGTCAGAGGTAGCTCCCAGTGGGCCTGCACTCCTGTGTGGCGAGTTCCTCTCCTGTTGCCCTTCAGCCAGTCAGTCCAGTGTGGGTCCCACACTCGACCCCGGATCCCTGGTCTTCAGTGCAGGGGAGCGGCCCCTGTCAGATCGCTGTTTCCTCTGCCACAGTGGGTGCTATGCGATGCTCAGTACCAAAGTAAAGCAGGATGGCTCAGAGGCTGGTCTCACCACTGCCTCCATCAATAAGGCCTTCAGGTGGATTTCTCTCTCCTTTTGAGTCCACGGCTTGAACGCCTTACAGATCTTGCACTTCTCCTTCCTATGCGCCTCCCCCAGACATTTTAGACAACTATCATGGGGGTCACTAAGAGAGAAGGGCTTGCTGCAGGAGAGGCAGGGCTTGAGACCAGGGCATGCCCCTCTGCAAGGTAAAGGTCCCTGTAGGGACTGCACTTAACTACTAACTATTTACTTAATTAACAAAAAACACAATCTAGCTAACACTACTTAAGGGAATAATGGGAGCACTTGCAATAGCAAGCAGTGCAGTTCCAGCAACCTTCACGGGCGGAAAGAAGGAACTGAGGGGGCATAGGGCCAGTGGCACCTGATATACTGTTGCATGTCTGTGGGACTCCAGAGGGCACCAGAATCAGCCGTATGGATACCGCTAAGGAGAAAAAAATACGATAACCGTGTACGGAGGTGCGCACACACCCAGAATGGAATCGACCTGAGCAAGCACTCAAAGAAGTGATACTACCATAAAAAAAGTTGTCTGCCACCTCCCATTGTTTTAAATGAGATTGAAGCCATGCCATAACCAAAATGATTACCCCTCTATGGTTCAGGGGGCTAGAAAACACACAGGGGCTGTGAGCACCAGCACAGACCCCCAGTGGTCGATGGGGAGAGTAAGGAGGAGCAGAGCAATAGTGGGATTCAGGAGGCAGACTTAGTGGTTGCAGGAGGGTAACATGAGAACAATGCAGAGGATAGTGATGGGAGTACAAGATGGAGGGGATAGAATGGCAGCCTTGGGGTAGTGATACATAAGGGGAGCCACTTTCAAGCTGTCAGAGAAAGGTAATGTTCAGCTGTGTTGTCAACTCTCATGAACTGATCACGGGTTCTAAGATATTGGTGCCAGCAGGAGAAGCTGTTGCAATAATTCGAGAAGCTCTTCTGATTCCATGATTTTCAAGACAGGCACACAGACAGAGCTCTGCATGAGAGCCCTGAGGCAGAGGACAAAGACCTGCCCTGACACTGAACTCTGCTTTTATGTATGGCCCTATAGCAGACAGAAGGTACTGGGGAAGCAAGAGGCAGGGGAAGAAGTTGGAGAAATGGTGCTGCTAGGACTTGGGCAGAAGATGACTCCAGGCAGCAGGAGGCAAGACAGTGTTGCTACTGGGTCAAGACAGAAACAGAAAATGGACAGCAGGTCCCCAGCTTAGGGGTTGAGGAGATGGGAAGTGAAGTCTCCATATAAGCAGCAACAGAGAGGCATCCATTTTTATGTGCACTAAAGGTTGACTTTTCAACCTGAAATTATCATGCACAAACATTTGCAGAGAAATAGAAAGCAGTTAAAGTCCAAAGACAAACTATGGTGGAATCATACTTTAGCAATAATTATGTTATTGGTACGATGGTATAGCGAGATTGGTGACACATACTTTGGTAATAAGTTTTACACTGAATTCAAAACTGAGGTGTCAGATACTCAAGTAATCAAGCATATGTCTGCCACAAAATGAAAATGGTTATATGCTTTCAACATTAATGAAATATATGAGTCAACATTTTGTGAAATCAGAGAGAAACATCCAAAGTAATTTAACAAACAACCAGGAAGGAGGGGAGCATATTTGAGTTAGGTAATATGAGCCAAAATTGTCACATGTATGTACATTGCAATTTGACAGTTTTGTTTTGCATTTATATTCATTCTATGTTTGTTGCCTAATATTTTCGTCCAACAGTCACCGTCACTTCAAAAGACTTTATGAATTGCACCCACACAATAGCACAGGCATGCGGTTAGTAATGCAATAAAACGGAAATTACTTATCATTTGTAACCGTAATTCTTAAAGATCTGTGGTCCCTATCTATATCCCACTGTGGGCATGTGCTCCATGTACCTCAGCCCAGAGAATTCTAGTAAGTAATGTCCGTGATGATTCGCACTTGTGCTTTTGCTCTCCTTATCCTCCATGCCAAGGGGTGGAGCAGACTAATGCCTCTCCAGGTCCCCCCTCTTACTGTGATTCAGAGATAAGCCAAAGTAGAGGGGAAGGAGGGCAGGTAGTAGAATACATACAGGGACCACACATCTCAAAGAACTCCAGTAATAAAGGGTAAAAGTAACATCCCTTTCTCTTATGTATATTTCATTTGTGGTGAGAGACAACCAGTTCTCAAAGAGGAAGGTGCAAGAATGCAGGTAGTGTGGTTGCAGAGCCTCTGTCTCAAAGGATGTATCAGTGGAGGAAACTTGGATCCAAGTGTAATATCTTGTGAATGTATGAGTGGAACTCCATGTTACAGTCTCGCAAGTTGTGGGGTGGTTTGGGGCCAGACGCTGACTGCTGGGCAAACCCTGGTCTTGGCTGGCTTCCAGATGACCTTGCAGGTGCTGTTCTGGGAACAGCGAAGCATGGAGTGTTTATGGGAACTGCGAAGTGCTTCTCTGATTACGGCCTCCCCCCGTGCTTGTTGGCCAGTCCTAGCCGATCAGATTAGGGTGTGTGAGAAAGCTCTCACTGCTGTGAGAGCTTGTTTACTGCTGTAAGAACTGCATGTGGAAGGGGATGTTGGGATAAGCTATAAGAGAAGGTGCTTGCAGCACAATAAAGAAGAACCCTGCTTTCAGCCACCATGGTGTCTTGTGAATAATTGTAACGGGGAAACCCAACAGCAAGTATCAAGCAGAGATTCTTCTTGAAGTGATATTACTGAGACTGCCTATGGTTTCATACAGTGGGACCATAACCAGTGTAGAGGAGGAAAGTATGCCACCTGGAAAGTAGGATATAGACAGAGATCCTCTGGGAATAAATAACTTGACTTTGGTCTGCTATGAAAGGCACTGCCTAGACTTTCTGATCTGTTTTGTTCTCTGTAACTAAAATGCCAAAGCTCATCTCAGATCAAGAAATGAAGTCTCTCCTCTATACTGGAAGTTTGGGGCTTCAGGATGAACATAGGTAAGTAGATAGTCTGGTTTATATGGAATTCCAAACTACGTTAGGAGTGAACGTCAGATAGAGTTGTAATGAGATTTTCTCATCAAATACTGTGTAAGGTGTGTGAAGGGGCATGCCATTAGGTCACCTGGTTCACCTACTCATCTGGCTGCAGTGATGACAACAAAAAAGGCAATCTTCATAGACAGGTGAAGCATTGAACAAATAAGCCAAGGTTCTAAAGATGGCTTGGTAAGTGTTCAAAGTACTAAATTAAGGTCCCATTGAAAGGCTAGTCTTCTTACTGGTGGGAAAGTTCTAATTAAGCCCTTTAAAGGGGAGTTCATTGGGTATTGTAACAGGGTAAGGGGGGGGCAGGTAGATGTTCTCTGCCCTCGTGGGTCCTGTGCTCTTACGGCCCGGCCGGTGGTGCAGCTGGGGGAAGGTGAGCTGGAGGGGTAGGGGAAGACGGGGCCCGCTCTGCCCCAAGTTCTGCTACCTTCCCTTGGGTCAGTCTGTGGTCTGCTCCCTGCTTCCCCAGCTGGGTCCTCTGCCTCCGGTGTTGTGGCAGCAACCGTGGAAGCTCCAAGCTCCTACAGACTGCAGGCTGCCAGCTCCCAAACTGCCAACTCCAAGCTGCAGGCTTTCAAACTGCAAACTCCAACCTGTAAACTCCAACCTCTGCACTCCAAACCTCCTCACTCCACAACTGCCTGCCTGAACTGAAAGCTTTTAACAGCTGGGGCAATCTCCTTGATAGGCCCCAGGTGGCCTAATTATCTTAAAGCAGCCCCAGCTGGATCACCCAGGGAATAAGGCTTTGCTGAGCCTGGGGCTAATATACATGCCTTCTAGCACCCTTGCATAGCCATCTGACCTGGCCCTGTCACAGTATATAAAGAAAGAGTGGCCATCCAATGGAAGGTGACGCACACTGAATGCCACCAGGAGAACCGGTATCAAGCTAAGGGAAAACCTGTTTGTCTTGAGGGTAAGGAGGTAAACCAAAATATCAGGAATACCCATTGTCTCAAAAGTCATACAGAGCTGCTGGACCAATAGAGATACACTTCCACTTAGCTAAATTACATTTTTGTGGGGAGTCCTTTCTGCTATTACTAAGAAAGGGTGATGTGGTTCTTGATACACCAGTCCCATAAACTGACTGCTTTTATACATAAGGAAATGGATCTTGCTTCTCCCTGTTTATGCAGAATACAGTTGTCATACTGTCTGACATTATGAGAATGTGCTGACATTGGATTAATTATAAGAATGCCCTGCATGCTTTTTGGACTGCTCTGAATATCAAGATATGTATGTGCACCCGGGTTTTCCAGGGCATCCAAGTGCCCTGTGCTGTGTGACCATCCATGTGAACCCTCAACTAACAAAGAGTTGTCTGTGATTATTTTCCTGATGGATGTGTGAGATAGTAAAGGAATGCCCAAGCACACTTTCCACCAAGTCAGAGACACCTACGTCTTGATGGTGATTGTCTTGACAGTGCTATTAACTCAGTATATATACTGTTCAAAGCCAAGCTTGCAGGCAGCAGAGGTGGAGTCTGGCGAATGGCATTATGTAAGTATATGACACACAACCCAGGAGAGTAAGGCAAATTCAGATCGATGCCCAAGTACTGTGCATAACCTGATCTATCAGTTTGATCCAGGGCTTGGCTTGGCCACTCCTATTAAATCTATAGTCTGGGCCAAAGTCAGAATAGTTGTTTCCTTGTTCACAGAGAGTCTAAGGATAATAGGAGATGGAGCAGTGATGAGGTTAATGCTAGGACTTTTGCATATGTTCTGCCTGTAAGAAGACAGTCATCTAGATATGGGAAGATGGTGAAATTGCCCCACCTGAGTTGTGCTGCTGCTTTGGAAAATACTTTTGTGAAGACCCTGGGTGCAGTTGCTGGACTGAACTGGAGTATCCTGTACTGACAGTGCTTTGGACCCACCACAAACCTGAAAAATCTTTTGTGGGAAGGATGAATATCGACATAAAAGTATGCATCTTTCACATTTGAGAGTGGTGAACCATGTCTTTTTCTAAAGATGGTACTACTGATGCCAATGTAACCATGCAGAATTATAGCTTATGAATAAAGACCCTGAGTCACTGCTGGTTAAGGATGGGTCTCTCCACCCTCATGTCTTTTGGGGGACAAGAAAATATTTGGAATATAACCCTGTTCCTTCATGTTGAAGGAGGTATCAGTTCCATTGCTCCACACTGGAGAAGGGATTCTACCTTCAAAAGAAGGATCTCTTCATGAGATTGGTCCCTAGAGAGGAACAGGAACACAGGTGTTAAGGAGGTGGGTAGAGACACTTGATGGTATATCCGGAATGAATGACATCCAGCACACACATGCCAGTTGTTATTACCCTCCAGTTGTGAGAAAATTGTGCTGGGAGTGCACCACAGTGAATTCCAGAATTGAGTAGAGATGGCATCAACATTGGTTTGCCTCTCCTAACTGTCCTGTCAAAAGTCAAAAGGTGAGGCTGGGTAACTGCAGCAGAGGTGGATAGGGCCGTGTATCTTGATTTTTGCTCCTTTTGTTGTTTTCAAGGTGGTTCATAAAAACACTGGTGATAAAAGGGATGTGATAATGTCTCGGCCTGCCAGATTGCTTATGGTACTTCCTCTGTTGTATTCCGCTGGTGTATATATACACAGGGAGTAGAGGCTTGCCCCGGAGTCTTTTAGTGAATGCAAAGACTCATCTGTCTTCTGGTCGAAAAGAGATTTCATTGAAGGCAAGTTCTGAACAGTGTTCTGTATCTCTCAAGGGAACCCCAAAGACTGGCCAAGATTTCTGACATATCACTATAACAGTCATCATGGCTTGCCAAGCAGTATCAGCACTGTCAACTGCATCTTGCATCAAGGTTGTTACCACTAATCTGCCCTCATCAATAAGGACTTGAAAATGAGCCATATCCTCCTGGGTAATATGTCTTTAAAGTCCAAGAACATAGAATAATTCAAAAAGATCATATTTTGCCAGGAGGCCCTGATGGTTGGAAATTCTAAACTGGAAGCTGGGGAAAGTAAACGTCTTCCTCCCCATAAGGTCTGAACACTTGGACTCCTTATCCACAGGGGATGGCCCATCAGTGCTGTTGTCTGGACCTTTCCATGGCTGCTTGGACAACTAGGGAGTTCAGGGCAGGCTGGGAGAACACGAACACCACTCCCCTTAGCTGGGGCAAAGAACCGCTTTTCTGCCCTTTTAGGGATAGGGGCATAGGCAGACAGTGTGCACCATTCAATTCCTATTGGTTCTACCATGATCTTGTTCACTGGGAGTACTAGTTGGCTAGATCCCGTAAGCTGGAGGATGTCCAGAAGCTTGTGTGATGAGTCCTGGACCTCCTCTAAGGGGATTTTTTGAAGCAGTTCTTGGAACTATCTGAGGTCATCCGGAGAAGACAGTGAGGCTGGAGCAGCCACCTCATCAGACAAGGAAGATGATATACCTGTCAATACTGATGGTACCAGCATACATACTTCATCTCCCTCCTCCATAGGCTCAGATGGCTCCGACTGGCCTTTTGGAGAGGAAGAGTGATAAGCCTCCCTATTGTACCGCATAGACTCTGGATACTGTGTGTACAGATTCCATGGCCCCAGTAAAGCCAATATGAGGGTGTGAAAGTAGGTTGTGGTGGTTGCCAAGGCATCAGTACCATTAGTAGTGAGGAAAGGGTCCTTCAATTGGACAGATGAGGCTGACAGTAGGAAACTCTTGATCCCCTGTCTCTACTGAACCATCTCAGGTGAAGAGAAATATGGTTCCACCAGTACTTCCAACTCTCCCAGTGATGAGAAGGGTGAATCTGGTTCCATCATTGATGCTATCATTGACTAGTGGATGGAATGGGAGATGGGCTTCTCCCTGTTGTTAGAATCTCCTTGGTGAGAGTCAGTCCTGACAAAAGGGGAGATTACAGCTTCAGGAGAATTAAAATATTCTCTAGAGTGATGTAGGATACTGGAGTTTTAGGAGGCTGCATCTCATCGCCTTGCACAACCAGAGTCAGAGTAAAAGGACACTTAGCAGTCATTGGTTCCTTATGGGGCTGAGAGTATACCACTATTGGAGAAGATTCCAACTGCACGGTCATTATGGTACTAATAGTTCAAAGTCCTTTGACTCCTGATGCTTTATGTCAGTTCATACATGGTCAGTGTCTATGATGATGTGGGAAGTGGTACTGAGGAAGCCTTGTTCCTACAAACCTTCTGATCACGGCCTCAAGACTCAGGAGACGCTCCTGTGTGCAAAGACTCACCTGACCTGCATGAGGTCAGGGAGGGAGACCTTCTCTTAGGAAATAAAATAGGGGACCTGTTTTTATGCTTGCATGTGTGCCTCTTACTCTCATAAAAAGGCCCAGATAAAGCAGGAAAAATAATCATACCCACTCCATACTTTAGGTGTATCTAAAGCCAGAGTTCTCGCACCTGCTGCATTTGGCTAGGAAAGCAGTGTCAGATACCGCACTTAGTGGAGATATGAGCTTTTCCGAGGCAGTAGGAGCAGTGTTGGTTGTCGATTCTGACCAAAAAGGAGCAAGGGCAGGAGATGCAATGCTTAAAGCCCAGAAGTCTGGACAATCTCAGTTCTGAGCTGGGGGACCGTAGGATTCTCCAGAGTATGGATTCTAACCAACTACTACCTGAACTTATAAAAACTACCAACAACAGCAACAAACTATATTAAAACTTTGAAATGTATACAGGAATAAACGTCTAAAAACGATCAGTTCTAGACATAGGAGATTCAATGTCAGGCTACATGGTGATAACACAGAACTGGAGAGGCATCAGTCCACACTGTCCCTTATATTCTCAGCACAGAAAATGAGTACAAGGGTGTAATAATGGACCAATGGACACTACCTATTAGAATTCTCTGTTATGAGGTGCACGGAGCCCATAGGTACCCACAGTAGAATACACATAGGGACCAACACTTGAAGAACAAATTAAATATGTAATAACATATGTAATAAACTGCGTACCTTGATACAGTATGTAAAAGGTGAGTAAATATTGAAAGGCTTTGCAGTTTCTTGTCATCTCCATTTTTTGCACTGTCTGTATCTTATCTATGATACCACTATTTACATATTATACACCTTGAAATCTATCTTGCACTTGCTTGCCTTGGGATGGTTCTTGTGGCCAAACATAAAGGGGTTCCATAAAAGGATAAAAGTAGGACTGTGTCCTTTTTAAAATTCTTTTTAATGTATAGAAGTCTGGAAGTTTTCATTTTGGTATCTAAATATTTTTCCTGCTTTTTTTTTATTAGACATGTAAGAGAGGGTTATTCACCATGTGCAGTAACTAAGGTTCTTCAAGATGTGTCCCCCTGTAGGTGCTCCACTCCAGGTTTGGAACATCCTCACGTCATCAATCAGAGATTTTGACAGCAGTGCCCATCTGGGTCGCACATGAACCATCCCTATCTCACGGGGCCCATTGGCCCCCTTTTCAGCATGCTCAACCTGAGCCCCTCTGTTCCTTCTCTACCATAGAGCTATAATGTTTGACTCTGACATAGAGGTGAAGGAAGATGGGTAGTGGAGCACCCACAGGGGAACACATCTCAAAGAATCTCAGTTACTGCATAAGGTGAGTAACCTTCTCTTCTTCTTCAAGGAGTGTACCTGTGGGTGCTCCACTCCAGGTGATTCTTGAGCAGTGCCCTAAGTTCAAGGAGGGAACTTCAGAGTTGTTAGGTTGAATGGAAGAGAGTACTGAGAGTCCGATTGCTGCATCATATCTTGATGCCTGATTGATGGCATAGTGTTTTATGAAAGTGTGGGCTGAGGCCCAGGTAGCTGCTTTGCATATTTCAGTAATTGGAACGTTATGCAAGAAGGCTGTGGATGTAGCGATTAACCTGGTTGAATGTGTCTTGACCCTCTGTGGTGGTGGTATCTCTGACTGTGTGTAGCATGTGTGGATGCAGGTGGAAATCCACTTTGAAAGTCTTTGTGTGGATATAGTGTTGCCTTTGGAACATTCTGTAATTGATACGAAAAGTTTTGGAGATTTCCTGAAAGGTTTTGTTCTTTCTAAGTAAAACGCAATGGCTCGTCTGACGTCCAGCATATGGAGGGCCGCATCCTGTGCATTAGAGTGTGGTTTTGGGTAAAAGGTAGGTAAATGAATGTTTTGGGTAAGGTGGAATGATGATGTTACTTTGGGGAAGAACTTAGGATGAGGTCGTAGCGTCACCTTATCTTTGTGAAATACTGTATACGGTAGGTGGGGTATAAATGCTCCGAGTTCAGTCACATGGTGTACCAATGTGATTGCGACAAAAAATGCTACATTCATGTACATGTGCATTAACAAACAAGTCGCTAAAGGCTCGAATGGTGGCATGATGATGGTCCTGAGAGCTAAGTTGAGGTCCTAAGGACATATGTTTGGGTACATGTTTTGTATTCCAGTCATGAAGCATTTGACAATTGGATGCGTAAAAATTGTGGTATCATCTGAGATCATGAAAGGTTTAGAGCTAATCGCTAATCCAGATTTTCTTATTTCCAGGAGGTAGTCTAATATAGTGGGGACTAACGCTGTTAGCGCGTTGACCTGCTTCTGATGACACCATAAGGAAAATTTACGCCATTTCTGTAGGTACTCTTTTCTTGTGGCAGGTTTTCTACTATTTAGCTAAATATTCCTTATTGGTTCTGAACACTGTAGTTCAGCCTGTTGGAACCAGTTAGGAACCATGCTGTGAGATGTAAATAATTCAGGTACTGATGGCATATGGTTCTGTTGTCCGAGGAGAAGAGATCGTCAACTACTGGAAGAGCGATTGGTGTGCAGATCAACATCTGCATGAGGCAAGTGAACCATGGCTGCCTGGGCTATGCTGGTGCTATCACTTTCATGCTGTCCTTATGTATTTTGTGTATGGTTTTGACTACCATGAGGATAGTTGGGAATGCATACAGGAGACCTGTGTTCCAGTTGATGAGGAATGCGTCCCCAATTGAACATGTACCTAGACCTGCTCTGAAGCAGAAGTAATGGCACTTGCAATTCTTCGTTGTCACAAATAGATCAATTGTGGGATAACTCCAGTGACGAAAGATATTTTCCAGGACTGCGTTGTGTAATTCCCATTTGTGATTGTTGCTGAATTTTCTTCTCAGGTTGTCTGCTTCCCCACTTTTGAGATCTGGTGGTGGGGGTTGGCCACCCATCAGCTGCTCGGCACCCCCACACCTCTGCTGGCTGCCCATTCAGCTGTTTGGCGGTGGAACAGTTGATCAGTGGGGGAAAGGAAGAGGCTCACCTCCAACAGCTGATTGGAGGTACCAGGGGTGTGCATGTAGTGCGAACAGACATAAAAGACAGACTGCAGATGGCAGGTCAGCTAAAAGTTGATTCTGGCAGATGCAGATCGCATGCAAACCCACATTGTTTATCCGTGCAAGGCTCTATTCAGCTTCATCCTAATGAAGATACTGAATAAAGTGGCATTCCTTAGTTGCAAGATGACCTGTAAAATGCAATTTTGAAGTATTTAATTTCTCATCTTTTTGTTATATGGGAAAGAAATAACACCATCCTGACTAGATATCCAAGACACACTTTTTTGGAGGTCTGCTGAGCTGAAAGTACTCCTTTTACATCTCTGATGAGGACTCCTTCAACTACGGTTACGATGTCACCTGAGGTTAGTAAGGAAAGTTTTGAATCAGATGTCTTTTTATATCAGCCTTAGTTTTGTATTCCTCTTTTAGGCAATACAGATAATATATCTTTGCTTCTATGTAAATAGCTTTCGGGCACAATAACCTTAACACTTTTATTCTAATCTACGTTTATGCTTTCAATATTACTTGGGTTGCATTCAGATCTCTAGTTTTCAGCTGAAGTACTATTGACACAGAATTGGGAAAATGTATTGTAAAGTTATTTTCCATATTTCAGTATAATTCGAAATCCCTCTATAGCTCCTGTATCTTTAAAAGTGTTTGGGAAGTTGGGTTAGTTTTTGGAGGAATTTTCCATTCTAAGATTTGTCAAGAAAAGCTGCAGTGTCAAATAGAGCCCAAAACACCTTATCTCATTCCACAAATAACTATTTGTTGCTATGCATGATCAACCAAGAGGGATGCTGTGTTAACTGCACATACACCATTATTTTATATGAGTTTTTTACAGAGCTACCAGTGTCTTGTTTCTGCCTCCGACAGATATGCATTTCTAAAAAAGGAGATTTCACTGTGTGCGTGAATGTGTGGGGTATATGCATGTTTCACAAGTTAAAACATTACAAAGGTAACTAAACTGCAAGACTAAATAAAGGTTGAAAAGTTCACTTGCATTCCAGCATAAGAGTGGGAATCTAAATGCCGTCAACTTGTTAGGAATATGAGCTTTTTTATTTTTTTAGTGACATTTCTGGTCCTTATGGTTATAAATAATGTCTCAGAATACGAGCCAAGCATAAACTGATAATAGTGATGCCTTCTTCAGTCTTCAGAAAGATGAGGCTACTCGCTTTGTGAAATAACTGAAGTTCTTTGAGATCTGCATCCCTATAGGTGCTCCACTTCAGGTGTGCATGTGCCTCTTGAGCCTCTGATCAGAGATTTTTCCATTAGCAATGCCTATTCAGCTCGCTCATGCGCCTTCTGTCTCCTCCTGCTAGACACCAAAGTTATATAGGGATGCACGGGCAAACCACCTTTAATTCCTTCTCCACCCAAACACCCCCACAGAAGGGAAGAAAGCACCCCTAGGGACACACATCTCAGTTACTGCACAAGGTGAGTAATTTTTTCTTCTCTGAGTAATGTCCCTATGGGTGCTCCATTTCAGGTGACTTCCTAGCATTTTCTACAGAGGGAGGAGGTGCAGAATTGAAGATAATACTGCAGTACCAAGTACTGCGTCTGATCAGATGGCATGGATTAAAATGCTTCAAAAATATACGTACTACATATCTCAGACACCAGGACATTGTTAAGCAATGCTGTGGATATTGCTTGTGACTGCACAGAATACTGCCATCCTTTGAGGAGGATCAATACCTGCAGTCTCATAAAAAGGGACCAATGCATCCAGATATACATCTCAATAGTTTCTGAGCAGAAATCTTGGATCCCTTGGATCTACCTGTGAAGGAGATGAACAGCATGGATGACCCTCAAAACTGTTTAGTTCTATCCAAGACGACGACCAGTGTATGAAACCAGGACTGCTGCAGAATTATGTGGCTTCAAAAAAAACAGCAGAAGAAGAATAGATTGGTTAAGGTGGAAAACCAAGAAAACCTTAGGTACAAATTTAGAATGCGAATGTAAAGAAAACTCATCACTGACTACCGGGAAAAGGGGGGGATCTGCAATCAAGAAACCAATCTCCCCAATTGTGATGGTTACTAAAAGGCCATCTTCATAGATAAATGAATTAAAGAACAAGTTGCCAAAGGTTCGAATGGATGTTTCATAAGGTAACTGAAGTCCCAGGTCGGGACTTGTGGTGCGGTCTCAAGTCTGAGGATAAAGCTTCTCCAAACCCTTAATTAACCTAGATGATACAGGACAGCAAACTTGCAAAACCCCTCTATAGTTGAATGAAATGCTATTGTTGTAGCCAAATGAATCCTAATAGAGATAATTGATGGCCCCATATTTTTCAGATTCAGCAGATAATTCAGGAAGACTAAAAGAGGCACAGAGCCAAGCAAGAAGTGGCAACACCACCAACCAGAAAAATTTGTTCCATCTCTACAGCTAAATTGTATGGGTGACTTCTTCCTACTAATCAGTAAAAATTGGTTACAAACCTTTCGTAACGGTTGTTCTTTGAGATGTGTTGCATATCTCCATTCTGCTCTTGCTGTGCATGTGTTGTTGGAAACTTTTCCCTCAATGGGACTCATCGGTGCAGCTTGAGCACCCTCTGCTGCCATACATCACTGTACATTAGCTTAAAAGGCCCATCTGCACCCGAACTTCTTCCATTCCTTCTTGTCAGACAGCTGCAATGCAGAGGCAGGAAGGCGGGTCATGGAATGGACATGCCAAACACATGTCAAACAATAACTGTCTGCAGTTATATTAAATAAAGGCAAAAGAAACAGGGATCTTGTGCCTTGCTGCTTGTTAATACAGAACATGCAGGACACATCCATCATGGCCCTGACTGAATTACCCCCATGAGAAGCAGGAAATGGACAGGCATTCCTGATAGTCCTGAGTGCCAAAAGATTGATGTGGAGATTGATTTCCTGAGTTGTCCATCTGCCCTGAGTCATGAGAGCACTGAGATGACTTCCACATCCCAACAACAGTGCAGCTGCTAAAGTTAGTGATGAAGTTGGGTAACAAAAGGGAATGCCCACACAGATGTTGAGTTGATCTTTCAACCAATCCAGGGAGTTTCTCACTTGAAGAAGAACCGTCACTGGTCTGTCCAAGGTGTCTCTGACTGGAGAATAGGTCATTCTGAGCCAACCTTGAAAGCAGCAGCAGCACACCCTTCCATGATTGGTCATGGAAGTACAAGCTGACATATGCCCCAGGAGTTGAAGACACTTCCTTATAGCAGTCCAATAATTCCCCTGAATTACACATACAAAACCTGAGAAAGTTATGAACCTGTGTACGGGAAGGTAGGCCCTGGCTGTTGACGAGTCCAGAGAAGCCTCTATAAATCCTATCTTCTTTACAGGGGTTAATTTGCATTTCCTTACCTTTAGCTGAAGACTCTTTAAACAAAGTAAGGGCCATCTGGATGGAAGGCAGCACCTCCTGTTGAAAGTAAGCAGCTACAATCACGAGGACGTTGGAGAACACCCTTGGGGCCGAGGAGAGACCAAAGGGAAGAACTTAGTATTGGAAATTATTCTGGCCTATACTGAATCATAGATACTTCTTGTGAAAAGGGTGTATCATTATATGGAAATAGACAGCTTGTAGGTTGAGAGTCAAAAACCAATCCTCCTTCTCCAGTGAAGGAATTATAGCTGCCAGAATCACCATCCTGAACTTCTGAGGCTTTACAAACTTGTTTAGAAGTCTTAGATCTAAGACCAGTCTCCACCCTTCATCCATGAGGAAATTCTTCAAGTAAAAACCCTTCTCCTGTGAGGGGGAGGGATCAGCTCTATTGCTCCTCCTGTCTTAATACAAGCTCATGAAAGGGGTCCCTGAAGAGAGACAGGGAAGGGGAGTGAATGGGAGGAAGTGATGTAAAATGGATGGTAGAGCCCAATGTTATTACTTCTAGGACCCACAAGTCTGTAATAAACTATCTCCAGGCATGTTGGAACTGGGAATGATGGTCTCCAGAGACAAGGTAGTGGGCAAATGGGTGCAACCGTAAAAGCAGAAGTGTGGGAGGATTTAACCCTCAACAATCCCAGCAAAACTGCTGCTTAGAAGATGGTTCAGTAATCACTGGGGTGGGGAGGGCGGCGTTCAGTGGATCTCTGGAATCCAGAGAACTGAGTATGATATGATCTCTGGGCAGTCTGTGACCTACTAAACCGTCTCTTATTTATAGGTGTATATATGCCCAGGAAACATAAAGTGGCTCTAGAGTCCTTCAGTGTATGCAAGGACTCATCTGTGACCTCCAAGAAAAGCCTACAGCCATCAAAGTGGACATCCTCAACACTGTTCTTCTCCTGGAAACCCAGAGAGCTGGGGCCATTGTGTGCCGAACATAACTACCAACATGAAAATGGACACGGCTGATGGCAGCAGTGTCTGCAGCATCCTAGGATTCTTGAAGAGAGGTCCTGGCCAATAATTGGCCTTCTGAAATATGGACTGGAATTGCTCCCTATGTTCCTGTGGAGGGTATTCAATAAGGCAGTCACTCTATTATAGTTTGTGAAATTGTGTTTGGCCATGACCACCTGATAGTTTGTAACCCTGAACTGCAGGATTGCTGATGAATAGGACTTCTGTCCAAACATATGCAATCTCTTTTCGTCCTCGTCATTAGGAGTAGACCTGGAGAAGTACTGTCTGCCCTGCTCATTTACCACATCCACCTTTTGTGAGTTGGGGGGGGCAGGGGTAAGAGAACAAGAAATCAGAGCCCTTAGGGGGAACATAATACATTTTGCCAATTTAAATGGAATTTGAAGAGTGTCGCCTACCCTCATGAGGACATGAAATTGAAAAATCTGTAAGCCTCTGAAGGTGGTAGAGGCATAACTGCTTCCTGTGGAGACAAGGATGAAATGGGTGTTTGAGGGGTGGCCTCTTTATCCATCCTGGCCTCCTGTTCCTCACATATCTCTTCCTTGGGGGGGGCGATTGAGGAGGACAGGACTGAACAACCCCAGTCTCCCTTTGAGACAGTGCTGGTAGTCTGGAGAATTGTTGTCAGTAAGCAGCCCAGAGATCCCAGTATAGCCAATGGGGGAGGGGGGCATATAAGAGTGGGAATAGCATACAGGGTTGGTTCCATCAACCTCAATGACAGTCATGATCTTCCCTGTGACTGTAAAAGAATGGGTTCCTGACAAGATAAGCTGGGGAACCCTGGACTGAAATAGAAGAGACTGACTGACCAACTTCATCTTTCTCAATCTTGTCCAATAGAAGAGCCCCCCTAGAAAGGGAGTTATGTCTCTCCCTCAAGCTCTAGGGATTTCCAGCTCCACCGGTATGGGAGGAAGAGTCCTTCAACTCAACAGTACTGAGCTAAGAACTCAAGGCTTTCGAGACCATGGAACTCACAGGGGACTCAAGCTTTTTTGAAGCAGGATCCTTCAGATGACAGTCCATACTCCTTTTTCTGGGAGCCTTCTTAGAAGGGTCCAATTACTTCCCCTGCTTAAGCGAAACACGTGTCAAGATGGAAGGAGCACTGAGTCTCTTCAGAGACAGATGTACAGCAGGAGGATATCTCTTGACCTGACTCAGAAGTAAGCATTGCATCATTAACTGAATTTAATCTCCCTGTTCTTCCTTGCCCTCGACTTGAGGGCTTGGCAGAAATTGCATTTCTGGGAGATGTGAGACTCCCCCAAACAAAAGACATTTAAAGTGGCTGTCATTCACAAGTGTAGCCTCTAAACAGTTCGAACACCTCACTATTGTTAAGGCAATAGAATGGTCTGTCTATGAAAGAAGCTGAGGACTTGTCACTAGAAGTGTTTAAGAGAAAATATTTGGAGAACTACTGGCAATGAAAATGTATTGTCCATACCAGAATTTGGACTAAATTGCCAAGGAGGTCTCTGTCATCCCTATCATTTATTAGTCAATGATTAAATATGTTCAATAAATGACAGGATTTAGAAGTGCATATAAAATTAAACCACGATTAACACATTCCTTTTTTGCCAGTTATTTTCTGTAAGTGCTAAAATATGATTCACAAGATTAGCTCAGAGAAAATATTTTAATGTTTGCAAACAGTAATCATAACAACGGGGAAGTATAATAATAAAAACCCACAGAACAATGATAAAGTATTATTAAGTTTAACGTAAAGCAAGTGCAAGGGAATTCTTAATTAAGGTTTTTTTTTTTTTTTTAAATAATCCAAACACTCACACTATTGTCAATAAACAAAAAGAAAAGGAACAGGCTAACTCATGGAATATGGGCTAACAACCTAACAGAATCATCTGAAAACCTGCTGATACCTTATGCAATCCGACCTGGTAGTCTCAGTCAATCTTCTAGAAGAAATACATCCTCCTCAGAAAAGGCACCTACATAACTAGCACCCTTGTACACAGAGGAACAAGCAACTGAATGGTCATAGAAACTGAGCTACTTGTTTACCTCTTTATGTTAGATGGGAGGTACATGCGCAGAGTGATCTAGATCAGGGGTCCTCAACCTTTTTCTTTCAGAGACCTCCCCAATATGCTATAAAAACTCGATGGCTCACATGTGCCACAACTGTTTTTCTGCATATAACAGCCAGGTCCAGTATTAGAAAGTGGCAAGCAGGGCAGTAGCCCATGGCCCCAGGCCATAAGTGCTCTGCAAAGCTAAATTGTTCAGGCTTGGGCTCCAGCACTGGTGCAAGCAGGGCTCAGGCTCTGTCTTCAGTCCCACCATGGCAGGGCTATGGTTTCAGCTTTCTGTATGGGCCTCAGCAAGTCTACTGCCAGCCCTGCTTGGCGGACCCCCTGAAACTTGCTCGAGGACTCACAGGGGTCTGCGGACCCCCTGTTGAGAACCAGTGTTTTAGATAAGCATGTAATGCCACTACCCAGGATGTACTGTTCCTGTACTCAGGCATTTTAGTTTCTATTTAGTGCAATCATCCAGCACTGTATAGGTGGGGCTCCAAGGTCAGCGCCCTAATCTCAGAGATCCTCCTAACCAAAGTAATGGTCACCAGGAAGGCAACCTTCCATGACAAGACCAGCAGCGGGCAGGAAGCCATAGGTTCAAAGGGGGGCCCCATCAGTCTGGCGAGGACCAGGTTCAGATCCCAGGGAGGCACTGGGTCACGGACCTGCGGGTATAACCTCTCAACCCCCTTGAGGAACCTGATAGACAGGATGGGAGAATAGAGATCTCCCCTCTAGCAGCTGGTGGAAGGCCGAGATGGCCACCCAGTGGACCTTCAGAGAGGCTAGGGCCACGCCTTGGAGTTTCCGCAGTAGCAAGTACTCCAGGATGGCCTGGATAGGAGAGAGGCTCGAAAGAAACCCTCGAGACTCTGCCCAGCAGGTAAACCTTCTCCACTTGGCCCGGTACACAACCTGTGTTGAAGGTTTTGTGCTGCCCAGCAGAATTTGTTGGACCTGCAACGAGCAGGCTCTCTCTCCCTGTCAGCCACAGAGTCTCCAGGTTGTCAGGTGTAGAAAGTCCAGGTCTAGGTACAGCAGCCGTCCCTGGTCCTGGGAGAGCAGGTTGTGCCATCTCGGGAGCTCCACAGGATTGGCAATTGAGAGGTCGAGGAGCATGCTGTACCAGTGTTGCCTTGGCCATGGTGGGGCAATCGGTATCACGTCTGCTCTGTCCCTCTTGATTTTCAAGAGGACTTTGGGCAGGAGTGGAATGGGGGGAATGCGTACATGAAGGTCCCTGTCCATTCGATGAGGAATGTGTCGGAGATGGAGCCCGGCTCGCAACCCCAGAGCGAGCAAAATGTCAGGCGCTTCTTGTTGCAGGATGACACGAACAGGTCCAGTCAGGGAACATGCCACTTGCGGAAGACGGAAGCCGTTACCCCCGGAGGTAGCGACCAATCGTGGCGGGGTAGGAACGGCCTGCTGAGGTGGTCCACCTCTTCGTTCCTGACCCCAGGAGTTGAGAGGCAGCTAAATGATTTTCATGCCTCGCTGCAAAATCCCAAAGTCAAACTGTCTCCCGGCACAGGCCCAAAGACCATGCCTCCCCTTGTCTGCTGATATAGAACTGCTGCGGTATTGTCTGTCAGCACCTGTACCACTCTGCCCATTAGGAACCTGAGGAACACTCTGCAAGCCAGTCTGACCGCCCTGAGTTCCCTCACATTGATATGGAGGGTATTCTCCTCCTCTGACCAGAGACCTTGGGTGTTCAGGTTGATGCTGATGTGGGCTCCCCCACCCCACATCAGAGGCACCAGTGATCAGGGTGACCGACAGAACCAGATCCCTGAAGGGGACTCCCTTCAACACCAACCTGGGGTTCCACCACCAATCCAGGGAGCCGAAAATTGCAGGGGTGACTGTGACCACCCTGTGCAGGGAATGCCTGCTGGGCACATACACCGAAGCCAGCCATGCCTGGAGCGACCTGAGTCTGAGGCGCACTAGCCTCACCACGTACGTGCAGGCTGCCATGTGACCCAACAGCCGGAGGCAATGCCTGACTGTTGTCTTGGGGCTCCTGTGATGCTGGGTGATAATTGCAGCCATAGCCTCGAACCTGGCTTGTGGGAGGAAGGCTCTGGTCCTTACCGCATCCAGGGAGGCCCCTATGAATTCTATCCACTGCACCGTAGACAGCGTGGACTTTTGCTCATTTATGAACAGACCCGGCCTGTTGCATGTGACACAGGTAAGGGACACACTGTTCTGCACGTGGGCCCTGGACCTGCCCCTTATCAGCCAGTCGTCCACGTATGGAAAGATCTGGACTCCCCACCATCTGAGATGGGCAGCTCCCACCACCATGCACTTGGTGAATACCCTGGGGGCAGGCAAAAGGCCAAATGGGAGGGCCGTAAACTGATAGTGGCAACCAGATACCATAAAACAGAGGAAGCGCCTCTGGCTGGGAAGGATTGATACATGGAAGTATGCGTCCTTTAGGTCGAGGGTGGCAAACCAATCCCCTGGATCCAGAGCTGGGATGACAGCGGCCACGGAGACCCTATGGAACTTCGGTTTCTTTATGAACCTGTTCAGGCCACGAAGGTCCAGAATGGGCCTTAGCCCCCCTTTGCTTTTGGGATGAGGAAGTAACAGGAATAAAATCCACTCCTGCTTCTTGCGGGGGAACCAATTCCACCGCCCCCAGGTCGAGGAGTTTGTTGACCTCCTGTATGAGGAGTTACTCATGAGAGGGATCCCTGAACAGGGACAGGGGGTGGGGGGTTGTTTGGCAGATAGGCCGCAAATTGAATGGCATAACTTCTGCGTACTATGTCTAAAATCTAGCAATTTGAGGTAACGCTTGCCCATTCACTGAAGATCGGGTGCAGCCTGCCCAGAAAAGGGCGGGATGGATCCAGAGGAGGAGGGGAGGTGCCACCCTTGGGCGCACCATCAAAGCTGGCCCTTTTTACTGTTCAGGCCCTTGGAGGGTCCTCACTGGGCCCCAGAGAAGGAGGCCTGTCTGCTGTGTCTACCATATCCTCTATTCCTATCTCAACCCCGGCTGGGTGGATAACATCTAGGCGGTGGCCTAGGCTGTTGGGGCAACTGGCATCTAGAGGCCTGAGGTGTGTATGGGCATAAAGAGTGCAGAGTGGCTCAGGAGTCTTTGAGGGCGTACAGCTTCTCGTTCGTCCTGTCCGAGAAGACATCCGATCTATCAAAAGGGAGGTCCTGGATCAACTGTTGCACCTCCTGGGAGAGCCTGGAGGATTGTAACTAGGAGCACCTCCTCATGGCCACCACAGACGCCGTGGCCCTACTGGCCTTGTCTGCTGCGTCGCTGGCTGATGCCAGGGCTGCGCCAGCCACTATGCATCCCTCATACACCACCGTAGCAAAGTCAGCTGCTTGGTCCTGGGGCAGAGACTCCCCAACAGTGCCTGGTGGTTGGCTATGTGCAGCTGTAGGACCCCAATGGAGTATACATTATGCCCGAACAAGTCAAGCTTCTTGCTGTCCTTGTTCTTGGGTGTGCTGCCCTGTGACCCTTGCCTGTCTCTCTGGTTGGCAGCCTCCAGTACCAGATTACCCGGGGCCAGGTGCATAAAAAAAACTCAAATCCTTCTGCAGGTACATAGTATTTCTTCTCGGCGCCCTTAGAAGTAGGGGCTACCGAGGTGGGGGTTTGCCATAAGGCCTTAGTCAATTTCATTACCCTGTAATGCACCGGCAGAGCTACCCAGGAGGGACCTCGCACCCCGTAGTCTCCAAAGAGTCCAAAGGGTCCTCCTCCTCAGACAATTCTTTAACCTCCATGTTGAGGTTTCCGGCCTTCCTCTTCAGTAATTCTTGGTGGGCCTTGAAATCCTTCAGTGGCATTCTCTGGTCCTGGAGGGCTGCCTCACCCAGGGAGGAGGAGGAGGACTGTGGGTGCCAGCCCCTTTTGAGGCCCCATGGAGGGTCCCTCTCCCAGGTCTGATTCCTCCTCTGAGGAACAGCCATCATGCCCCTTTTCAGTAACAGGAGGCACCAACTGAGTAGCAGACGACTGGACCAACATGGTGCCCAGGCCCATATGAGCTCTCCACGGCCCCCAGTAAGGCCACTGCCATGGTCCTTGGGGCCACCCTGGTGCCGGCATCAATACTGGCTGCTGGGCGTCCTGTGGGTGCTTTTGGGATTCATGAGACCCCTTAGCTCTCTCGGGGCTCAGGTACCTGAAGCGATGACCCCTGCTCCACACTCGTCTACTGCTCTGCACCAGAGAGCAACCCCTGGAGAACCTCGATGATGATCTGAACGCCGGTGCCGACAGGAGTGGTGCCGGGACGAGATGTGCTCCAAAGACAAGGAAGAATGTCCTCTTGGCACCAAAGACCTTCAGTGCCGTTTGCCTTTCGGCGAACTAGATTGATGCCGATGGAACCCGCACGGTGACGAGCATGACTCCGGCAACCAGGATCTGTGATGCAGTGCTGGGGAGCACACCAGTGACAGGTTTTTCGTTGAGGATCTGGACCGGCACCATGACAAATTGGTCGGCGATGTAGACCTCGAGCCTGAAGATGATGATCGGCACCTGGCACCGGAAGACTCCAGTGCCGGAGACCATTCCCAGTGCAAAGATGAGCTTGCCTTGGAGCTGGACAGGGAGCTTCAACGCTCTACCCATGGTAGCCATCTGGCGGGAGACTCTTCCTTGACCAGGGGTCTCGACCAGCCTACTGGGGCACCCAGCATGCGTTTACCCCTAGACACCGGCCCCTATCTCCCTTGGCCAAAGGGGGGCAGAGGCATGGGCACGGCCATCAGGGCTCTCACTGCCCAGGAAGCCTCCAGTGTCAACAGCACCAGTAGAGGCACTCCCCCACTGCCAGGAGTCAGGGGAGGCTCTCTACAAGGGGATGCAGGCACTGGAGCAAGCTCAACAGGCCCTGGCTGCATGCCAACACTCGACCCCACTGGTACCAAAAGTGGGGGGGGGCGGTGGCCGCGGACGGCTCACACCACGTGCTGCCTCTTCTTCTTTGTCTTCGGCACCGGAGACTGATGTTCCGATGGCTCCGGTGCCGACAATGTGCTCCGCACTGAGGAAACGCTTGGTGCCTACATGGAGCATGGAGGCTCAGAAGCAGGACGGACTGCTTCCATCATAAGGATGGCCTTCGGCCGAATGTCCCGATCCGAGTCCGTGGCTTAAAGGCTTGACAGATCTTGCGTCTGTCTTTGCGGTGCTGTTCCCCCAAACACTCCAGGCAATAGTCGTGGGGGTCATTCACTAGGAAAGCTTTGCCACAGCCGGTGCAAGACTTAAATCCGGGGGATCTGGGCATGGCCAGGTCCCTGTTGAGCCCTGGGGGGCTCCTATCTAATAAACTAACTAACTGTTAACTTTACTAACTACTAATTACAAAAACTGCAAAATTACTAAGGGGTAAGATACTTGCGTTAGGTTGTTCCAGTAACCGTCATGGGCGGAAAGAAGGAACTGAGGGGCCATAGGGTCAGCAGTGCCTTATGTGCCATGGCATGAGCGCGGTACTCCAGGGGGCACTTGAGCCGACCCTATGGGGTCTGCTAATGGGAAAAAAGTTCCAGGAACCCGTGCATGGTGGCGTGCACTCACCTATACTGGAATGGATATGAGCAATCACTTGAAGGAGAATTTACTGATTTAAAAACATCATACATAAGAGGAAAGATGATTGTGCAGTTGTGGCACTGAGCTGGGACTCAGGAAACATGGGTTCAGTCCCTAGCTCTGCCATAGATTCCCAGTATGTCCTTGATCAAATCATTTAATCTCTGTGTTTACTTTTTACCTCACACCTGTTGTCTTGCCTATTTAAACTGTAACATCTTCATAGCAGTGTCTTTTTCTAGGTTTTTATTCAAGACTTGGCATAATGGGGTCCAGCCTTATCTGTGTCCTCCAGGCGCTATCATAACAGAATTTTGTTTTTAAACCCACATAAACAGAGCACTAAAATATAATTCTTACTTCTAAACCTCCTTACATTTGTGCATTTTAGTCAATTTTTGTGCTTTTAATTAACTCTGATACTGGTAACATTTCAGAGATCTTTGTTTTGGGATTGTCAGGAGCTATGAACATTTCAGAGACAACTCAATCAGGCCCTGAGGGAAGGTGATGTCTTGTGTTGTTCTGCAGAACGCCCTCAGGACAATTCAAATACAGCACTGATGAGTTCTAGAGGGAGCTAACATCATGCTTTCCTTGGAAAGACATTATCATCATGATCCAATACCTAGAGGGTGAGGATAGTAACATGGAAATACGTATTTTAATCTGGCACTTTCACTTCAAACAAAGGTAGTAACAAACTAATACATCTTGTTTAATTCAGAACATTACACATCTAATTATCCTGGTCTTAATAAAAGAAACATTCAACAGCTAAGTTCAAAATTAATGCATTATACTCACATAATTTCATAGTTACGGAAAAAGGTACATTTTCCACAACATTTATATTATATTATTCAAACTTATTCTTTGAAATACAAAAAGACTGAAAATGTGAAAGACTCTTCTCTTTAATGTGAAAGACTCTTCTCTTTAGAAAGTACATATGCAATATCTTTTCACTAATCATACTGAACTGAAGAAACACAAGATATAATGTATCTTCCATGTGGAAAAATACATTACAAAGTAACTTGCTCTTAAGAAAAACTAAAACTTTAGAAAGTCTTTTGAAACGGACAAAACACCATTAGCATCTTTTGTGCATAATATATTGCCCCCTCCGTGTTTACATCGATACTGAAACTAATTACATCATAACATCACTACATCTTAATTATCTGTTTACAAATTTGAATTAAAGTATTATATTCATGTGCACTATGTTCTTAACTATACCAATCAATACTCAGCTGAGCACAATTTAAAAAAAATGCACAACAAAAATTGCAATAGAAATTTCACATTAATTTCCAATATTTATACGTCAACTTAAATTAATTTAAAATTAAAAACCTGCTTACAAAGTAAAATGTACAGGGGATACCTAGTTTATATGACCATATTGTATATCTCTACATATGCACCACAGAAGGAAAAAAGCAAATTTTAAAACAAATTTGGCTTCCCCTAGAGTCATGTAAGGGATGCAGATCCCCTTCATGTTTTAGGCCCAAACACAGAATTCGCTGTGTGCAGGCAGTGGATGGCACAAATGCATCCAGCACTGTAACCTTAAATCTGAACTGAAAGGCTTGTTAAATACCAAGTACCTCTAGATGCCATCTTTTCATTGCCTTTCTGTGCCTAACAATAGCTAATCTATGAGTTTAAACCTTAAATATTAATTTTGTTGAGTTATGAGTCTGTTTCAGCCTCAGGTCATTTTTCATTTTGTTTTCCTTTTTAATTTTGTTTTAAACACTGTTTGTTGTGTAAAATTAATATAAAAATATACTTTTTTAAAATTGCACTTCCTCAATCTTCAAACTGGAAAATCATCCCAGATAAGCATAACAATTTTAAATATAATTGTAACTAGTTAGCTTATTTGTTAAAATTAACTATTTATGCCAATTATATCAGAGCAGCAATAACCAAAATCTAGTTAAAAGCTACATTTACATCATGTTCCCAGGGAAAAAAGTCAGTTACAAAGATATTTATCACTTTATTATTTATTTTTAAACCTTCACACCCACATCCTCAGACACTCATTTAATGATAACATTCTTTGTAATGTTAGAAAAATTTATATTAAATTATACCTACAGTGTGTGTTCAAATTTGCACCACTTGTATCTTTGCTTAGATTAGTAAATTTTGACATTTTGAGGTCAAATCAACGTGGGGGTCTAAAAGCATATATAAATATACAAGCTAACTCATGACCATATTTAACACTCTTCATCTTAATACCACTACCTATTTCACTATTTTCTCTAAACTAATCAATTTCCCTTTATATTCTGTTGAAACAGTTCAATATTTTTTATTGGCTTGCATAAAGGAAACCTACAAACACCATTGCTTACAGCTATTTTACCTTCATTGTCTCATTTCACATAGTTCAATATAGTCTTAAATACCAAAGCACTGAAAGTACCTGCCTGAAGTGGAGAATCATATTCTCTAAAGACCGGTCTGCTCTGGTGACGACAGTCAATGGGAGATATGCAAGTTACGTAATGTAGTTTGCGTATCTCCTGTCGATGTACTTACGTTGACATAACATAGCATCTTCACGGTGCTGCATCAACAGGAGATGCCCACCCATCAATGCTGCCTTCCACCTTTTGGGGAGGTGGACTAATTGAATCGACTGGAGAGTACTCTTTGATCAACTGAGCAGGTCTACACAGACCCAGTCAACCAATGCAACTGCGTCAATGTCTGCTGGAACAGCAGTGTAGACATACCCTAAGTTTCTGAAGTCCACCATGCCAATCCTTAGTACAAGCAGTAAAATCTTAATTGAACATGAAGTCTTTCACGTCACGATCAAGTCACATACTGAATGACTACTAAATGCTATCAACAGCAATTAAAATGCCCACGGGCAATCTGAAAAACTCTCAACATTATATACCATCCTGTCTTCACCCACACTTCAGATTTTAAAATTTTAATTGCCAACTTCTGAAGACCCTTCAACATTTTCTCTTAATAAAATCATTTTTCTGGAAGAAGATTTACCAATATCTTCCTCCCTTAACCCACTGGCCCCCAAACTTTTTACCTCATGCTCCTCCTTACTTCTGTCCATGCTCCCCTCTAGCCTCAGCCACAGTTGGGGGCCAGGAGTGGGGCTGGAGTCACTGCTGGGTCAGGAGTCGGGGCTGAGACCATGGCTGCAGCTGCGGGTGGGTCTGTGGCCAGGAGTGGAACTGCAGCTGGGCTGCAGCCAGGGCCTGAGGCTGGGGGCAGGGTTGGGGCCATGGCCTGGAGCAGAGCCATGGTTGGAAGTCAGGGGCCAAAGCCTGGGCTGCAGCTGGGGATGGGACCAGAAGCAGAGCTGTGGCTAGGAGCTAGGACCATAACAGAAGTGGCGGCAGAACAGAGCTGGGTGGCATGCCCCTCTTGCCCCTCCCCACCCCATAGGGGCTGGCATGGGCTCCAATGCATGCCCCGAAATGTTCCTTCCTGCCCCCCTTGAGAGGTGCACCCCACACTTTGGGGACCTCTACCTTATTCAATAAAACCACTGACCTATCCATTTATGCATTTTCAGTAGAGTGTAAAACAATGTATTCCAAGTGTAAATTTCTATCAGTTAGAATTATTGGCTCAATGTCTTACCACCAATTCAAAACTCAGCATTAACTTTGCTGTAGATAACATGAACAACACTATTGTCTAGTCACTAGTGTTTCCCGACAGCACTCTGTATTTAACTTCTCCAGAACAGCACATAAAAATGAAAACCCCCAAATTTTTCCCAAAACCATTTATATATGGTAAGAATCACATTCATGCTTAGCTGTTTGTTATGTTTCCTTAAAATCAACATATAGGTCAGGCACTGGACAACCAGCAACACCTATACAGCAATACCTTCCTTCTCTTGAGCACTACAAGTCTTTC
Source organism: Mesoclemmys tuberculata (assembly GCA_007922155.1). Classification (NCBI taxonomy): domain Eukaryota; kingdom Metazoa; phylum Chordata; order Testudines; family Chelidae; genus Mesoclemmys; species Mesoclemmys tuberculata. Next base: position 22,183,401 of record ML675616.1, read on the forward strand.
ATGCCTGCTGTCAAATAGATAGAAAGACAGATGTAAAGAAACACAGATAAGGAGGATTAACAGGAGAAGAAAGAAGATAGGTGATGCAGATGAGGACAAGCAGTACGGAGATAACAATGGTGGTCCAATTTTTGGTATCATCTATTTTTTCCCCCACTATGAATTACGTGGATCTCTGAGATTTAAAAGTAAACTAAAAACTAGTGGCAACCATTAGAGCAATGGTTCTCAAGTTGGGATTCGCGACCCCTCAGGAGGTCATGACATGGTTATGTGGGTTCACGAGCTGTGAATCCCAGCCACGCACAGTCTATGAGCCTGACAGAGGAATACGGGGGAAGGGAGCGAGCGGCAATACACGAATGCTGATCACCTCTCCCCTCCCCTAAGGGACTGTGGGGGAGGGAGCGAGAAGCAATACCAGGGTTCCTTGCATCCAGGTCGCTTTCCCCACCTGGGCAGTACTGTAAGCACGCAACAGGAGAGCTGCTGCTTTCTCCCTCCCCTTACGTGGCCCAAGTGGGGAAAGTGACCTGGATGCAGGGAGCCCTGATGTCGCTCCTTGCTCCCCCGCTCCTGCCCCCTAGGGGTCTGTGGAGGAGCAGCGTTCAAGGCGGGAGCAAGCAGCAATACCAGCCTCTCCATGCACGCAGGTCTGTTTCCCCAGGTGGGCGTCGGAGGGAGTTACAAGGATTAGGGGTGAAGTGGGAACAGTGCAGGGGTTAGGGGTGAAGCGGTGAGCCCCGAGGGGTTGGGGTAAAAGGAGCGGGGAGCCCACAGGGGTTAGAGGCAAAGAAGGAGTTGGGAGCCCATGGGGACTATGGGCAGGGTCTCACTCAGAGGCTTGCTGTGTGAAAGGGGTCAACAATACAAGTTTGAGAACCACTGCATTAAATTACCATAAAAAAGTATTTACTACTTCTAACTGACTTTAACAGCAGAATATCTGAATGAGCTACATTTCTTTCCTTTAACCCTCCCCACTCCTTTGCACATTGATGCTGAGGTGAAATTTCAAGGTTACAAAACACAGCTGTATGAAGAATGATGCCAAAGTTCAAAAAATTAAGAATTATGAAACCAAGTACAGGGAACAAAAGAAAAATAAAAAATTCTTTATTTTTACATGCATTAAGGCACATCCAGCTGTACCAAATCATTTCAGACGACAATAACAATGGCATTACTATTAGTGGCCTTTTACTAACAAGAATTTTACTTAAAGAAAATAAATAAGTAGCACATTGACTAAGTGAAATGGATATTATATGTTTTTCACAAAATGTATTTTAAAGTATATCCATCTTTTACCCATTATGGTTAAAATGTCAAAATTTATCATGGCTGTACTCTGATTATAAGTCTATTAAATGAGTTGAGCATTCTCTATTTTTAGTAATGGCTAATGTGCATCTTATTTTCTATTATTTTCAATATGCTCAATATAATAAAATAGATAGAAAACTTAGTTATGACAGTTGCTTTTAGCTACTTAACTGTGAAAAACCTCTTTGTTACAGTTTGCCTGTTACCTCACAACAGCAGTTTCCATAGAAATCAACACTACAGTGATATTTAAACCGCATATTTATCAGTGAACGAAGATGGGAAATGTCTAGAAAAAGCATGATTTCTGTATCGTTTGGCTGGCATATGCTAGGTAATAGACTCATGGGAGAGGTTACGTAACGACAATCTTATAGTTTTATAAGTTTGCAAAAAAGTCTTCCTGTAACAATTAAAGACATGGATTTACAACAGACAGGAAAGCAGAAAATATATTTTTAAAAATCAGTGGGCAAAGCTGCTAAACCTATGACAGGTGAAGAAGAGAAACCACTATGGAGATTTCTATTTTTCTTAATTTTTCTTTATGGTACTTTCTTGATGAATGTCATTGACATACCAAGGTAGATTATAATTAGTAATCTAGTGCCCCTTCCCTTAAATTGATTTGCTTCTGGTGAAGACATCCCAGTGTTCTGACAGCAATGCTCAAGTTAGCTGTAAAACTAAAGCACTAGGTCCTTTCAATGGCCAAAGAATACATAGTTATTGTATTTTTAAATTTGAGCAAAAGGCTAGTGGTATAGGTAAAGCATAGGCCTAAGAATCAGATGACCCGAGCTCTATTCCCAGCTCTTCCCCACATGTACTAGGTGATCTTAGATTAATCATAATGTCTCTGTACCTCAGTTTTCCCATATATAACATGACGATACTACTATTTAGCTATATAAAGGGTTTTATAAAGATTAATGTTGATGGGACACTTTGAATCCCTGCATGGAAAGGTGCACTAGATAGAACATATACACATACACACACACACACACACACACAAAAAAAAAACAAGATAGTGAAATGTACTGTGATATAAAGGTTTTTTAGGCAAATATTTGAAATGGCCATTTTAATTGTAAGTGGCAAAGCCGATTCCAAAAGCTGGGTTTCCTACTATAGATTAGGACATATAACCAGAATTCTCAGAAACAGCAAATTGGCTTGGCCCTACCCACCTGGAAATACCCCCAAATAAGACTGATTCCAGAGCTAAAACATAATTTAAAAACTTAATATGTTACATAAATTGGTTCCCAAAATACAATCTCCTGAGATGCATTTCCAGAAAGTATAAGAAATTCAAAAACGCCAGATTAAGAAATAAATTTATTCTAACCAAAGGAGCAGCAGAATGGCAAACCTAGCCATTCAGAGCACAGAAATCACCAAGCAGAAATTGAAACCCCAAGGGCTTCAAGTCTATTTACAAAATTAGATTTATTTTTGCTGAGAAATTTTTACAGTATCTATTTGACTGCATCCATTGAGGCCTGACTATCTAACACAGTGTCGAAAAACTCTGTGTAAGGATGACCATGTGGCCACTTTGCAGATTTCTTCAAAGAAAGCAAAGGATTTTTGTACTCTTAGAATGAAGACTACCCAGGTTTAATGAGCTGTGTGACTGACTCAGGTGTAAAACCCTTAGTTTTGCAAGCTTCTTTAATATACAGTTCAGCCAGATGGAACTCAAGGATTTTGATGCTTTGTTTGCTATTAGTGCTGGATAGTACAAAATAAAGAGAGCTCTGGACTTTATAATGTTTCTTTCATGATTAGGTATTTTTTAATAACCGTGCACACATTGAATAAAAACCATTCCTCTTCCCTGATATGTAATGGTTTGAGACAGGAGGAGAAAGGACTATTACTTGCAAATGAAAGAACATAGTTCTTACTTTGGGGATAAAAACTTTCCCTCTTAACAGAAGGGAAAGTGAAAAACTGGGATTCTGTTGTCAGACCTCCCAGTTTAGAGATTTTTTTTGGTTTAACTGCTACTAAAAATGCAATTCTTGATTAAAAGGTAGTAGGAGGATGCCAATGAAAGAGATCACAAACAGATTTTAACACATCTAAAACATAGTTAAGCTTCCACTGTCCTGTTTCATGAGCTTCTTTGAGATTTAGCAGAGAAGATACTTTTAATTTGAGAGTTCAGAGAAATTTGTGTTTGTTTACTTTTATAATAATAGAGATACCCAAGACATTCTTACACTAAATACTTGGAGTATGACACAAAAATTCTTTAGGAAATCTAAAATATATGGGATTTTAGCTGATCTTGGTGCAGCAAGCATCTAATTTACTCAGTATTTAGAATATTATAGTATCATAAAAATGTATGTCTGGAGGGACTTCAATAGGTCATCTAGTTCTGTCCACTGCACTGACGCATAACTAAGTATTATTGGTGTCAACATTGTGAGCCACTACATTTTTTCCATTAAGATAAGAATATACTGTTTCTGCATTAGAATAATGTCTCTCTGCCAACTGCCTCCTTCCACCACCCTAGCTGCTTCTCTGGATCTGAATGAGTCAGTTGTCCTTATGTCAGAAGATATTTATGCAGAAGCAAATGAAGAGGTGGTTGTGTGGCTAGAATTACTAAGTCTGAAAATCAAATTTTATGGCACTAGGAGGGAGCCCCCATGATGAGAGAAACCTTTTGTCAAAGGGTTTGCCGTGCCTATCTCCAGCCCTGGCTTCCCCATCTGCTTCATCTGCTTCTTCCACTCCTGCTCTCATGATGTGAAGCGACTCTGGCTGAAACCCTGTAACCAGACTGACTTCTTCCACTACTAATTTAGTCTCTTCTCCTTCAGTTCTGCCATTTTCCTTGCTAAACAACTCTACTTCTCCAACTTAATTGAAGCCCATGCCCACAATCCGAGCAGCCTTTTCAACATTGTTGACTCACTCCTCAAACCCTCTGCGCTCCTTCTGCCTCCACTTTTCTCTCTGCACAGAAAAAACACCAGTTTCCTTCAAAAGAAGATCTTCTGTCACAGATCTGGTAAGGCTCCCACTGAGGATGGCTCATCAGACTGCAGATTCAGACACTGAATCCCGCATGTACTTTAAGCTCCCTGGGTCTAAGTAGGTTGCAGCACTGTTTCCTCCCTTGACAGCTCTGGCACATTTCCTGGGCATTGACTCTCAGTCTGTTACTCCTTCAAAGAAATGGAATCCTGCAATCCACCTGCTTTAGGCCTCAAGGACCAGCACTGATCCTGAATAGATCAACTCCTGACCTTTATAACTTTCTAGTCCCTCTGTCTGATGACTCCTGGATCAATCTCTTACCAGGTGGACTTTGTTATTAAGTAACCTACCAAGGAGAACTGGTTTATCAGGGGAGATGAGTTAGCCCATTGTTTAGAGCAACCACATTTCAATCTGATCAATAATCCTCTATAGTCAACCTTGTATCACTGCCCTTTGGAATTTCAGTCCATCCTGGAGGGTAACAGGACAATGCAGAAAGTAAAGACTGTGACATCTAAAATACTCTCCTCTGCAGACTGACATAGTTACATACAAAAAGTCCAAAATCTTGGACAGAATTCGTAAGTCATACAAACAGATTCCCAAACTGTCACATGTGCCTCGTCCTCTCAGCTTGCCTCCTCTTCTCCCTTCTCCCCCTACATCTATCCGTTCCTTCTCCCATCACAGATGCAAGTTTGTCACCCACTCTCTTCCTCTAATCCCTCCATTTGCTCCAATAACCCCATCTCAAACCGATGTCCCTCATGACCACTCTCATCCTCTCCGTTACTCTTCTTAACCTCTAACTCGCCTCTGACTTTCCCTCACAATACAAGCATGCTACAGACTCTCCCATCTTTTTTTTTTTTTAAAGTTTAACCCCAGCTGCCTCTGCAACTTCAACCACTTCATCTCCCCTCTTTTATCCCTGAGATCACTGAAGACACTGTTGACAATCACGGTCTGAAGTTCCTCTACTCCAATTCCATCCAAGATCCTTTCCAAATCAGCTTCCACTCCCAGCATTTCACTGAAAGTGCTCTTGCCAAAGTCTCAAATGACATTAGCCTAGTTAAGATTGTAACCCTTGCATGAGCAATGCAAGAAGAGATAAGGAGAAGTAAGGAAACAAAGTTCACAATGGACAAAGAATAAACTCAGAGGTAAATAATATGTAGTTAGTAGATAATGATATAGCAAAAAGAGTAATGTGTGATAAGCTTGCAGATGCAGCTTTACTTACTAGAGTATTTCGCAACTCGTATACAGGGATTGGTTACAAAAATTAGCAGGCCAATCAAAGGGCCTGATTTGATGTATCAACCAATAGTATTAAGTGTAAGCGTGTATGTAAGCTGATTCATGATCATGTCCACTGGATATGTAACATACCCTGTACTCACCCCCTACATTCGAGCCTGATTAACTCAAGTGTAGTTTGATTTTACGCCAATAAAAAGCCCTCAGTGATCAGTCCAGAGTTGAACCGATCTCTTGGATTCCACAGAACTGGATAAAGGGCTCTCACCAGAACAACCAGACAAGGTGTCCTGGATAAGCTGAATGGAAAAGGTATCGAAGGGAATCCCAGCAAAGCTCAGAACCAGTACTCCCCGCTCATCCTCCTGGACCTGCCAGCTGCCTTTTGACACAGTTGATCACGCTTTCCTGAGATCCTGTCCTCCCTTGGCTTCCATGACTCTTTCCTTTCCTGGTTCTCCTCCTAACTATCTAATCACTCCTTCAGCATGTCCTTCAGAGCATCCCCATCAACTCCCTTCCAACTTTCTATGGGGTTCCACGGTGCTCTGTCTTTTGTCCCTATTTCTTCTCCCCAAACTTTATCTCTGGGCAATCTCACCCACAAACACCATCTCTGTGGTGACAACTCACAGATCTACCTCTCTACCCCAGACCTGTCTCCTTCTGTCCAAACTAAAATCTCAGCCTGTCTCCCCATGGATGTCTAGCTTTCAGCTCAAGCTCAACATGGCTAAATCGGAACTCCTAATCATCTGCCCTAATCACTATGGATAATATCATAATCCTGCCTGTCACTCAAGGCTATAATCTGGGCTTTATCTTCAATTTGGACTTCTCTCTAGGGTCCTCACATCCATATTACATCAAACTATTGCAAATTCTTTCTGCATATCTCCAAGATACAGCCATTCTTATCCATCCGCACAGCTAAACTTTTGTCCAAGCTCTCATCATCTCAATTATTGCAACATCCTTCTCTCTGACCTACACAAATGCAATCTTGTCCCACTCATATCCATTCAGAATGCTGCTGCAAAGATCATTTTCTTAATCTATTGCATTGACCATGTCACACCTCTCTTTGCAACTCTCCACCGGCTCCTCCTCTAGTACATGAAATGTAGGCTACTTGTATTCACTTTCAAAGCTCTTCTGGTCAATGCCCAATCCTATCTATCATCTCTTATTCGCTATCGACTCTCACCTCAAAAAAGCAGGTGAAAAAAGCCAGCTTCCATCACGCACTTGCTAAATTTTAAACACGCAGCTTCATGCTTTTGCTCATGCTGTCCCTCAGACTTGGGAGATGCTCCGTATGAACATCCACAAAACTACCTGATTACTCAGCTTCAAATCCTTCCTCAAAGCTCATCTTTGCTATGATGCAAAAAACAAAACAAACAAACAAAAAAACACCACAATGCTAGTGTACAGAGACCACTGCCTATTATGCTGACTAATTCTGTCTCATTGTTTACACAAACTCCTGTTTGTCTGTATCCATCTGTTGTATCTTGTATTATTCTTAGATTGTAAAATGAATAGAGTAGGAACTTTGTTCTGCACCTAGCACAGTGGGGTCCTGATCTATGACTGGGATAGGGTTTCCAAAACACTACAGTAATACAAATAAATAATAATAAAAGGGTGAACTGGCCCAGGTACCTAATTATATAGTCCAAAGTAATGGATTTGGACTATATAATTTGGGTTTAGGTAAGTGGTTGCATAGATGATCTGGCATCAAATGATAGCAGCCCAGGAAAGGGCCTCCCATAAGAGGAAGTCTGTCATCAGAGAGAGAGGAATACCAGGGATTAGGAAAGTTCTAGAGGAAGATTCTCTAGGGAAAGCCACAGTAGGCCTGCCCCTAACTGGGGCATAAAACCAAAAAGGGAGCAGAGACTCTTCATATTAGCCAAGGGGAAAGGCCTAACTGGAGCTACTTATAGTGAGGGGGAAGAGCCTTATGAAAAAAGACTTCAGGAAACAGCAGTCAGAAAGAACTGGGTTTGAGGAAATATGTGTTGGGCCCAACAAGGGGCTGAAGACACTGTGGAGTTGGGGAAAGTTCTGTTTTAAAGTATTTGAACAGTGATGTTGTTGCTTTGCTGGAAGGTGTTAGCTGCCATCAAATGGGTCTTTTGATCTATAGACAAGGACAGACCTCATTAAAGCTGAGGGGCATGCTATCCACCCTTCTCAGACTAAATGGAAGGAGCAATTAAATACCCATCAATGCAATAATGATAGCTGGAAACAATATGAAGCCACTGCCCCAGGCAACAGGCCACATGACAACACTAAACTGAATCTAAATTGTGTGGGCAGAAGGATTTCAGAAGGGACTAACTGTAAAAACACAGGTGCTAAGGGACTGGTTGATCGCACCTGTGTGTGTAAGAAACAGAAAACTGCAGAAAGCCAGACACAGCCATGAGTGTGGCCCTGGGAAGAAGATGAGAGACTAAGTTTATTTTTAGCAGAGGGCTTGCTGAAAAGCCACACTTGGAAAATGTGAGTAAGGACACTATCTGCTGCTGTCTATACTGCATTCACAGAAATAGGAATTTGGAAACGTTCTTTGCAAATAAACAGGACTGCATCAAAGAAATTCCTGATTCATGTAATTAGTTTCTGTTTCCATTAGGAAGAATCTGGCAAGAACATGAATGTTGGCTAACCAGTTGGACCAAAAAAAAAAAAAGGAACATTTTTTAACAAACCAAGCCCAAAAAGGGGTGCTTGACTTACACAGGCTTCACAAGGCAGATTTGAGAACCCCAAGATGAGAAAACCGAGTCAGCACCATGGTTGATGCTGGATTGGGTAAACCACAACAATAACTTTTAACAGCCCTAGAAAGGAGCATACCTGGTAAAAAAGAACACAGTAGTCTTGGCTAGGATTGATAATCTGCATCCAGGGCAACTGCTCCTTGTTTCTGGTGTCTAGAGAAAAATTCAACATCTTTAAATTTATCTTAGATGCTCGTTCCAATCATTCATCAATACAGCATGCAAGGCTGTACTGACTACATGAAGTCCTTGTAAAACTGCTGTCTTGATCTTGGCTTTCTTTGCCTTAGAATTAGTTAAGAAAGTACCACTTACCATATACTCCATGGCTGCCCATGGGTTCTTATTCTTTAAAATCTCAGCAGCACTTAGTGGACTGCCACCATGCTGATCTAACAATTCTACCACAGAATTATCTACTTCACCTTCACTTCCCTTTGTTACTGTGCTGCTCTTTAAATGGAAAACCCTATAGAGGCTCCAGAGACTCTCAGATCAGTGGCATACGGAGGACCAAGCCTACATTTGTACACCCCCCCAGGCCTCACCCCCACTCCATGCAGGGCAGGAGGGGTCCCAGCACTGTCCCCCAACTGCCCAGGGGGGGGTCTGTACCTGCAGGGGGACATGAGGAAGGAGGGCGCAAATGCAGGCTTGGCTCCGCTGTCCCCCGTCTGCGCAGCACCCGCCTCTCCCACTGCAGCCCTTCGCCGGCTTGGATGGGGTAGCCTCATCCCCCAGCCTGGGGAGGGGGACTGGGTTGGCCCTTCACAACATGCGGGGGTAAGGCGCTGAGGGGCGCCCCTCAGAACCCCCTGCGTTTCCAGTCCCCACCTGTTGCAAAGAGTCAGCCCGGCACACCTCCCACGCACTTACCCGCCACTCCAGCCCCTCACCGGCTCGGATGGGGCAGCCTCACCCCCCCAATCCCCAGGCCTGAGGGGTGGGCAGGCACCAGGTCAGCCCTGCAGGATGGGCAGAGGGTGCAGGAGACTGAGGGGCAGCTGCTCTCACTTCCGCTGCTGCGTTGCGCCCTCTGCTCCCCCACGCATCGTGAAGGATCTACCTGGGCCCTCCAGGCCGGGGGAGAGGGGGCAGTGAGGCCGCCCCATATAGCCAGCACCAGGCTGGAGCGGTGGGTAAGTGCACTCTGGGACAGCCCTCTATGGACGGCAAGGGGCACAGGAAGCTCTGTGCTCCTCGGAGCCTCCTGCGCTCACCGTGTCGTGAAGGGCCAGCCCATGCCCCCCTACAGGCCAGCGCTTGTGGGCCAGCGCCCCCCTTGGTACACCACTGTGTCAGACAGCTGTCCTGGATGTATCTGAGAATTCATAGCAAATGAAGTTAATATCACTGAAATCCATTCATAGTCGTCATTCTGTTGGAATTATTAGGGCATCACAAGACATTAACAATCATAAATTCCTTTATTAAGGGTATGTGGGAAGGCTTGTGCTTGCTTCTTACAAGATAGTTTCTCTGTCTTGTTATTGCAGCCCCCCGTCGTTGAGAGAAAACTTTCCTTTACTTATTAGTTACTTTTTAATGTATGCATCCTTGCCTCTAAATTCTGGTCTTATAATTTAGTGTTCTCACGGCCTCTCTTTTCTTGCTGATTTAGGGCCTTTTTCTACTTGCTAGCTACAAAACATAAAGCAAATGTATTATTTTCTTAGCCAAGTTTACAGAACTAAAGTTATCTTATTTCATAACTATCCTACAGTTCCCCTGTGAAATTAAGAGATCCAAGCCTGGAACTCCAAACAAAGGTCAGGTAGCTGAACCCTGACTGGTGCATTCTGTGGATATGCTCTCTGCCTGCTCGTTGTCCTTGCCATGGAACTGAGTTCTGCCTTGACAATCACGATTCAAACTGATGTCAGGCATTTTCAGTCCAGCTCAGAAAAGACATTGCTTTCTTTCAAAGAAGAGAAATTTGATATCCTGTTGCTTCTTTACATAGGCCACAGCCATTCTATTGACAGTCATTATTAAGACATTCTGATTTTTTCCACTTTTCTCTACAGGGCTTGAAGGACCAAACTGATAGCCTTTAACATCAACCAATTTATGCTCCAGGATACCTGCCATACATATCAATGTCCCTGTACCATATGTTGGGTTGAATGGGTTTCGTATCAGAAATGTGACATCTGTTACTTTGACATCTGATTCCAGGATGGGGTATCCTTGCTTGAGTCAAGCCTTGAAAGAATCTACTTTAGAAATAAGATCTCCGCTCGATGAATAGAAATTTTGCGACAAGTGCAAGAATAGGTGTTTGGAGAAGTAGATAGCACTAATTGCTATGTATTGGGTCTTGCCCAAGTCAGGAAATACAAATGTGAGACAAACATCCCCTGGTGGCTTGAGTGTGTCTGGAATGTGAAAGAACGTTGAGTATGCATAGGATGGATTAGTGAAAGAATCTTGAGTCTTCCTTTCCAAAGACATATATCTTAATAATTTGAGTCTAGGTCATGATTAACACCAAATTGTACAACACTTCAGAATAAACAGGCTCTTCTGGGAATTTATCAGGAGACCATAAACTTGGAGAAAGAGATTCATGGATTTTGTATCCTGTGTTAATTGTAGATCTTTAAAAATCCAAATCAGGATTTTGTCAAGAAAGGAGTTGATGTGATTTCTCTTCTATCTGAAAGCTGCTGCTGTCATTAACACTTTGGCAAAGATCCTTGGGAACGTGACAAGGAAGAAAAACAGAGTTTTGTATTAACAACACTGGACAACAAAGATTTTGCTTCCTGAATACTTTAGGGTGTATCCTCTGGATTTTGGGCTGCTGATTACAAAAATCACCATGAAATTTCTCTATCATGTACAGTTTTTGAAATCGCCTATATTTGTTATTTCAATTCATAATTTAAGTCTATTACAATGTTGCCCACAATGTAAATTGAAAAGTTTTCTATCTTGTGTCCAAGCATGCCTGGGCATACAGTGACACTGAACCTAGTGCAAGCCACACAACATGTAGTGGGAATGCTAAGGCTTAGGCAGGGCAGATGCTGGCAAGACAACTTTTAGAAAGGCCATGAAAGCATTTTGCACACACTGTTCTATGCACTGTGTTTATATCAGTTTGTATTCATGTTGATGTGCATGTTCTATGAGCATAGCATATTGTGTGTACTCACAATAATAAAGCAATTGTATATTCAGGAAGATTCGTGATAGCAAAATGTGTCGCCAATGTTGCAACAGCCACGATATGTTTCTTGGCAACTACAGAGCACCAAACTACGTGCAGCTGGTTGACAACATGCTTCAAGCATACAAAACCATGAAGTGCAACATGTCACTAAAGATTCATTTTCTGCATTCGCATTTAGACTTCTTTCCTGCAAATCCTGGTGCAGTCAGTGACAACCATGGTGAAAGGTTTCACCAGGACATTGCGATCATGGAAAAACGGTATCAGGGGAACTGGAATCCATCAATGCTGGCCAAGTATTGTTGGACACTTAAACGAGAAGCCTCAGACACTGAGTACAAACAAAAATCATCAACAACACAATTTTAGCTCAGCTGAACTATTGCAAAGTGTCAGCACCGTTATACGATTAAACACATTACATTAAATAAAAACCAATTTCTTGTTTCTTCAAATTCCTACATGACACAAGTAGTCTGAAATTATATTTGTGTTCAGCTTCAAGCGGTCTAGCATAATCTAAAAAAATTTCTAAGGAAGCAACACTTTCGAAAAAATTTGCTGTCCAGTGTAAATCAGCAACTTGGAGAACTCTGATAAGAAGTTCTCCAAAGAGCTTGCCCAAGTATATTCTGAAGGTGAGTTATCTGGCTTGTATGCCTTCCAGATCTGATTCACATATATCTTCCAGTCATTACTTTTGTTGCTGTTTGCCAGGAGGCAAAGCAGAGGGAGCTAGGTAAGAGTCTGACAAAGCCTGCATCCAATGAAGTTTTGTCCAGGGCTGTCTTTAGCAACTTATTTCTATCAGAGTGAGGGCTTTAAACAGTATTGACATAACAAAGGCATGTGTACCTGTGTCGGTGCCTGGTTATTAGAGCAACAAAGTGGGTGAGGCTTCAAAGTGGGTATGTGTTTTACTGGACCAACTTCTGTTGGTCATAGAGACAAGGTTTTGAGCCAAACAGAGCTCTTCTTCAGGTCTGGGAAAAGAACTCCCAGCATCACAGCAAAATGCAAGGTAGAACAGATTTTTTACCATAGTTAGCATATATTGTAAGGGACCTTTCATGGTAGAGTGGCCCGTTAAATTCATTACTCTGCTAGACACTAGAAATAATGGACTGAACAGAGACACTGGATTTATTGGTTATTACAACAATCTGTAACCCAATAACCCCCCCTTTTTTGTCCTATGACTGCAGAGGGGTCAGCAGGCCACCCAAGCTTGAATAGACTCAGACTCATAGGTCAGAAGGGACCAATATGATCATCTAG
>ML675616.1:22196655-22287762 GCA_007922155.1 Mesoclemmys tuberculata
TTCGTCATCCCTCCATCATCCCTAAACTCCTCACTAGTCTTATTAAATGATCCCTTACAATATTGGCTAAATATTTATGCTAAACAATCGGTTCCACCTTGCATGTTCCTGTGATGCTGGGAGTTCCTTTCCCAGGCCTGAAGTAGAGCTCTGTGGGTATGTCTACACAGCAAAGAAAAACCCATAGCTGGCCTATATGAGCCAGCTAAGGTTCGTGGGGCTCAGACTGCGGGGCTGTTTCATTGCTGTGCAGATTTCTGGGCTCAGACTTGAGCTCAGGCTTTAGGACCCTGTGAGCCTGCAGGTCTACAGAGCAATGAAACAGCCTGACAGCCCAAGCCCTGCAAGCCCAAGTCATCTGGCACATATCAGCCACAGGTTTCTCTTTGCTGTGTAGTCATACCTTGTGTGGCTCAAAAGCTTGTCTCACCAACAGAAGTTGGTCCAATGAAAAGTATTACCTGACCCACCTTGTCTCTATAACAACACAGGAAAAGCAGAAGACCATGCTTGAGAGCAGTACAGACCGCTTCATTCTTCTCTCTATGGGCTCTCGAGGAAGGAATTTTCCTTCCATACAGAAAAACACAGATTAAACAGATTCACTGTATTCTTCACTTCCACTGCCTCAAATTTCAGAAGAGGCAATCTGCTTTCGGTCTGGATACATCATAAAATTTCAGTACCTGTTTGAACTGTTTATATTTGCAGGAACATTCTCACTAGACCAACATTACATTCTCAAAGACAGAACGTAAAGGAGTGTTCAGCCTTTTTTGGTGATAATATGGAATACCATAAAATTGTTTTATGGACACTTCTTCTCTTGCTTTGATTCTATGTCTTCAGCAAATTGGGCTAGATGTCAAGGACTGTTACAACCATCTGCAGTATTGTGTCATACACATTTGGAGGGGAGGTTTTTCTGGATCTTTTCTGTGTTCTCCTCTACTTTGGAATTCCAATGGTAAAGAGAAAGACAAGGACTTGCTTCTTATGCACAGAGGATGTCTTTCTGTGGGACTTTCATTTCTTTGACCTGTAGCACAAACCAGAGTAAATTGAGGATGATGCTAGATTCCTTTTCTTTGACTTGGTTTTCTAGACCACTAAGGTCCTATATTTGGAAAGCAGTTAGATAGGATTTGAGACTAACCATATGGTGACAGTGTTTGGACTCTCCTGTTTCTCATATTGAAATGTGAAATATTTTAATGTACTAAAATACCAGAAGGTGTAGGGAGGAGTTATGGGGAGGGGAGGATTGTTCACCTTAGAGGCACCAGAGGCTGAATGAAGTCCTAACTGGTTAAGGTCCTTGTTGCTTGTGACCTAAGGAACTGAATAGGAAAGTATGAATCAAGAGATGGATCTGCTGTGGAATGTCACAAGGAAAATGGTAGAGTACTTACTCTGAATAAAGGGTCTTGAGTGAAAAAATTGTGTTTTTGTAGAAAAGTCACATTTGAGAATAAAGACACTGCCAGGAATTTTTCTGAATTTTAACCCCAAGAGGAACTGGTTGCTGGACTACAATAAAGTCTGATTTACCTCTGACTGTATACAGTGTTGACAGCACCTGGGGGCTCCCTGTGATGAATGGCTATCAGGGATGAGGAAGGGGCCAAAGAGAATTTGAAGGGTTACTGTTGGATGGTGAATGTTGAAACAGGAAAATAAAAAATTAGTAACAGAAAGAATTCTAGAGAAATGTTTCAAAGTATTGTTGATTTTTATTTTTTAAATGCTCTGCAGGTTAAGGTGGCAGGAAGTCTGGATATCACCTATTCAGCTGCCAGGAGGCAGAACAAATTTAGGAAGAAAGGACCTGCAAAAAATGTTGCTTTTCTTATCTCTCAAAATTACACTGTCCCAAGGCCTAGGTTAGACAATATTCAGTCCTGAACTAGTGACAGGTTTAAAAATCTGGATATCTTATCAGTTTTCAGAATTAGCAATGTGATCTTTGTTCAACTAGAAAAGTTTCCAATGTCTTACTTTTACCCTTGGAAGACTGCAAGGTAAAGGACTTTAAGATAAAATAACATTTCTGTGCACATAAATGTCTAAGTCCTTTTTATAAGCCTTTTAAACATATTGGCCAAAATATTCACTCAGTAAGAGAGTTCCAAGTAGGATTTGCAGCCCACTGTCCTGGGTTCTGTACAAACACAGAAGAGAAACAATCACTACACCAAAGAGTTCTCTGTCTAGAGACACAACTAGATGAAGAGGTGGGGATGTGGATGAACATGATGAAGAACTGGCACTGCGTTGTTATTGTATTGTAAGTGTGATTTCAGTTTGGTTTAGGCCAGGTTGTTTTTTGTTGGAGTTAAGAGGAAGGAATTAGGAACGGGGAAGAGGAAAAGTTGCAGCTCACTTCCTGTTTAGCCATAATCACCAGGCTAGGTGCCATAGGCATCAGAATCGAGGTGAATATTAACGATGGACTTGAAAGAAGATGAGCTAGTGGCTGTTCGGATTTTATCAGGCAGCTTTCCCAAGCACAAGGGGTTGAATGGGAGACAGTACAGAAGTATTTAAGGGAGAAGCTAACTGATGATTAGTAAAACTCGGAGAGACCTCAAGATGATAAACTTTAAGGTCACAACATTTTTATGTACAGAAAGGCTATTTTAAGTCAAATGTAGAGGTTTTTTATGGCTTCTTCTGAACCCTATAGTGAGATTCAGTGCAAATAAGGCACCTGAGTATCACAGGGGGAGACACATCACACTATGTTTTCTCTAAGACAGTACTTTCATAATATATAATATACAGAGAATACATGATGATATGGAGCAGTGAAAAGGTTTTATCAGCACTTATTTGGAAGACTTGTCTAGTTTATTTGTGGCTTCACTACTCATGAGTAATGTACTGCGAACTTGCACCAATAAAAGCTTTACACCACATTGCATCATTAGGTGTGGAAAATAATGTGTGTGTGTGTGTGTGTACACAAACTTGTGTGTGTATATTTGTTTTTAAGTAGTTTGACAGTGCTCAGATACACAACAGCTCAGCATTATTTATCCTGTAATATGAGTAACTTTATATAGTATGCACACACAAATGCAATGATTTTACAGGGCACACAGCAATGTACACCTATGTGCAGGAGAGTATGCCCCTAAACTTTGTTTGGAAATTTATATTTAGAAATGTAAGTGAAGTCATGATTAAGTCAGTTATTAGGCTAAGAGTTTCAACTCATGAAAATAGGTTACATGTATAGTATATCTACTTCTGGAATCCTCAGTTACCAACCACATTTTTCCCCTTAGTGTAAGAAGAATAAATCAGATACACATCTAACTTGAATTGGGAAGGGAAAGTTGCACCATTCAAATCATTCCCTCCAACCTGTTTATAAAAATGTCTATCATTAATTGCCTTTACACAATCATCACTCATCATTAGCTGCTAGTGAAGAATAATCTTTATGAAGGACAGTCTTGTTCAAGTCCCCAATATCTCCCCCGAGATGATCTGTCATCATGGCCCAATTACACATACAAATAAACATCTTATCTGTGCTTTGTATTTCTCAAAATGCAGAAATTGTGCTCCCTTGTATTGAAACTACCTCATCAACAAAGTTATGCTGAAGGCCCTTTCAAAAAGAAAAAAATTCCAAATCAGAAGGAAAAAATAACTCCAAAGTGGTATACAAACAAGGATCTGAATATCCAAGATGCTAATGAAAACACGTCTTACATAGTTACACAGCAAATATATTAAAAATTATCAGTTTTGATGTTAAAGTCACAGCTGATAAAGATTCCAGTAAGAATCAGAAATTAAGTGAAATTCTGTCACCGAGGACAAAAATACATTTAGAAAAATAAGACCATCTTAGTGAAAAAAATAAAACCTTGAAATGTTTACCTTTGAAAACATATGATATATAGTGTATTTTGGACTATGTCCTCAAGTGATCAGCAACTCTAAGAAGTTACAGCTAATGGATGTGATGTCCAAAACATTTTTAATGCATGGGCTGAACACCTGATCTATACATTACTATTTTACTATGCATCATGCAATTTCCACTGCTTTTCCATATTGGCGCAACTGCAAATTACAATAGAACTGCTCATTTCTCCATTCCTTTCAAATTTGACTTAAAATTAAAAATCTGGCACATGAAAGGTATCACAAGCTGATTGTTTTAATAGTTCTTCATGTTGGTTTGCTTGACATTTAGTGTAATTTTCACATTAAAACAATGTCAGCTCACTGTTTTAAGAAAGGAAAAGTTAAATATAATGTATAATCACAGTGGACATCTCCCAAGTTATTTTTAATAAAAACTGCAAGTTAAAAGCAGCACAGCGAAGAGCAAAGAGCTCTTAAAATTAATTAGAATTGTTCTGAATTAGACTGTAAACCAATTAGAAACTTACTTTTGTTTATTACTCCAGTTAAAAGAAACAATTCAAGGAACATGATATATCATTCTGGCTTCAATCTTATGATGTCACAAAACCAAAATATAGTTATAACCATGTAATGCACCATTATTTAGCAGTTATTCCAAAACATATATATCTCACATATATTGATGTCATGTCATTCTAAAGATAATAAGCTGCATATTGCTTAAAACTAACTTATCTACTTGTATGTCATAGCCCTACTACTTTGTATCAGCAAATGACACTACGCTGCATCAATATTGAATAAAGGGGGGAAATAGGTACATGTATACAATACAACTCACTTGATGGACTCTTAAAAACCTTGGTTGCTATTTATAAAAGAACCCTACAATAGCCTCATCCCCTTTCACAACGTATCTTGCAACAACCTGCATAAGCTCTTTTCTTAAGTAAGGAAACAGAGAAGTACTAGGCCTCCACCTTCTTTTTCATTATTTTAGATTTCCTGCTTGCTTTTCTTTCTTCCTGACAACTTTCTTGGGGATGGATCAATCTAGTGAGAATGTAAATGCATTAAATGCATACATTTCATTTGCTCTGAATAGATCAATTACAAAAATAGAGAGCAGTGAAAAAGGCTCAAGGCTACAAACTGAATGGAAATAAAAAAGCAAGAAAGAACTAGTAGCTGTCCCTATACAATCCCCATCAATAATACTTCATATTTGGATTAGGAAAAAAAACACTGTCAAGGTATTTTATGATTTGAAAATATTTTCCCCTCACTGCTGTTTACAAAACACATTGGAATCTGAACAGTAATACTTTTCCTTCATCATACATATACACTTGTTTGCTATTGTAAGACTGCTCATGAGCGCTGGCCTGATACTGGTATTTAAAAAAAGCCAAAATAAAACCACTGAAGTACAAGCTTATTTTTAGAGTAAACTATACCTATAAGTTTTGCAAAAAGATACAAGGAAAAAAGATTAAATAATTTAGACCTATTAACCTTTTCATGACCTTTAGCTAGACAACAACACCTTTTGTCAAACTACATCAATGAGAAGACAGACTGCGAATTCTGGATTCAGAAATCACAGCTGAAAATCTAGTTTACTGAGTACTTTGTTCTAATTTACAAGAAAGATTAATAAACTGTGTACAATTTGTTAGGGAATATTCAGTGACTGTAAAGTGACACAGGTGGACGAAGTGACTGTTCTATCTTTAAAATGCAAAGTCTACAGACATCCTCCGAAAGTTCTACAAAATAGATTCATATACAGGTACACACATAAGCATGCACACATCCACATTTTTTTAAAAGTGCAGCTATCACTTGAAATGGTGAATGCACCAAATAAATACAAAAAAGGGGGACAGGACATTTACAATGTGAATGTGAGGTGTTTTCCTTCTTTTACAGGTTCTTGAAAAACACACTCCCTCCCCACAAATACTGGTTCCAGCTCTCTAATGGCTGCATCATGAACTCTGCTGGCAACATCATGTATTCACCATTTACTAGCCAAAGAACATGCACACTTAGGCTACCTGCAGAGAGGGATACAGCAAGAGATACGGTAAGTAAGCTTATTCCCAATATTACATGGTTTTGTAATATGTTTTCTCATTAACATGATCTTCTCCTAAAGAAGGACTGTCCTTTGAAGTCATGCAAAATAAAAAAAACATACATGTTAACGCTGAGGATATTCTGAAATCTCCCTTTATTTGGGGCACTTATAACCCTACCCTATATTTGTAAATGTGTATCTAATTGAGTCTACTAAATGAAATGTTTAATAAATCATACACAAACAAAAATGTAATGCTGATATAGTAGCCCCCCCCCCCAACCCAACTAAGTAATTCCAATTATTTTTGAGTGAACTTCATAGGGTAAAAGTGTCTCATACGTCTGTCCTTTTTGAGGTTGTTGCCCTTCAAAGCAACATGAGGCCTCCTTGTCCTAAAGCCTCCATCATCTCACTTCCTTGTTAGTTTCACTTCTTATCAGGGCCTCTTAAAAAGAAGGAAAAGCCGATTGACAGCAACTAACCTAGAATCATAAAGCAGGAATTTAAAAATTTGAGCCTTCTTAAAACACAGCAAATTTTTTTCATTTTTATTCCAACCTTTTTCCTACTAAGGATTATTCCTGCCTGACAAAAGAACATGCCTTTCCCTCAGGTAGAAACTGCAAACACCAAAAAACCTTTTTCCGAGAGAAGAGAGGCAGAGGGTCAAACTCTGCCTCATCCCTTCCACTCACACTGGGTAGTTTGTGCCAATGCACAAATCCTAACCTCTGCCCTCCTTCCCCTTGAGAGTGCAAGCATAGTCTATTAACCCCTGCTGGATTGGAAAACATGGGACCAAACCAGGGACTCTAATTTAGATCTTCCTCAAAGTACCAAAGGAGTCCATGTTCATAAGTGAGACTGGAAAGAAAACACAACATAACACTGAATGTGTGTTCAAACAGTAAATTTACATGTAAACATTATGTATATACCATATACAGATTCAATGTCTGTGCACAATAGATTAAGGATAGCGTTTCCAATCACTTTAAATGCTCTTACTTTTATTGTTTAATGTCACCCATTTAATAATATAGATTTCTTTTACCCAATAGCTTTTTAAACAGTAATTTTTAAAGATCATGGAAGGATCTGAAAGTTAATAGGATAGATAATATTGCTTCCTACTGTGTAACGAATAAATTCAATATATTTTTAGATTTGGGGAAAAGAGGGTGGTTATTTCATAGTAATAATGAAAAACTGTATCTTACAGACTATGTGAAAGCCTTTCTTTGCTGATTTCAGACCCTATAAACTGCATAACTAATGTATGTCAACTTAAATCACTAAAATAGTACCTCACAATGCTCAAAAATCTCTATGAAGACTTTAGAGAAAGTTTACTGTGCATACACAATCTTTATTTTTTCAGATTTTTCTTTTGCCTTCAAAATACTTAAGACTATGAGGAAATTTTATGAACTATAAACTTGCCAATTTTTTTTTTAAATCAAGGGCATGTTTAATGGATCAGAAGCATATAATACATCTTTAGAATCCCTTCCTCTTTTTCTAATCATATATAACAATTCTTTAGGGAGACTGGTTCATGTTGTTCTGCCATCAGTTTCTTCCCAATGTTCATACTGTATTTTGACCACAATATATTTTGATCAACCACCAGTTTCATCATGGCATTCAAGAGCTAAAAATATATTATAATTGGATTCACCACTTCATCACTGTATCCTCCACGGAAACCTTAAAAATCAGTTAACACTCTTTCCTATACTATTTTCACCCCCATCATCCTCTCTCCTATCACCCCCACCATTTTATTGGCATAACATTTACAGTTTATATGATATCAAGGTGCAGGGGGATGGATAAACAAAACATTACACATCTTAGACCTTTTCTTCATGAGTTTCAATTTATGCTCACAAAAATAACCCAAAGCTTTTCTTACATTTCTCCATTTTGGAAAGGTGACTTAACAACCCACTCCCCCCACCATTTTCTGTATCTCTCGTTGCTCTGATATTTTGTCATACTAGAGCTAGTGAAAAGCAATATCATGGTTTACTGTCACATGTGTTCCTTCACTATACTTATAAATCCAATTAAACTGCTCATATTCTTTTTAAACCCATGCACACCCCACAGCACTTGCTCATTTTTAATTATTTGTATTTTATGTTCCCTTAACTTAGGTTTTCAGTGCATTGCCATTATGTTTTATTATATTCAACCATTCATTCAAGTACACTTTAGATAACATCATTTCAGCTAAAAAAGCCTGTTCAGATATACTAAATTAATAATTACACTATTCTTGCCAACGAGCAACATTAGAATGGCAACTCATTTCCAAAATATATAATACTCAGATGTTTTGCTGCACACAAATGAAATGATTTAATTCAAATAATATTTTTATTTGAATTGATCTTGTGTTGTCGTTGGTTGAAACAATTTTGTTAACACACGTTTCTGTTAAAATTAAATCTCCAGCAAAACAGGAGTGAACAGGTTTGGTTATTGAAAGCACCAAATTAGTCACTCAGAGGACATTTCATTTAAAAAATCTGAATGTTTATTTAATAATTAAAAATATCTATTTAAAATGAAACTGTTACTTATAATTATAATAATCTGATTGACAGATAAAATAATTGCCTTAAAAACACTTGTGAGTCATTTGTCCTTACCTGCGGGCATGAACCATTATTACTGCATGCAGTGACTATTCCATTTCCTAGCACAGACTTGAAGAAGCATCACATCTATCTTACAGAATGTAAGTAATTTGTGGGCGTGCAATTCCTAAGCTATTTGCAAAGGAAACTCCCTTTCAACATAACAGGATATTTAATGGTTAACCAAATTATACTTTCTACTAACCCAAATTTCACAGCAACCTCAGTAACTGTAAAATGCTTTCTTCTAATACAAAACCAAAAAAAATCTAATTTTTTAAATGAATTTAGAAATCAAGATGTTTTGGGGGTGAAAACAAAATCCAGAACACAGACTGCAACAATAGTGTATATAAATCTGTAGTCTGCTGTATTATGATTTGCATGCTGCCACTGATTAGACTTCATTAAAAACAAAAATCAAACCCTTTGCAAAGAGACACAAAGCTTAACTAAAAACACAGATTCCACTCAATACATTACAATAACCAGCATGCAATACATCAACGATATTAGCAGACTTGACAAAAAAAATGCCCTTTGCTGCTTCCTTGCAACGCTACACCATTAATTGTTCATGCAAGAGATGTAGCTGTACCTTTCTGAAGAGGACGACTTCTCAGAGTTAACTGACATCAGCAGCTCAATCTTCTGCTTGATTTCTGGAAAAATCAGAAAATATTCACAACCAAGATTGCCTGCCCTTGCTTTCCAAAGTCTTATTATCAAATGATTTTTTCCTAATCCCTTTTGTTCAGAATGAGGCCACAAGATTCTCAGCACTTCTGTAAAGACTGATTCATTCAATGGTGCTCTAAAGGAAAAAGCTCCAGAGGCATCAGGCCTTGCTAAACTATGCACATGACTGTTTATGAAAGCAGGAAGTACCATTTCTTTTAAGCAGAGGGGTGGTTCCTCTTTTGAGGTTGATCTAACATGTTTACCAGATGACTCTTAACATAACAAATTACAAACCACTGCACAAATTCCAGCTTCTGAGAAAAATCAAACAAATACTTTGTGGAGTTTATTATTCTGCAGCTTTGCTATCTAAGCATATTTACTACCCTTAGGAACCTTCAATTCTAAAGCCCTGAAAAATATGGCTCTTTGAATTATTTTTCTCACAAAGCATGAAGCATTAAATCACTATTTTAATATATGGATTAGAAATCATAAACAGAACATACTAATGTCTGGATTTCTTAATTTAAAATTGTTTGCAGGGTGCTCTCTCAAATATACTTTGAAGGCCAAAATTTAAATTTTCCATTGCTAATGCCTTAACTGCCCCTCCTAGTACTCACAACCAATGATCAGCAACCCCTATTAGCAGAGCTGGGCTGATACTAAATACTTGTCCTAAAAGAAATGACCTGACAAACAGAAATATCTGCTATCTAGAACAGAAATACTGAGAGCCAGATCAATTTTACTAACAGACTACTGCTGTTACAGGAGGAGGGTGGGGGAAGAAAGAAATATTCCCATACTATCTGTGATTTGTATTTCATGAGACCATCTCAAAACCAAATACACATGGATGGCTTTAAAAATAAATTAAGATTATCATGTAGCCAGAACCTCTGTTATTTAAATTATTCAGATGAAAACCAAAGGATACTATCATATAACAAAATGGATTGATTATAATTTTAAGATCCTATTATAGCAGAGCTGGAAGCACTACCTATATATAATGTTGTCTGACACTTCCCATTCTGTTTTCAATTGCTTATAACTTTGCTAAACTTTAACTGAAATTTTCCATGCAATGGGTCTGCCTTAGTTGTCCCCCCCCCCCCTTTTTTTAATCTTTCAGTGGAAAAAAGGTTCAGCCATTTCTGATAATGAGATTAAGAAAAGGCATTTTTTCCCATATTAAAAAAGAATAATCTTACAACCATTTCATTGAGAAGCTCTGGCATTTCCATGCTTTGAAGCAAGGGCTTGAAATTTAGCAGGCAGTGGGGGACAGGTCACCTTGCTGTCAGGGATGTGCCTTTTGCTCTCCCCAAATCACACAAACTTGACTAAATTATAAGACTCCAAAAAGACAGTTCACACATGCTCAGTACAGGGTTATTAGAATTTGGTAGCAAAGTTTTCCCAACCTCCTGTTTGAACTGAGCATACTCCATGGTGGGGATTCAGGGACGAAGCATGGTTTTCCCTGCTATTGCCTTTCCCAGCCATTAGGGGCCACTAAGGTTGCAGTGATTAGAAATGAGTTGTACTTGGGAGGGACAGGAGCCACGTGCAGCAAAGTGGGGGGAAGCTGAAGCAGATGGTTGGATAGAAGAGAGGGAGAGGGCGGTGGGGGGCAGGTAGGAGCAAGCCTTGTGGGAAGGAGGACCTGGGTGCGAAGGAAGCAGACACTTGGATACACAGGAGCAGAGGAGGACAAGAGCTGGGGAATGTGCAGGGGTACAGAGAAGCAGAGGTGGAGGAGGGCAGAAGTCAAGGTGTGGGGAGTGTGGATAGGAGCAGAGGGAGAAGGGATACTAACCAGTGGAGATAGGGACCGGAGCTATAGTGGGGCAGACAGGAAAAGAAGGGGACAGAGACAGGCTGGGCAGGGGGAGAGGGAAATCAGAGGCAGAAGGATCTATAACCATTAGAGAACCCTTCCCTACAGAACCTGGAATTGAACCCAGGAATCCTAAGTCTCTACACCCTTCTGTTGTCAACAAACAGAAGTGAAATCCACTGGCAAAATGTGTCCGAATCCCCTCTAGTGGCTGGTCCTCATAGACGACAACAGCCAAGTACTACTATCACTCTGTTAACTCAAGTGGCAGAGGTCTGAACTATGGATCTAAAGATCCAAAATTTGTTGATGACTAAAGTTGGGAATCAATATGGTTCCACATGATAGAATTTCTGTTCTTCTAGTGTGTTTAAAAACAAAACAAAAATACACACCTTAGAAAACAACAGTCAAAAATCCATGTTAAAAGAACATGGAGATTACAAACTCAAGCACTCAAGCTAGAAAACGACAGAATTAAGGTTGCCCATACCATCTTAATTTAATCCCTGTTATTCAGATGCATGTGCTTTAAAATACAGTCTCATGTCACATACTTATTTCCCCCTCACAAAATGGATGGTGCTCTGGGAATGAATCATGGTGGGATAGTGAAGGAGGCTGTTATCTTTAGGATTACTGATTTATTTGTTGCAAAAGTTGGAAAGTATATAATGACTGAGGCAGTGGACTGCAGGAAGAGAAAGGATGGTTTTATGGTTAAGGAAGTTGAATGCCACTGTGGATAACTGGATTCTACCCCTGCATGTGCCACACTGCCCCTATGTGAATAATTCTCTTTAACCAAAATGTTCACAGATGTCTACTGATTGTGTTCTCTATTTTGTGAGTGCCCAGCATGAGACACCAGATGCCAGATTTGCAGAAATGCCAATGACTACAACTGAAGTCAATTGGAGCTGTGCTTTTAATATGTAAAGTTTTATTTAAAAAAAAAAAAAAAAGAGGAAGCATACTGAAAAAATCAGGCTACAGGTATTTCAAGCTGGACACCCAAAATTAGTGGACACATGACAATTCTGACCTTACTTTCTCTGTGGCTCAGTTCCCCAGCTGTAAAATGGGGATAACACTACTACTTAATCTTACAGAGATGTTAAGATAAATTCAATAATATCTGTAAAGCACTCAGACGCAAGGGTGAGAGCACCATAAAAACACGCAGTTGAAAGTAAGACCTGGGGCCACAAACTGAATGAGGAGGTTAAATGGAAATACTGAATAACTGCTCATTCACTGAATGAAGCAGGAGTCCTGCAAGGGAAACAAATAATACATGATCAAGTAATTAAAGACTATGTTATGATGCATACACATATGTAGGACAAATCAATGTCGCATGCCCAACTATAAGTCTAGCATTTCCTAGCTTTTGACTGCTTGACTTTGCAACCATGTCCTTTTAACACAGGAAGATTTTTGTATACAATGTATTATAAATTATGTTGATTACAAAAATCAAATATGCAATGTACTGGAAATACTATAAAAAATGAAGTACTATAAATTCTAAAAAGGTAAGACAAAAATAACCATATCACAGTAAACCCAGCATTTTCCAGTTTAAAAACACTTTCAGATTAATCTTGTGCATAGTTTAGTGTAGTGAGAGGGCATTGGGGTGTTCATTTGATATTAAAAATCATATATGAAGCTCAACTGCCTGTTTAGGTACTTAATACACAGAAAATATTCCTCCAGTGTTCTGAATATATAAAACCAAGTATAACTTCAAGCTTAAGCTACCTAGTTTTCCCAAGAATAGAAGCTAGAAATTCAGCTGAAAGAAACCACAGTATTTAACCAATTGTGCACTATAAATTCTATTTAAATTAGATTTCACCTGACCAGGCATACTGCATAAATTAGTTAATAAGACATTTTTTCCAATGATAACTTTCCTAGTGATTTCTTATACCCACTGTCACATCCTCACACTCTCTGTTGCCTCTCCAACAGTTTCACTCTCAGATTATGCCTTCACTGCCAAAAAAAGGTGCATTTTTACAATGAGATGCCTAACTTAAATTAGCTATCTCGTCGTAAAACTCCTAGCAGAACAATGCATTGGTAGGTTTACCTTGACGTAGCTAGTCAAGGTCAGCACCATACCCCCCCCTGCTATGGTATGGGCTTGTCTACACTAGAAATGCTGCAGCTGCACCGCTGTAGCACTTCAGTGTAGATGCTACCACGCCAATGGGAGAAGCTCTCCCATCAGTGTTGGTAATCCACCTCCCCAAGAGACAATAGCTAGGTCGATGGAAAAATTTATCCATCAACCTAACATTGTTTACACTGGGAGTTCAGTTGGCTTAACTACATCACTCAGGGGTGTGGATTTTTCACACTCCTGAATGACGTAACTGGGTCAGCCTAATTTTTAGTGTAGACCAGGCCTGAAACTAGATACATCAAGGTAAACACGACTATATGTTACAAAGTAAACTTCAGTGCCTTTTCTCCATCAGAACTTCAGAGTGGGATTGCCAATGCAAATCAGCTATCTTGCTGCACAAATACACCTTTTTTTGGCAGTGAAGACAGCCTCAGAAAGCTTTATCATCAGTTCTCCCAACTATTCTTTTTTCCCTACTCTTCCAGTTCTCTCATCTGCTTTCACCCTCTCAAACTGACCCGACTTCTACTCCTTCCCTTAGCTCAAAACACCCTACCAGTTCCCATATGCTTATCTACTTAATAACAAACACAGGGCAGGGTCCCTGCTAATGCAAACCTCTTCTCCTACTGCTCCAACTATATCATCTAATACTCTATATGAATACTCTACATCAGTATTTCTCAATGACTGGTCCCTGAGATATCCCTGGCACAGTATAGGAAGCCAGTCCCTGGTATCAAAAAGGTTGAGAAACATTGCTCTACATCAGGGGTCCCCAAACTACGGCCCACGGGCCGCATGCGGCCCCCTGAGGCCATTTATCCGGCCTCCGCCGCACTTCCGGAAGGGGCACCTCTTTCATTGGTGGTCAGTGAGAGGATCTTTGCGGCTCTTCATTTAGCCGGTAGGCAGTCTGCTTCGCAGTGGCTTGCCCGTTTAAGAGCGAACCGGCTCTTAAAAAATGGCAAATCTCTGCCCTATGGGCCCCACCCTGCAGCTCCGCCTCCGAAATTGACAAGGGTGTGTCAATTTCATGGCGGAGACTGCACCCTGCAATGACAGCTCTGCCGCCGAAATTGACACATGCGAGTCAATTTCACGGCGGAGAGTGGTGTGAAGTGTTGCCTGCTGGGGTGCCTGCCCCACCTCTGCCCCATGCTGGTTCCCAGAAGCAGTGAACTGGCCCCCTGTGTAAAAAGTTTGGGGACCCCTGCTCTACATTAATCCTTAAGCAGTAATTTATGCAGCGGTGCTGCTATAATGGGATTCTGCACATGTGAGGTGGCGTACATTCCCCATCTTTCACAAACAAAGATTCATTTATATCATGTGAACCCATCTTTTGCATCTGTCCCCAAATCATCCCATTTTATCCTAAGAAATCTTTCCTGAACTTGTGACCACAATAAAATAAAATTCTGCATTGCCCCAAGGAAAAACATAATGAACTACTCTATTTCACCTGAAATTTCTGTAACTGACGTAAAACTCACCTCAGATTCTAGAAGCACCTCAGAATCTCTTGTCCTTTTTATCTATGAAGTATAGACCACATTCAAGGTGCCACTTCCTATGAGCCTGATCCCACAAGCCCCACTCCTCACTGATTATCCCTCTACCCTCTGATCCAGTGTAAGTACAATAAGGACAGGATCCTGTGTGTTATTCATTTTCATAGAATCATAGAAAAGTAGAGCTGGAAGGGACTTCAAGAAGTCATCTAGTCCTTCCCCTACAATGAGAAGGTATCATGTATACCAAGACCATCCCTGGCAAGCGTTTGTCTAACCTGTTCTTTAAAACTTCCAATGATGGGGATTCCACAACCTCCCTGGCCAACCTAATTATCCTTATAATTTCAAAGTTTTTCCTAATATCTAATCTAAATCTCCACTTCAGCAGATTAAGCTATCTTGTTTCTTGTCCTACCTTCCGTGGACAGGGAGAACAGTTGATCGCCATCCTTTTGGTAACAGGCCTTAACATATTTGAAGACTGTTATCAGTTCCCCCTTTAGACTTCTTTTCTCAAGACTAAACATTCCCAGTTTTTCTAACCTTTCTTCATAGGTCAGGTTTTCTAAACGTTTTATCATTTTTGTTGCACTCCTCTGGATTCTCTCCAATTTGTTCACATTTGTCTTAAAATGTGGCATCTAAAACTGGACACAGAACTCCAACAGCGGCCTCACTAGTGCTGAGCAGAGCAGAATAGTTACCTCCTGTATCTTACATACCACACTCCAGGTAATACACCCCAAAATTATATTAGCCTTTTTCACAACTGCACCACACTGTTAGCTCATATTCAATTTGTGACCCACTGTGATCCTCAGATCCCTTTCTGCCATACAACAAGTAAGCCAGTTACTCCCCATTTTGTATTTGTGCATTTGATTCTTTTCTCTAAGGGGTCATGCTTTGCACTTGTCTCTACTGAATTTCATCTTTTTTATTTCAGCGAATTCTCCAATTCATCAAGGTCATTTAAATTCTATTCCTGTTATCCAAAGTGCTAGCTACTCTTCCCAGACTGTTATCCACAAATTTTATAAATATACTCTCTACTCCATTATCCAAGTGATTAATGAAAATATTGAAAACTACTGACTCCAGGACAGACACCCCTAGGTGGGACCCCATAGATACATCCTCACAGTTTGATGGCAAACCATTGAAAACTACTCTTTGGATATAGTTTTTCAACCAGTTGCGAACTCACCTTACAGTACTTTCATCTCTAATACACATTTTCCTTATTTAATTTTGATATCAAATTAAATGTTATTTTATGCTGTCAGTATTGAAAATGAATGACCATTGTAGAAATTGTTGGGAGCAGGAGAAGAAAGCTGGAGATTCTGACAGCTGAGTGGGAGACAGTTGGGGCTTTGGCACCAAGTAAACATGAGGGGTGATTTTTGTACGCAGGAGACAGGAGAGCCTTAGGGCTGGTCTACACTGAAAAGTTACATTGGCATAGCTATCTCTCTCAAAGGTGTGAAAAATCCACACCTCTGATAGGCAAAATTAAGTAAACCTAACCCCTGGTATAGTCAGCGCTAGGTTGACAGAAGAATTCTTCCATCAACCTAACTACCACCTCTTGGGGAAGTGGTACACCTACAGTGATGGGAGAATCCTTCCCACCATTATATCAAGCATCTACACTGAAGCGCTACTGCAGCTATGCCGCAGTAGCCTTTTAAGTGTAGACATAGTCCTACTGGAAAAGGACATATAACTCTTTTCTTCCCCCTTTTGGGTAAACGTGAAAGTGACAAAACTGGAGGAGGAGGCAAAAATTAATCTCACTACCCACAAACCTGACAATTAAATACCTCAATATCTGCCATTGTGTCCAATGACAGGTAAACAGAAATAATACTTGTTCATGCTAATGTAATCACTAATGAATTATTTAACCAAGTTAAAACTTAAATTAACATCATTGAGCTTCAGAATTGACTCCCTTTGGGATAAATGGAAGCACTTCATGCTTCTCTCAGAGCTATTGTGCAAGCTGTCTACAGATTTAGACTCATAGAATCATAGGCTTAGAAGGGACCGCAAGGGTCATCTAGTCTAACCCCCTGTGTCAAGATGCAGGATTTGTTCTGGCTAAACCATCCAAGACAGATGGCTATCCAGCCCCCCTTTGAAAACCTCCAGTAAAGAAGCTTCCCATAACCTCCTGAGGCAGTCTGTTCCATTGTCCTACTGTTCTTAGTTAGGAAGTTTTTCCTGAAATTTAATCTAAATCTGCTATGCTGTAGTTTGAACCCATTACCTCTTGTCCTACCCTCCGTGGCAACAGAGAACAACTTTCCTCCATCTTATATGACAGCCTTTCAACTATATGAAGACCACTATCTTATTCCCCCTTAATCTCTTTTCCAAACTCATACGGATTGCATTCCATCCCTTTGATCATTTTTGCCTTTGGATCCTTTCCAGTTTCTCTACATCCTTTCTATACATTGGTGACCAAAATTGGACACAGTACTCCAGCTGAAGCCTAACCAGCACCTAGTAGAGCTGTACTGTCACCTACTGTCACTTGCATGCTATGCCTCTGTTAATGAAACCTATAATTGCATTTGCTTTCTTTTTTTTTGCCACAGCATCACATTGCTGATTCATGTTGAGGTTGTGATTCACCACAACTCCCAGATCCTTCTCAGTAAGCCAGTTATCCCCCATTGTGTATTTCTAAATTTTGTCTTTCTTCCCTAAGTGTAACACCTTACATTTGTCTTTGTTGAATTTCATTTGTTGTCTATAGCCTAGTTCTTCAATTTATCAAGATCCCTCTGAATCTTAGATCTCTTCTCCAAAGTATTGGCCATCCCCCTGCCGCCTTTTTGTCATCTGCGAACTTGATCAATATACTCTCTATACTTATGTCCAGGTCATTAATAAAGATGTTAAACAACACCAGACCCAGAACAGATCCTTGTGGAATCCCACTTCAGTTCTCCTTCCAATCTGACATCATTCCATTAATAGTTACTGTTTATTTGCAGTTGTTTAACCAATTATATATCCACTTAATGGTAGTTCTGTCAAGCCTTCATTTCTCTATCTTAATTATCAGAATGTGTCAGAAGCCTTGTTAAAGTCCAGGTATATTATGTCCATCGCATTCCACCTATCCACCAAATCAGATACCCTATCAAAAAAGGAAATCAAGATGGTTTGGCATGAGTTGTTCTTGGTAAATCCCTGCTGGCTGCTAGTGATTACCCTTTCATCCTCCAGGTATTCGCACATTGAATGTTTTACACATTGCTCTAGTAGCTTCTCAGGTATCGAAATCAGGCTGACTGGTCTATAGCTCCCAAGTTCTTCCTTTTTCCCTTTTTTAAAGATGGGCACTATTTTAGCCCTTCTTCAGTCTTCCAGGACCTCTCGTGTCATCCATGAGTTTGTAAACATTATTGCCAGTGATTCAGAGATTTCTTCAGCACCCTCGGGTGAATAGCATCCGGTCCCGTTGACAGTTAGGCAGACATGACTGTGTTTTTTCACATGTGGTTCACACTTTGAAAATTAACTCTGCCTAAGAATTTTCTTTTTTTTTTAAAAAAAATTTAGATTCTAGACCCACTTATGCCACCAATTTTTAAACAGCCATTATGCGCATCTGCTATGCTATTCAACCTTCTCAAACCAGAACTCTCCCACCACTTACTCAGCCATCATTCTAAGAAAAACTTTAGAAAAACAAACAAACTTTCCAATGCAATTCTAAGGACAACAAATTGGAAAGAAACAATTAAATGCACAGCAGCCAACATAAACAGGTAGGCCTGCCAAGCCAGTCTATATACCTGTCAAATAATGTCAAATGACCAATCAACTGATCGTCTATTCTTTGACCACAGTCGAATATTGTCAAATATTCCAGCAAGAACACCCTGATGTAGTTGGCATCTTACCTTTTGATTGTAGCATGGTGCTATTTGTTAGCAAGCCTATTTAAATGTCATCACTCATTTTACTATATGCTAATACCAGCTGTTGGGAAAGAGGCAAACTAAGTGAAAGCTGAGCATCATGACTGGCTGGGGTACTTTAGAACAAACACTATATGTACGTGTGTGTGTATATATATATATATATATTTGTACACTCGAACAGTCTACATGGCATGTGCAAAGCACATTAAACAAGTTAAAAGACATGGCTGCTGCCCTGAAGACCTTACAGTTTAAACAGACTAGACAAATTTATAGAAATTATCTCAGAAGGGAATGGGGGAAGAAATTCACAGCCACTAAGTCTTTTCCTTAACAAAAAAAATTTTCCCACCAATAAACTCCCCCAAACACCTCTCCAACTCTCCACAAAGCAAACAATCCACATTAAATGCACACATAAATAAACCCCCACTCCTCCCCTCTCCACAAAAATGCCCTTTATAACACATACACAAAGAGCCAAACCTTGCTGATAATACAAAAAGTTCTTTGCTAATGAAGGGGTGTGACATAAAATCTTTATAGCGGCCCCTTTCTTCCTACTTGGTTCCTGCTGCTGCTTATGAGTCCATTATGTTTGCTGCAGAGAAGAGGGGGCACCTGCCCCCTAACTCTGCACATGATCTAACAGTCTATAATGGTCCTGTGGGAGAGAGGGCAGCATGCCCAAAAATCTTCTGGCACAACAGCAGTTAGAAATAGAAGTGAACTGCTACTGGTTGGCTGAAATGAAAGAGAGACCTCATAAACTAGAGCGCATTCCAGAAATAGAAATACGTTAATGACATCATAAATTTTGCAGAGGAAAACAGAAATCATTTATATGAATATTTTTTGCTAGACATGAGCTTGGAAAAACTGTTACAGTTAAGGACAAGTTCTGTTCTTTCACATACATGATACATGTAGAAAGAATGGAGAAACACTCAATGAATTCTTGAAATATATGTCCCGCTGGTGTCAAAGATAGATTTCAGTCAAACAGTAAGAAAGGGAAAACTTGTATGCATCAAAATTTGTTTTCTTCTGTGCATTCTCTTTCTACTTCGCCTTCGGCATCATCATCATGAAGCAAGGAGTCTTTGGATGAGAATAGTGATGAGTGACAATGAAAGTGAAGCTAATTTCATTTCTTCATCTTCTAACAAGGATTTTGCTACTCTGTCTGCTTCAGCACTGAAAACTCCTACTCCTTGAAAGCCTTCAGATGTATATCAAAATAAGAAGATGGAATGTCTGAAGACCAGAAAACAAACTTGACGTACATTTGCTAGAGGCATTTATGCCACCAATATACCATTTCCTATAGTAAAATATCCTTATATGCTAGATATTTTTTCATTAATTGCATCAAATTTACAAAGTATCTGATAGGAAATGGCTTGCTGGCAGTCCTCTGAATGCTGAAGCAGACAATGTGAAAAAGAGTTGGTGTTCTTATTGCACAAGCTCTTCACATGACCCTAGTGGCAGATGGATGGCAAGATACTTGTAATGAGGGCATCATTGTCAAGTGCTGCCCCTGGTCAGGTCTAGTCTTTGGAGCGGAGTTTGAAACCGACACAGGGTCGGAACCGGGCCAAGACTGTCAGTGAAATAGAGATCCAGGGACAGGCCAGGGTAGGAACCAAAATCAGAGTCTATAGTCAAGCCAGAATCAATACCAGAGCCAGTGTCCAGATGCAAGCCAGGAGGTCAGAGTCTGAGGGTTCAGGGAGGGTCAGGAAGTGCAGGCAAGGCTGAGGTGGGTCAGTAACAGGGTTGGAATGGGACAGGGCTCGAGCAAGGCTGGGCCAGGAACAAGATCAAGAGCAGGCTCAGAGTATGGGGAGTTTTATACACAGCGAGGCAACAGGAGGGTTCCTGGTTAGGTAGTGCTGTTCCAGAGACTGCTCTGCAACTCAGTGGGGGGGAGGTTCTACTCTGACATAGGCTGATGCTGCATGCCGGAGTGGTGACTTACTGCAGTTCTGTTCGAGAGGCGGCTGACCAAGCAACCCCGATTTAGCTGTCGGTTTGCCTCACAGTCATCAATTTCATGGGAACAACTCCACAAAACAATGTTACTTAACAGTAACTGTTGTTCTTTGAGATGTGTTGCTCATACCCATTCCACTATAGGTGTCCACTCACCACCATGCACTGGTCCCGGAACTTTTTTCCCCTCAAGAGATCCTGCCCCCTGGAGTACTGCGCTCATGCCACGGCACATAAGGCACCACCAACCCTACAGCCCCTCAGTCCCTTCTTTCTGACAACTCTGACAGCGGGGAGAGGGGGTAGGTGTGGAATGGATATGATCAACACATCTCAAAGAACAACAGTTACTGGTAAGTAACCTGGTTTTCTTCTTCGAGTGCTTGCTCATATCCATTCCACTGAAGGTGATTACAAAGCCATATCTTGGAGGCAGGTAGGAGTTAACGGTGAGCTGTCCTCAGCACGACTCTGCTGAATCCTGCGTCCTCTCTCGCCTGCTGCATGATGGTGTAGAGGGATGTGAAGGTATGCACTGCGAACCAGGTGGCGGCCTTGCAGATGTCCTGCGGGGCACCTTTTCCAGGAAAGCCGCCACTGCCGCCTGGTTCTGGTTGAGTGCACCAAAATGGCCCCTGGGAGCAGTGAGTTCGCCTGTTTCTAGCAGCACTTGATACAGGCGGTGATCCACTTGGAGATGCACTGGGTGGAGACAGGAGATCCCTTCATCCGGTACACCACAGAGACGGAGAGCTGCATCGACTTCTGGAACGGCTTCGTCCTGTCAATGTAGGAGGCCAGGGCCCGTCTGACATCTAGGGAGTGCCATCTCCGCTCCTCCTCCAACCCGTGAGGTTCAGGAAAGAACACGAGGAGGAAGATGTCTTGGTTATAGTGCAATTGAGAGACCACCTTAGGCAGGAAGGCTGGACGGGGTCTCAGCCACACTTTATAATTACAAAACACCGTGTAAGGGGGCTCCGAGGTCAAGGCTCTAATCTCAGAGACCCTCCTAGCCGATGTGATGGCTATCAGGAAGGCCACCTTCCACGAGAGAACGAGCAGCGGGAATGTAGCCATCGGCTTAAAGGGGGGCCTCTTCAGTCTCGAGAGCACCAGGTTGAGGTCCCAGGGAGGCACTGGGTCTTGGACCTGTGGGTAAAGCCTCTACACCCCCTTGAGGAACCTAACCGACATGGGCTGGGAGAACAGGGATCTCTTTTCCATGGGCTGGTGGAAGGCCGAGATGGCCGCCAGGTGGACCTTTAGGGAGGCTAATGCCAGGCCCTGGAGTTTCAGCTGTAGCAAGTACTCCAGGATCACCTGGATGGGCGAGAGGCTAGGTTGGATGCCCCGGTACTACGCCCAATAAGTAAACCTCCTCCTAGGCCCGGTATATGACCTGGGTGGATTTCCTGCTGCCCAGCAGAATTTGTTTGACCTGTGCCGAGCAGGCTCTCTCCCTTCATCAGCCACATAGTCTCCAGGTCTAGGTGCAGAAGGCAACCCTGGTACTGGGAGAGCAGGTCATGATGTCTCAGGAGTTCTGTGGATGGGGCGATCGACAGGTTTGCAACGCAGCTCCTGCCACCATGACACCCTCATCCAGGACGATGGTAAAGTCCCCAGAGAGATCCTATGGCAACCTCTCTGCGAAGTGCCGCATAGAGTTCCACAGGTTCAGCAGAGCCTGGTGGTTCGCTATGTGAAACTGCAGGGCCCCTGTGGAGTATATTTTCCTCCCATAAAGATCCAGTTTTTTGCCATCCTTATTTTTTAGGGTAGCGCATTGGGACCCTTGTCTGTCCTTTTGATTCACCACGTCCATCACCAAGGTTCCCGGGGCCGGGTGGGTAAAAAGGAACTGAAACCCTTCCGCCGGCACGTAGTATTTTTTTCTCGGCACTCTCTGATATAAGAATGACTGAGAATGGGGTTTGCCAAAGGGCCTTTGCTAGTTTTAGGACCCTCTCGTGAACCGGCAGGATACCTTGACGGTCCCTCTGAGCCCACCATGCCAAAGAGTATCCTCCTCCTCCGAGAGCTCCTTAATGTTAATGTTCAGATTCGAGGCCACCCTCTTCAAGAGCTCTTGATGAGCTCTGAAGTCAATTGGGGTGTCTTATGGTTCCTCGAGGTGGCCTCAGCTGGGGAGGAGGAGGAAGACTAGCGAACAGGTCCCGTCGAAGGACCTTCTCCTGGGTCCGTCTCCTCATCCAAGGAAGGGACCTTCTCCTCTATGGCAGGCGTGGAGAGTACCAGATGGACTGTCAGAGATGGGGCTGAGGTCTTTCCTTGCCCCATCTGCACTCCCCAAGGACCCCAATAGGGCCACTGCCTGGGACCTTACGGCCCACCTAGTGCTGGCATCAGCATCGGTGGCAGGGCATCCTGTCGGTGCTGATCATCCCTCGAACCACTGGACTGGTGCCGTCTTCAGGTTCTGCTCCGACCTCTCGAGGAGCCCGAAGACAAAGAACACCAGTGCTGTTAGGATCAATGCCAGCGAGATGACTCCCACTCAGAGAAAATGTTCAGTGGCGCAGCACCGACAACTTGTGGCGCCGTTTCTCTCCTGGTGATCGGGATCAGGATTGGTGCCACCTCCAACTCCTCGGTGCCGAGCGAGACCTCGAGGAACAAGAACGGGAGGACAGTCTCACACACGGTGCCATGGCGATGACTAACTCAACTGGGAGCTCTCATGCGCTACCCTCTGAGCCTGTCTAGTGGGAGACCTCTCCTTCGAGCGAGGTCTCGACCAACCACCAGGGGCACCCAGCACAGGCTTTCCGTGGAACACCAGACCTCTTCCCCTCGGCCGAGGGGGTGGAGTGGGCGGAGGCGTGGGAAAGGCCATCAGGTCCTGTGCTGCCTGGAAAGTCTCCGGTGTCGACTGCTGCTGCAGGGGCACTCCCCCACCCCCAGGAATCAGGGGAGGCTCCCTGCACGGAGGTGCAGGCCCAGAAAATAGCTTGACGGGCCACAGTTCCTGCACCTCCAGGCTCGATCCCAACTGCGGCCATGGTGCGGGGGAGCGCGAGTACACCATGCGCTAGCATCATTGCCTCTTTGGTACTGTAGAGGGATGGTGGGAGGACTCTGGTGCTGATGGAGCGCTCCACACTGAGGAGATGCTCAGTGCCAAAGTGGAACGTGGTGGCTTGAAGGCAGGACAAAGAGCCACCTCCATGAAGATAGCCTTCAGCCTGATTTCCCTCTTCTGGGTCCGAGGCTTGAAGGCTCGACAAATCTTGCACTTCTCTCTCACATGTTGCTCTCCTAGGCACTTTAGGCAGCGGTCGTGAGGGTCGCTCACTGGGAAAGCCTTGCCACAGGCTATACAAGGCTTAAACCCCGAGGATCCGGGCATGGCCTGGGCTCCAAGGCCCCTTTGTCAGGAGGGCTTTCCTAACTACACTACTAACAACTCTAACAACAACTATCTAACAATTCTAACAGCTAACAATTACAAGTCCAAAAGCAAGGGGAAAGCTACTTGCATGAGGCAAGAGATGTTCCAGTGACCGTCACGGGCGGAAAGAAGGAACTGAGGAGCTGTACGGTTGGCAGTGCCTTATGTGCCGCGGCATGAGCGTGGCACTCCAGGGGGCGCTTGAGCCAACCCTAGGGGATCTGCTGAGGGGAAAAAAGTTCTGGGAACCAGTGCATGGTAGCAAGTGCACACCTATAGTGGATTAGATATGAGTAAGCACTCGAGGAAAAACCAGTGTTTTTCTCATTCCAATGCACAACTGAGCACCACCACAAAACTCAACATGTCAGACCAGTTAAAAATATAATCAACGAACTGGGTCCACAGAAGATTATTTCAGTGACCAACAGCATGGTTAATATCAAAACTGCCTGGACTTTGTTAATAAATTAATATCTATACCATCAGTGTTATGAATATGCTGCTCATAAACAGCTTTTCACTGGTGATGTTGAAGATCTGGCAACTTTCTCATCATCTGTCAAAAGTTAAAAGCACTGAAGTTTTTCAAAAACAAACAAGTATTGAATCAACTCATCAGTCATTTTTCAGCTTTATTTAGTGCAGCACTCAATTTCATTCATACTGAGTAGCCTTCTCATATAGTCAATGGGCATTTTCTATTAAATGTCTCAAAGATCTTCAAATATTCAAGAAGACTATTCAATCAGTTGCTGTTGAAGAAGCGTTGGCCCTTGAAGAAGGATTCTGCACTGACATTCTTGGTGACAATGTCTTTTGGATTTAAAACTCAAAACTCATTTCACTACTTGAAACCATAGCTCAAAATTCATTTCACTACTTGTCACCATGAATGATCTATGAATTCAATGTCCTTGAGATGAAAAACTCAAAATTTATTTCACTATTTGAACCTATAGCTCAGTCCATTCAGAATATGGAAAATGAGAGCTCTACATTGTATGAGGCGAAGAACAAGTTCCTGAATGTTAAGAAACATATTTGTGAGAATACTGAATACAGTCCACCTACAAAAGTTGAAAATAAAAAGGTAATAGATAAAACAATATCACAGGGGAAAAAAGTGATCACTTCTGTGCATAATGCCTCCTACATTTTTGATCCATGCTTCCAGAGTCAAGACCATTCTGATTAATTTGATTCAGATACAGATGAACAAACAATTCTGACAGAGGTAGCAAATTATAAAGCAGGAAGCAGCCTATGCAATCATGTAAAAATGTTCAGTGCAATTCCAGCAGTTGAATTAAAACAGCTTGCTTCTTCATTATAATAGAAAAGGTGGTGTCTACTCTGTACTTCAGCTACAATGGCAGAAATTCATTTAACACTTCCGTGTACTACTGTATGTGTGGAATGAAACTGGTTGGTTTGGGAATTTAGCTATTCAAAAACCAAAAATAAACTGAAGACCTCCATTGCTGGGAAGCTGGTGACCATTCATCACAAATTAAGATTAGGAAGAAAATGGCAGATGAGTTCATTCAATATTCATCAAAGGAACAAGAAGCTAATAAAGAAAAATAAGATAACAAAAAGAGTTGTCCTGCTGCCTGTTTAGCATAACTGCATTTTAAAATGACATTTTTCTTTTATAGGTGCTGTGTTTTTATTTTTGTCTTCAATAATGTTCACAATAAAATGCTAACCTAACATTTCTAAAAAGGTAATAATTTTTTTTCAGAACCTCATTTAAATGTGTTTTGTATTTTTCTTAATTAAAATAATTCAGCTAAGTAACTAGCTTTTTCTAATTAATAAGTATTGTGGTATAGCAACCTCCCTTGGATCTTGCCTATTGGCCACAGTCTCTTTTGGCAGTGGGGCCTGAAGTAACTCTGCCCCAATCTGGACAAGTCTTTTGTCTCTTCCCCTCAGCATCTCTCTCATGGAGTGTTTGGGGCAGGCCTTACTTCAGGCCTGAGGAGAGCCCTCCAACCCCACAGGGGAGGGGGCGGGTAGTCTCAGTCCATGTATAAGTTGCTCCTGTCCTAATAAATTAATGGTTTAAAATTCTGACCATTTTTTACATTGTTATTTGACCGTATTTGACCAATGTTTAACTGATCAATTGACCAGTTATTTTTGGACCAATGAAATGCTCAGCCCTACAAACAGGCATAGCTGGAATCAAAAGCTTTTGAATATAATGTCAGTAAGGATGGAAATGTTTCTAAGACAAAATACAACAGACAGGGACACCAAGAGGATTGAGCAGAGGGAACAAGAAGGAACCTATAGAACTCTGAAAAGTAGCTCAACAGTTGACCAAACCTCCATACAAATTTTCCATTCCCTTGCACATACCCTATGAACATCCATTTTGTGCTAAAACAATCACATTGAAAACATATTGCTAATTAAACACTCACCCAAAAATAAAATCACACAAAAAATTAATGGCTGAGATGGGAGCTACCTTGCCTCCATAGCCCTCAGAATATTGGATGCTTTGAGATAACCACTAAGAAATTATCTTGATCTTTAATTATTCTAGTACACTGCCTTAATTTTAATTTCATTTAGTGGTAAGGGGTATTTTCTTTAACACACTATCCAAGAGAGTTTCAAAAGTTTAAGAGAAAAGGTTTTATTTTGACTGCCAAGCCAACTAACTAGTACCAGACAGATAGCTGAAAGAAAATTTCCACCCTAACATTCAGTAATTCACCTTTAGATCATGCAACAGAATGACCCCAGCCAATAATCCCCAGTCCCAGATGCAACCGAAGGAACTGCCATCTTACAATGTTCAGTGCTGCCCACTGAACACTGCAAGATCATATGTTCGTCCATTTATCAAAGAAATGGATATGAATCAGCCTTGTCATTTCAAATGGTGTTTCTAACACCTTAAACCAAATGCACTGATTAAACAAACAAATGTATTACCTACAGAAAGATTTTAAGTGATTATAAACTAGAAGAAAGCAGGTCAGATTTCATCAACAGAAACCAAAATGGTAAATCACATTCTAAACTAAGCTTACCACTTTCAGCAACCTTACAAACTCAGTGATTCTCACCACAGGCTGGCTGGTCTGCCTCAAGCCAGGCCCTCCCCTGTGATCAGCACTTCAGTTGCTTGGTGATATTTGCAGATGGAGGTAGAAAGAGAGCAGCAAATTGTCTCTCCTTTTTAAAATGTTCCTTCTTCCCTCTGGGGCTTCACCCCACCTTTCAGGGTCAGGTGACAAACAACATCCTTTCATGGCTTCATCCACATCCTGAGTCAGTGAACATCCTCTTATCGTGATTCCTTTGTTGATGCTCAGGCTAGTCCTTTTTTCCTCGAAGAGCTGGGTTTG
The DNA here is from genome assembly GCA_007922155.1 of Mesoclemmys tuberculata. Lineage (NCBI taxonomy): Eukaryota > Metazoa > Chordata > Testudines > Chelidae > Mesoclemmys > Mesoclemmys tuberculata. The sequence continues at coordinate 22,224,196 of ML675616.1, forward strand.
TTTTATACATGCCTTAGCATGGTACAAATTGCCTCTCTGCTTAGAGAATCTTCTTTGGATATGTTTTAAGCCATGAGACGCATCATCTTTGGGCACATCACATAGTGACGCCTCATAACCATACACATGACATTGCAACAAACATATTGCTATAACAATAACATTCAGTACATCATAAGCATTCCAGAAACATCTTACATGATATAGTCTGCATTAAACAATACACAATTACACTGTAAGGGTGATCCTGGGGGGTGATCAAAGATGATCATGGGGGGGTGCAATGTGTCACACTTCCCACCCAGTCAATCAACTTTCCTAGACATAGTCTAAGAGGCCACATAAAGATTGCAACATAATACTGTGACCCATTCGTGCCTAGGGTAGCCACTTGAAAATCCCAAGGTCAGGGCAGGCCGCAAAAGAAGAGCAGATTCTCCCAGCACTAGTGGCTGACAATGACTTCCCAACCAGCCACAAACAGTGCTTCTGTTTCCCCACACTGGTTATCAAGAAGCTAAAACACAAACATTACACAGCCCCTTTTACTGCATTTCAGTCTCTGGCTGTCAATCAGCCACTAGGTCCAGTAAAAAGATAAGTTATTTAAAACTCTATGCTCTTTACTGAAAAGGTTCTCCTAACCCCAAAGGGTGAGCCACATTACCAGATCAATATAAGTTTGGCTCTTACCCAAAATACCACACTGCCAGCCAATCCTTTAATAACTAAAACGAAAGGTTTATTATAAAAGGAAAGAAATAAACTAAAAGAGAAAATGTTAAATGATTAAAATAATCAGATATATACAAATGATTTGAAAGTCCATATATATCAGGTTTCCAGTAGAATTTGCAGGCTTGTATATGTTGCTTTATATATGTACATCCAGGTGTACATCCAGTACCTGGATGGGACTCAGTCCTTTGTTTCACAGCTTCAGCTGTAGATGAGTTGATCCAAAGGTAAGTGAAGACTGACTGAAGACTGAAGACAAAATGAATATGGCGTGGCTACCTTTTATGTCCCTTGGCCTTTGCCAGGCAGCTTGTGGAAATTTACAGAAATAAGATGGAGTCAAGGGTCACATGAGTAAGTCCTGGTGACTCATCAGGTATATCCCTGGATTCTTTCCCTGGGCCCATTGTACCTGTGAATTTCCTTAATGGACCATTAAGCAGGCTAGTGTTGCAGCCATCCTGTCTGGGGAGTTGCCCAGAAACACAGCACAAGTTGAAATACAGATACATCAAACATATCCATAACTTCCAACACAGATATGACACACACACAAACAATATCATCATCCTTAGCAAACTATAACCTTTCTAACAATACCTGACATGGCATATCTCTCATGAATTTCTGTAATTTTGAAATATTGATATTAAACTATCATAAATGGTCCCCTAATTCAGCCAGTGTCACAAATACAAAGGACAAATTTGCCACACACAGCAGGCAAAGCAAATTCCAGAAGTGAACAACTCTTATTGAAAAAGCCCTACCTCCACCTTCCTCCCATTTCATGGAAGGAGCTGTTAATTCAATTGCTTTGATGGAGCTCAATGGCTATGACACAAAACGCAATTTCTGAGCTACTCAGGACCCAAAACAATTCTGGCTGCACTGGGCAAAAATAAAATCTTAAATTGCATTTATAAATTAATTAGACTATAGCCCTAATCACGGTGCACAAATGTAACATGCTCACTTTCCAAGAGAAGATCTGCTCAGTAAGCAAGCAACTGTTTTCTGCTTTCACCAAAGCTTTTCAGATAGTTCTGATGCATACAATGCACTGCTGAAATCCAATCTGGAGGTGACAAAGGGAAGGCATGGATTACTATAGTGAGGACTACATCTTAAAGAAAAGGTCACTATCTCCTGGCCAAACATAGATGATAAAAAGCATGATCTGGACCTCCAACAACAGCTGAGAATCCAATAAAAAAACTTAAATTGCAAACTAGAATTTATTCCTCTAATCTACCAGCACAATTTCAATGTCATTACATCATAACCGAAATGAGTCTCAGACAGTTTACCCTCATCCAACACCCAAGTCAGGTACTGGGGACGCTGATACATTGCTCCATCCAAGTCCAATAAAAAGAAATATAAAGCGGAGATGGCACTGCATCAACCCAAATGGCCTCATGTACACACAGAAAGGAAGAGTAACAGAATAGAACCCAGCCATAGTGCCCATGAGATAGATAATCAAACAGATAAGCAAACACTCAATACTATCCTCTGGGTCCTCTCAGAGGGGAAGGAGCAGATTCACTAGGTAGGAGTGTCACAGGATGAATTGGCCATTTACGGGAAGATGGGCTCAGCCCTGTTTGTGCCTAGTTATCTGCCCCCCCCAGGTGATGTATTTAGGATTAAGGCTGCTGATTGAATTCAGCATCACATGTGCTTCCTATAAGAGGCAGCCTGCTCTGTCAGAGAGGGAGAGACCAAGACTAGGGAAAGACCATGGGGGTTTGCTCTCTGGATAAAGCCTGGAAGAGTTCCCCAGTTCTGAGAACTCTGGGAAACTGGGACCTGATGCCCTGACATAAAGAGGAAGGGAGAAGCCCATGACATATCATTTCTTGCAGCAGTCCCTTTAAAGAGAGAGAGGGAGAGAAGCCCCTAAAATACACAGATAACAAAAATCTACCCTTCCTATTATTAATAAGCACGCTTGTACATATACTTTTTGATAACCTACCTGTTGTAGGATAACAACTTTCAGTTGAACATTTCTCTCATTCTGTATGCCCTACAGTTTTTGAGACAGATGACACCACTACATCCCAGATAGTGTTCAGCTCTCTCCCCACCATATACAGACCTCTCAACCCATTCCTGACCTGTAGATAACCCCTCCTCAGCTCCTCCTCTGTCCTTTGTTAGAATTACTGGCTCTCCAGTTCCTTTTTTTTATTTTTAATTCCTACTCTGCCGAGCTCCTACACCCACTATGATTTGGCTTTGTCACCTTTGTAATTGCTAAACACAAACAAACAATCCCACAAAACAAAATGACCTAAACCTATCAAACAAATCAATCAAACAAACAACCCTACCCCAAATAGAACTTTAACCTTGAAAAGGGAGAAGAACCAGACACTCCACAAAGTGCACTAGGGATTTTGCCATTACTAACCAATTTTACATGGGAAGTCAAGGTTACTTACATGTAACTACAGTTCTTCGAGGCGTGTGGTCCCTATCTGTATTCAACATGCTCACCATGTGCCTAAATCTGGAAATTCTTCAGAGTCCTTTTGCCTGCACATGGGCAGTATCTCTTCACATGCTCCCAACCAAGGGTATAAAAGGCAATGTACATTGATCTCTCTTCTGTTCTGCAAATCCAACAGGATCCAAAGCAACGAGGATGGAGGATGAGTAGTGAAATACAGATAGGGACCACACATCTCAAAGAAAAGCAATTACTAACCTTTAGTAACTTCGCTCTTTGAGATGTGTTGCTCATCTCCATTCCATGCTATATGTGCCTGTGCCCGATATTTTTCCCTTAGTGGTATCCATAGGGCCACACCCGCTGCAGTTGCATATATATGCACTGGCATAAAAGGCATCCCAAGCCCCGTGCCCTCTCAGTTCCTTCTTGCCGGTAACTCCAACGGAGGGGCAGGAGAGTGGATCATGGAATAGAACGGACATAAGCAACATCTCGAAGAACAAGTTATGAAAGATTAATAACAGTTTTTTCTTCTTTGAATATTTGCTCGTGTCCATTCCATGCTAGGTGACTCTCAAGCAGTATGCCCAGAGGCAGGCTCGGAGTTCATGTATGCGGTGATTGCAACAATGATCTTCCAAATCTGGCCTTTGGGTGATAGTGGGATGTAAAGGTGTGGACTGATGAACAGGTCACAGCTCTGCAAATGTCCTTGATTGGTACTTGTGCAAGACATGCAGTTGATGAGCCTGGGCTTTTGGGAATGGGCAGTCATGATGACCGGAGGCGTGATGCTCACCTGCTCATAGTAAGCCCTGATTCAGGCAGTTATCCAGGATGAGATTCTTTTGGATGACACCAGTTGACTTTTCATCCTTTCAGCTATTGCTAGGAAAAGCTGCATGGACTTGCAGAAGGGCTTAATCCTTTCAATATAAAAGGTGACTTGTAAGGTTTTGGGAAGAAGACTGGCAGAAAGATGTCCTGGTTGTTATGAAACTACAACACCACCTTTGATAAGGCTGGATGAGGGTGCATATGGACCTCTTCCTTGAAGAATACCATATAGGGTGGTTCTAATGTAAGGGCCCTGATTTCAGACCCTTCTGCTGAGATAATCGCCACCAGGAAGGTGACCTTCCAAGAGAGAAGGAGCAGGGAGCACGAAGCTAAAGGCTCAAAGAGGGTCCTTTGAGTCTAGATAGGACTAGATTTAAATAGCAGGGGGGTGCATGTTCATGAATCTGAGGGTAGAGCCTTTCCAGACTTTTGAGGGGGCAGAGGGAACCAGGGCCACACCAGTGATCGGGACACCAGTGTCAAGTGGGGCTTGCCCCAGGAAGATGTCCGGGGTCCTGGTGCTAGGCAGGTGCTCAGCACCCCTGCTCCTTCAGGCCATGGACACCAGGTGCCCTGTTGGGACTGGGTAGACTGGCAAAGAGAGACGGTCTCTAGCCGCCTGAAAGGTTTCTGGCATTGATGAAACCACCAGACCACTGGTACCGTGGTGACTTCCCCAAGTTGGCAGAGAGTCCCGCACCAGACTTGAAACCCACAGTGGAGTTGATGGCGTTCATGTGGGTTCCAGGGTAGCAGAATGGCCCAGCATGGGTCTCGCTCCCTCTCCCCATTTGTCACTTTTCTTTGTCTGTGAGCACCCTCTATTGATGCATTGCTTTTTATGTTTCTTCCTCAGCACCAGAGATGGTGAACAGTGCCAAGAAGAGCTCAGTGCCAGTAGCACGCTTTTCACCAATGCTGACATACTCAGTGCAGAATCAGAGCAACTCGGCTCTGAGATCAGTCTGAGAACAGCTTCCATGAGGCTAGCCTTCAGCCTGATGTTCCAGTCCTTCTTTGTGCAGGATTTGAAGTCCTGACAGATTTGGCACTTGTTCTTTACATGAGATTCCTCCAAACACTTCAAGCAGTTAGCATGTGGGTCACTCACGCACACGTGCCACAGGAGGCACAAGGTAAGAAGTCTGGGGATTGGTGCATGCCAGACCCATGGACGGTGAAAGTAAGAAGTTCCAGTTGTATCAGTCAGTCAAAAGAGATTGAAGTAGTGGCTCTCCCAAACCTGGCATCTGACCGGATTCCATAACAAGAGCATAGTGTTTAACAAAATTCAGTGGCTTCCACTACGTAGCCACCTTACAGATCTCAGAGACTGGAACACCCCTGAAGCAGATGGAAGTGACTGCTTATGCCCTGGTGGAGTGTGACATTCACAAAGGGAGAATCTCACCAACCATTTAATAGCAGGTAGAAAAGCACTGTGAGATCCACTTGGAGATTCTCTGTGATGAGATGTGTTGGTCTTTCATTGAGCTGGATATGCCCACAACAAGGCAGGGAGACATCCTGAAAGGTTCGATCCTGTTAAGGTAACAGAGCAAAGTTCTGGATACATCCAAAGTATGCAGTTTATTTTCACCCGATGTTGAATGTGGCCTCAGGAAGAAGACTGCAAAGGCAATTGATTGGTTTAAGTGAAACTTCAAGACTATCTTAGGGGAGAATTCTCTGCATAGCTTATTTTGAAGAGTAACTGTTTGTAAAGAACATTGAAGATGAAAAGCACTGTATAATTCCAAATATCGCGACTGTTGGCCAATTCACTGTTTTGTTTTTTGTTCCTGCTAAAAGTTGCTGTCCTATTGGAGTGCAAAGTTCTTGTTTTTTGAATTTCTTGTAGCTGCTAAGTAATAGAATGTATATGTGAAAGTTTAACTCCTATTTTCACTCTCTACTTGCTTCTAAAAAAAAAGTGAAGGAGATATGGCAACTATATAAACAAATTACAGTTGCCTCACAAAGTTTATATGGTTATCCCTCAGTTCTCCACGTTGGCCTGGCTGTAACCAGTTGCCTTTATTACTAGCAAAAGTCATCTTACATGGCCTTTATTTTTTGGGCCTCCTGATTTAATCATTAGCTAAAGAAGATAATTTATCTCAGATATTTATCTTATTAGTTATTCAACCATTATGATTCTGCTGGCTGTCACATTTCCTTTTAGTTTTGTAATTTGTCTAAATGCTAACAACAATGAAGCATTTAAAAATATCATGATGTTTTTTCACCTCATTTTCTAAGACTGTACTATATTATTTTCTCAAAGTTCAGGCACAAACTCAGTCTATCATATAGTACAGAACGACAAATTTAAACACAGCTTTTGGGAAAAAAATGTAGACTTGATTCATTCAGACTAACTCAGCCAGACATATGCTAACTCCTCAAAGATTAACAGACTGCATATGAGAAATATGTATATATGCTCTGATTCTCTCTCTCCTAGAGATGATGCTATGTGATTTACCCAAAAAGACTAAATTGGGTCAAGGGTTCTTAGATAAATGTTATAACTCCAAACCTCAAGAGGTGAAAATTTCCCTTTTAACAATTTTCTAAACCGAGACAATACAGGTGACTTTTTTTTTTAAATCATGAGATTAAAAATTCTCATAATAAAAAGAATTTTATTTTAAATATTCCCCCCTTAGATTGATCACAGACTGCTTTTTAATCTGTTCTATTCAGATTTTTCTTTATATTGTACCCATCACTGTAGCATCTATATATCTACCTTTGGTAAATGATTCTGTTAGGCTTCCAGATTGCACCTAACAGTGATATTATAATGCTGCACAAAGTTAAGGGATATAAAAGCCCAGAACAAAATGGTGTTTTTCATTCTCTGTTCCTACAGGGCAAAGGAGCATGACTAGATTTGTCTTTTTTTTTTTTTTTTTTTTTTTTTTAAGAGGATCAAATCTGAGACGAGACTTCATCAAAAAGGTACTTAATAGCTCAATATGAATAAGCCAGACTGACTTCCCCACCTGGCCAGCAGCTCACAACTGGGTCGCAATCCCCAGTTTGAGAACCATTGTACTATTGGCACTGTGTACAAAGAATTTTCAGTGGTGATTATACTTGCTATGGAACTTCCACATCGTCCTCCACCATCATCTTTTGCAGGTAACTGTTGGCTCTCAAGGGATGCACCCCATCGTGGCCACGGGACAAAGCAGTCAGGGCTTTAAGCTGGCTCACTACCTCTTGTAGGATGGCTCGATCCTGGGCTGCCTGGCTTGTCAACAGCTGATCTATTTTTGTTGGAGCCGCACTGACTATTGCTGGGCGGCAATCTGACCCCAAGTAGCCTCTTGCTGGGCTGCCGTGGCCTGCACCAGGGCTTTTACATCATCCCTTTTGGGGTTGATTTACCTTGCCACGGAGTGGTTCTCTGCACTTGTAAGCAATCCCACTCTGACACCACATGTGGCAAAACACCCCCTCAGTCTTGCCAGGTGATGGCTGTCTCCTCTGGCAGAATGGGCCTGGGGTAAATCTACCCCACCCTGGATGAGTCCTTGGCTTCTCCCCTGAGCGACTCTCCATTAGTGTGTATGGGGAGGGCCTTGGGTTGGGCCTGTGGAATGCTCCTCTGTCCCACCAGGAGAGGGGGTGAGTCAGTCAGGCTACATCGCCGAGATCCCGAGGAGTACCATTTCTGGCTCCTCCACTGCAGCTGTAGACCGGGCAGTGTCACCCTTGGGTGAGAGCAGTATCAGCCGTTTCCTCCCAAACTGGTGCCTGGGTTTTTCTTTTGCTGCTTCCCTCCGGGGGAGAAGCACTATCTCCTACTATAGGAAAGTCTCTCCCCCGGCTTCCACAAGCCTCCTGGCAGCTTCTGTCTTTCTCCTCCCACTTTTCTCTTGCAGAGGCCATGTTTTAATAGGTCTGGAGTAGCCTTTGATTGGGTTCAGCCTTTGATTCTAATTACCCTGCAGTAACCTCTCCCCAGCCTGCAAGGAAAAGGGACTTCAGCATCAGAGGGCTGACATACCGGCCCTCAAATACCCTTGTATAGCCCTCCAGCCTGACTTTATCACAAAAGTTACAGCTGCTCCCCCATCTGATGTGGTTGATATTGCCTGGGTCTCAATGCAACAAGTGATCTTTCATACAATATCTACAGTATTTAATTTTTTAAAAGTGTTGCAGACTTTCATTTACAGAAACAAATTTAAGTAAAATCAAAGACATCATAACAGAGCACTAAAAATTACATCTTTTGAAATTATTCTCAGCTAGTCCCACTATTTTCATCCCATAACATGTATTTACATTTTCAGTCAAAAAAATGCTGTGTTGGCAATCAATCAAATCAAGTTACAACAGCATCAGAAAGTTTTGTCTAGGCAAGGCTGAAGGGTAGATCCCCTGCTGCCTCTTCTCTGAAGGTTGCATGCTCCAAAGGCAGTCACATAAAACAAAATTCACATGTGGTTTTTTTTAATACTATTACTTTTATTTTAACCAAGTAGGGAAAATATATAAAAACATTAACTATTTACAGCATTTAGCACCAGTAATGGATTATATGCATATGTAATCAAAAAGGGAAAGAACTGAAGCAAGAAAATTATTGGAAGAACCAATATTTACATACATACAAGAATAACAAGCTAATGTTATTTGAAATTACAAACAGTACCCAAATTCCCATCTACAATTTCTAATAATAATTAGAACAATAATCTAGTAATTCCTTCATAAACACAAGTTTCTCTTACACCTAGTCTTTATTTTGAGAATCAGGGTAGAGGTACGGGGAGGCTACAGAGTTAAAAAAATGGTGGGAAAATGAAGTGGACTCAGTGTGGGATACATGGGGGACAAAAGAGAATGTGCAGGAGTGGTTAAGGGAGAGGGAGGAGATTGAATAAGATGCTCTTGTGTGGGTGGAGAGAGAGAGTGAATGAGAGCAAAGATGTGTTGGTGAAGTAAGAGTGGATCATTTCAGAGGACATAGAAAGAAAGGAAACATAGGTAGAGAATGTGAGGAGTTGAGAAAAGGGGACTAGGATGGGAGGATAGTAGATAGCAACTTCTAAGGGAAGAACCAAGAGCATGGAACATTTGTTAAGCATTGAAAAGACAAAGGGGCAAGCAAGTGGGCTTTGGGAGTAAGAGGGAAGAAAAGGAAGGGGGCTTCTGAAAAGGTTTTTGGATGTGTAAGGTGGCCACTCTCTCCCATCATCTCTCCCAAATCCTCATGTTCTAGAGGCCTTATAAAAAAGCACACACAAAATGCAAAGAAAAAAATGGGTTTGCGCTCTTTTGTGCATCTTGGCATGTGTATAACAAGCTTTAAAAAAAATGTCATTACTTTTTTACATCTGAAATTTAGATTTTTGTCTACTCTGGAATATTCAAGACTGGCAAATGAAATAGAAAAATGACATAATAAATACTAAGGAAGCAAAATCTGAGGGAGTTTTATTCAGACTGTTTAAAACCTTGTTTGGTTGTTGTTGTTTTCCTAATATCTACCTTAAATACAACACTTGGGAGAAAAACTTGCTTTGTTAAGGATTAAACACTTCCACTCCTTCAACTAAGGGCTGGAAAAGCTCCCAATGTATATCTGAGTCATCAAACTAGTCCTTCAACAACAAGAAAAGGAAGCCAAGACTTAACATTCCGAATATTTCTACAGGAAAAAAAGCAACAGAGAAGTGGCTGAAAAAGTGAAAAAACTTTCAAGCTTCCTTTATGCCTAGGGGTTCTGATTTTCCGTTTCATCTGATAAACACAATAAAACACCCTCAAATATTTAAAAATAATGAAATTGGTGTTTATCCAATAAATAATGGGAAAACACCGGAAATGGTTACTTGTATCTTAGCCTTAGGGCAGTGGTTCCTAACCCATGGCCTATGGAGGCTTTCAAAGTGGCCCGCCTACATAGGGAGCCACTGCCTAAGGACCCAGGAGGAGTGCATTGCCACAGGGCTAAAAGACTGGTGCAGGCTCTTTGCTGCAGCAAAGGGGACCGGGATATCAGCGCTCCCCTCCCTTGGGCTGTAGCAGGGAGCACAGCAAAGTGCTCTGCCTGGGTCCTGAGGTGCTGGGCTCCCTGCTGGAGCCACAGGGAAGGGAGCAATGATCTCCCATTCCCCTAGCTGCAAAAGAGAGCCACTGCTTAGGGACCCAGGTTGAGCACACAGGGCTGTAAGACGGGTGCAGTTTCCCTGCTACAGCCAGAGAAACGGGACATCAGCGAGGAGGGAGGCTGCCTCCTTGCTGAACTCCTTCCATCTGGCTGCAGTGGGGGAGAGGAGGGCTGCTGATGGAGACTGTTGGCTTTTCAGGGTTGTAAAAATGATATCTGTGGCCCTCGAGCCAAAAGGTTGGGAACCACTGCCTTAGCGCTTGTCAACCCAAAGCACTAATAGCATGGCATACTGGGGAACATTACAAAGACATTACTTATTACAATATATACAAAGAAAAAAAGTCCCCAAACCCCTAGATTTTTGGACATCTACATACAACTCAAAAATCACTAAAATAACCCCAAAAATTATATTATTAAACCCCCAAAACAGAAGCCCTATTTATAACTCAAAGCAGCAAAAATAAAAAGAATGGCCCTAGAAAAACAGTGGTAAAACTATTATAGAAAAATTGGATAGAAAGAAAAATAGGAAAACTTTCAAAAAATGATAAGAAATGTATATAAGTAAATAAAAGTGAATGAAAGAAAGGGAAAAGGAAGAAAACAGAGCACAAGGATGTAAGTGTAAATTATAAAAAATATTTAAAATATAAAGAAAAATTTTATGCTAAAATGTGCAAAGCTGATTTTGCTTAACAGCATGGGACAAATTCATTACTAGTGTAACTTCAATAAAGTCTGTGAAGTTACATATAGGGCAAATCTGGCCCAACAGATTTTTTAATAAAATATGTAAGCATGTACACACACACAGATAAACCCTGATTAACTGACCTCTAATAAACAGAAACTCCAGATTACCAGTTACGTCTCCTGTGGTTGCACAGACTTCAGCCCTGTGGAGCTCTGAAGCTCCAATCATCTGAAACTTTTGGATATCCAAACCGCTAGTTATTCCAAGGTTTGGGATGCGCTAGAGACATTTACAAAGCATTAGTTCGTGTTCCCTGCCCTCAAGAGCTTACATTTTCAACAGTGACAATCCTGTTGCCATAATCAACATAACAGAAGGTCTATAAATGCAGTCACTGTGCCGTGTTATAATTGTGAGCATTTCAGGACAGTACTTTGTTTACATTTCTGCACAGCACCTTGCACAGTGGGGCTCTAATTTTGAGTGGGGGCTCTGGGCACTATCACAATACAAATAAATAATATTTGTAACAATTGCTAATTCACTTTTAAATTATTAGTTTTGAATTTTGAAGCAAATTCTATATACAAATCAGACAGTTGTGATCACTGTTTCATGTCATATAAACATATTAATTCAACCTAAAAGGAAGGTATTTTAGAAAGCATCTTTGTTTTGCCTCTCTATAACAAACTGAAGAAATGGAGCCCGAGAAGGTTGCAGTATTACTGCCACTACCATACATGCACTATGTCCTTTGTTTTAGCAGCAATGACATAATAAGGAAAATGACTGAACAGAACAGTTATTTTTATTGAGGATCAAAGCATAAACAACAAAACTGCCTGTGCTACAAACATCATTGATGAAACAAAGCTTGAATTAACAAATTTAATCAGGTGGTTATTTTTTGACAAAAGAGATAATTTAAAAGGAATCTACTTTTGGAGGCTGCCCAAATGGCAGAGAAGGTGGAGTAATAACCCAATGAATATGGACTGGTGTTTTGCACAGAAACAAAAACATTTTTCCCAAACTATTGATACTAAGCTTCCTTCAATTTTGATTTCTCTCTTTTGTATTCGAATATATATTCATAAGTGTAAAATACATTTTACATATACGTTTTTTAAATCTGTGTCAGCTAGAGTTACTCATCCCTAAGGCTACGATTTTGGCGCAGAGGTCAGAGTGTTCATAGTAATCATGAATTTGAGTAAATTACATCATCACCAAAACAGAGGCTCCTTTCCCCTTCAGGTGATGCGGCCTAACCCACATGGGCACTCAGGACATCCATCCCTTCCTCCATGGAAGGAGACAGAGGGGTGGAGGGCCAAATTTAATTGGCATTGAGACCTGTCCCACATGATCGCAGAATGACTCAGGTTTGGCACATCCACTCCTCCATAGATGGAGGGGCAGAGAACCAAATTTGATCAGTGTTGAAACCCCATGTGCTAGATTACATGCCAATCAAATATGGCCTTCAACCACTCCGTTTAAACTATTTTACTATTTAAATTACATAAACTGTTTTAGGCTGTATATTAGCCTCTTATGAGATCCAGACTTTCATATCACAATGCCAGCTCCTGGAATAAAATGTGTTTTTAGACTACTATCTCCACATCAAATACATTGTCTTGGTAATACATTGATAAAAACTGGTATGAATTAGAGATAGCCTCAGCCAAAATCCCAGATCCCGAAACCACAGATGAAGCTGAGGCCTATTCATAGACTCATTACAGGACAATCTGCAGGGATCATACAAAATTATGATGTAGGCAAAACAAGCCTTTATTTTTTATACAAAAGATTCATATTCTCAGAGTGAGCTTGCTTCTCAATTACCGTTGCTGCCATTCCAAGTACAAAGATGCAACTGTTCAAACAAATGATAAACCTCAGCTGGATACTGAAAAATAAATTAAAAATCTAAAGGGCTAGAACAGCTAAATAAACACACAAAAAAGGTGAGAGTCACACTTCCATTTTTAAAAGCAAAGCTACTTACAGCATTTACTCACTAAGAAAGGTACAGGCTGAAAGCGCTTGTCACTTCAGATCTATTTTCTGAATCCTACTGGTCAGTTCTGTCCCCTCCAAGCGTAAATATTTGAGAAAGTGTCAGCATAAAAATCTTTCAGTAAATTTAGACAGTTTTCCATTCTGGATTAGTTCTCTGAGTAAGATGATGTAATACTGAAATGTTGACATGACAGCTCTGTTCTATATAGACATATTTTTAGTATGTATTCATCTTTCAATGAAAACCTTCAATACTACCCCAAGGAAAACCACTCTTACTCCCCATCTCCTAAATTATTTTCATGCTGTGCTCTGACACATCCCTTTTTCCGGTCCAGAATGAGGGCTTGCAGCTGCACCTTCCTACTCTCCATACAGCCTATGAGCACAGCTGAGACACAGCAGGGCCGCCTGATTGACCACTGCGCCTGATAAGCTAAAGAAGTCTGCAAGCCTGCTCTTAAACCCAGCACCAACAACTGACTCTGGCTGCTCAAAGCACATGCCTGCAGGCGTGATCTCTACTGTACCTACCTACCCTGCTCCTGCCTTGCTCCTGCGCTGCCCAGTGTGCTCCAGCCCTGTTTGACTTCTCATTCCTGATCCCTGGCTCTGACTTTAGCCGTTGTTCCTGGCCACAGCCTCCGTTTGGCTCTGTACACCTGACTGCCCATGTGCCGGTTCATAACATTTCCATCTATTCTCTTTCTTTACTATGTTTTTCTATCTCTGTTCTCTCTTCACTTATCCTGTTTTCTGTTTTCTATTTTTTATTCTTCTTACTCTCTTAGTAATTGCTCCCCTTATCCCTCTGTTTCCTATAAGGCTACATACTGTGTCATTTGGTAGAGCTGGACTGCATGCACTTTCTAGCTTTCTTTGCATGGCTGGTCTGAGCCTCCCAAGAAATAACAGGCTTGGGTAAAACTCTTGCTTCCTCAGCCAGCAACCATAATCAACTGCATTAGCTATCACCACAGCTGAAGAGTGGCAAGGCAAGTGGTTCTCAACATACTAAAACTTCTTTATTCACAATCATGCAAGTTCATTTGCAGTCACACAGCTTTCCCTGCCACCACTATTGTCCTATGTCCCATGCCCCTATCTGTTATCCTCCACCAGACTGAGAGATACTGCCTCACATGGTTTAGGTCCAGACTACCTTATGGGCAATTTCTCCTATCTACCACTGTGATAGCTGAGCTCTTTTTATTGCAGCCAGATAGTACAGCAATGGGTGCACTAAAAAATAAATTCCAGAGTTAACTAACAAGGAAGAAATCACAATTTCTGGAATTTAGGGAAAGCAACAAAGCAGACCATGAATTAAAACATAATTGAGAATGCTAATGTAACAGAATGTCATAGGTTAACAGTCTCCTGCTGCTACAAATCAGAGAAATGTAGGGACCTCAGGAAGTCATTTAACCCTCCTGCCCCCAACATTCAGGCAAGACCAACTATACTGACACTATCCCTGAGAGGTATGTTTGTCTGACCTGCTCTCAAACGTTTCCAATTATGGGGATTCCATAACCCTTCTCGATAATCTATTCCAGTCCTTAACTATCCTTATAGTTGCAAAGTTTTCCTAATATCTAACCTAAATCTCCTTCCCTGCAGATTAAGCCAACATTAAAGCATTTATAGAAAAATATTAAGTCAAATCCTAGAGTTCAATTTACAAAGCAGAAGATAGTGCATTTACTTTAGTACCAAAGGACTGGTGGACATATAATCATTATTTCTTATGTATGCTGATACAACAGAATTATCTGTAATTCATGCCCTCTGAAGACAGTTCTCACAAGAGACCCCTGCCCTTGGCTTTGTGCTTCAAGGGTGTTCCCAGGTGGGAAAAACTAGAGCTCAAAGTTCAGAACTGCAATTCCTGAAGATAGATTTCATAAGCCAGTCCTGAAGAAAAGCCATAGTGACCCCGTAATGTCTCCAACAATCACTTACTTTTGAGGAAAAGGCAAATGATAGAATATAAAAGCCACTGAAAGTATGTAATTTAAGATGTTACAGAATCTTCTGTTCTGCGGGGAGACTGATAAGCAAGTGGTGAACTGTTATGATGTAAAGTACTATCTTCAGAGAAAAACAATTATGGGCCAATTTTCTCTTGTCTATGATATCAATCACACCAGATTCCTCCTACTGGAAAAAGCACCAGAGCAGCATCTCTGAAAAAGGAAAAGTTTAACAGTCAAAGAGCTATTGCTCTAGACACTAGGGAAAAAATAATATTTGGAAAACAAAGCTAATTCTTTTTGTTTAAAATACCTCCCAATAGGTTACATGTTTATTTGTTGGATGAAGCTTTCAAAATAAAAAGGTAGAAACACAAGGGGGACATCGACATTACAAAATATAAAATGAAGTTTCCTAGACCTAAACTACTTGTATAACACCAATAGGCCAAACCTTTACATCTACCTTAAAGACAAGCCCAAGCAACAGTGCTTTGCAGAAAACTCCATCTACAAACATTCTGGATGAAGAAACTGGTCATAGAAGATAATGATTCTTGTGCCTAGACATGGCTTTTAATCTCTGTCATAAACTGCCAAGTCAGAGATGCAATCAGACACATATTTCAACTTGCTTCTGTGGCAGACAGCAGAACTTACTGATGTCAAAAGAAAATAAAAAAAGAGTAGGTGAGCAGATAAAATCATGGGACTATTAAGTTTCATTACCACCTCTGGGAAAAATTCAAGATCCATTTGCAGCGGAACGTTGTCCTTGCACAATTTAGAGTAAGGTGGGGTCACTATAAAGCCTAAAATTCATGCTCTCTGCAAGTTTAAATCACTGCCCCTAGAAAATAATCTTCCATGTAAGAAACTTGAAGGTACTGAGAGGATCAAAAGGAGCTTTAAGCACCTTGAAACAGACCACCTTAGTAACCCAAGACACAGGTTTGTAAACGTATCAGCTACAGATGAACTTTAGTGTGTTACTAAGGGTACATCTACAAGAGGATAAAAGCCTCAGGGCACAGGCCCAGCAGGCCTGAGTTAACTGACTGGACATTAGGAAAAAGTTTTTCTCTAGGAGGGTGGTGAAGCATTGGAATGGGTTACCTAGGGAGGTGGTGGCATCTCCATCTTTAGAGGTTTTTAAGCTGTGGCTTGACAAAACCCTTGCTGAGATTATTTAGCTAAGGGTAGTCCTGCTTTGAGCAGGGGGTTGGACTAGATGAGGTCCCTTCCAACTCTAATATTCTATGATTCTATGACTAGGCGCATGAGCCTCGGGCTGCAAGGCTAAAAGTTGCTGTGTAGACGTTAGGGCCAGAGTGCCAGAGTGAAGGGCCCCAGAGCTCAGGCTCCAGCCAAAGCCCAAACATCTACACAGCAATTTTAGCAGCACTGAAGGAATTCCTACCTACAGCCTTAAAAAAGCAAATTAGGGACTCTAAAGAATAAATGTGCTGAGTATCTAAATACCAATTGTATAAGTGATAATCTAGAGGTATTTCATGATAATGTAACACAGGCAGTTGTAGCAGCAGCCAACCTAGTTATAAACAAGACCACAAACTCAGAAAACCAGCAGAAACTAAAGAAAGAAATAAGGCATACAAACAAGCTAAAAATACAATGAATAGCAAGAACTTAATGAAATGGAATAGATGTAAAGCAGTGCCACAAAGAATTATTAAAAAGGTAAAAAAAAGAGCTGGAGAAAGTCCTATGGGAAAATAAACAAAGATTGCAAGTTTTCAGACACATATAAAGTTAAAAGAATGACTGGGAAAAGGACTAATAGCAAATTTATTCCAGGTCTTATAGTAAATGGAAAAGTTGAAAGTTCTAATTTAGGAAAAGTGGACATTTTAGCAAAAGAATTCCAAAAAGTCAGTAGTCATACAAATCAAAGTAAAGAGCTTTGTGAACAAAAAAGAATGTTTGCTGAAGAAAACCATGAGGTCTTATCTGGCTGGATAGAATATAAAGATGATGTATTGAATTAAAATTTCAGCATACAAGAACTCAAAAAAGCTACAGACAAAAGTAAAATTACAGCCCCAGGTAAAGATAGCACAGATAATGCAATGCGAACAGAAGCGAGTTTAAGCATTTTATTGAAATTATATAACGTGGGGGAAAAGGAACAGATTTAAAGGCTGCACGGGCAGCACATGCTTTCTTAGCCAAAAGGCCGAGAAGCGATAGGCAGAATGGAAGCAGGCAGGTCAGCGCTTCAGCAGACCATGGTTACTGGGCATACGGCCCCTGGAATGGAACCCAGAATAGCAGACATGTCCAGGTTTCCCTACCAGTCATTGGGGAAGTGGCACATACTGGGCAGAAGCCTGCCTGAGACAGTTTGCCCAGCAGGTCTTTGATACCCCAGAAGGGGAGGACTACAGTGACCTGGCCAGAGGGCCAAGCCACAAAGACAGAGCATCCTGAGTGATGAAAAGAGAGTAACTTGACTCCATAGAGTGAGCATGAGACATAGAGAGAGAAACCAGAGGGGCAGGTGTCGGACTGGTCATGAGCTAATTCCCCAGATGGGTCGCAAGTACACACCACTAGTGAGTAGTGAACCCCATGGTAATACCTTATACAGAAAATCAGTACTGTCCACAGAGCAACAGCACACGGATCTGTCTCATATCTGAGAAAGAGCCAACGCACCATTTTCCAATCTAAGCACTCCACACAAAATCTTGTATATATCAGCTTCGCTTGTCCAGTCATGTGTTGCTTTCCTGATGAGTGATAACTAGGAATGTCTGCTAGACGCAGATCACAAAACCTGATGACTCAGGAACTGTCAGTCTTTTTCACTTCTTTATGAAAGTTGTGTTGCTTTGATCTCCAAAAAGTTATTTGCAAAAGGGTTTTAAAAAACTTAAAATAACAGGAACATCAAGCCTTTTGTCTACCTTGGAAAACCTGGCAAATGTGATTCCTGTTCTGGTAGGGATCATACCGTATAGCAACTTTAAATGCAAAAAAGGGCATCCTAGGATTCATTTTACACCTTTGTCAAACTTCACAAATGGGATGTGTGGAAGTAAGAAAAAAGACTATTTTTCTATAAGAGTCCTACTAGCCTATGTTTGTGTTAGACAGGTATGGAAACAGATATTCTGTTCCTAACTGAGAGTTGATTTTTTGCTAGTAACTTTGGCATATCACTTAAGCACTCTGTGGCTTAGTTTCCCATCTGCTAAATGGAAATGACGACACCTACTGATCTTTGCAAAGGATTTTAAGATCTACAGATGAACACATGCTATATAAAATGTAAAAAAAAACTACATAAAGTCTATATATTATTAACAGATTACTTATTACAGACAACAAAAAAAACAAAATTTAAATTTGAATTAAAATTAAGTGTGTCGTACAATTAAACACTGTCTTGTTGATTAAAATCTTAAGAAAAAAAGTATAACTATTCAAGCCTAAATTCAAATAAGTTTGCTAGATACAGGCTGTCAAAATTAGTACAACAACATCCAGATTATAAAGCACAATTTAATCATATCAATTATGTTCTGAATCTGCTAAAATTATCCAAAGGCTTGATTTTGGTTCTATATCAGCAATACCGCAATCAAATAATGAAATAGCTAAACCAGAACTAGGCTTGTGATGGAATAATCCAGTGTGATTTCATATTTTAGACATACATGCAACGTTTTAGCTACCTGTAAGATGCCAATATGAGCTTTTCTTTATAAATATAGACAACTGAGGACTTTTTTCTGATCATTGCCACAATGGTGAAAAAAACTAAGAGTTCTTAATTTTATAATCCCACTAGCAAAAGTGACAAATGTTAGAAATCAGAGCTTGCATTCAAATTATGCGCTGTTTTAAAATTTCCCCTAAATCTGACCCACAAAAATGTAATATGCCATTTTCTACCATTAGCTTGACAGACGGTATTTTAAATAAACCCTAAGCAACCTCTTCAGTAATCTAATTTATTACAATTAAAGTTAGTTTCCTCTCATTGTTCTTCTGTCATTAAAATTAAGCAGTGTCCTACTGTACAATTTGGAGCTGTCATATTATATTTTAAACCTGTCACTTCAAATGTTGTACTGTAAAAGACACCAGGGAAAAATCACACAGGCTTTGAGTATACCACCCCAAATAAAGAACTATGTAAAATTAGTAATTACTGCAGTCCCCAGAGTTAAATTAAACCAGTAACCAAAAAATGGCAAACTCAGCACTGGAATGCCAATCCAACAAAGTCAGAGCCAGCCATGCTGACTAGCCAGCACAACTGAAATACCCAAGACAGAAAACTCAAATCTCTAAAACCCAAGAACCAAAATGAATCAATATTAAATTAATAGTCAAATAATAGTTTATATAGTCATATCCAAAGCTTGCTTCATCAAGTTCTAGATATAAAAATAGAGCAATGACTGATTCTATAGATTTTTTGTTTTCCTAGCCACAGCTCTGGAATTATCTCCACAGCAACGCGGTTCTCTCTCATACACAAGTTCCAGATACAATGATAGTGTAATAAAAGTTCTATGGATTTTTTTATTTTCCCAGACAGCACATCTCAATGATAGCCCAAGGTTAATCTCCACAGCAGTACAGCCTCTTTTCAAATGTAAGGCAAATCCACAGCAGACTTGGCCCAAAGCCCTGATGCAGCCAGACAGCAAACTCCAGGTCATACATAAATCCCTAAACATGTGCTTTTACAAAATCTCCACCTTTGCTGATCAAAAGCAATTAATTTTCCAGTTATTGTATTAAAAGCCAGTATTAAATTCCATTTAACAAAACTAAAATTAAGATAATCATGCTGCGAAAAGATTTTCTCAACAATCCCATAAATAATAAACAAGCCAAAAACAGTATGCTCCTGCTACCCCACACATCTGCAAGCCACGCTGAATAAATCTGCTCTTATCTCAGCAAAAGTCAAACAGCCAAATATAGACCTCAATTCTCTTCACACAGGGACTCAAAAATAAAGTCTGAGAATTTTCCAACTGATGTTCATTCTTATTCACATAGCATAAGCAAAAACAATATTTAGAAACAAAATCCAATGTAAACCTGTGTCTTGCTTTACACTGAAAATGAAACCCACTAAAACAGACCAATTTCAGGCTAACTTAGGCCTGGTCGACAGAGGTCAACATAACGTCACTTACGACAACCTCTGAAAGCCTACGCCTACACTGGTACGGCAGTTGGGTCGACTTAATAAAACCACCTCCACAAGTGGCGTAGCGCCTAAATCAATTTTATTGGGTCGATTTTGCATCAGTGTAGACAGAGCATAACGTAATTCTATGTTAATGGCCTCCAGTAGGTATCCCACAATGCCCCATTGTAACCGTTCTGGACATTCGCGCACTGCTATTACATGCTCATGCTTCTCGGAAATGGCCCCCCCCTCATGCCCCGGGAAAATTTGAATTTTCATTTCCAGTTCAGTGAACACGGACAGAGTTTTGTCATTGGACACCTCATGGCTACTGCAAGGCCAAAACACACCCCACCATAAAGTCAACCAGAGGTCTTAGATCTCAAAAGTCTGTGGGGCGAGGAGTCCATTATGGCGCAGCTCAGAGCCAGCAAAGGGAATCTGGACATTTCCGGGAGATATCCCAGAGCATAGTGTAGAAGGGACATAACAGGGACACACAGCAGTGCCGCGTGAAGATCAAGGAGCTGTGGCAGTCATATCAGAAAGCTAGAGAAGCTAATAGTCATTCTGGCTCCTCACCAAAAACATGCTGCTTCTACAAGGAGCTGTATGCAATTCTTGGCGGTGACCCCACCACGGTGCCAGCCCACAGCATCAATATCTCTGCTAGATCACAGACCATGGACAATGATGAGGACTCCGTGGACGAGAAGGAGGCTGAAGAGAGCAGGGTGCAGGAGAGCGGGGTGTCCATTCTCCCAGACAGTCAGGACCTATTCCTGACCCCAGAGCAGTCCAGCAGCACACAGGACAGCAATAATGATCCCAGGGAAGGCACATCTAGTGAGGTTTTTTTCTTTTTAGCAGTTCTGTCCTTTTAAAAGAGAGGGAAGGGGGGGCAGGAAGGGGATTTCAGGCATTTAGAGGACTTTACTGGGGGATTAATCCTGGAACAGATTATTTATGTGCAGAGATATGCTCTGAGAATCATCAATTGATATCTCAAAGAAACTTTCATGTAGGTAATCTGTTATCCTTTGCACAAGGTTCCTTCCTCCATGGTAGGATACTTTGCCGCTTCACACTGCAATCAAGGGAGCTGGCATCATGGCGGAACACAGCATAGCGGCATAAGGGCCAGGCTGGTACCCGCTGCATGCAACAAATCTTCCCTTTACTCATGCATTACCTTCAGGAAACTGATGTCACTCATGGTCACCTAGGGAAGACGGCACATGTTTAAAATACCCAATCAGTACAGTAGATACCCCATACCTCTCTATTCTCCATTGTAGTGTTCTACCAAGTGCCTTTAATTATTTTTATTTGGTTTCAGAAGAGACTATTAACCCCCCCACATACTGTCCTCAGATCCCATGTGGCCGCCTCCTGTCAAAATGTTCATCCAAATTAAACCATGTTGCCCAGGTACCCCTCTAACACAGGGCATTTGAAATGAGCTTTTTAAAGATCATTAATCCTCTCTATAGCACAGTAAAGTGCCCTTGGCTTACCATCTCTAACAGCATAGCGACCCTTCTGGGATGTTAGGAATGGAATGAGGGCCTTGTGCAGTGCGAGGGGAGTATTTTATATATTGTTACAGTTGTCTCATTTTCTAACAAATGGCAACTTTGTCCATTTCTTTTAATTCTGTAGACACCTCGGCCTTGACCCAACCCTCTAGAAATGCTGCGGAAAGACTATCGCAGATTAGAAAGAGGAAAAAAAGAAATCAAGAGATGACATGTTTGGCCAACTTATGAATGCTTCTGCGGCTGCAGAGACAGAACTCAGAGTGTGGCAGCTGATCTTGTCCCAGAATATGGACATGGACAGGGAGAGTCGCAGAGAAATGCAGGAGCATGATCACACTACCACGCAGGAGATGCTGTGAATTATTCATGACCAGGCAGACATGCTCCAGCGGCTTGTGGAGCTTCAGGAGGAGCAGAGGCCAGACAGTCCTGCTGCAGCCCGTCGATAATGCTCCTCCACCTATGGCTTTGCTGCTCTGACTCTCCCCCACCCTCAAGAGGTCTCAGAGAAGAACGGCCAGGTTACAGTACATGATGCATTCCACCCTCGTGGAGGCGAGCTGAAAGCAGCGGCAGCCCTGCTGACCGCTGGCCTGCAAGAAATCATGCTACCCCTTGAGATTGTGAATGAACCCCACCCCCCCCACCCCCGACTTGAATGTTCATAAATAAAAGTTTGCATCATTTCAACACATTTCTTTATTAAATCATATCTTGTTTGACAGGGACTGAGAGGGTACTGATAGCGATGGTGGGGGGAAGGAGGGGGCAGGGGATGTTGAGCAAAGGCAAATAACAGACAGGAACAGAAATCCGTCCTGAATCTCATTGCAGAACCTGGTTTTCAGTGCTTCCCTAATGCAAAGCGCTCCGCGGTTAGCTCTCAGCATATTGCTGGCATCGGGCTGCCCATACATGGCAGCCAGTCTTTCTGCCTCCACAGCTCAATCCTGGGGGAACCTCTCCCGCTTCGCTTCACACACATTATGAAGAACACAGCATGCAGGTATCATTGATGGGAGGTTCTTTTCACTCATGTTCAGCCTAGTGAGCAGACTCCTCCATCTGGTCTATAAATGTCCAAACACACATTCAACAACCATTCTGCAAGTGCTTAACCTGTTATTAAAAAACTCCTTGTCACTGTCAAGGTGCCTGGTGTATGGCTTCATTAGCTAAGGGAGCAAGGGGTAAGCAGGATCCCCCAGGATCACTATTGGCATTTCCACACCCCGGATATGAATTTTTTGGTCAGGGAAGAAAGTGCCCACCTACATGTTAGAGAACAGCCCCGAATTCCGAAATATGCACCTGTCGTGCACCTTCCCAGACCACCCCACATAAATGTTGGTGAAATGACCTGTGATCCACAAGGCCCTGCACAACCATGGAAAAGTACCCCTTGGGGTTTATGTACTCGGTTGCTAGGTGGGCAGGTGCTACGATAGGGATGTGCATCCCATCAATGGCCCCCACGCAGTTTGGGAACCCCATCACAGCAAACCCATCCACTATGTCCTGCACGTTTCCCAAAGTCATTAGCCTTCATAGCAGAAGTCTACTGATGGCCTTGTACACTTGAATCACAGCAGCACCCACTGTAGATTTACTGACTCCGAATTGATTCCCAACCAAGCGGTAACAGTCAGGGGTTGCCAACTTCCACAGAGTGATGGCGACTCTCTTCTCCATCGTCAGAGCTTGTCTCAAGCGAGTATTCATGCGCTTCAGGGACGGGGTCAGCTTCAAGCAAAGTTCAAGGAAAGTGGCCTTTCGCATATGGAAGTTTTGCAGCCACTTATCATCCCACAGCTGCATAACGATGTGGTCCCACCAGTCTGTGCTTATTTCCCAGGACAAGAACCGGAGCTCCACGGACTGCAGATGATGCGTTATGGCCTGCAGCAATCGGGAATTGTTCCATTTGCTGGCTTGTAGCAGCGCAGCCTCGGTGGCATCGCAGTTGCCTCTGCTTCGGCTTCTTGCTCTACTTCGAAAATACTCAATGACAAGCCGCAATGTATTCGTGACGCTCACAATAATAGTGCAGAGTTAAGCTGGCTCCATGTCTCCGCAGCAACGCCGAGTGCGCAGCATAAATGGTGCAAAAATTGCTTTCCTGTTTGTTTGGGGGAAGAAGGGAGGGGGAAGGAGCGTTGCAATCCCCAGTGCACTGCTTTCAATGTCGACATAAGTGTGACAAGTGTGGATGCACGAGCCCAGTGCAAAAAGCATGGTATGTATACACTCCAGCGACTTCTAAAAATCAGCGGGTAAAAGTCGACTTTAAGTAAGTAAGTCGACTTCACTCTGCAGTGTAAACATACCCTTAGACAGTTCTGAAGCTACTGCATTTCATAACTTGCTAGATTCCTGATTTCATCAATAAAATATGAAAACTTACAACCAGAAATAAAAAGAAAACACAGTAAAAGGGGGCACTTACTCTTGAGATAAAAAGGCCATTCCAATATTTTCATAATCTTTTGGGGAGTATAAGACAGTCTGCACAATGGACACTTTCAGTATGAAAAGTGATGAAGCTTCACCCGTGGGTTTTGTAGGCTGTTTCTATACAGGATAGGGGGTTAAAAAGTGTTCTTTGCTCAACTCTGAAAGTGACTTTTTTACCACTTATACTTTTTATCTGGCTTTCACCTTATTTGGTGGTGAATTTATTCCAAAGAATAATAAAGGATTAATAAGGGACACTATTTCCAAGTGTTTCCTTCATGAAGGTCAGACAAAATATTATATAGGAATATTTCCCTTGAAGGTGATTTTATTTGCCTACTATCAGTACTGGTTTTAGGCCCCCTCTCCTCTCCCAATTATTTCTGATTTCATTATGTCCACTATTCATGCAAAGGGCTGAAGTGCTCATCTTCCTTCACCTTACCAGATCATTTCTCATAACTATGTAGAATTAACTATTATCATGCAATATTCTTAATTGTTTTAAATATTACAGACTAAGTAACAGACTTTCAAAAATATGTACATACATGAAAATTAAAACAAAGGGAAAAAACAATGTAAATTGGAATGGAACAAAGTTATTTGGTTCACCAAAAACAGAGGGGGGAAATACTGGCAACAGAACTCCAATTGTAAAACAAACTTGAACCATGTAATCAATATGCACAAATCTTTCTGTTGACGTATAGGAAGGTAAGAGGTTCTCAGTCTGTTCTAAGTAGTCCTGAAACTCTTCTGATGCGGAGGCATTTGGAATGTTGGATAACAAGAAGTTGTACGTCTCACCAAAATCAGTAACAACTGTGGGAGGCAGCCAGCTTCGTCTTTGTGGGTCTCGCGCTTTTGCCTCTCGTAGTGGGCCAGGGCGTCACCAGTTATCTCATCTCCCTAGGGAGGGGGATAGGAACCAGGGCCCGCCCTCTCCTCCAGGTCCCAGCCCAGGGGCCCTATGAGCAGCAGCTATGTGCTGCTAGTACCCTATTCATGGCTGCAATCTTTCCCCTGGGCTAATTTCCCCCCTCTGTCTTTATGGCTCCTCGGGCCCTGTCTCCTTGCCACCTGGGCTGGGCTTCCTTACTCAGGCCCTGTGCCTGGAGGAATATCTCAGTCCTATCCCTAGGAATGCCCTAACCTGATTCTCACGGACCAGTCGGGGCCAGGCCTGGATTGCCTCTACTTTGACCCACTGGGGTTTTAACAGGCCTCTTCCTACTACATAGCCCAAGTATTTGGCCTCAACCAGCCCTATTGCACACTGTGAGGCCAGCTTTTCCGAGTGTGTCTAGCACCACCTCTACTTTCCCCATGTGCATGTCACAGTCGGGCTATGGATGACCATACTGCCATGAAGCACATCGAATTACAAGGCAACCTGATTAAGAATACTAATTTTAGAGCACTTAGAACAGTCAAGCTTTAAACAGAAAGCCAGTCTTAACCTTAACTGTAACAGAGTTTTAGCTCTGCTACAATGAAGTGTCCTCATCAAGAAGCTGAAGGGAGGGGACAAGAGAGGGGGAGGATCAAGCAAAAACAAATTGAGGAAATAAACTAAGTGCCTTATAACTCTTCTCAAATCTAAAGATATCATGTTATGCAAAATGACGCTTGTCACACTGGCTGTATTAGGGGGCCCCTGAGGTGTATTCAGAAGCTCTGATTACTCCCTGCTATACCAATCTCATGTTGAGGTTATCACACTGGCTGGATTGGGGAGGCATTTATTATGTTGTTTAACATCAATACGTCAAAATCATAGTAATTCATGTGAGATGTGTCATGTCAGGCACTGTTAGAAAGGCTGTAATGTGCTAAGATGGTAATGTTGTTGTTCATGTGTTATATTTGTAATGGAAGTTATGGACATCTTTGATATATCTGTATTTCAAATTGTGCTGTGTCTGGGTGACACCCCAGACAGGATGGCTGCAGAACAAGCTTTTGCTTAATGGCCCATTAAGGAAACTCACAGGTACAATGGGCCAGGGGGAGAAGTCAGGGATATGACTGATGAGTCACCAGGATTTACTCATGTGACTCTGGACGCCATCTTATTCCCGTAAAATTCCACAAGCAGCATGGCAAAGACCAAAGGACATAAAAGGCAGCTGCCCGTGATCCATTTTGTCTTTCAGTCTTTAGTCTCCGGCCTACCTCTGGATCAACTCATCTACAACTGAACTGAAGCTGTGAAACAAAGCACTGAGACCCATCCAGGTAGTAGATGTACACCAGAGGGATTATATATGCCTGCAAAGTCCACAATTCTATCAGAAACCTGATATACATGGACTTTCAAATCAGTTGTATGTATCTGATTGCTTTAATCATTCTCTTATAGTTTGTTTCTTTCTTTTTATAATAAACCTTTCATTTTAGTTAGTAAAGGATTGGCTGGCAGCATGGTATTTCGGGTATGATCCAAACTTATTTTGATCTGGTACTGTGGCTGACCCTTTGTGGTCAGGAGAAACCTTTTTGGTAAAGAGCATAGAGTTTTAAATAACTGGTCTCCTTACTGGACCTAGCGGCTGATTGGGAGCCAGAGACTGAAATGCAGTAAAGAGGGCTATGTATAATTTTATTTTGGTTTCTTGATAACCAATGTGGGGAATCAGAAGCACTGTTTGTGGCTGACTGAGAAGTCTGATTTCTGTGTCACTCATCAGTGTCGGGAGAATCTGCTCTCCTTTTACAGGCTGCTCTGACCTTGGCATTTTCAGGTGGCTACTCTAGGCACAGACGAGTCACAACACTCAGAAAAAAATAAGCCCCAAATAAGTACAATTTATCACAAGTATCAGAGAGAGCTAGTTCAATAATTATATATCCTTAATTATATTAACGTAATTAAGTCTTTTATAAAGGGTACATGTATAACCTAAATTTTGTCCTGTTGTGCTTATTCATTATAATGCAGGCTTTAATTGTGATCACATACTGTTTCTCAAATACAATTTTCTGCAACTTTAGAGCACTTTGTAACTTGTCATTCTGTTGTTTATTTTCATTGTCCTACCAGCCCTGAATATCTTTAACAACATTTTATATAATGTACTTCCTCTGTTATTTTAATATTCTTTCAGTATGTAAGTATGATAGTTGAAAAAAAATGTATCAGCCTTTTCAGCACAGCATTCTTAGATATAATTTAAAAAATTAGGCAATAAAGTACAAAGCTAGTTTACTTTAGGCACACATCAGCTGGAATATATAGGCCATGTAAGTCTGCAACAAAATTAGCTTAATAGTTAATGTCCCATCACCTGTAGTATCTATCACTAGCCCATTTATAGTTAAAATATTCTTCCAAATTTTCCTGGTCTATTTTTTATTTTCCTAATGACCTGATTTATTATAACTGGGTTTTCAAGCCACAATTTGCACTACAAAGCTAGCAACGTAGAAGGGCATAGATACAGCAGCTTTAGGATTTCTGCTCAGTCATAGCTTGTAGAAGGTATCTTTATCTAGCTATCAAAGTAACCAAGTACCTTGTAAAATAGGTTTAGCTTTTGTTCTGTTAAGAAGGCTGCATGAAGAGATTGAGTACTGGAAGTATATAATCTGCATGCTTGCAGGGTGAGAAAGACTGGCCCAGATAATGTAATTTATACTCTAACATGAACTGCATGATGTGGTCAAATATTTTAAATTTAAAATAAGTATCAACTGAGGACAAATGAAGGATTCAGATATTGTATGTTTAAAGGTTTGTGGTAAGATGGGTCGGAAGGAAGTTTATAGAAAGTTATTATGATGGGAACAACAGGAGGTTGTAAGTAAAAGGGCCGTATTCTAGCAAAATAGCATGAAGGTTATTCAGATACTGTTCATTTAATATCTATTCTTACAAACACAGAATTACTTACTCGTTCGTTATTCAAGGTCTCACTAAACGATAACCACCTGTTTTGCATCATCTGTTCTAGAAGATATGTGGAGAGATTCTAATGTTCTAGATTCTGGATTAAACTTCTTTTTCCTAATTATTGCCATTTAAATTGCAACAGTAATGAAGTAAGAATGTATAGGTTATTCTACACATTTTACCAGATACTAGCATTTTCCTTGTCTTTTTAATTACTCTTGCAATTTCACAAATTAGGGACAAAATGCAGAAAACAACAAAAATCTAAAGGAGCTATTGGAAATGTCAAGAAAAGCCTTCCCCTGGTAAGAATTTCATGTGATTGTTTTATTTCTCTGTACAATATTTATCCTCATGTCAGGTTTTGTTTGTCAGTTTGTTTTACTATGCAACTATTTCTCTTTATTTTTTCATACTGAAGATGCTTAAGATCAAGAAGATGGTGGCTGTTTTAATAAACAGCAGACAAGCAGGCAGGAAGCTAGGAATTCCTGAATCTAATTCCAGCTCTGCGATTAGCAAACTGGGACACCATGTAACTTGTGTTTCAGTTTCCTATATTATAAAACAGGAGTAATACAGACTCACCTCCCTCACATATGTGTTTGAGGATTAATTAATTATTGTACAGTGGTTTGAAGGTATTGCTCTGCACTCCATGCATTCACCTGAAGATGTCAAAGGGTGTAAAAAATGGTAAACCACAAACTCATTGTATAGAAGAAACAGACAGAGGCATTAAGGCTTTGTCTATCATTAAAAATTAGAATGACCTACCTACATCACTCAGAAGTATGAAAAATTCACAACACTGAGTGCTGTATTTAAGTCAACCTAACCCCGATAAAGACATTGGAGGAAGCATTTATATGGTCTTAGGCCGCATCTGCACTATAGGCACTACAGCCTCTGTAGTTCTGTCGCTACAGTTCATCTGCCTCCCTGAGTGGCAATAGCCAGGTCAAATTCTTCCATCAACCTAGCTATGTCTATACTAGGGGTTAGAGTGGCTTAACTATAGCACACAGAAGTGTGAATTTTTCACACCCCTGAGCAACTCACCTAGATGGAACTAACTTTTAAGTGTTGACCAGGCTTAAGCAATTTATTAAAGTTCACACAGTGATAAAGTGGCAGAGTAGGAAATTAAAAAAATACCTCCAGGCTTCCAATTTTGAACCAGATTTTAAAAATAAAAATAAATTAAATAAAAGTGATGTGTACAGAAAAAAATTGGAAGTATCCTCTTTTGCTCTTTATGATGCATAATAAAAGCCTGAGTAGTGTTGTGTGTGTGTGTGTGTGTGTTTTGTTTTTTTTTTTAAGTGGGGGGAAAAAGGAAGAAGTTGGAAAAGGGGACTGTTTCCTTGTTTTATACAGTAGAAATTCAGGTCACGTCTACATTAGAAGACTAATGACTAGGGAATTGTTAAAACTATGATATTTCAAGAGACAAGGCAGTAAAAATTGAGCAACTGAGTAGATAGTTTAAAACTTTTTTTATTTACACCTGTCTAACAATGACACTTTAGATTTTTTAAAAAGCCGTTGGTAACAATTTAACATCCTCCCTCACTCCTTCAATTAAGTGGTCAAAGATCACAATAAACATCTTAAAAAAATCAAAAACCAAACAAAGGAAGACCGAATTTGACATTCCTGATACTTTTTGTAAACAAAAACAAACAAACAAAACCAGACAAAATTCGGAGGCAGGAGTACACTTTAGGTGCCTTCTTTATATATTGTAAAGAAGCAAAAAAAAAAAGACCCAAAGACCCCCTTTTTCTTGTGACAGATCACCTTTAAGATGAAGTTAACATTTACACTGCACAATCTCACTGATCTTTATATTATATTGATTTAATTAAAAGAAAATGTTAGTGTGTTGACAGTACACCAATCTGTATGGCTGATTTCTCAGGAGAGATCTGTTTTCCTTCTGAAAGTTAAGTCTGCAATAAGGCCCTATCCAGGAAAAAGAATTGCTTTCAAGGCTGCTGGTCCAGTGGAAATTCTTCAAGTTCTCTTGACTATGCAACCAAAGAGACTGCTCCCTCTTCTGAAGGGACAAATATTCCTCTCCAGTAATTACAAAATGTACCTATAGAAGATATTCTGTAGTTACCCACAACCATCTTTGGCCCATATCTTGCTATCATATTCATAGGAAAATCCAGCGTCATGCAGCGCTAACCCTACTTCCTTCGCATGTTAATGTGAAGGTGGATTCTTCCTTTGCTAACCTTGGGAGCAAATTAGCAAAGAATTTTAAATAAATCCTAGCCTGAAAATACAAGAACTTCCCAACTTGACAGCACCCTTTCAAACGAGCTATGTACTCTAACGAATCCTCTCTCTGCTCCTACCCCCACCAAAACTAAAAGGCAATATAGAAGTGCAGGAAGGAGGAGTGCAGCCAAAACAAAACATTTCATGGGGGAGAAAGGGTCTCTCATAGCAAGCCTGGCCCAGTACAGAAGGGTCTAGAGCAGGGATGTCAAACTCAAATACACAGTGGGCCAAAATTAAAAACTTGGACAAAGTCGCGGGCCAACCTTGATATTTATTGAAAAAATGTCTACAATTGAGGAAGTTTTTCCTTCTCATCAAATATAACGATTAACCTTTTCATATGGAAACAAACTTAAGTTTTGCTTAAACACTGAATCTGGAACAAGCAAAGCTTAATACTATAAACACATGTGAAATCGGTGCATGCGCTGTCTACCGGCGGGCCAGCTCTAGTAGACATTTGGTATTTTCTCGCGGGCCAAATATAATTACACTGAGGGCCAGATTTGGCCCGTGGGCCTGAGTTTGACATCTATGGTCTAGAGCTTCCTTCCTATTCCTAAATAAACCATGCACTTTGCAATTACTTTCTCTCTATTCAACAAACGAGGTAAGATTTGTTTTAGCTTTACATTCTGCATATGGGGGGAAGAGAAAACCTTCATGATAATCATGGAAGTAGTCTGAATTCATTTTATTTATACCTCTCCTAAAGGCAAATCACAAACAGAACATAATTTTCTGCAATGTATGCTACAACACACCTGTGTTAAACAGAGACGAGTCTATCAAATATATCAAGTTAAACATGCAGTTCAAAGAGAACAAGTTAAACAGCAGTAATTTGTTCACAAAGCTTCCGAACAGCCCCTCCAAAAATGTTAATTAGTAACTAAGTCATGTAACTGAGTCAATGGTACAAAGTTATGAATGTATTAACAGCCTAAGCTTTAAGATTTCTTTTGTGGAATTGTCCCTTTATCATTATTCAAGTTTGTCACATCACAGACAAATAGCTATCTGCTTGCATTTACAAGTCTAAATTCAAATGGGTCAGCCTTCCATAATCAGGAGAAAAATATAAATATGAAGTTGTTACTCTAACAAGAATTTTTATTGTTATTCCACAACATTCAGAGTAAAAAAAAGTTAAAAATGTTTTAATATGTACACAACAAGTTGAGAAAAATTCAGGCATCTTCCTTTGTGACATCTGTCTTAAATGTAATGAAAACTGACAACTAGAATATAACCAGACACAAGGATTATAAAAATGCAGAGAATTTTCCTTCTTCTACAGACATCTATTTATATAGCATTTTGGAAAGTAGCAGATCTTCAACATGCCTCATGAAAGTTATACACTCACGGGAAGATTACAAATCATTACAAAAACAAAATGCCATTATATTTCTTACTACTACCACCACACTTTAGATAACTAAATTATAAAAATTCAGTATCCGTGATTTTCCACCATTTGTACCACCTGCTCACTTTATGAATTTCACTCATACTGGACAATGAAAACAGTTAGCTAATTACACTTTTTTTCATCCTACAGTAGCAAAGTGCTGCAATATTTATGTTGTAGATAACATAAGAGATATTTAAATTTAATTTAAAAACTTTAATTTGTATTTAATGAAAACACTTCTATTAGGCTTTGTCATTTGTATTTATTTTTAATGCAACCTAATTTATGGACGAAACGACCTGGTAATGCCCTTATTAAAAAATCTGAACTAAACCAAACCACATGCAACAAAAATGTTCAGTACAGAAAAAAATTATTCCTGTTCATATTCAGTATAAGCTGAATTAGTTATTATTCCCCTGCATCCAATGTTCTTTGGAAAAGAGAAAGAAAAATAACTACAGCACATAAAGGAATGTCTTTCATTGTATTCACTAAGCATAGAATCTGATTTTGCTGATCTTGCTTCTCAGGAGTGCTGTGTATTTAAGTAAGCAGCCAATGACTGCTGCAGGATCAGGACCATAACGATCATCATCCAGGAGCGCTTACTACCTGAGCAGTCCCACAGACTTCAATGACAGAACACATGGTAGTAAGCACTACATTCACTATTAAGTATTTGTAGCATCAGGCATATGTTCCTAAATAGTCATGGATCGTTTACTTAGAGATATTTAAATAAATATATATATATATATATTTTTACATTAACCATTTTTCAAACATCTGATTTTAAACTGTTTATATGTCCTGTGGTAAGGTGGGGCAGGGGAGGGTGAGGTACTCTGCCCCTGGTGGGTCCTGCGCTCTGCCGGCCCGGCCGGTGATGCAGCTGGGGTAGGATCGAGGGAGGGGCCAGGGCCCGCTCTGCCCCTGGGTACCGCTACCGTCCTTCTGGGATAGCCCGTGGACTGTTCCCTGAGTTTCCAGCGAGGTGCTCTGCCCTTCAGGGCCCCGGGAGTCACAATGGAAACTGTAGGTCTCTGTAGGCTGCAGGCAGCAGCCTGCCTGCTCCAGGCCACCAACTCCAATTTGCAGACTCTCTAGCTGTAAGCCTCCAAAACCACGAACTGCAACAGTAAAGTAACTCTATATCTCCAACCTCCTCTCTCCAAGCTCCACAACCCACACTGACTGTCTGCTTTGCAGGCTTTTTAAGTGTTTGGGGCGGGGCTTCCTAATTGGCCTCAGCTGGCCTGATTGGTTAAGCAGCCCCAGGTGGCCTAACTGCCTAATCAGGCCCTCTGCTGAGTCACCCGGGGAACAGGGCTTTGCTGAGCCTGGGGCTGCGATACCAGCCTTCCAAGCCCCCTTGCTTAGCCCCCCCCTGGGCTGGCCCTAGCCCCCCTTCTTTTTCTTTAGCAGCTGCATTTCTTTTTTGGGGGACCCTGCTGCTTGCTGCCCCTGCTGCAGGGCTTTGCTGGGGAGCCTCCCTCCCAGCTGGGAGGGAGGGGCTGAGTGTGTGTGGTTTTACTATCTTTCCCACCACCACCCCTCCCCAGCTACTTTCTCCACCTTCCAGGGCCAGCACCAGCTGGGCCCTCTCCCTTTCCTTTTACTTTGGTTGGCTGCCTCTGCCCCTTGGTTGCCACAAGCCCCTTTCCCCTTTTGCTACTGCCCCCTACACAGCCCCCTGTGTTTGGGGGCACCCTGCCCCTCCCCTGCTGCCCCCCCCCTGCCCTGGTCCCACATTTGGGGGACCCTGACCCTCCTCTTCTCCTCCCCCACTGCTGTAGCCTCCACGTGCTCCAGCAGCCCCCCCTCAATTGACTCCCCCAGTTTTGTTGCCCCCCCCTTCACACACTGCACCCCCCCCCTCCTGAGTTCACCCCAGCCCCCCCCAGTGCAGCCGGAGGAGCCACCGACATTCCACCTGGGCTGGTGAGTGCAATACCCCCTGCGCCCCTGCCTGGCTTGGCCTCCCTGTCCTTTCCCCTCTGCTGGTGCCCTCCTCCCCTGCTTCCAGCCTAGTGGGGAGGAGCGGTCACCCCCCTTCCCCCTCCTTCCCCTTCTTACCCCATCCCTTCCCCTCCCTTTTCCACTCCCCTCCCCCCATATTCTCCCTCCCTTTCCTTTATCCCCTCCCTTAACGAACCGTTCCCACCCCTTCCCAAGATGGCGGGTGTGCCTGAGGCCGGGCCCCCCCCCATAGACACTCCTGCCCCTCCCTCCCACCCTGAAGCCCCGTCCCTGCCCTCAACAACCGGTCCTCCTGCTCCCGCTGAGCTGCCGGGAGTCAGGCCCCAGGTGCGGGCGGAGGACGACTCTGGCGGGGACACCAGGGACTCTGCTGCCACCACGGCTCCTGCCCCCCCTAATCTGGGGGGGGCCGCTCCCCCGGTCGGGAGGAAAAATCAGGGGGGCAAAAAGAAAGGCAAAGGCCCTGCCAAAAAGACACCATCTCCTGTGGCTGGGGCCTCTCCTCCTCTCCCTCTACCCTCTCCCGCTATCCCTTCCACCAGCTCTGGGGGTGGCGGCGCCCCCAGGGCGTACGCCCAGGTGGCCGCGGGCCCCCCGCCGGCCGCCGCTAAGACACCCGCCCCGACCGCCGCCTCCACCACCATCTCAGGTGGCCGGGGCCCCTTCTCCACCCTTACCAGGAGGCATGGGGTCCGGTGCCTCCTGGTGCCTGCCTCGCCCCACGTGGAGACCTACGTGTGGGCGATGGCGCGGGTGGTGGGGTCCCCGGCCGTGGTGGCGGCCTCCCGTATGTATGGCAAGGTGGTCTTCTTCCTTGCCTCGGAGGCCGCCGCCCAGGAGGCGGTGGAGACGGGCCTGGCGGTGGGGGGTCGCCACGTCCCTGTGGAGCCCCTGGAGGACCTGGGCGTACGGGTGGTCCTGTCCTCCGTTCCGCCCTTCCTCCCCAATGCCGCCCTTCTGCCTTCCCTTGCCTCCCTGGGGAAGCCCCTCTCCACCATCAGCCCGCTTCCCCTCGGCTGCAAGGACCCCGCCCTCCGCCACGTCCTCTCGTTCCGCCGGCAGGTACAGCTCCAGCTGCTGCCGGCGGTGGCGCGTGGCGGAGAGGCGCTCGAGGGGTCGTTCCTGGTGCCCCATCAAGGGGCCCAGTACCGGGTCCATTACACCTCGGGGGAGGCCCGGTGCTACCTCTGCCGGGTGGCGGGGCACGTTCGGAGGGACTGCCCCCTGGCCCGGCAAGGAGGGAGGCCCGGGACCCCCGGGACCCAGGAGGGCGCCAGCCAGACCATCGGCGGCGCCCCCAGCAGCCGGCCGGTCCCTGTGGCCACCCCCCCCTCTGCCGGCAGTTGTCACCTGCGCCCGGGCCCCGGGGGCGCCCCCCCCGGCTCGCCCGGGCGAGCTGACGGGCCCCGCTGACGCCCGGAGCAGTCCAGCGGGGCCTGTGGAGGGGTGGGAGCCAGGGCCGGCAGGGTCGGGCACCGGAGGGGGCATGCCCTGGGGGGAGGCGTCTCCTTCCCTTGCTGCCCCACCTCCACTTCCCCACACCCTGACTCCTGGCCTCTTGCCCCCTGCCTCTGCCCCCGCTGCCCGGCCCTCCACCTTGGAGGGCTGGGTGCTCGTGCAGGGTCGGCGCCGGAAGCGCAAGGCCGGAGCCCAGCCCCCCCTCCCGCCAATGGCCGAGGGGAGCGAGAGCCCCTGCAAGGCCAAGCGGAGGGGGGCTCCTGAGGCCAGGCCTGCCGCCGCGCCCCCTGCCGGAGCCCAGCGAGGGGCGCCGACCGAGGAAGTCGTGGTGGCAGACGAGGGCAATACCATCGCCCCCCCGGAGTCCCCGCTGGAAGAGTCCTCGCCCGGAGCCCCCCCAGCCGCAACGCCACCTAAACCCCCCGCTGGTGCCGGAGAGGCCCTCGGGGTGGCAGGGGGGGCCTTCTACTCCTCCCTAATGGAGGAGATAGACTCCCTGGGGTTGACCCCGGCCTGCCCGGGGGAGGAGGACCCCGTCCCCTGTATGGGGGGCCTAGGGCAGGACGTCCCCGAACTGCTCCTTCCCTCCCTCTCCTTCCCATCCTCAGTTGCCTCCCCTGCCCCCACCACCGAGGCCCCCCTCTGTCCCTCTACCCTCCATGCTGGGGAGGTGGGGCCCATCATTATAGCCCCTGAGGAGCTAGCAGGGCCCGAAAGGCCGAGCCCCGGGCCACCGGACGCCCCGCCCCTTGTTTTGGGCCAGCTGGCCTCCCTCCTCCCTGAAGCCTGCCCAGCTGCCCCCTCACTGGACCCTGATACCGGGGGTGCTGTGACCCCAGAGTCAGGCCCCCCAGACAACACTCAACCCACACCCACCCCCTCAGCTCCCGGCCCCAGCCAAGAGGCTGCACACCCCACCAACCCGGCCGTCTTGGTTGAAGACCCCACCCCCAAGTCTGACCCTAACCCCCTTCCTGCTCCCCCCCGACCCCTCCCTCACCCCAACTCCTGATCCCTTCCCCACTCTCAACCTCTCCCCTGTCCTCACCCCTCCCGTCCCCGTACCTTCTCCCCCCCACCCCTCTGCCTATACATCTGCCGCCCCTGGGGTTGTCTCTTTCCCCCTAAAGAGCTCCCAGGAGGCGGCTTTTGATTTCAGCACTCCCAGCCCACTCGGGGCTGCTGTCTTCCCTCTGCCGCCGCCATCCCCCCCAGCCCCCGCCCCAATGGACCAGGGGGCCGCTGCGGGGGCTGAGCCGGAGGACGACCCCTCCGTGGCGCTGCGTGAGGAGCTGCGCACCTTTCTCCGGGACACGTGTGGTGCCCGGAACCGGGTGCAGCTCGCTCTGCAGCGCTGGGGGGACTTCCACCGCGTCCTCCGGGCCGTGAGGGCCATTATGAAGGAGGGGAAAGGGACCGGGCGGCAGGACGCAGCGGCCGACCAACGGGCCCGCAGCTTCCGTGATGCCCTTAAAATCTATGGCACCGGCCACGGGCTGCTGCGGAGCCCGACGAGGACCGCTGGCGCTCCTGCCCACCAGGATCCACCCCAGCCCTCCTCGTAATGCCTTTCAACATCTGCACATTAAACACGAGGGGCTGCAGGACGGGTCTCCGCAGGAACCAGGTGCTCTCCTTCCTTTGGGAGGGGGGGTACTCTGTAGCGTTCCTGCAGGAGACCCACACAGACCCGGCCGCCGAGGCCAGCTGGCGGCTGGAGTGGGGAGACGGGGTGCACCTTAGTCATCTCTACGCCCGCGCGGGCGGAGTGGCCACCCTGTTCTCCCCTGACCTGCAGCCCGAGGTGCTGGGGATTGCCGAGGTCGTGCCGGGCCGCCTGCTGCACCTCCGGGTCCGCGTGGAGGGGCTGGCGTTGAATCTCGTCAACGTCTACGCCCCGACCGCGGGCCCGGAGCGGGTGCGGTTCTTCCAGCAGGCGGCTGCCTTCCTCGGCACACTGGATCCGCAAGAATGCCTGGTCCTGGGCGGGGATTTTAACACCACCCTCGAAGAGCGGGACCGCACGGGGACCGAGCCGTGCCCAGCCGCCAGGGACGTCCTCAGGGAGATCACTGACCATCACTCCCTGGTGGATGTCTGGCGCGACCACCACCCGGACGACAACGTCACCTTTACTTTTGTCCGGGTGGGGGAAGACCGGTCGCGCCACTCCCGGTTGGACCATATTTACATCTCTAGGCACCACCTTGCCCGGGCCCACTCCTCCAGCGTTCGGCCGGCCCCGTTCTCGGATCACCACATGGTGACCGTGACGGCCTCTCTCACTGCGGAGAGGCCGGAGCCGGCCTACTGGCATTTTAACAACAGCCTGCTGGGGGACGTGGGCTTCGTGGCGTCCTTCCGGGAGTTCTGGCTGGCCTGGCGGGGGCAGAGGGGCGCCTTTCCCTCGGCGCGGCGATGGTGGGATGTGGGGAAGGTGCGCGCCCGGCTCTTCTGCCGTGACTACACTCGGGGGGCCAGCCGGCGGCGGGATGTGGGGATAGAGCAGTTGGAGCGGGAGGTCTTGGAGCTGGAGAGGCGACTGGCCGCCAGCCCCGATGATCCGTCCCTCTGCGGAGCGTGCCGGGAGAAGCGGGAGGAGCTTAGAGCCCTCGAGGACCTTCGAGCCCGAGGTGCCTTTGTCCGGTCCCGCATCCGTCTCCTTCGGGAGATGGATCGCGGCTCCCGCTTCTTCTACGCCCTGGAGAAAAAGAGGGGGGCCCGGAAGCATGTCATCTGCCTCCTGGCTGCTGACGGCACCCCCCTCACGGACCCGGAGGAGATGCGTGGAAGGGCCAGGGCCTTCTACGCAGACCTTTTCTCCCCGGAGCCGACCGATGTCGCCGCCTGCAGGGTGCTCTGGAACGAACTTCCCGCGGTCAGCACGGGTGACCGGGACCGGCTGGAGAAACCTCTCACTCTGGCCGAGTTCTCGGAAGCCCTCCGCCTCATGCCCACCAATAAATCCCCGGGCATGGACGGGCTGACTGCGGAGTTCTACCGCGTGTTTTGGGACGTCCTCGGCCCGGACCTCGTCACCGTCTGGGCCGAGTCCGAGGCTAGCGGAGTGCTCCCCCTGTCGTGCAGGCGGGCAGTGCTCGCCCTCCTGCCGAAGAAGGGGGACCTCCGCGACCTCCGGAACTGGCGTCCCCTCTCGCTCCTCGGCACGGACTACAAAATAGTGGCTAGGGCCGTCTCGCTGCGGCTGAAGTCCGTGCTGCAGGACGTGGTCCACCCCGACCAGACCTACACTGTCCCGGGCCGCACCATCTTTAACAATCTGTATCTGGTCCGGGACCTTTTAGAACTGGCGTGTAGGGATGGTCTGTCGTTCGCCCTCCTGTCCCTGGACCAGGAGAAGGCGTTCGACCGGATGGACCACGGGTATCTCCTGGGCACCCTGCAGGCGTTCGGCTTCGGACCCCGTTTTGTGGGATTTCTCCGGGTGCTGTACGCCTCCGCAGAGTGCTTGGTCAAGCTCAACTGGACCCTGACCGAACCGGTCAGCTTCGGGCGCGGAGTACGCCAAGGCTGTCCGCTGTCCGGCCAGCTGTACGCCCTGGCCATTGAGCCCTTTCTCCGTCTCCGCCGCCGGAGGTTGACGGGCTTGGTGCTCTGTGAGCCAGAGCTGAGGCTGGTGCTGTCGGCGTACGCCGATGACGTGCTCCTCGTGGTCCAGGACCCGGGCGACCTGGCGCGGCTGGAGGACTGCCTGGCCGTCTACTCGGCAGCCTCCTCCGCCCGGGTCAACTGGGCCAAGAGCTCTGCCCTGACGGTAGGGGCCGGGTGGCAGGCGAGCTCCCTCCCTCCCGCGCTTCAAGCCATCCGGTGGAGCGCGGGTCCACTGCTCTATCTGGGCGTTTACTTCTCCGCCACCCATCCCTCCCCGGCAGAGAACTGGCAGGATTTGGAGGGCAGAGTGTTTGGGCGGCTGCGGAGATGGACAGGACTGCTCCGGTGCCTCTCCCTCCGGGGGAGGGCACTGGTGATCAACCAGCTCGTCCTGTCCATGCTCTGGCACCGGCTCAACACCCTGGTCCCGACCCCGAGTTTCCTGGCCTACCTCCAGAAGACAGTTCTGGAGTTCTTTTGGCCAGGACTGCAC
This sequence comes from Mesoclemmys tuberculata, assembly GCA_007922155.1. Taxonomy (NCBI): domain Eukaryota; kingdom Metazoa; phylum Chordata; order Testudines; family Chelidae; genus Mesoclemmys; species Mesoclemmys tuberculata. The sequence continues at coordinate 22,263,408 of ML675616.1, forward strand.
TGGGTCTCTGCAGGGATTCTGAGTCTTCCCCTGGAGGAGGGCGGGCAGGGCCTGTGCTGCATCCGCAGCCAGGTCCACACCTTCCGCCTCCAGGCCCTGCAGAGACTCCTCTATGGTGCAGGTAGTCCGGCGTGGAGCCACTTGGCGCGCGTCTTCCTCCGCCGCTTCCGAGGGCTCCGATATGACTGGCAGCTCTTTTTTCTCCACCCGAGAGGTCTTCCGCGAGACCTCTCCAAGCTGCCGGTCTTCTACCAGGACCTCCTCCGGACCTGGAGGCTCCTCTCGGCCTCCAGGCCCCTTGCGGTCACCGAGGGGGAGGACCTCCTCGCGGAGCCCCTGCTACACAACCCCCAGCTGCGTGTGCAGGTGGCGGAGGCCCCCTCGGTGCAACGGCGGTTGGTCCTGGCAGGAGTCACCAGGGTCGGAGACCTCCTGGACTACGCCCGGGGGGCCTGGGTGGACCCCCATGCGCTGGCTCGGCGTATGGGGCTCTCCACCCCTCGAATCCCCCGACGCGTACTCCAGGAGGTGAAGGCAGCCTTGCCCCCCACGGCTTTGACGTACCTCGAGCGGGTCCTGCAGGAGGGTTCTCCCCGCCCCCCCCTCAGCCCGAGCCCTCCGGTGCTTACCATCGGGCCTCGGCCCCGCGAACCCCCTCGGCCCCCCCATCCTCATGCCCCAAGCCGGCTGCTTGACCTGCAGTCGGCCCTCTTCCAGACCACGCCTAGGGAACACCTGTACACGCTCGTGCTCCACACCCTTCACTTCCTCGCCCTCGCGTCCCGCCCAGACACCAAGTGGCGGGACCTCCTACCATCCTTGGAGGGCGAGGATCCCCGGTGGGCCAGCCTGTATCGGCTCCTTCACGGAGCCGTGAGCACGGGCGTGTACTTGGCGCGGTTCACCTCCCACCCTGATACCTGCCCCTTCTGCGGCACGAGGGAGACCCTGGCGCACGTGTACCTGGAGTGCGCCAGGTTGCAGCCCCTCTTCCGGCTCCTCCAGAACCTCTTGCTGAGGTTCTGGCTGCACTTCTCCCCGCACCTGTTCATCCACGCACACCCCATCCGTGGCCCCACGAGGTCGCAGGACCTCCTCGTCAACCTCCTCCTAGCCCTGGCCAAACTAACCATCTATAAGACCAGGGAGAGGAGGTTGGCAGGGGGGGCTCCCTGCGACTGTGGGGCCTATTTCCGTTCCCTGGTCAACTCACGTCTCCGGGCAGAGTTCCTCTGGGCGGCGTCCGCTGGCTCCCTGGACACCTTCGAGGAGCAGTGGGCGCTGTCTGGGGTTCTCTGCTCGGTGTCCCCTTCTGGCTCTCTCCTTTTAAACCTGTAACCCTCACGCCCCTTCCTGGTTTTCTCATTCGTTGTCCCACGTAATTAGTTGGACCCGGGTCCAGTGGCTCCACCCCTAGGCTGGGGGGGGAGCTTTTAGCGGTGGGTGGGCTGCGCCCACCCACCTACCCCCGGATTTCAAATAGTAGCACTCTGGCAAAGCCGTCAGGCCTGGCCCTGTCACAGTCCATTAACATTTAATTTTCCTCTTATAAACGTCTTTAAGACACTTGCTTACCTGTGTGTAGTTTAACTCTTTCTTAACTAGCAGGCTAAACCAAATAGCATCATAAAAGAAAGCTATGTTAAAACCCATTAAATGTTTTCACACATAGAATAAATCCAAAATACTCTGTCCGTTCAATAAGTAGAAGTGCATATAGCCAGTTTTAAGTTTCTTCCATACCACTTTTTACAGAGTGTCTACTGCTAATCACAGTTAAAAAAGATCTGGATGCAAAGCAGTTTGTGTTTTTATCAAAACTTTGTTTTACTTTCACATATTACTCAATAGAGTTGTAGTTCCTTTTGAAAGAATTTTTTTTTTAATTTATATGTTGCCACCTGGTGGTTTATTTCAACATTATTAAGCATTTTAATAACCAATCATGCTAACATCATTCGCTTTACAGGATGCAAACATTTTTTGTGATGTTCTTTTCTGTTCTGAACATAACTAACAAAAGTAATTATTAAACCTAAAGAAGTACTGTCCCCTTCCCAAGTAAAAAAACTTATTCCTGTTGGCAGGCAGAATAAAGCATAATGTCATAAATGATTATGAAAAAATGATTAAGGCTAGGCAGTAACCCAGTCTTGAATGGGTTTTCAGAATAATGTTCAAAACATTACTAGACATGCCAGCTATCATGAATGTATCAATTATTTAATTGTATTCCTGACATTTGAGAATTCTACCCCAAAATCACAGGTGAGGCTTAATTTTACTTAGAAATCGCCATGAGCCCCAAGCGGCCAGGGCCTCCACTGTCAGCCCCGAGCGGCAGGGACAGAGGAGGCTGACAGCAGGCTCCAGCTGTCAGCCCAAGGCGTGACGGGGCTCTCACTGACAGCCCTAGGGGGCTGCTCCCCCACCATCCTGGGAAGTGGGAAAGGGAACCCACTGCAGCCCCCCACGCCTGGGAGGGTGAAGAACCCTAAGAGGAGCAGAGGTGAGGCTGGGAGGGGTGACTATGGCCTAGGAGCTATAGGTGGGACTGAAGTGAGGAGGGCAGGGGCTGATGGGGCTGAGGGTCTGTATTCATAGGGTGAGATGGGGTAAGTGAGAGGGTGAATGGATGGTGGTGGTGATCAATAGGGCAAGGGGGCTGAACTGATGGAGTAGTGATGATGGAGGCTGGTGAACTGAACTGAGGGGGGCCTGAATTGAGGGGGGCTGGGTGGGGATAGAATTGATGAGGGACTGGCGGACAAGATTAATTCCTGGGCAGGAGACAGGCAGATGTGCGGGTGAGGAGAACTGCAACAGGACTCAGAATCACCTTATTCAGTACATGGGGGAGAGTAGGCAACACTAAACTGTCACATGCGCACACCCTGGGGATGGGCAGGAGGTATACAAAAATCAAGAGACTAACTTAAAAACACAATATAACCTTTTTTTTTAAATCTCTTAATTTTGGGGGGGGTCTGACTTGTGATTTTTATTATCTTGAAGTTGGCAGTACTGCATTACCCTCTATCTAGACTGGGGACAAAAACTGTACTGGGCGAAAAAATTATTAAAATCTAGTTTAAAAACCGGTTTCTTAGCACAGCCTTTCTAGTACTATAGGCAGGGCATCTGTGCATATGAGGAGTCTGCTTTTTGTAGTTTGCTGGTGCAAACTACCACCAATTAGATAGCTGTAATCAACAGCAAACCTTGCAAGGCTGGTTCTGCAGTGGACTCCCTGGCAGCCTAGGGCCAAGATCCATAGATCAGTGGTTCTCAACCAGAGGTACTAGGGGTACGCAGAGGTCCCCCAGGGGGTACATCAGCTCATGTAGATATTTGCCTAGTTTTACAACAAGCTATATAAAAAGCACCAGCGAAGTCAGTACTAACTAAAAATTCTTACAGACAAAATGAGAAAGTAAGCAATTTTTCAGTAATAGTGCACTGTGACACTTTTGTGTCTTTTTATGTCTGATTTTGTAAGTAAGTAGTTTAAGTGAGGTGAAACAGGTGCACAAGACAAACTGATCGCTGAAACGGGTACAGTGATCTGGAGAGGTTGAGAACTACTGCCATAGATAATCCACTTTGACCAGTCCCTGCCCTGAAGATCTTACACCCCTCCTTCTCCTCCAAAAAACAAGATAGAATGGGGGGGGGAGAAAGAGGAGGAGGAGGGGAGAGAGAGAGAGAGAGATCTTATGCAATGCAAAAGAACCACCAATTTAAAGATCATTCTGCTGGCAATTTGGTTAGATAACTGAAGAATAAAAATAAATTATAAAAGGATTTAATATTTATGAGGTTTTGCCTTTTGGCTGCTCCTACAAACAGCCCTTTCCATTCTGATCCACATCAACACACAATTATAGCTAAAGAGTATTGTTTCTATTGACTTCAAGGTTTGCTCTTTAGTTGAAATTACCTCTACATTTGGTATCTCTTGGTAACCAAGAAAATTATGTGGTGTTAGTTACACAGCTGATTGCATGGACTGGGTGGCATTCTCCATTATCCCTTTTTAATGTCCATTTGTGTGGGGACTGATTGACAGAACAGATATTTTAGTTACATTTTGTTCATCAGAAAATAAGAAATCCTGTTTTCATATGTTTCCACATAAAGGAATAAACAGTTTACAGATTTCATTACTACCATACTTAAATAAAATTATGTTAAGTAGAAAACCAGACACAAATAAACCCACAATAAACCCACAGCCAGCATATTTTATCCAGTAGTTCTGATAAACAGTGTTTCTTCTACTAACCAAATAGAAGTCTCATCATTTTCTTTGACCAACTTTATAGAATTTATTTCTAGAATGAAAATAAAGTATTTAAAACCATACAGTGAACTTGCTATTTAAGCACAGTTTCAGTTCTCTTCTAGAGAAAGACTACTATTCAGTATGCAATGCAACATTGCTTTGTCCACTCTGAATATAAAAGCCTCTCGTGCTTTGTATATTAAGACAAATTCAAACAAAGGATGTTTTCTTATGAGAATGAACATGAATTTTCTCATCAAGTTCTATATAGCTACTTTATATGTGAAAATAAATCCAAAAGCCATCACACAGACCATCAGCACTTGAACAAAGTCTTTGAATTTATAAAGGACATGACTAGACCAATTTAAATCTTAAATAAAAGTCTTGTATTTTCCTACTATTTACCATTATAGGTACCATCTGTGAAGTCATTTTTAAAAAGTGAATATCAAAGTTAAAGACCAAATAGTTTTGTTTTTTTCTTTTTAAGTTTTATATTTTCATATGAATTCATAAGTTGGTCTCTTGACATTTCTTCTTTTCTTTCTAGTTGCAGAAACAAGCCCCATTCCCCTTGGCACTATTTCTGACTATGTTTTCATCCACTAGGCAGAAAAAGCATTTACTGTGGAGGAAAGTTCAGTCTGTAGTTAGATCAAAAAAGCTGAGGAAAAAGCCCCTCAGGCCATATTGCAGCACTTGGAGGACAAGGAGAAGTTCCATCCAAAATTATACCTATAGCTGGAGACTTGGAAGGAGAGGGGGGTTAAAAAAAGCATAGGCATTGCATTAATAAAGAAAGCACACTGAGTTTGGAACAGAAGCTTGTTTATATCATTTTATTAAAAGCGCTCAAATTTAATCATGTACAAACTACACATTAAAGCAATATTCAACAACTACTATATTATTTTAACTCTAGTCTCCACCCTAAATAAAAGAAGTTATTCACACCTCTTCTACAGTCAGCCTACTGGAAATTGGAAATCAGCTCCCTGTGGCCCCCAGAGGATTTCCGACTGCAGTGAGGGCCAGGTGCTAGCTCTACTGGGCCACTTAAGGGAATCCAATCCAGTTGGCTGGAGAGGAAACACAGCCCATTTTAAGCTCCCAAGTGCTTACAGTCCCTGCCTGCTGGTATTTTATAACACAAAAAGACACATTAAAGAAGCTTGCAAATAAGGACTGGAGGCACTAATAAAGAATATTCTCTTCACCTCACTAATTCCTGCTGGCTTTTCAGAGTCTCTTGGAAGTACCAGGGGCGTGATTCACACTTAGCATCCCAGCAGCAGACTGGCTGGCTGAATTTTATTTATTTATTCTTGTGGGGAGCTAGAGGAAAAGCTTGTTTACACCACACACACACCTCTTCTTGGGAGCTAAAAGTCTAATACATACCAGGCTTTCTGGTCTTCTAAGTGTAGAAGACTTCTGCGGCAAATGGTGCCTCAGCTGCCTCCCCTGGCTTCTAAGACAAGCTGAAATTTACAAAATATTATACTTGTAAGCAGCAAAAAGAGTACAAGGTAGGAAAGGAAAGTTGTTTTTTCTCAAATACTGCCTGAACAGCTCCAAACAACCTTTAGATTTTTTTAAAAGGAGGTTTCTCCATCACATCATCATCCACTTCATAACTGGATCAACCTGTCTGTTTACCTGTGTACCCTCCACTCCTCCAGGGTCACGCTGACCAGCTGTCACCGCCATTTAAATGCTGATCTGAAGCCAGGTGCACCCCATTTGTGAGTAAACACTCCTGGAGTCACATACCCTTCTCTGCATTATAGCAGCCAGGCCTCATGCTTCCACATGGATCCCCACAGTGATCATGAATTTTCTTGAGACCTGCTGAGAGAAGCCCATCCAGTCCTGCCTTAACAGTTGCCAATAGAACGCATATAGGAACATATATCAAAAAACAGAGGGGTCATTCCTGAGACAGTGCTGCAACAAACAAAAGGAGTTCAAGCAGAATTACAAAAAATCCCAAGAACAGCAAGACCTCCAGTAATACTCCCAGTATCCGCCCCTACTATCACAAACCAGACTGGATTTCTGCAATGGAGGCCACTCTAAACCCTGGTATTTTGTGGACAGCATCAAAGACACCCAAGAGACTGAGGAACCTGACCACCAATGAGGAGATTTCCTTGGCAAGCCAGAATCTGTTCCCTTAGCAAGAGCCCAAAGCAGACCCAAAGATAGAGACTGCTGTCTTTTGGGATATGGCTCCCAAAACCTACACAGACTAAACTTAGCAGTATAGTGCTGGGGAAGGAATCTCTTCTAGTAAATATTTTGTTCTGTAATACAACTGTATATGGAGGTTACATAACTTTTGTTTTGAGTATTTGATGATCATCTTGGGCAGATGTGTCAGGACACTGGATCCTAGGTGGTCATGCTTGGTGGCTAGAGTCCAAATGCCAGAGCCAAGGGTCAAGGTACAGTCTGAACCAGGGCCAAGGGTCAGAACCACAGTTAGTCCAGATGCCAAAGCCAAAGGTCAAGACAGAGTCAGAGTCTAGAATCAGAGCCTAGGGTCAAAACCAGATTACTGAGTCAGTGAAGGCAGAAGGAGGACTGGGTGCAAGACAGGGTCTAGACTGGAGCAAAGCCGGATGCAGGACTTAAGAGTGAAGTGACTACATGAGCATATGCATTGAGCAGCTGCTGGGCTTAACAGCAAGCCACCTGACTGCCTTACCCAATCAGGTGGTTTTGTTCTGGCCCAGGAGCATTCATTAGCTGCCTGACAACTGGACAGGCACAGCTGCAGGCATTCCCGATAGCATGTGAGTTGCTATTGCACTCACCCCACCCTCATGCTCAAAATGGCATCCATGCACAATGATGAGAGTCGGATTAAAAATAACCATGATTACCTTGTAATCTCTTGCGTTGGGAAACAGACATTGTCAAATGATAAGGTACCTAAAGACTCACGACATTGCTCAAACCGCAAAGCAAAGTACTTTTGTATAGTACAGTAAGAGAAAAGCATCCTTTATTTCAGTAAACATGCACACATGCCAGTGTGCTTGATTTTTAACTCCTGTCATGCTGCCAGCTTGAGTGAGAAGGAAAGAGTGGAGGGGGAGGGAGGGAACATGGGGCAGGAGGATGCCAGATCGGCCGATGGTTGGGGATTTGATGTATCAGAGAAATAAACATGGTAGAGCTTTAGTTCTCCCTGCCCCTTGGATTCAGAACGAGTATTGCGAAAGTCTATATTTTGCAGTGCATTTTTGGCTGGTCAGAAGAGCATAGATAGAATTTAAGTCAAAGACAGTGCTCTATTTTGGCACAGACATTGAAAAGCAACGTATCCCTCTCAGGGCCACCTATATAGGCAGCGTTGTCCTTCCACTCTCTCAGTAGTTCTGGTCAGGAGAGGAGGACAACATCCTGGTGAACAACTTCACTGCCCATCTTGCTGGTCTGCCCATTAGTCTTTTGAACAAGACCCTTCTCTAAATCTTGATGACACGCCCCAGGGTAACATCTTCTAAAGACAAGACAGAATGCACATGCAAATACTAATTTGTCCATCACCCACCTCGCCTTAGATTCCCAACCCTCCAGTCAACCAGTGACTTGCAGAGCTGCACATTCAGTTATTAACCAGCCTTTTTCTTCTTCTACCCCGCCCAAATTCCCCAGTGCACCACCAACCCAGGATTAGTAGTGGGGTCATATAAAAGGGAGAAGTAAGGTGGAAAATGTCAACTTCAAATTCACCACCGACTGGGAAGGGACTATGGGCCTGGTATTCCAAAACTGCGGAAAAAGCAAAATTAATCATTGTTGCTAGGGAGACTAGGATTAGTACAGTAACTGCCCATGTTGCTTCTCCGCTCCTGCACCTGAAGTGCCACAGCCCCCATGCACAGGTGTGTTATCCTCTGAATGCCTGACAAATCTCCAAGAAAGAAAAAGAGAAGGAATGTCTGGGGAGCTCATGTCTGCATCCCAAAAGATGATTTTGAACAAAGAGTAGAAGAAAAGCCTTCTTACAAAAAAAGAAAAGGCCAGAGAATTAACAAGGAAGAGCATGTAAAAAAGATATGGAAATGCAGAAAAAGCTTTGTCCTGCAGCCCTTGGAGACCAATGTATACTGGTATTCCCTAACTCCCAGTCCCAGGCACTTCCCTCCCCACTTCACCCCACAAGACAATAAGAACAGTTAATGAAAAAATTAGCATTAATAAAAGGATTTTTTTTTTAAATTCAATTATCTGTGGAAACGCTACCTACTACACTATATCATTGAGTTCAAGAATGGATAGCAGGATTTAAAAAGGTTTAGACATCTATATGGATAATGAGAATTAGTTACACTAGATAGAATAAAATAAATGTTGGTAAAGGATATAAACCAATATTCACAAGTGAACCATTACCCTGATTGCTTCACACAAAACACATCCATCAACCCACAAACAAGCAAGCAAGCAAACTCCTATAACCCACTCAAAGCTATTTCCCCTACAAGCTGAGAAAAAAACTTGTTATGGTTATTTCTATTTTAAAATATTCAGGAAGTGCTGAGATACTATGGTGACAGAGGCCATACAAGTACAGATAGATATAACCGATGGAAGCTAGGCATAAACTTTCCCATGGGCTTGTTATTTCATATTTGTTCACTACATGATTTATTGCATCTTCCAGTAAAGCATCTGGAACTGGCCATCGTCAGAGACAGGATCCTGGAGTAGATGGACCAGTGGTTTGATCTGGAATGGAATACTTATGTTCTTATGTATAAGTTATTAGTGATTGACACTTCCAAGCTTAAGCTGAAATGTGTACTTCAAGAATTTTAACCATAATTTAACAGATTAACCAATTACATCATTTAAGCAAGAACATTAATTATAGCATTGATTATAAATGCACAAAAGATATACTTGTTAAGCATAGAGGAATCATGACATTAGCCACGTGGCTATGAAGGTAATTATATCTAAGAAAAACTGAAGAAACCAGCACATCAAGTAATTTCTCTCTATTTGTCCCATAAGTGTCCCACAGTTAAAGAGAAACCATCAGGCTGAATCAGCAAGAATGCTAAAAATTTAGGTTTAGTTTACAAAATCATAACAATTGTAATAGTTTCATAATTTTTAATCCTAATATAAGGAGTTTATTTGGATTCAAAAGGACATTGTAAACTTGAATGGACTAATTTAAAAAAAACACTTCCTAATTAAGCAAGATAACTTGTCTTATTTTTTTAAAGTAACTTATTCTGGAAAAAAATATTTAAGGTTTTTCTTCCTCTCACCTTTAAAGTTAAGGGAGAAACTGACTGACTATACGAAAGGACAATGAAAATGACTATAAACAAAGTGTTAAGTGCATAGACAAACTGACAAGACCAAAGATAATTTCTGTTAACTTTTCTCAGTCACGTTTGGTGCTACTGATGTTAACAGCGGATATAATTTTTTTCATACAAAAATTTGGTTTTCAAGTTGACTGTGTCCCTTTAAATATTCTTTTGTTGCATTTGCAACCCAAACATGGCAACATTTTAAAGTGCATGTGAGCCAGAAGGTGATATTAAGGCAAATGTGACATTTCACTGAGGAGGATGGGTTTTGGTGAAGACATGGGATGTATGTATACTAATCCCAGCATTCCGAAATACTGCCTGCATGACCTCTCTGCGCCTCAATTTCGACCTCTCTGCGCCTCAATTTCCTCACTGGTACAATGAGGATAATAATACTTACCCTAACTCACAAAAGATGTTTAGAGACTTAATATATTAATATTTCTAAACCACTTCAACATCCTCACAATGATGGAAGACTACAAAAACACAAGGTAGTACTAGTTTTGTTTAACCCAAAATGACTGAAATGCAAAAAAAGTAAATAGTAAGCTATAAAGGTAAAATATAAATTAGATTTTTAAAATGTTCAGTTTTCTACGGTGTTTTAGGAGCTTCAGATATAGTTGCTGTAGAAGTGTAAGTTATTACAGCTAAATAATGCCAAAATTAATTTTTGCAAAAGCCAATCTTTAATCAATCATGCCATCTTCGACTTATAGCAGCTTGACTCAGCATTCAAATAGAATAAGGAAATTAAGTTAAGATTCTCATAGTAACATGAATAATTCTCTTATAGATCAGCACAAGTAATAGTGGTTTATTAGGGAAAAACTTAACTAGTTCATTTATAGACCACACATTTAAATTCACAACCTGAAAACTGTATTAGTCAGGTTTTTAAATTTAAATTCTTTGATTTTTATTTTCAGAAAGGAAATAGCGTCACTTAATTTTAGCAAATAAGCAGCCCAAACAGAATTGGTCTAGTTTAGCAAAAGTAGCTGAGGTTGGATGAGGGTTAGCTAATGCACTGTTAACCCACCCCAATCTTTTCTCTAATGTTAACACCTTTTTAACATAGATTTAGCAGTTGAGGTCCAACCTAGGGTCAAACTCAACCAGCTACATTGAGGTTAAATACAGTAACTTGTCAATACTAAGGAAAAGTTCATGTAGGAATTTAGAACCAGTCTCTATTTGTCCATCTTCAGTTTAAGTAACCTGGATGACTAAATACAGGGAGCTGTTGTATTGAAAACTCATCAGAAATATCACTTCCCAAGCCCCCTACTCTGATAGGCATTGTGGAACATTGCAGGGGTAGAATCGAATCTAGACCCTAAAATGGCAAGTCTTCTGTGAAGGGAAATATAGCCAAGATATTCTTTTTCCCCCTGAACTAAGAATCTCATTTTGTGTCATATGAATCCTTCAGAATGGAACTCTGCATTAAGATGGATTTCTTGAATGACAAACTTACCCCCTACACAATATAAGGAAGCAATACCCAAGTCTCATGGCAATATTTAGGGAGCCAAAACAATGTTCCTAGGGAGAGGTGGTCAGGTATCAAGTTTTCACCCAGGATTCCATGATGATCTTCAGCATATCAACACTGATTGAAAGAGAGCTCTGGCTTCTTTCTGAATTTGAGATTGTACAACATGATGGTATCTTTATAAAAACATAAGACAGACCATACTGGATCAGACCAATGGTCCACTAGCATGTATCCTGCCTTCCAACAGTGGCCAGAGCCAGATGCTTCAGAGGGAATTAACAGACCAGGGCAATTTATCAAGTGATCCAGTCTGTCACCAAGGCCCAGCTTCTGGCAGTCAGAGATTATGGGGCACCTGCAGCATGGGGTTGAGACCCTGACCATCTTGGCCAAAAGGCATGAACTTATCTAATTTTTTAACCCAATTATACTTTTAGCCTTCACAACATCCCCTGGCAATATGCTCCACAGGTTGATTGTCGTGTAAAGCAGTACTTCCTTATGTTTGTTTTAAACCTGCTGCCTACTAATTTCATTGGGTAACCCTGGTTCTTGTGTTATGTGAAGGAGTAAATATCACTTCATTATTCCCTTCCTCCACACCATTCATGGTTTCATAGCTCTCTATCATACCCACCCCTAAACTGTCTCTTTTCCAAGATGAACAGTCCCAGTCTTTGTAATCTCTCTTCATATGGAAGCTGTTCTATACCCCTAATCATTTCTGTTTCCACTCTCTGTACTTTTTCCATTTCTAATATACTTTTTTTGAGAATGGGTAACTAGAACTGAATATAGTAGTCAAGGTGTAGGCATACCATGGATTTATATAGTGACATTATGATATTTTGCATCATTATATATCCCTATCCTAAAGGTTCCTAACATTCTGCTAGTGTTTTTTTTTTTTTTTTTTTTTTTTACTGTGGCTGTACATTGAGCAATGTTTTTAGAAAACTATCCACAATGACTAAAAAATCTCTTTTTGGAATGGTAACAGCTAATTTACACCCCACCACTTTGTATGTATAATTGCATTTATGTTTACTTTGCATTTATCAACATTGAATTTTATCTGCCATTTTCTTGCCCAATCAGCCAATTTTGGGAGATTCCTTTGTAACCCTTCACATCAGCTTTGGACTTACCTATCTTAAGTAATTCTGAATCCTCTGCAAATTTTGTTACCTCACTGTTTACCCATTTCTCAAAATCATTTATGAATCTGTTGAAATGCACGTGTCCCAACACAGATTTTTGGGGGACTCACCTCCACTGTAAAAACTGTGTTCCTCTGTGTGTCTGATAATTCTGTTGCTGACTATAGTTTCAACCAATTTGCCTGGTACTGATGTCAGGCTTGCCCACCTGTAATAGCCAGGATCGCCTCTGGAACCTTTTTTAAAAATCAGCGTTACATTAGCTATTCACCAGTCATCTAGTACAGAAGTTGATTTAAGTGACATAGTTAGTAGTTTTGCAGTTCATATTTGAATTCCTTCAGAAATCTTGGGTGAGTACCGTCTGGTGCTAGGGATTTATTATATTACTGTTTAATTTATCAATTTGTTCCAAATCTTCCTCTACTGACACCTCTAGCTGGGACAGTTCCTCAGATTTGTCACTTAAAAAGAATAGCTCGGGTCTGGGAATCTCTCTCACATTCTCTGCAGTGAAGACTGAAGCAAAGAATTCATTTAGCTTCTCCACACCAGCCTTGTCTTCCTTGAGTACTCCTTTAGCATGTCAATTGTCCAGTGGCCCCACTGATTGTTTGGCAGGCTTCCTGCTTTTGATATACTTAAAAATAAATTTGCTGTTAATTTTTGTGTCTTTTACTAGTGGCTCTTTAAATTATTGGCCTGCCTTTCTTAACTTCTCCACTCTTAACTTTTATTTTTAAAGAGACTAGGTCTATACTGATGGTGGCAAATTCACCACCATCAGATTCATTTCTCTGGATCGACTGAGCAGTCAGTAAAGACCCGCTCAGTTGATCCAGAAATCGACCTACAAAAATCACCTCCAAAAGTAGCGCAGCACAGTATGGACGCCCCACAGAATGGAAACAGCGGAGTCGACGTAAGTTACACACGTTTTTTACGTCATTTGCATATCTCCTGTCAACTTCTGTAGAATCTCGGAGGTAAGTATAGACCAGCCCTAAGAGTGAAGAGCTATACTGCAGTCTTTACTTCACAGGCACTAGTTCAGGAAGCAGAAGGAATAGAAGCAGAGAGCCAACTGAGGAGATCAGCCCTGCTCCATAAATAGGACATCCCCCACACTCAGGAACAGTTGCCATCTTGACAGCAGGAACTTGCTTGGGGCTGTTCTACACTCTGCCTGACACAACGGCACAGTTGAAGCATTGTAGCTCTACCGGTGTAACGCCTAGATGCTTCCTACCTCAATGGGAGGGGTTTTCCTAATGTAGATCCACCTCCCTGAATTCTTCTATTGTCCTAGCTGCAGCTACAGCAGGGTTACGTCTGCTTAACTATGGTGCTGAAGTGTGAATTTTTCACACCCCTGAGTGATGTACCAAGGTCAATCTAAATTTTAAGTGATTTAAATTTTAAATCTGTGTTTTCTGGTTCTGTAGAAGAGAACAGATTTGTGAGCTAGAAGGAGGAATGTTGCCGAAGGAGGGAGGGTGGTAAAAGCGCCTTTATCCTGATTGGAGCTTTACCTGATGGCAAAAGAAGAGCAATCTATGAATCCATTTTATGGGAGCCCTGACCAGAAAAGCAGAATGTCCAAGACACTGTTATAGGTATCAGTGGTGGAACCTTGAGGTGCATTGAGGAAGTTGCACATGATAGAAGGATGAAGCTACAGTGAAGCCTTTCAAACCATTTATCAAACTGCTTGTACTTCTACTTTATAGGGTGATATACTCTAGAGCATTTTCTTGAATAAAGTATTACCAGCAAATAAAAGCAAACCCACTGACTTTTCCAATCTAGTTTACAAATCATGTTCTCATTTTATCAGCAGTGGTCTAGGAGATATAAAATTTTCACATTTAGCATTGATATATAAAAGAGATTATGCTGAGAGTAGAGCTAAGATATCAGAATGAGTCTAAAAATATATATGTTCTCCCTCTAATAATGCATACAAACGCAATTAATTTTAAAGGATTTCTGTATTTAGAGGAAAATATAAACCAACAATTTTATTACCAATTCTGATTTAAATATTGGACTCAATAAGCTATTATTTGTAGTAGAGTGGAATAGTAGTGGAAGTCTGGTGACATGCATAGTCTGTTATCTTAAGGCTGAATTTGGCCCTTAATTAACAGCATGGGCCCCAGCAGAGGAGAAACTACTTTGAAAGAAACCATATTTGAGGGCCTGAGTAATTGGAAAAATGTTAAAGCTCCTAAAGACAAGCAGATCTATGCTTTGATAATAAAATGTTCTCTACCATATTTAAAAAGTATAACACACATTATGAAAATTTTACTTTAGCTGATACTGTTCCTGCATTTGTCATATATATGTTTACTCCCTTATTATGGAGCGTACATTCATTTGTAAGAAACAGAAAAAGAGAGCATGCCTTTTATACAGCAAGTGCTGTTGTAAGTAAAGGTAAGCAAGTAATTTAGCCTAATTTAGTCTGCCTTCAATGCATTTTACATAAAGAGGAATAAGAGGCCATTCAGAGGTACACTACCCTAAATAACAAAAGTAAATACCAATTGTGAAATAAATCACATATAAAACTGAGAAATCTGTCAAAGTATAAAATTTTCCAAAAACCACTTACTTTGGACAGTTCCAGTACTCGGATCCACGTTTCCCTAAACATGAGCCTAAACTCTGTTAAAGTGAAACACTACTAAATTATGTCAACATGAGTGTCACTCTCACCCATTTCTGGAGCATTTCTCAGAAAATTACACATTAGGCGTAAAAATATTTCTGAATATACAAAGTGGAAAAAAATCATACTGATGAACCATTGATATACTCATCTAAAGAAAGATGCTTATTACATTTATGATCAGAAACTGTATAAATTAACACCCTATTCTGCTCAAAATTTCATAACAAAACTTTCACAGGATCACTCAGTTCTGAAGTTTTACAAAGATGATTACTTCATACTGTAAAATTCAGAGTAATATTTTTCTACAGATTTTACCTTTAAGAATGTATCAGACTGCTCCAGTATTATGAAGTACATAATTAGTGATGTAGATCATGAAAAAATTCATAAGTATATAGTGTGGCTCATAGGTCAGACTGTTTTTTAAATGTGACAGCTGAAATTATACATCAGTATTTTATCTCATTGATGTATAAATTGTGTGGACTATTCATACCTCATATTCAAGTTAGTTACATAGTATATGTGTCAGAGTTAAATCACCTGAGCCAATTTAAATATAATTTTTTTGTGCTGGAATAAAGAAAGTTATATACAACGGTTATGTTAAACAAACAATAAGACTGAGATTTTAATGAAGGAAAAGTCAGGAAATTCAGAATTAAGGATTCAACAGCAATTTTAACTCTGCTCCCCTATATAAATGCATAGAGTATTTGCGTACAATCAGGCATTGTTTCCCTGCTTGAACAGTCTGAAAGAGGAAGGGCCACAGGGCAGAGCAAAGGAGGAATGGAGAAAACCACATCACATTGGATTTGCCCTATAAACTCCCTTGTTAATATACTTTCAGCATGTGTAGCAATCTTTAAGGTAGCCTGCACACAACAGGAATACTCTCAAGTATATGGGGCTGCAAGCTTAGCTCAAGGCCAAAAGTTTTCTTCTCTACTCTTGTTGCACTTCACCACAAAAACATACTGCCCACAAGGGTCCACCAGTAGCATCCCCAAGTAGCATGTCACTTTCAGGTGAGTGACAGAGGAAAACAAAAAACAAGCAAAGACGACAAATTGGGAAAAAAAAGATATGAACAAAAGATAAGAAGAGAAGAGAAGACAGAAAAGGAACATAGGACTGGAAAGGACCTCCTGGGTAATCGAGTCGAGATCGCTGCTAATGCGTACAACCCAGTCATATAATCCTGTTTATAAATTTACCAAACTTCATTTTAAAATAGTTAGGTCAAGGCCAAGGGAGAAATGGAAAAGTGAAAATGGCAACTGTTCCAAGAAATGGCTCAAGGGAGACGCAACTCTTTTGAACAATGAACAGAATATACTGTTAACATGGTATAATTTTTCCAAGATTTGTGTTTGCTAGTTTTCAAAGGGAGTCCAATATTACAAATTAACATGCAGATTTTTTAAGTGTACAAATTCTGACTTCTATCACTGCAGCAACTACAACAGAAAGATTACAAACAAACAAAAACAAAACCAAGGACTTCAACCACCTTGGGCTATAGTCAATGCCTGGTTTGCCTACTGTTTGCCAGAATTCTAAAATAATGAGACACTCAATACCATAGTTTAAAGTCAATGTTATTTTCCTATCCCTGAGGACAAAGAAAAACTCAGTCTCCTGTACCTGAGAAAAGTTAGTGTTTTTACTGATAGCTTTTTAGATGAGAAAAACTGTGAAACTACACTGTCAATAAGCAGTTTGATTTCTCAAGACTTAGTGATTTTTTCATGTTTGCTTTTTACAGGCACCCTTCAAATAAGATTCTCAGAAGCGAAGCCAAACATGACACTTTAGTGAAACACATTTGTTCTTTATCCAGAACTTTTGTATTGCGGTGGCCAAATGTACTGACCCCCCTGAGATCCTGCTCCCTGCTGGGCAGAATCCTCTAGCCCACTGTTTCTCAACAACCAGTCCATGGACTGGTACCGGTCTCTGAGATCTCTCTAACACAGTAGAGGAAGCCTGAGATCTTCCTGATACAGTATAGGAAGCCGGTCCCTGATAACAAAAAGTTTGAGAAACATGGCTCTAACTCAAACCCTCTGCCTCGGGGCAGAAGCTCCAAGCTCCCCACCCCAGTCTGGTAGGTGGAGAAAGGCAGGGAGGGGCCACAGGGGGCTCCACAAGCTGTGCGTTAACTGTAAAAGAGCCACCTACAGCTCCGAGACAGTTTGACCATTTATCAAAATCTGCCCATTTATGTGCTGAAAAGCAACCAGCATGAGCAAAACCTAGGGATGCATTTTCTAATAAACATACAGAGTTTCAGCAACCTGATTCCCACTATTACCAAGGCCAGCTACTGGCTAAGTCTATGCAATGCTTAGAAAACATGCAGTGCAGTAACAAGATACTATTTTTATAGAGTACTTTTTACTAATGTTAACTACATACACATTTAATCTAAAAATCTCAGTCTTCCCAAACAAACACTGAGACAAAAATTTGGCAGATCGCAGTTTTGCCATTTAACAGTACATAGAGATTATTGTAATGTAGTAATGTTACAGTAACTTACATAAATATTTTAGCCTATTCTTTACCTTCCATATACCATCTCTCAGGGGTTCGGCTCAGAAGCCAGGGAGGCACTTTAGCAGTTTAGGCAGTGGCAAGCACAGTTGTTCACAACACTAGTGCTCCAGCAACATTAACGAAATCACTCCTCTTTGAACTTTTTAGTGGGATGATTGTTGGCAGAGCCACGGGGAGGAACCAGAGAGTGAGGCTAGGGGATGTGTGGAAAAGTAATAGTGGAGAAAACAGGAAGCTGGGTAAGTCAGTTGAAATGGACAAAAGCTGAGGCCAATTGTAAAATAAAAAAATAAATTTAGGAATGGATAGAACACTGAGTAAATGGACTGAAATTGGGTGGGGAAAGGGTAGAGAAGTGTATACATTTTTTTAAAATTGTCTAGCAAAGTGGTGCCCCAACCTTGAGTGTGGTCTCTAGAGGCTACTGCAATACAAATAATTATTGAAATGATAGTACAAGAAACAAACGTAGAAGATGAGAGCTAAGCAGGATTAAAACGGGTAAAGGGATCAAAAAAATAAGTGATACAACCTTTTCCCCCCTCCTCCATTTACATTTGGTATTGTTGTGAGGTCCTCTGAGCAGTCCTGCCTTACTTTATATCTTTGAAGATCTTAGCACACTTTTGAATGCTATAACCAATAATATTCTCATGGGAAATATTATGATAGAGATGTGTATAAAGAGGAAATGAATATTGAGTTAATTTCTATTTTCCATGAAACCAGGCTAGCTGGTATTATGCTTCCATCTTTTAACAACAGAGCCCATAACAGCTGTCCCATTCTTTTGCACAGGATCAACATTAGGCTGGCCAACCTATAATTACCCTGATCATCTCACATACCCTTTTTAAATATTGACATGATATCAGCTTCCTTCCTCCCCAGTTTTTCACAATTAATTTAAAATTAATATTAATTTTCCAGAGAGCTCCTCAGTCAATTCTTGTAAGACTAAAAAACAGTGTCTCCTTCTATACTGCAATACAGCTGACCTGCTCCTTCTGATGGGCCTGGGCTACTTTACTTTATGTTGAACCCGGCTGTCTGTATCTTTTTAGATGACAAACTCTTCAGAACAAGAATTATCCCTTCTTTCATATTTGCATAGTACCTACCACACTGAAGGCAGTCCAGGAGACTAATAAAACAGTGGAATTAGGGCAATTTTAATTGTACACCCCTTATCTCTAGAATCTCTCCATTTGATCTAACAGATCATGAATAATTATTTTTGAAGCATGATATAAGGGCCATCTCTTCTGGCTGAAGGGAAGGTTGCAGGTACCTTAGTTGATATTGGTGAGTAAGATAAGCAGTATTTTTCAGTGCATACAGGTTCAGAAAACTTGGTATTATCTGTTCTTCCATTGTGAAAATCTGTTTACTTTGTGTTTCTCAAGGCTGGATTAGCTAATAGAACAGGGTCCACTGAATGAGGCATGAAACATCCACTGCTATGCCAGGAGACATTAGTTGAAGGAAAAAGAAATCAGTCCATCCTGTGCCATTCACAGCCTCAGTCAAGGGAGACCAAACCCAAAAATGGAATTCATGCAAAAAGTTAAGGATATTTTTAACTAAGATAAATAGGTTTTTAAACCAATGCAAAAAGCCAGTTCTCTTTCCAAATTACAGCCTAGCCCATAATGGTCTCAAGTTTATTGTTCCTCAATAAAAGAAGCAAGTTGACACTGGAGGAGGCAATGGAGAAAGTCATTAGCATAAAAAAGTATCTTGGATCTTTTCCTCCACTCTGATAGTAGAAGAATGGTGAAACAATCCACTTCTCCAGCAATGCCTCTCACTTCACTAGACAGCCTAAACCACACCAGTATATCAGCAGACACAACATGTCTGAAATTTGGCATGAAACTTTTATCTGAGACAAGCCTAGTCATGTAGTAGAGCTGCTAATCTGCCCAGTATGGTACATTTATCATTGAAGTGGAGGCTCCTTCAGAATCCAGTTTTCATGTTTTGTCCTGATAATCTATGCAAAGCCATAGACAGTTCTGCTCCCCATCCAACCCTCTTCCACTAAAAGCTAAGGTCAATGTTACTGAAGTGATCAAAAAATATATTTTCATATTGTAACAAGAAAACTGGCATGTGACCAGATATAAAGGTCTTACCTATTAGAAAATTTAAGAATCCAAGAAGAAACATTGCAAAGGACTGGTCTGATCAGCTTATTTTTTCTACTGCACATTTCTACTGCACAGCCTCTGGTTCTTGAGTGTCCAATGGTTACAACTTACCATTATTATTTGAATACAAGTTATCAGATACCCTCAACCCATTCCATAATACCTTGCTGTAGCTGAAAAAAATAAATGAATGAGAAGGGCGATAGCTTCCACTCCAGCTATCCTCTTCTGGAGAGAAAAGGCAGAAGAAGGCATTATAGATGGACGGGATACACCCATTTCAAAATCCGTAGCCAAAACTTGGCCATGTGGTTTACATTATTTTATAAACTTTGTTAGAAAACAGCACAGAATAAAAGAGAAATAAGAACAAAACATCAGATACACCACTACAGCACACTAATGCCTCCTGACCTCCACCAGGATGGATTCACCCTCCAGTCCAACTGCATGTGAAAAGTATTGTAAATTGTACTTCCCTATGCCTGCAAAGGCAAACCAAAATAACGCATTTTTAGAGGACCTATGCTGAACCAGCCTGTACTTGTATAAACCATCCCACTGAGAACAATGTAGAGTTTTACATAAATGTAACACAAATACTTCAGATTTATCTTTCTGCATGGCATCTCTCTTTACTAATTTCACTATTTTGTGCCTAATAAGGAGGTTATCACAATTCATCACAGAAGCACTGGACGTTCATCAAAGAATTCAGAGATTTTATTACAGTCATCACATCTTGATGCCTAAATCAAAATATTTATTTCCAACACTTCTACCTGAACGTGGTCCTATATGAAATGTTACAGCTTCTGGAGCATTTCCTATTTCAGAAAGTCAATGGTTGCATTCCTGGAATGATTTCCTAGGATGAGACATTCCAAGTGCAAGACACGTGCTGCTTTTTACTATAAGGTTCACTGTACACTGCATGGATTCCACAGCTTTTGTATCAATGTGTTTTATTAGTCATCACATCACAAATATGAACATTAGGCTACTAGGTGTCAAGCATTCAAAAGAAAAATTTCAGAGAGTAGTGGCTGTGTAATTTAGTCATGTTTCAGTTTCACTTTTTATTTTATAATCTTAATACACTCATCAATAGTTCTCCTCTCTCAATAACAAAATAAAAAACATACTCCATACATGGGAAAAGATTCAACTAAAGGATACACTCATTTTTGTTTACATACAGTTGTTGAAATTTTCAAATTTAAGTACTTAAAGTCAGACACTTAAATCCACACATATTCATATGAGCTAACTTCAAACACCAAAGTTTGAAATTTTTGTCCTTAGTACACTGCAGGACTACAATAGTCTTTCATTTAGACACCTGATGACCAAGCTCTATACAAATTACCACTCCTCTGGAGATGGTTAGCTATCAAAGAAATTTGCTAACAAGTCCCCATTGGCTAATGTGAATATCATATTCTGAATAAATATATAAAATGGCACCAGGTGGTCCACAAAGGCTTGTCAAGTCCAGGAAAAAAACAACATGATGCTGACAAGTGTCAGAAAAAGGTCATTTTTCTAAGCATTAAAATATTACAGAGACAGACACCCATATATGAACCTGGATAGTTAGTGCAGACAGGCCCAAGAGCACGTTAGTTGTCTGGATAGTTTCATCACCAGAACATCCATTCTAATTTCATATTTGCACAGCAAGGAAATCTGGTCACTTCCCTTTTCCCTGGCAGTTGTCTTCTTCACCACTGCAAGGAGCAATTAGCATCATTGTCATTTGGATTACAGCCAGGCACAAGGGTCTCAATTAAGATTGGGCCCCAGAATGTTAGATGCTGTAAAAAAAGACTTGTCTACAAACAAACTGGGTTCTGAAACTTTGTGTATGTTCTTCTAGGTTTATGCATTACCATTACAAGATTCTGCAGACTATATTTCCTCTTCAGCCACAGGTGTGAAATATCAACTGCCAGGTACAACTGAGCACAGAATCTAGGCTTTTCTATATATAGAATTGCAGCAGTTTAATTTAAGGTGTGATTTTAAACCAATTTAGTTAAAACTCCTGTGTGGATGCTCTTTATTTAAACCAGGCTCATGTAGGTTTAGCTAAAATCAGCTAGGAAAAGGTTTATGTTAAATCAAAATATGTCTGAACCAGTTTAACTAAACCAATGCAAGTCTTTGTGTAGACAAGGCCTTACAATTCAGTTGAGAGCCAAACAGAACCCAGCTATCTTTTCCACAGTTGTTCTGGCTCTGTAAAGCTGAGAAATAAAAAATAGTAAACAAGCAGACAAGGAGATCTGCTGAAGATACTATTTCACAGTCCCTTTGTAAGGTAGATCTGCAGTTCAACAGGAACTGTTTCACACAGAGTTCAATCAACAGCTTTGATGATTCTCTTACCTCACACACTTGGATTTATAAATGCAATTTGTGCAAACCAAATCCATCCAATAGTCTCAGTACCCAATACTGTAGTGTTTGAGTTAAAAACAAGGCAATGGAATGTGAAAATCCCAATGTATTAATGTTATTTCCTGAAATCAAGTCTAATACTAGTTTTAACAACATTTTGGGTCTAAACTACTCATCAGTGTTCAAAAGAGCTACACATCTTTCAGAATTTTACTTTAAGATGTTGTATGGTTACTCAAAAGAGTAAGCCAGAGAAAAAGGACTAGATAATATAATATGATTAAGGAGACAAGAAGTAGACAAGAAAAGAAAGCACTGTTTCCTGTAGCAAAGCCACTGTTTCCCAAGGCAACAGAATAGATTGGGGCACTGTACCAGGAAATGCCAACTAAGTATGACAAGTGGTCAGCAACTGACTTCCAACAACTGATTGGATATTCATACCTACCAGCACCCAGTTTGCCCAACCGTTTAACACTAAAAAAAATTCTAGTTCTGTGCTTGGTAAAAGTATGTTTTAAATACAATGTCATTTAGTTAATTCAGCCAACCAAAGTCACAAGCAGCGCTCACCAAAAGTGTACTAACCATTGTAATTTTTTTTACTGAAGCAGCAGTTAAAGTTATCCACTTTGTGATTATTACACCTAAACAGGTGAAAACAATTTTTTTTAAATGTACAAAATCTAGAATTAATAAAGTTTCTATACGATATCAAATCATTTCTGATAAACTCGTGTTTCTGAAGTGACAAACAAAACCATACAAGATCTGTATAAGATGATCACAAACTGATTTTCCTTTCAAAATGCTTTTGGAAATAATGGAACAGCCACACCATACAACTATGCCACAAAACTTTGTTTCTTACATTAAAAAAATGTTTAATATGACAACGCACAATGCTAAAAGGAAACTTTTTTCACACAGCATTGGAAACATATAGCAGCAGCAGAACAGGATGAGGATGCACAGCTACTATCAACATCTAAAGAACACCATCAGCAGAAGTTTGAAACTTCTGCTGCTTTTATCCATCCCTGAAGGGGCAGGGAAAAAACTGCACCAGAATGATTGACTCCATTTCTTTACAACTTTCTACATAAATCCAGGAAAAAAAAGGGGGATCAGAGGGATGTCCTGGGAGGAGACTCATGGAAACACAGCGGTACAGGGGGGAGAGAGAGGAGATAAAGAACATGGCAAAAAAAGTAATGTAATAAAGACATGGGGTGTCTGATGGGATTTTATGGAGAAGCATGGGGTTCTGGGTTATATGAGGGTGATATGAAGAGGTGGATGGGGGGCACATATTCTAATGGGTCCCAAGGCTAGAAGGGACTAATGGGAAAGTAAGTATCCCAGTGGGTCTTCTGGGAAGGTATGGGGGGGCTGGTATCCCAGTGGAAGGATTATGGCTGGTGCTGGTAGAGGTCACCAATCCTTGTTTGTCTTAGAGGGAATTTGGAGAAATCAAGGGGGGGGGGAGAGAAGAGAAGAGAAGGGGAGAGGAGTGTCCTGTCTATCCAGGCAGGTCTCAGAGGGATGGGAGGGATTGCCTTGGAAGGATGAAAGACTGGCCAGGTGCCATGTCCCAGAGGGATGAGGGATAGAGGCACAAGGAAGGGTACCCTGACCCAATAGGCTATATGGGCAGGGTACCTATGTTCCAGCTGGATGTGGGGGCAAAGGAGATCTGTCTCAGCAGCATATTGAGGGTGCCAGGGGGTGCCCCAGCAGGGGTCTGTTCCAGTAGGAAGGGGAGTCCCAGGCCAGGAGGGAATCTGTTCCTATGGGATATGTGGAGGGCACCCAAGCAGGGAGCAGTGTGCCCAGGCAGAATATGGGAGGCCCCTAGAGTGGTTGTTCTGGAGAAATACTGGGGGGAAGGAGGGATTGTCTCTGGAGATCTCTCCTGGCAGAATACTGGGGGTTCCTAGGGAGGCTGTCCCAGGAAGACAGAGGGTCTGTCCCAGTAGGATATGGAAGAGCCCACCCCAGTGGAATATGGGGAGGGGGGTTCCAGGGTACTATGGGGGCGGATCAGGCAAGTTGTCCTGGAAGACTATGGTGTGGCTCAGAGGAGGGGGCTGTCTGGAAAGATATGGGGTTGTTTGGAGGTATACGGAGTGTTCCAGTAGGATATGTGGGGACCTGAGGGTGCTGTCTAGAGAAGTGCAGGTCCACGGGGCCCATCCCAGGCAATATGGAGGGTGCAGGCACTGCTCCAACAGGATATGGGGGGCTGGAGGAC
>ML675616.1:22288162-22317773 GCA_007922155.1 Mesoclemmys tuberculata
GGGGGGGCAGCCTGTCCTGGGGGGATACGGGGAGAGCGGCGGGGGGGCAGCCTGTCCTGGGGGCATACGGGGAGAGCGGGGGAGACGGAGGCTGCCCCGGAGAGATGCCGAGCGGGGGCCGGGGGAGGCGACCCTGTCAGGATGCGGGGTCCGGGGGGGGCTGCGCACTCACTTTTTGTGCTGCTGCGGCTGCTTGTCCCTCCTGCCGGCCGCCGCGGGCTGCTTGGGCCGCCGCCTGCGGGCCTGCAGAGCCAGCACTGGGGAGAGACGGGCACGGTTAGTGGGCGCGCGGCACTTCCCTCAGCCCGCCCCCGAGCAGCCGCCGGCCGGCCGGGACGGTACCTTTCCGCGAGCTCATCGCCCTGCCCCGCCGCCGCGGGCCCGCCGAGCCGGGTCCGCCCGAGCCGAGCCGAGCCGAGCGCCGGGCACCGAGCGAGCTCAGCAGCGGCGCCAGCCCCGGCCGCCGGCCCCCTCCCGCGAGCGCGCAGGCGCAGCCCCCTGCAGGGCAGGGCAGGGCCGGGCCGGCCCGGGGGAGGGGCCGGGGTCGGCCAGGCCGCGGGGGGAGTCGCGGGTCTCCAGCGCCCTCCGCTTCCCGGTTAGCGTCGTTAGTGCTGCCGCCTTCCGCAGGGTCCCGACAGCGACGCTCAGCGGCCTGCGAAGACCGAGGCCCTCTGCGCTCGGCGCTGTACCTTAGCACTAGGTAGGGCGCGAAGAGGGAGGCCCCGCGTCAGGGACCTGTACAGACGAGGCAGGTCGCTGGGGGGCGGCTCCTGGCCCCAGCCGCTCACAGCCAGGCACAGAACCCCTCTCCCACCGCCTCACGTGGGGCTCTGGCCAGGGCCCCCACGGGGAAAGGGTACGCTTAACTGGGGCTGGAAGCCTTGGGGGGCCCTGCCCAGGCTGCAACCCCCATTATGTGTGTGGGAGGGGGCTGATACAAGTTTGTACCGGGCCTGAAAAAATTACACTTGGGGCCTGGCTCTGGCTACTGGATCCCAGCCTTTTCCTCTCTCCATCACGCGCTCTTTAATATTTATACCAGTTTCTAAGCAGTGCTCTCATGTTCATATTGCCTAACGCTATCCAATATATATTTCTACAACCCTCCCCCCGTTTTTTGGAGCCCTTCTAACACCACCATTTGCTTGCAGCAGGACTTAGATTTTGGCAGGGGAGCAGCCCTGGGATCAGGGAGGTGCCTTTTGCTAGTAAGATGAAAGTCCATTCAAACTTGACCTAGTTAGAAACTGTTGAAAATTGCCATTTCCTCTGTGTGATTTGTGTAGTATGGCTTGAGTTAGCAGCATTCCCCGAACCCTGAACAGTGTGAAAGCCCTCAGTTCCCCATGCCACACGCACAGCTCAGACACTGCATGAGTCACACATATCTTGAGCTAGAAACTTCTAGGAGCAGAGGGTCTTCCTGGTGGCTGCCAGTTTAGCTGTGGTGATATGATAGGGAGAGACAGACACCACCCATTTCCCTCTTGGAATATCACATGAAGCAAGAACTGGATAAGAACCCCAAAAGAAGAGACCATGGTGTGTAATGGAAGTTATAATCTGATCAAAGAAGGCAGCCTATAGAGGAGAATGGGAACATGAGGTACCTGGACTACACCTCCCATGAGACACTGTGGAATTTAAATATTTTGATTTTCTATTTTTTTCCCCAAAAGTCAACATTTTCCATGGAAGGGGAAAAAATATTTGCCAACCAACTCTTCTACTCATGCATAGGTCACCCATTGTTTCAAAGTGTTATGCAACATCCTCTAGTGGCCGGTTCACATAAGAAAACCCCCCTACCGTGTTACAGTCCAATGTAGTTAATCTGGTAGATCAAGTGGTGGAACTGAAGGTTCACTATTCAGATGTTGCTGATGTGATGGGGGACAGCTCTGCATAACTGAAGTTGATGCTGATCAATGCAAAGATCTGCTGCTAACAAACAATACAGGACCTCATCCGTGATGAAGCACCTGATATAGTCTGCATCACTGAGACCTGGCTAGATGACACTGCAAATCCAGTGCTAGCCCATCTCATGCCTTCCCCTGGATATTCAGTACACCACAGACAGACAAGATAAGAAGCAGGTGGGCACTGCACTCATCATCTCTGCAAATATGAAAAGCAAGAGAGGTGCTTCGGGTAAGACAACTTCATTTTAATTCATTCATCTGACAATAGAAGCCAGAGCCAAAGCCAACATAGATTTTATGCTTATTTACAGACCACCATAGACAAAAAGACTCATAACGTTGTTCACTGATACCTTGTCAGTGATGTTAATGAAATAAATACTCCACACTTGTCATCCTGGGAGAGTTCAACATTCATACTGACAAGGCTGCACATGCACCCAACATTCATTTCCTCACTTGCCTCAGTAGGATTTTCACAGGTCATCTCTAGTCCAACCCACAACTGGTCACACCCTGGACATGATCTTCAGCCTAGATATCAAGATAGAAGACATTACAACCCTGCCAGTGTCTTGGCCACAACATCACTCTATTAAGGCAGTGGGAAGAGACCGTCCAGGACTCAAACAACAAGACCAATGATCCTGATTTGACCATGAAGACTTGGGGACTCCAGCAAATTCCAAAGCATGCTACAATGACTCAAGGACCAGGTGAATCATTATCATTCTACAGTGGCAGCAGTCACTGACACTGGCCCTACAAAAGGCCCCTTTTTCTCCATCACTCACACAGATCTCCTTGGTTTTCAAATATACTGTGTGGAAGAAGATATTGGGTGGAAACTCAAGCACTGATGGTGGAAAACACAGGCTGATTCAGACAATGTGAAATAACAAATTCCTCAAAGCCTATACTAAGCCTGCATTACAGCCAAGAGAATCTTCCTATCAAACTCTACTGAGGCTGCCAAATCCTGCCACAAGGAGATATTCAGGATGGTAAAACACTTCATCACTTCTGAGTACCTACAATCAGAGCTAAGCACCAAGCACTGCAAAGAATTATCATTCTACTTTGCTGTAAAGATCATGCACGTTCAGGAAGCTTGTCAAACAAGATAGGTCCTCTCTGCCTGCATCCACCAACCAACAGCCCATCTGCATTCTCAGAGTTTAATAAATTGACTCATCAAGAAGTTCTGGACATCGGTGTGTCCCTAACAGCATCCCAATGCATGAGGGTCCCTGATAGTAGTAAGTTTCAGCTGGTCTGACCAGTTCAGCGTA
This sequence comes from Mesoclemmys tuberculata, assembly GCA_007922155.1. Classification (NCBI taxonomy): domain Eukaryota; kingdom Metazoa; phylum Chordata; order Testudines; family Chelidae; genus Mesoclemmys; species Mesoclemmys tuberculata. The sequence continues at coordinate 22,291,380 of ML675616.1, forward strand.
TCCCAACTCACTAAGGTCACATCCTCTATGTAAAAAGTGTCATGTAAGATCTTAATAGAAAGCTAATAACATACTGATCATTAATGTTATTGCATGATGTGTGTATAGAGGACAATTTCAAAATTACAAACGTAAAATTATGTTATCAAACTGTGTGCCAGGAATGGCTAAAGTTACCACTCCCTAGACAAAGAAATGTGGTTCTGCCACCTTCAAGGTATTTCCAAGGTACAACAACAGACAATGGGAATACAATTTACATAGAAGATAAAGAGGACCATCAAGTCAACATGGTGAGAAGATGACCTCTCAGCATCACAGCAGGGGGAAGAATTTGCAAGAAACAGATTTGCATTTTAGCAAACACCAGCAGGGGAAGAAACCAATATGGAACTTCTTTCACCACAAAACTCCATGTTGCCTTCCTCACAGCTTGAATATAGTTTACTTTATGGGGTAATCTTCAGAAGAATCCATTTTAAAGGTGCACAGAGCCATAAATAGAGGAGCACAGAACCCCAAGTTATCTTTCAACAAAGTCGACAAAGGAACCAAGCACTTTGGACTTTGTGGGAGATCCTGACCTGAGGGGTGGTCAGCTCTTTTGCTAGAAAGTAGATTTATAAGGAAACTACCTTGAACAAAGGCTGTACATAGTTTTGTTAAGTCTTAGCCTCTAGAAAGCATTTGTCACTTTTATTTGCTAGTAACCATTTCTAATTCTAACCTTTATACTCACTTAACATCCTATCTTATTTTAAAACTTGTTTTACTTTTAATCTAAACAAACCCAGTGCTGTATTTGATTTAAAGTGAATGTTAACTCCAGTTAATGTGGCAAGCTGGTGAGTGTTGTATCTTTAAAAGAACAAGCAAACCTTAATATCTTTATGAATGTTCCAGAAGAGGACTAGACATTGCTCATTGCATGGTTTCGAGAAAATTTGGGACTGGGGATTATTGGGGTCATCTTGCTAAGTGTAACCAAGGCTGGTGAAGGCAAAAGTGTGGCAGTGGTGTAACAAGGAGGTTATTGGAATCAAAACTCCTGAGTCAGAGCTGCTTAACACAGAGACAGTCAGTGCATGCTTGTATGCTGGCTGGAAGTATCCACACAAGAGAACTACAGCAGCAGAGCATTTTGGGCACTCAGGGTTATAGGGCAGGCAGTGACACAACCCGTCGCTGGTCTGGATTGCACTCCAGAATGTGACAGCCTGTCATAGGGCAGCTCCTCTTAGGGTACCCTTCTGCAACAGACCAAATGGCAGGTGTGCCTGCCTCAGTTTAATTCCTTCAGACACCCCAGAAATATATTAAATAAAGCAAGGCCCTTTCAGAGTTTTGCTTCTTTCCATATATACCTTATGTAGCACTGGTCAATGATCTTCTACCAATGGAGAAAGTTCAGGTGTTTATGCTGGTTCTTTCAGATCAGCTTCCTTCAATAATGCTGACCATGAGGTGTTGCTGACATGTTTGCCGATGCCCACAGAGTTTGATGGGGTCACTCTTGAGTACCTCTCCATGCCTTCTTTTGGAGAGGTCCCCAAGGGTGACATTGGGCGTGCACACACACACACACCCTGCATTTTCAGTATCCTGGTGATAACTAGCTGTAGTTGTGAATTTATTGTAAGTCTCATGCTATTTGATATTTTTCCTTAAAGCCCAGCTTCTGGATTCATGCGAGTACATGAAAATCTCAGCTTTAACTTAAAAAAGTACATTTTTAACTTTCAAGGTTGCAGAGAAAATTTTGAAAATGGTGACCCTAAGGGCTCCAAAGCAAAAAGGCAAACAAAAAGGAGCACAAATGTATTCTTTTGGGGGAGCCTTATTCATTATTTGGTAATTCTTTGGGTTGGCTAAAAGTCAGAGAGGCTCCAAGCAAGGATTAGTAAATTGTAGGAACCTTAGAGTAGAAATGATCACGGGGCCCAAATCATCCTTTCAGCCTTCATGTGCTGTTCCCATTTACTTCAATGGGAGTTCACAATGTGGAAGTGATGTGACAATTGGGTCTTAGTTAGCTACCCAAGCACTCTCCTCTGGGCTATGCTCGGTCTTACTTTGCCTTGCAGGAGTATCCCAGTCCCTTTGAACCATTCTCCTGTAGTATCCAGCCCCTTCTTCTCTGCACACGCACAGAAATACCAGGTTAGCTGTCCCCAAGGCAACAGTGTATATACCAGCTTGTATGATTCAATTCAGGATCAGCTCTTTGCTTAATGCCACAGCACTGAGATATATTTACAGTGAAAACAACAATAAGTTTATTATAAAAAATTCAAGAGATAGTGAGTAAGGATAATGGAAACAAAAGAGTTACAGCTAAAACAAAATCATAACGTTTTCTAAAGACTAAGCTTACCGCACTAAACTTCTAATTAAAGAAGTTTATCTCATCCCAAATGTCCTCTGCAGTGGTTCAACCAGTGCTGGTTGAAATCCCGTTTTCATTAATGTAAGCACACTCCCCATTTAACTCCTAGGTGCAGGATGACAGAGTATCTTCTCTGTTCCCCTAATGTAGTCCAGCAAATCCTTGAGGTGTATCTCAAAATAAGGTTCTCTTCCCTCATTGTATGTGCTCTTCCTTGTTGACTTCAAATCTCTCTTATTGACTCCCTATATAAATGTGCCACTACTGTGTTAGCTTACAATGCTTAATTTACATGCCAACAGACAGAATGGAAAACAAACATCTTTTATTTTTGACAGAAAACCTGTTTCTCTACCTCTGCTCTGATACAAACTCTAAGAACATATTTTCAGTATTCATACTCAACTCCTTATATAGTGTCTGTACATGCATTTCACAACTATACTAACAACCAGTGTGTCACCCTGGCTTTCATTTAAAACCTCACATGATATTCTTTGGTGAGCCAGAATGTATGTATCAGAATCAGGATATTCTTGCAACCTCCTTACCCGTTGGTACTGAAAAGTTAATGAGTCACATGTAGATGTTTAACTACAATAAGCCTTTCTCAAACTCAATACTTCATGTCATATTGCCTAGCCAGAGCAAAATTTGCCCACCTGTGGAAAAGAGCCAACATTGTTGCCATTCTGAAACCAAACAATGATCTAAAGAGCTACTGTTCCATTTCCCTCCTGTCAGTTCCATTTAAACTTACGGAATGCTTAATATTAAATGGGATTGAGCCACAGATTGAGCAGGCCTTACCTAAAGAGCAGGCTGACTTTAGGAAGAACAGGAATACATAAGATCAGGTCCTTGCAGCCACAGACTATATTGAAGCAATTTTTGAGTCCAACCAAAAGTTTGGTGCCGTGTTCATTGACCTCTCCTCAGCCTATGACACTGATTGGCTCAGTGGCCTTCTCCTCAAGTTATATAATTGTCTCCAAGACCGTCATATGATATGTGTAATACAAGAAATCACCGATCATTGCTTCTGCATTACAATCAATGGACAGTCCAGACGGACAAGGCTTCTCAAAAATGGTGGCCCACAAGGGTCAGTCTTGACCCCTGTGCTCTTCAACCTCTCCACTGCTGACCTTCTATACACCTCAGGCATGAAACTTTCATATGCTGATAACATGGTCATTCTCCACTCCTGCAAGTCCTTTGAGGACACACAACAGATCTTAGAAAGGGACATCCAAGAAATACATACCTATTATTATCAGTAGCGGCTTTGCCTTAACATTCAAAAAAACAACCTGCGCAGCCTTCCACCTGAACAACAGGGAGGCAAACAAAGAATTCATCATCCAACTCAACAAATCGTCCCTGCCATCCTTGAGCACCCCAATCGATTTAGGGGTAAAGCTGGACAGAACCTTCCACCATCATATTAATGGAGTGGTAGTGAAAGTAGCAGCCCAGATCAACCAGCTGTGGAGGCTGTGCAGTTATGACTGGGGTGCAGATTTCACAACCCTGCGCTCTGCTGCGTTGGCACTTGTGTATGCTCCAGCAGAATATTACATGTCTGCTTGGGGCAGGAGTACATATACACCTAAGCTGGACATGCATCTCAATGCTGCCTTTCCCATTATCAATGGATGCCTATGCCCCACACCACCTTACAAATTGCTCGTTCTGTCTGGTGTTCCACCCCACCAGCTAAGATGGCTGGCTTCAATCAGACATGCAGCATTCAAAGGTGTTAAAAGCCTACTCCACCCCCTTCATGAAAGAATCCTCCAGCCTCTGCCAGCTCAATGCCTCAGGAGCCACAGGCTTTTCATAAGACCAACTCAGGCCTTCATACAGGCAGACAATGGCCAAAGCCGGAGTGAGTGGATCATGAACCAGTGGAGGAAGGAACAATGCCCTGGCACTTGACAACAACGGCCTCCCATCTCCACCTCACCCATAGGCTGCAACCTGCCATGAAAGGAGTGGAATCACTTAAACTGCCTAAAGACTGGTGTCGGGCATTTTAACTCCTGCATGCAGAGCTGGAACCTTTGTGCTACTGCAGCCTGTGAGTGTTGAGAAATACAAACAGTGGACCATCTTGTAGAGGAATGCCCTATCCACTGCCTTGAAGGAGGATGGGTTTACTTCAGCCTCCTGACTGACAAAGCACTGGAATGGCTGAGGTCTGCCACATACTGTTGCTGAATGAATGCTTGAATGGAACTCTATACTACATGCAAGAAGAAGAAGCCGCCTTACTCACATCAACAGAGCTATAAAGTGGAGTGAGAAAGGAATTTTCCTTAAGGGCATAATGTCAGCAACATAGGCAAGGCGAGGGCACTTTCCTCTGGTGCACAGAGAAGGAATAATTTGTTAGGATAAGATGGGTGCATATTATCCAATCAATTTATTTGCATTCTAAAGGGTAAACATTTTTGGACTGTGTTCTTCCTGTTTCTCTTTTTGTAATTTCTGAAGAGGCCACTTAGATGTTGACCACTGGCTAGTCTGTGTTGTGGTAAAGTCAAGCCAGATGGCTATGGCAGGGTACTTCAGGGCCAATATGTGAGCCCGAGAATGCTTAAAGCCCTCTTCCCTACAGGCAGGAAAGAGGTTTCAGCTGGGGCTGCTTAGGCAATTAGGCCACCTGGGGCTGCTTAACTAATTAGGCCACCTGGGGCCAATCAAGGAGCCCCACCCCAAACACTTAAAAGCCTCCAGTGCAAGCAGGCAGTGGGAGGTAGTAGAGTCAGGAGGAGAGGAAGGAGCTGTTAGAAAGTGAATTGGAGTCAGAGTTTCCTACTGTTAGGGAAGCAGAGCAGAGGAGACCCTAGTCCTGGTTCCCAGCCTACAGGGAGAACAGGTACCCCCACTGGGCCACCGGCCCAACGGGCTAGCTGTCCTCCCCAGTGAGGGTGGGGAGACAACCCTCAGGCCCATAGTGAGGCCTGCACCTGCTTGCCTGGGGGAAGGGCCAAAGAAGAGGGGAAAACCTAGAGATTTACCCAGACTGGGCTGGGACTACCTTAGGCCCCACGGCCTACAGAGACTGTCGCTAGTGGGTGAGCGCCAGAACAGGGGGCCTGGCATACCACAGTGTATAGAATATAAAAATCATGTTAATATGTATTATCTACATCATTTATATCTTAGTATGCATTAAACACAAATAGCATTAGGCACAAATATTATAGCAGTTATCTAGTGTAAATTATCCTATAAATTTACTATAGTCCTATTCTTGACACTCGGCCACGATGCTGTCCTGCGACTGGATGGACTGTTCAGGGATTAAAAATAGCTCCTGGCTCTCAAGGAGAATGAATCCCTCCACTCACCTGTCTCCCATTCTTCTTCTCCTTGTTATTGCCTGAGGTGGCCTGCGACTTCGATTCCTGTGAGGTATCCACACTGCTTTTGGGGATAGTGGTGAGTTTGTTGCTGAGAATTGCATGCAGCTCATTGTAGAAGCAATATGTCTGCAGTGCAGAACCAAAACAACTATTTGCCTTCCTTGCCTTCAAAAGTGCTGCATATCCCAAGTGTAGCCTTTGTCCCACATGCCTCATGCAATCTTCTGGTTGATGTCAACGTTTCTTCAGCTGAACAGTGAAGAGAACAGACTGTTCTCCTCACTGACTAATAAGATCCACCACCTCCTGTGTCCTGCAGGCTAGAGTGTGTTTGGGGCATTGAATTGCCATGATTAGCTGAGCTGGTGAACTCTGCAAGCTGATCAAACAGGAAATGGAAAATCAGAAGTTCCTGGGGCTGTTTCCTGACTTCTGTGTAGCTGAGTTGAAAATGATCACCAGAGCAGTCACAGCAGAACATTGTGGGAAACCTCCTGGAGGGCAATTCAGTCCACTTAAACCGTGCTGCATCTACACTGCCTCTCTATCAACCCATCAACACTGAATTAAGCACTACGCCTGTCACGGAAGTGGGGTACTTAAGTTGACATAAAAGGCAAGTTACATTGGCAGAAAGGGCCCAGTAGTATAGACACATACATTATTAGATCAACATAAAGTGGCTTCTGTTGACCAAAGTTTGTAGTGCAGACAAGGCTAGAGTGTGTGTATAACAAAAGAGAACATTTATTAAAAGGGAAAGGGAACCAAGCAGTAATTTGGAAAAACGCCACAACCATATTTAAAAGCATGTGACCATCAGCAAACCCTACAGTGTGCTGGGCAGCATCCTTTGCCTCAGTTTCCCACCTAGCAATGGAAAAGTCCAGTGAACGAATGTCCCTTTAACACATCATTCCCCACTCACTTCATTGCACACCACTCATAGCTGGCTGTCCTTGCTTAGCAAAGACTCAGAATTCAGAGTTGAGTTCACGGGGTTCATCTCCCACCCTTGCAAGGATGTTAAGCAATGCTTCTGCAACTTGCTCATGGCTGCTGCTGACTCTCTGCCACTGCCACCTCTTCTGCTCTCTCTCTGCCCCTGCCCACCATCCCACTGCCACCATTGTCTGCTGCTACTGTCTCTCTGCCCCTGCCACTGGCCGTTGTTGCAACATCACATTCTGAGGTTCCCCCATTTACTGTAGCCCTCAGTGATTTCAGCAGGTAGTGGGGAACCAATGCAGTTGCTGTGTTGCCTTTCACTGTTCCCACACTAGGTCTGAAACTTAGCCCCTAGAGTCTCAGTAATGATAGCAGCTCTAGGAATCACCAACTGGAAAACAAGAACTCTTAATTGAGCCTAATCACCTCTAGCCTTAAATGCTAGAGAGGGGCATATCAAATAGTATTTAGGACTCTTCAGGCAGAGACCACACTGGAATACTTGTCCCAACCCACTCTCATCTTCAGTGGGATTTAGCATCCCTTCCTCCTGCTTAGCAAGTGAGGTTCAGTTTACTTGTACAATAAAGGTAACAACTTTTTATTACCCCTGCCTTCAAATACTAGAATGATTTGTAACCCAAAACCAACCAGAATCGATCATTTTGGCAAAGACGCTCCACCATGCTGTGCACATAGGCAGAGCAGGCATGTCCGTGCAAACATGGTCTGCTCCTGAAGGCTTCCTCCCAAGGTATCACTAAATGTCAGAGACAGCTCATTCAGACCCTGCTTAAATGTTCAAAACGAAAAAACAAGGGTGTCACAGATGTGCAGCTTGAATCTGGCATACCGCTGAGCCTCCTTATCCTTGTGCCTTGGGCTGACCTCCACTGTGTTTTTGCTGATGATACATGGTCTCTCCAGACCCTGTTATCACCCAATATGACAGCAGGTGGCACCACACACCCAACTGAGTAGCATGAATACTCTGTCTGAGCCAGTCAGCACCCACCATAGAGTGAGTTGATAGTTAATAACCCCCACAGACCCCATGCTCTTCACTATAGGAATGCACCCCGAGATTATACCATTTTGTACTGGAGAAAGATTTGTTTAGCACAAGCTCATTAGTAAATCGACCCCTCTTCAGTGTGGGAAGAATATGCGCCCACCCCTGTTAATCTGAGTTGGAATTGCCTGAACACTTCACTCAAAAACACACTGGTTAAGATAAAACATTAAACAAGTTTATTAACTACAGAAAAATAGATTTTAAGTGGTAAGTGGTAAGCATAAAAAGACTAGAAGTAGTTACCAAAAAATAAGATCACAGTCTAAAGTCTACAGACTGACAGAATTTGAATCTAAAAATGTTTCACCCTAAGATATGATACAAGCAAGTTACCGATCTTCAGTAGACAGGCTGCCTGCTTTGCAAACTGGGACCACTCCTCCCCCAGTTTTTGTCTTTCAGTCGTTTCTTTAGGTGTTGCATTGTGAAGGAGTGAAACCAAGCAGTGATGTCACTCCCCTTCTTTTATAGTCTTTTCCAGCTTGCTGGAACAATTGGTGCTTGTGATCTGGTGGATCGTCTTCATTGGTCAGTCAGTATTCCATTGTACACACGTGCTTTCTTGGTGAAGTCTCTAGTGATGGGGTTTCGGAGAGCGGACTCTCCTTAATTGTCCATTAGCATGTCTGGCTTCTTCATTGCTGTGCCTGAAAGGCTGTTTGTGGGAGCTTCCCACCTTGCAACATGTCCTAATAGCATTTCAGCAATATTTTATAACTTCACATACTATGATAACACATATAATCCAACAAGATATTAATGTTCAGCAGATCAAGACTATTAAAATAGTACCACAGCATACTTTGCACAGAACATATCATAATTATATGACATTGGTGAATATGAGATGTCTGGGGTGTTGTTTCCAGACACAGAGTGTCACAAAGGGGTATAGCGTGGTACCAGAAAAACAAGATAGAAAGCTGATTCGTTAAATCTAGTTTCAGATGACATATACAATACCTTTTACTTGTCAACAGTAAACCTTCTGTGTAAGGTGAATATGATAATGTTGCACAAGACAGCTTCCTGGACACTGGTGTCTAGAGAACCTTTTTCTTGTACTATATCATTATTGGCTTATAGCGATAAACCTCACTGACATTAGTTATTTGGTCTCTTGAGTATATTTCATACTGTTATACAATTAGACAATTTATCAATACAAAGGATGAGTATAATATACTCACACAGAAATATAACTAAATAAATGGGAGAACTGTAAATCTATGCATGTACACAGAGGAGTATAATATGGACTTAACTAAATTAGTAGGTAAATTAATGGCAATCATGGCTAAATATGGAAGGATGATGATATGATCTACATGTTGCAAACAATTAAGCCTATGCAAAACTTTACTCATGTAAGTAGTTCCACTCAACTTAAGAAAACTGCTCATATGAGTAAAATTATGATGGCCCAGGAAGGCCCAAATCCACAAAGAGAATTGGGTGTTGCAATGCTAAGTGCCATAGCACTTAATTTTAAGGCACCTAGAAAATCACAAGCCCAACACTGCAACCAACAAAGCCTGAGTTAGGAGCCTAAACACCTTTACAATGAATGGGAAGAGACATGTGCCTTAAAATGCAATTCACACAGCCAACATGCTAAGTGAGAAGCCACCTAATGCGGCCAATGGGAGATGCTGGTAAGGAGGATGTATGCTAAACCCTGCCCCTTTCTCAGAGTTTGGCCCCTTTGTCCAAGCTGCAGGTAAGTGCGGAATCTCTGCTAGTGATTCATGAACTAGGGGAAAATAGGTGTTTGGGTGCCTAAATCTCATGCAGGCCCAATCCCATGAGCATCCTCAGAAGATTCCTAACTCCACACAAAACAGCTAGGGGTGAGGAAGAAGGAGGACTCTCCCTGTAATCTTTAGTCCAGTGGTTGGGATACTCATGCAGGTTGTGGGAGGTCCTCCCTCCCCATTCAAGTACCGTCTCAGCCTGATGAGGAGGGATTTGAACAAGGATCTGCACCTCTCAGGTGAGTGTTTTAACCACTGGATTATAGAGTCATTCAAACACTTTCTGGCCCAATTAATATTTAATTATTAAATTATTTAATTAAAGTGGAACAAGTTCAAAAGGACAGCTTGAGGGCACCCCACATCGGAGTATCCCATAGCCTAAAGGCTAGGGTAAGAGGTGATAGAACCCTGTTCAAATTCCTTCACCTCAGGCAAAGGGAGGACTTAAAGCAGGGTCTCCCATCTCCCATGTGAGTACCCTAACCACTGGGCTAAATGTTATATTGAAGATGCTCCTCTCCCCAGTCTTGAGGCTGTTTTGTGTTGAGTTAGACAGCCTCTGAGCACACCTACCAAATCCGCCCCCACATGAAACATAGGCAGCTGAATGCTTATCTTTTCCCCTGGTTCATAGATTGCTTTGGAGCTTAGTCAAGAAACAGGCATCCAGGTACCTGGAGTGGGACAGCATTGCACATGCTCAAAGGCAGAAATATAGGCACCTAGGAAACTTTTACCCTGAAAACTTACACATCAGGCAGCTTTAGGAGCTTACAGGGTTAGACAGTGGCCAAGCAGGGGTTTTGTATATCATCGTAGTGCCTAAAAATAGGACTTAGGTGCCTGCAAACAGGACTTGGTGCCTAAGTACTTTTTTGGATCCCACCTAATGTACTTAAGTGTTTACAGGATCAGGACATAGGTTTAAAAGTGATTGAGAGAAGGGAGACTACATATAATGGACTCATTTGCAGACAAGAAAGAAAGGTGGTAGTAACAATTTCTTTGATGATGGATCTACACACAAACTTGTGCCAAAGTAAGTACATTAATTTTAATTAATTAACTAATTAATTAGTTAATTAATTAACTACATTAATTTTAATTTCATTGCAAACTGAATTGATCCAGAGGTGAGTAGGTGTGTGTCTGCAGCTGGACAGGAACAAAGACAAAATGGTTTCTGTGGCTTGATCTTACATACCCTCTGTTCCTGGCCTGTGGACGCTCACAAGAACTAAAATGGAGTCCAGAGTCACATGGGCCAATCCTGGTAACTCTTCAGGCATGCCTTTAGTTCCTTCCTGGGCATTTTGCTTGTAAAGGTTTTGATGGGCCATTAAGCGGGCTATTGTCCTGCTGCCTCTCTGTCTCGGGTATGTCTTCTACAGCATAGTTTGAAATGCAGGTATATCAAAGATGTCCATAACTTCCATCACACATGTAACACATGAACACAAACATTATCATCTTACTCTGCACGTTATAGCCTTTCTAACAGTACCTGACATGGCATATCTCACATGGATTGCTATGATTTTGACATACTGATGTCAAACACAAATCCCCCCAATCCAGTCAGCATGACTATATATATATACACACACATACATGCACACTTTACATAGATTACATACAAAACTAAAAGAACATTATTAAGTAAAGCCAAGCACTCAAAATTTAGGAAATACCAGAATTAAGGTTGCCTATGTAACATTAATTGAACCCCTTCATGCATATGCATTATGATACAGCCTTTAATTACGTGATCATATACTATTTTTTTCCATGAGACACCTGTCTTATTCAGTGCACAGGCCAGCCCTGCTCTGGGGATGAATCAGGACTGTGCAGTAAAGCAGGATGTTGTCTACAGGAATCCTGCTTCATTAGCTGCAGAAGCTGGTTGAGTGAAGTGAATGAGTCAGCGGACTGCAGGAAGAGAAAGGAGGGTCTCATGTATAAGGAAGTTGAATGCTGCCCTAGAAAATTGGATTCTATCCCTGCACCTTACATAGAGACCCTGTCTGATGCTCATCAAATCACTTAAACCAATTTTTTCAGAGGTGGTCACTAATTGTATAGCCCTCGTTTTCTGGGTGCGCAACCCTTCAGCCTGATTCACAGATGCACTGGGCTGTCACAGCTGTAACTGATGTCATTGGGATTGAATATATACAGTGCCTTATAATGCAAAGTACTCTGAACAATCAGGTCCTCGGTGTCTCCAGTTGGGCACCCAACATCAGCAGGTACGTTTGACTTTAATCCTTCTGTACCGCAGTTCCTCATCTGTAAACTGGGGATAATACCCCATCACCTCGCAGGAGCTTTGTGAAGATAAATTAACCAGCACTTGTGAAGCACTCCTCTCCAACTCCTAGTTCCAGCCTTTCCTCCTCACCTGGCTCCCAGTCTCTTTGCCCAAGCAATCCCAGCCTTCTTCCCCACTTGCCCAGCCAGTCCCGGTTTCTGTCCCCCCACTTCCAGTACCAGTCTTATAAGCCTCCCTGTCCCAATCTAGTCCTGCTCCTCACTTCAGTCTGGCTTTTGCGCTTTTCGCATTCAGATCAGAGCAGCTAATGAGGCACTAAGAATTCTGGGGTTTGCTCCCAGGGATCCTGGCACTATACCAGGGATACTGAAGTGCCAGTGTGGACAGAGCTACATGGGTATGACTCAAGGGCATCTCTGCATTGTGGATTCTCACAGTTGGCCTTGGCTAACCTATATGCCTATACCTGGGTTCCTGTGTCTGGGTAAATTCTGCAGTGAAGCCATAATTTCAATATTTACACTTTTAAAAAGCAGTGTCAGTAACATGATTTTTCAGTTATGAAGCCAAGAGCATGCACATATTTCCTCACCTTCATTGTTTTACACCTAATATAGTCATCTGCACAAGGTCAAAGTAAGGCAAAGGGGATGTTAAACTACACTAAATCAAAATGGAAGAATAACACCCACTATATTTATTTGTAAGAAACAACTGTACAAACAGAAAATGGAATGGTTCACTCCTCTATGCTTCTGGTCATGATTAAAATACAACTGACTGTTTTAAATGTTTTCATTGTTGTTTGATGTTGTGGAATTTACTGTAGGCGTACAGGGAATTTTAAATGGCTGGAGGTGGATAATTGATCTTTATGCAGTTCTGTGAAATTGACTGAGTTCATAAGTGCTCTCTATAAAGGCTGCAAAAGAGTTTTTAATATTGGCTGGCTAATGAGCCAAGCTAGTTCTATTTCAACAGTAAAAAGCTAACTGTGAGGTCATATGACAATTGTCTGCTTCTGTAAAAGTAATTTTATTGCAAAATAATGGTTTTATCTTTCATAGCTATAGTATGCATAGAATTAAACTTGAATGAGTTTTTCATGCATATTATAGGCAGGGCTGCTAGCATTGCCTTAAGGTAGCTCTACGCTTTCCATTATAAGACTGTGTTTTCAATTGCTTATAACTTGGCGTAATGGAAACTGCTTGGAGAGGAAATTTCCCATGAGACAAGTCTGCCTCAGGTGAATTTTTTGGAAAATTTCAGCCATTTCTGAGAACCATGTTGTTTCTGAAAAATATGGTGTTTTGACCATGTTAAGAAATTATTGAGCCCTTTTTTTAAAAAAGCTCAGGTGCCCCTATGCTGTAGTGTGGGGACTTGAAATTTTGCGGGAGAGTGGCCTTTGTGTCAGGGATGTGCCTTTTGCGGTCCCTGTGAAAATCTGCCCAAATATGGCCAAATTAAAAGCCTTTGAAAAATCACAGTTCTCACATGCTCAATAGAGACTTGCTGGAGGATAACAGATAAACTGTCCAAAGATGCCATCCTCACTGAGCATGCTCCATCTCCTCAAAGCTCCTTGTATCGACCAGACTGCATGTTCAGTCTCCACATCAGCAACTGCGCATGTTCAGCCCCAGAGTAGGGAGGCCTAGGAGGACTTCCCCTGTAATGGCTGCTCTGGGCCAAGGAAGGGTTGCGTATCAGAACTGAGAGCAGGAAGCTTGCCTCTTCGGTACCTTCAGTGACCTTCCCCTGAGGGCACGCAGGCAGCCTGGAGGAGGAAGCTCTCATCTGAATGCAAAAAGCATAAAAGCTAGACTGAAGTGAGGGACAGGAATAGATTGGGACAGGGAGGCTGATGAGTGGTACTGGAAGTGGGGGGTAGAAACTGGGACAGGCTGGGCCAGGAGACTGGTACCTGGAGTAGGGAAGAAGACAGAGATTGCTTGGGCAAAGAGACTGTGAGAACTGGATGAGGAGGAAAGGCTGAAACTAGGAGCTGGAGAGGAGCGCTTCACAAGTGTTAATTAATTTATCTTCACAAAGCTCCTGTGAGGTGATGGGGTATTATCCCCAGTTTACAGATGAGGAACTGAGGTACAGAGAGATTAAAGTCAAACGTACCTGCTGATGTTGGGTGCCCAATCGGAGACACCAAGGACCTGATTGTTCAGAGTACTTTGCACTATATAGCACTACATATATTCAAGCACAGCTCCCAATGACATCAGCTGCAGCTGTGAAAGCCCAGTGCATCTGCAAATCTAGCTGAAGGGTCTCAGGTTGGGCACCCAGAAAACGAGGAATACGCAATTAGTGACACTGCTGTAATGCTAGTACCAATATAATATAGCTATAAAGAGTGTTCGTTACGTAGAGATGGATTTATTCTTGATGAGCTTGTCATCTCAGCTTTGAATAAGATTGTCAGCAGTTACTAGTTAAATCCTAGCTAGAATAAATCAGTAGCTCAAACTATATATAAACCAGGGTAAAAGGTTTTATGTATGGATGATAGGAGAGTTGGGCTGAAACCTGGGAAAGAGCCTGAGTTAAGTCTGAAGTGCAGATATACCTTAAACAAGGGACAGAAACTTTCAAATGTTTTAATAACATGCCTTTTTCTAGGGAAAGCAGTCACAGCTTGTAAGTGTAAGTCAGATTTGCTCCTCCTCCCGATGTCAAAGGCCTCGTGCAACAATGACCTTCCCTTTTGCTTCTCTGAAAAGGCTGGTTCAGTCTCCCATTAGAGACCATGGGTGCTACTCTTTATATGAAAAACGCCTTCCTCGTGGCTTATATATCAATGTCTGCATTGTTACTGGTCCTTGATGGTCTAGGACTCTAACTCTGATCCTCCATGGGGCAACGTACTACAGTAGCTCTAGACTACCTAGGTCACTGTGAGAGCTTGGATTTGTTAGGATAGCAATAGATTTGTTGGATATTGTGTTTGTTAAAATTCAACTGTTTGTTTTCTAAAACGATCAGATTGTCCAATCGCTTCTCTGCAGACAGTAAAACTCAATATAGATATTTCAGATTTCCCCCTCATCTTCTAAAGAGACATATCTTTAATTTCTGCTTTCTCTAGTGATTCCTTTGTGTGGGCTTTGTAGGCCTGTCCTCCAGTTAAAGAAATAATCACTGTTTGCATATGTCAGCAATTCACCACATATATTTAAACACTCAAAAGCTGATGGTAGTTCCATCCTTACAATTCCTCTTTTAATTATAGCTACTCCTTCTTATAAGTAGGAGGATTGTGATAGTACCTTCATTTTAAGAAACGGTTTAATTTAATATTAGCTATTTTTATAAATTCTTTAGCTAATTTAGTATCTCTAGATATTTTGGATATTTTGGCTCCCCACATTACAATTTCTGATCTAGTAGGAAACTTTCACAGTTGTGGATGGTATGTTTGATGTGCTACATCAAGAGATGGCTATTTAATTCTTATCCATTACTGACATAATGGAGCCTCCTGGAGATAGGGAACTGCATGTTCAGAAAATTATTTCTCTGATTCACTAGAGGACTACACGTGGATTTTGAAGGCTTTAAAATACATCTGTCTTTGTGTATTATGGATAGATTTTCTAATCTTGTAACAGAAATTAAAAATTTAGAACCATGTTCTTTAAAGCACACCATATAATGCTGTTAGCTTGTGTTAGAACCTGGCTTAAGGCAGACTGATGCAGTCACAATAGCGCAGCCAGCCAAATTGCACCCACACTTTATGTGGTGTTGTTGAGTGGCCCAGATGAGATTTATTTGTATGGCAGTTTTCATTTTGAAAGACTGAGAGTTCTGTCATAACCTGGTTCAGTTTTATGTCTGTCAAATCTTTGGCAGTGTCTCTCTCGTTTCTAACAATACTTCTGCTAACATCTTTAGAGGTGCCCCATCATGAATATGGCCGGATCTTTTTCCCTGTAAATCAATGGGAGTTTTGCTCTTGACTTTATTGGAGCCAGGATTTCTCCACAGTACTATGTAACTCTAAAAAGTTGTAAGGAAAACCAGAAAGCTCAAAAAAAACCTTTTTAAAATCAAGAAACAGAATGAAGAGAAGAAAAGGAATTAGAAGAAAATGTATATTATGGAGCCACCCTAGACTCCATAGTTAAGATCTACTTAATCTCATCTCATCTCTCTGCATAGGTTTTTAATCCACATCTATCACTATGGCATCTAAGGCCCAGATCCTAAAGATGTATTCAGGAGCCTAACTCCCCTTGATTTCAGTGGGATTTAGGTGTCTAAATACCTTTGAAGATCAGGGGCATGCTACTTTAACTTCCAGGAAAAAAAAATTTTTTTTTAAATCTTTGCCTGAAATTTTGTATTCTCTGAGAATTTTTTGTTTGTTCAAGTTGCAGAATAGTCAGCCAATGGGCTTTTTTTGGAGAGAGAAGAATTTTAAAAATCAGAAGTTCTTCACTTTTGAAATTTTTGGGGAACATCTGTTATAGCTGGGTTGTGGGCAGCCAGACCTAGTTGTCAGAGCCAGAGTCCACACTCACGAGACGGGAGTCAAGAGTCAGTTGGGTCAGGATACCAGGAGATCAAGCAGGTAACAAACTGGAGAAAGGAATCACGAGTCAGGCTGGGTCAGGATACCAGCGGGCCAGACGCAGGAGACAAACTGGAGATCAAAACCACAAATCAGATGCCAGGAGTTGCACCAGGTCAGGATGCCAGGAAAGCAAACGTGCCAGGGGTTGGAGGTGGGACACAAGGCAGGGAGGAGCCCAGTTATTCAGACAGGTTCCTGTTCCTGCTGCTGGCTTAAACAGGGCCAACAGGACAATCAACTGCTTTGGGACTCCACCAAATCAGGGGCACAGCCTCAAACTGGGACTAGGCTTCATGGGTCCTGGGTAAGCAGCTGTCAACAGGCTACCAGGTGGAGGGTGGCTGCTCCTGCAGACCAGGAATCAAGACCCCTGGATCATGACAACATCATCTCTCAGAAATGACTTGCTTTATTAACACCTGATTTGCTTTAGTAACCTGTCGTCCATGAAAACTATTGCCTTTCATGATTACTTTGGAAAGCTGCGTCGTTAATTTTGAAGCTATTTGCTACAATCTTCTGAACATCCTTCTTTAAACTAGTTATCCTTTTCATTAAGTTCTCTGTCTCTAACAGTGGTAGAATCTCCTATTACACTGTACTCTTAGGACTTGCCTACATGGTGTGCTAGTCTGTACCATAGGGGTATAAATTCCAGTGCGCACCAGCATGTTATGCACTGACTGGTTTAGTTTACTGGTTTAGTTCGTTTAGTGCACACCCACAGGGTCCACACAGACCAGTGAAATAATGGTGTACACTAGAATTAACACTCCTCTGGTGCAGACTAATGTATTGTGTAGATAAGCTCCTAGATTTTGAAGAGTAAGGAATCACTATTTCTGCTTTTTTCCCACACACAGGACTTCCAAAGCATAAGTAAATTGTTAGGAATGCAAAAAGTAATAAAGCAGCATGCATATTAGAATTACATAAGGCTTTTAATATTCTTTCATTTTTAATTATCTGTTGTGTTATTGTTATCTGGGGTTTTCTGAACCCGAAGCAGTGGTAACTTAACAGTTTCTCTCCAGGCAGAGTCAGGAATAAATCAACCAGGACACAACTCCTCTGTCTGATAAATGACAGATACAAATCACAGCATTTTATCTAAAACTACTTTTTTATTAGGTCTCCCATATATGCTGTAGCAGTAGGTTTCAGAGCATCCCAAAACACTATAGATACCCAAAGTTGAGATGGTTTCAAGTAATCAATAGCCAGACTTCTGGGGGCAGGGCTGGCCCTAGACCAAATGGTGCCCCAGGTGAGGATCATCTTCAGCACCCCCCTCCATTTGTTAAATTTTTGAATACCTTAATTATTGCATTTGTAGCCCATTTCATGACTTTGATGCACAATTTGCATGCATGATTTATCTCTGTCATATAAGATGATAAATTTGCATGCTAGGATCTGTAAATCTGTATTTATTCATGCCATATATAAAGAAATAAAAAAATTTGTTTCCTCTAAGCTTACAGAAACTTTCTGATTTAATTAATAAAGGAATAACTGAAATGTACTAACATCAGGAAATTGAACTGTGCACCAACATTGGGTGGATCAAAATTAAATAGTGCTGCAATAGATGTGACAGCCTTAGAATATTAACCCTAGTCCTTTCGTTCAAAAGGTCGCTTTTCTCGCCTTTGCCCTCTTTGACACTCAGGTTCAACTCCTAAGTTTTCTGCCATTTCTTTGGAAGCAGTGATGCCATCTTCAAATCTGTTGTCTCTGTGGGTCACAAAGAAATCAAGGCAGCTTCTCATCAAAGTAATGCCTTGCTTAAAATGTTTACTTGGAACAGGATATCATGCCAAATCACAACTGAGACCAGAAATTTGAAGTCTGGTTTGCCAGTCTTTTTGCGCCTTATGTCGGATTCTGGCCTCAGCTTTACTTGACTGCTCCAGTTCCATCAGGACCTCATAAACCTGAGTCACTTTGTACCTCACTAGCCTTACCCTGTCAATGTGGCCCTCCTAGCAAGTGTCACAGAGTGGTTTCACAGTCAGATTTGAAACATTGTCTGAGAGGATCTTCCACCTAATAGCTGATGCTGAAAACAGGACATACATCCTTTGCAATAATCCAAAGAGAGATGCTTAATCTAAAGATGACACTGCATCTGACACAACCAGGTTGAAGGAATGGCAGCCACAAGGCACGAAGTAAGCTCTTGGATTCAGTGCAAGGATCCTTTCCTGGACACCACTGTTTTTTCCCCTTCACATTCACGCCATTGTTGTACCTTTGGCCATGGCAGTCCTGAAGCTTTATTTTATTCTCATGCAAAACATACATAAACAGTTCTGTTAGGCCTTTTCCAGTAGAGTCATCCATAGACCGGAAACAGATAAAGTGTTCCTTTACTTGGGTGCAGCCATCTGCATTGTCAACAAATCTTACTTCTATTTTCCCTTTTGTCACTAACAACAAAAACAGAACCCTGAACCCAGTGCCTCCCAAGCCCAGCACCCCAGGTGGTCACATAGGTTGCCTGCCACTAAATCTGGCCCTGTTTGGAGGCCCTCCTTCTGTCCAGCTTCTGTGGAGTTTAGGTGTCAGCTCCTTGTCCAAAGAAAAGCTTCCTCAGACTGCTCTGACTTACTTTTACTTAATCTTTTATAGCTAGCTCTCACAAAACACATAACTCATAGTAACCCCTAATGGGTCACCAGTTCTCTTAGCTTCAGCAAATTGCTAATTATCTTTTATCAACAAAACATTCCTAGTATTTCTAGCCATAATAAATGTATATGTTAGAGGCACACAAATCCAAGATCACTATCCACTTACTCTCTTCTACTCTCATGGTCTGTTAACTCATTTCCCCTCCTCCCATTCCGATTAGCAAAACGGCAAACTACAGCTGTTTGGCCTTGGGTCTCAGGGTCCTAAAATTATTCCTAGCTATGTGGTATTTGGCTTTCAGCTAGCGATGGCTGAACACACAAAATGGCTGACTGCAGTAATGTCAAATTCTGGGATTACATTATTTGTTACATAAGTAAAAAATATCAGGCCCAGTGATAGCAGCTGATGCAAAGACATGTAAATTACACTTCATCAGCCTAGTTCTCTGTGCCCCAAGGGATTCACACTGAGGAATGCCAGGTGGTGTTACTGCTACTATCCTCCCTGGGGTTTTTCCAATTTATATGGACAACTTTAGCTTGTGCTTAGGGTTCTGCAGAAGCATCACTAGAAGGGATGTGTTCAGAACATCCCCTGTCTGTGTCTCCATCCCAGAAAAGGTTTATATTCCCATCTGCCACTGTACTTCTCTTTAATGTAACCAGTGGATTTTCTACCCCAGGGTCCCTGTGTTTGGGAAGTGTGTAAACCTGAGTTGACTCGGGAGCATGTCTAGAGATCATCGAAATTTTCCAACAGAACAGATTTCATCAGAAAACATTTATTTGACTACATAAAATGTTCAGTAGGAAAATACCCATTTAATCAATTTTTTTGATAAATTATCAAAACAATTCATTTCAATAAGATTAAAATTCTCTACCTCCTTTAGTGAGTGGCAGATTATTGCTTAAAATACCTTTTTCTTTTACAAATCTTGATGATTGCAGGCAAAACTGAGGAGTTACCCTATATTTTCGTTGGTTTTTGTTCTGTGGGCAGGCAAAGTTTTAATAGCATCTGTACCTTTTAAGAGTTTAGGATGAATTATCCCACTGTTCATTTATGAAATTCATGAGGTAATGTACCTCAGTTTTTCTTTTTATACAGCAGGCCAAGTTTTGTAATGTTTTCTCTGGTGTGCCAAGTGTTAAGTTTATCTACAGGTAACAGCTGAGAAGCATCATTCCCATAAGGCTTTTTAACATGAAGTGTGTTTTGAGTTACCATTTCTAGCATGCATACAGGATTTCCCCAAAACTATACACATTATATATATAGTTCCAGGGTTACTCATTAATATTAAATTTATTTCAAGGTTTGGTAATAACATTAGCATCAAATCTATTACAAGTATTATGAGTGGGTGTTTGTAAGTATCTTGTTATATCATCCCTTTTATTAAGACATTGTCTCTGTGGCCAGTGTGCTCAATATCCTTTTGGAATCTTTGCATAGGCTTTAATTAATTATATTCTTGGAGTTCTGGTGGGATAAATTTGTAAGGGATTTTTGCTTTCTAAGGGTTAACCTGTCCCTAAGTATTAGGACTGACTTATTTCTTGCTTTTCTTCTGTGTCCATTATCTGCAGCCTTTTTGTGCTACCATCTCTAGGCAGTTTTCTTCTTTCCCTATCGGCTAGGAAATTTGCATCAAAAGACAACACTGGTTGTCAGGTTTTTCTTTGAGATTTTGAAAAACAAAACAATTTTCTAGTCCTCTTCCATGCTTTTAATTGTGACGAGTGGAACCATTTTAATTATGGCTTGTTTTGTTTCTTTGACAAAAATGTTATTTATTTATTACTTGGTATACTGTTAGGCTGGCCTTTTGCCACAAAGTTCAACAGACTCATTTAAAATGTAAAGCACGGTCTTCACCTTGGTTTTGTTTTGTTTTGTTTGTTCCTAAAACAGTGATCTGAAAAAGAATACATCCTTTCTTGGCTCCTTTATAAGCCCTTGCAGGATTTTAAGTAGCAAGTTTGGTCTGCATTTCTTTTACTCCTTTTACAGTATACACTGCATGTGTCATGGGAGAATGCACATTTCTTCCATAGTTTAACTTGTATAACATTATATTAACCATATTAATTTTTAAATAAGGTGTAAAAGTTTATTTTGTGCTTAGAGTTTTCATGTACCTTTACCAAAGTGACAATTTGATTTCTCAGAGACACCTTAAGGCTCAGAGTTTTTAATATTGCTTTTCTGTGCACCCTGCTGTTGCTTCAGAGGGGACACTTTCTTTTTAATTTCTTATTCTTTTACTGTGGCTCTGATCTGCTATTTTGGTTACCAAAAAAAAAGGATCCAGAATTTTTTTCCATTCTTTTGGTTCAGGCTCCCCTGCCACAGCCATGGCCACATTCTCTGTTCATTATTTAAAAAGATATTAAACCTATAAAGCATTGAGGTATCCCTGAAGGGTTGAATGCTGAACAAAGCCAAACAGCACTAGTTTACTTGTGTTTGGCAAATAGTTTGTCAATTTTGCAACTTTGAATGAAAGATTCAAATGGATTTTAGTGGCATTATTTAAAAAACAAACAAACAACAAAAAAACATTTACTCTTAAACCTACAAAACAGGGTTTTACAAACCAGAAGTATTGGCTTAGGTCCTTAAAACCTTACATATTTATGCAATATATTCATATACATACACAAATTCTCTTTTTCTTAACATCCCTTGCACTGCTTTAACTGTTTTCATACAGCTGTACACAGATTACATTCCCTTTTATGCATTGGAGAAAGTTAAATTCCAATGGAAAACCTTATGTTCTTTTAGTAATTTTGACTAAATTGTCCATATTCAAATGATTTACATCAGATTGTCTCTCTGACTGCAGCAGTTAATTACAACTGATTATTCACATATTCACAGACCATTCATTTTCCTTCTGAATGGATATAAAAAACCCAAGAATTCTCTTCTTATAACACTTTTCACAACTTCCAACTGTCCCTCCAACCTCTGTAGTGTTAACTTCTCATTCCCTTTCCTTCAATGACTTGCTTATCTCCCAAAGATACCTCCATCAGCCCAAATATCACCATTCCTAGTATTGCTCAGGGATCTGAATTCCCAATGCCTGTGTTTACTCCTCACCTTGCTCCTGCCACAATGCCCCTCCGTGCTTCCATCCCAGCATGTTTTCTCAATCTCTTTACTACATGATTACTGCTGGCTTGATCCTGCTGCTTTCTTAGAAGAACTGTTCCTTCCCATCAGCACAGAACTTGTTTCACTACCCATTTAGCAAGAAGAGTGGGATCCTCAACTAGTTTCCACCCCTCCTGGTCCATTTTCTTTGCTCCCTTTTGTTCTTGTTGCTCTGGGTGGTCATTCTGCCAGGTAGATAGTGATCCTTTCTGACAGAAGGCCCAGGTATTCTGCTATTATTTACTGTGCTAGATGCCATCAGTTTGGTCCAAACAATCTTAGGTTGCCCACATTCTCCACCAAATCTGTTACGCACACACTAGGGCACCCCACCTTTACCCCAATCCATAGGGCTCAAGGCATAACCTGGTTGAGGCACTCTTTCCCAATCTGTAGGACTGCAGGGGAAAGGCACCTACCCTTACCCAATTCACACTCTAGAGCTCAGGGTCACCCATTCCCAGTCCGTAGGGCTCCGGGTGTAACCTGATTAATTGACGTACCCACCCTTTCCCAATTCGTAGGGCTCTGGGCATAATTCTCTGGAGATTTGCAGGATCTTTTATCAGTGAAGGAGGCTTACACAGTAATACCCTTATTCTCTATTTATTAACAATTACCAAAACAGAATACACACGCTAAGCATAAAATGTTCATCACTCCCAATAAGGCAGACAAACTTCTCCTGGTGACCAATCAGGATTAGATCATCTGGGGACTCCAGCTTCTGCACAGTATGGTTGGCAAGGTGTTGAGGTCTGTCAGCTCTGGTCTTCTTGGGCTGTGTCCAGGAGTTAGGTTCCAAAGAACTTCCTTTTGGACTTCAGTTTATATAGTGAAACCTTAACCAATCGTTTTAAACTAAAGTGCTACAAAATGCCAATTCTAGCCCATTATGAAACAGTTCTTTAACCAATCATATTCTACCACCTTAACTGATTTACATAATGCACACTTAGTTATGCAACAGACAGAAACAATCAAAGAACCAGACAGAAATCTTTCAGCTAAACAATAGTGAATTGGATACCATAAAGGCATAACAATAAGAAATGTAGATTTTACAACCACAACTGTTGATAAGTGATTCCTTTCCAGATAAAATGCTATATAAAAAAAGTTTTCTTTAAGCATCTTAAGATCTGTTTCTTTATCAAGTGGTGATAGGTACTATTAGGACAGTATCACCCTCTTAACAGCCTGATATTACATTGTCTTGAAGCAATTTCAGGAGTGTGAGGATGTTACCACTTGCTACTTAGATTATGTCTGCTGTCTCTTCTAATGAGGCTGATATTGCTTAGCCCAAGAACAAGGCCTAAACTTAGCCAAAAAACCAAGCCTCAGACCTTACATGGGTAAATATAACAGAGAATCGGGGGGAGCTTGTTAACAGTGAGATACAGCAGAATCCTTCTTTTATGAACTAACTGGGTATCAAAGAGTTAATAAAATTGAAAAATTCATAATATTTAATATCTTGAAATTACAGCTGGCACTTCAGTTGCCCTTAGGTGTATTGCATTGCTTTCTTCTGGTCTTCCAAATCACTTCAAAGCGATTTCCAATGCATTAAAGGCATTGAAACGTGAAGAGATGTCAACTTGGTCTTCATGACATCACTTTCATTATGGGATTTTGTTTTTAATTTTCCATTGGGAAAAATGGTTTGTATAACAGGTCATTGGTAAGTCTGGTATCTGTAAAATTGAGGTTCCACTTTAATTATGATCAGCATAATAAGCAGATGTCACAGCACGCAAGCTAACTATTCATTGCCAAGTTTTGTAGGTGTCATGACAGAGAAGAATTTTAAGGAGGGTGATCAAAATGGCGATCAGCTTAAACATTTTACTTCATTAATGTAATAATTCCCACACAGGGGATTTTACCCATAAGGAATAGGGAACATAACACAACATTATTCTCTACCCAGCAGGATGCACCCAATAAATAGTGATGGGAAACTAAACCTTCATCCTGAGACCCCTCACTTGTGGAGATCTACAAGAATCAATTCTGTTTGTTCCTATTCAGTATCTACATGAAGCTGGTAGGTGAAAACTGGTCAGACAGGATCCACTCAGGTGGCAGGAGTATGTAGATGACTTACTGCTCTGCCTATCCATCACCACATATATGGGCCAGGTTTAAGCCTCCCCTGATGCAGCTACGCCAACGTGCCGCCAGACACATGGGCCATGGTGCCCCGAATCTTCCCCTCCCAGCTGGGAATGGGCTTCCATGCTGCCTGAATTTTTTGCTGATTTATTATGCATCATGCAGGTTCTTGGGCTGCTGAGGAGGTGGTATTTGCTATTCAGCTTCCTGGATCCCTTGGACTCCCCAGGGAGACAACTGATCAACCCAGGAAGCTCAGTAGCAGATACCATCTGCTCAGCAGCCCGGGAACCTGCATAGCGCATAATAAATAAGGTCCTCTTGGGGGAGGGGCAGAGAGTGAAAGCAGCAGAGGCATATGGAGGAGAGGATGGGGGTCTGAATGGGGAGGGGAGGGAGGGATGCGGTGAGCAGCGGTGGGGGGGCAAGCAGTGGAGGTGGACAGGAGGGACACCTATGGTGAGTGGCGGTGGGGGGGGCTGAGCAGTGAGAGGGGGAGGAGAGGAGGGATGCCCACAGTGAGTGACAGCGAGGGGGCCGAGCAGGAAGGAGTGGGGAATGATCGGAGGGACTCATGCAATCGGGGAGGGGGTTGAGCGCGGGCGGGGAGGGGCCTGGAGCAGAGCAGGGGTGAAATATGGGCGGGGCTTTAGGGGGAAGAGTGGAAGAGGGAGCTAGCCTCTCGAAGGAAAAGCTTCACCTGCCGCCCAAAACTACCACCAAGATGGCCTTGTGCTTGGATGATATCAGCTTACAGATGAAGAGCTGCTGATTGAAGCTGAACCCAAGCAAAATAGAAGTGATATTAGTGGGCAGAGAAAAACAGTTTGAGCAGTTTGCAGCCACAGTGAGTCTCTTTTGGCTCCTTTGATTGAAGATACTCACCCACAATTGGTCAAGATAGTAGCTTAGGAGTGCTCCTTCATTCCGCACAGACACTAAGCTCCCACAAAGCAGCATCTGTGAGTAACACTTTCTACCATATCTGGCTGTCTAAGAGATTCTGTCCCACCCTAGCAAACAATAACTGGGCCTCATTCACACCTTTTGTCACCTCTTGGCTGGGCTACAGCAATGTAGTATGTCTGGGCATGAAGCCTTTAGGAAACTCCAACTGGTGCAGAATACTGCAACATTCTTCAGCAACATTGGCTACCACAAACACATCAAAACCTGCCCCCCTGCTCCCTACACTGGCTTCTCATGGAATATCGCATGAAATACAAAGTCTCAGTCATTAGCTCCAATCCATTCAATGGCCCATATACTATAGTGATGAACATGATATAAGAACCTTTATAGAACAGAAGGCTGGCATCACTGGTAAAGCAGAGCTGAAGCTCAGTGGCTTGATAACAAATAAAAGATGATAGACAGAGTGACGGTATGCCGTGAAGGGGCTTAAAAGTGAAGACAAGTAAAGTAGTTTGTGCCTGATGCAGTAAAAAGGGGAACAAGTGGAGACAGGCAAAGAGAGGAGTAATGTAATTGGCTTGACAAGCGATGAAGAAGATCTTAGCAGCAGTGTTTGAAATGGAAGGGGGGGGCAAGATGACATTTGCCAAAGCCAGAAAGGATTTATTTAGTCCTGTCCACACTCTCAGTTAACACAACTTAAAAGTGAGTAGCATATTTTGTATCCACATGATGCAGTTTTTGAAATAGTGTTCAAACATTTCAAAAGTAAACACAGTTTATTTCCCTTCCAGTAAATATTAGATGCATCTGATATTGTTCTCAGAGAGCCACTGTGGAGAGTGTAACAGATCCATGGTCATCCATAACTGACTGACCATCGCATCGCTCATATATTTCTACTGTGCCCTTACCATCGTATCTCTATACTGAACAAGTTAAATTAGATCTGCAGAGTGGCTGTCTGTATAGAGCTACCTAGTGGAGTCTGATCTTTATTTCTTTTGGGTTCCTGAAAGCTCTACTTTTTAATTATTATTTTCTTGACTGGTTATAATGAGAAAGCTTTAGCAAGCAGTTGGATCATGCAGTGTGTTACTCATAGACTCATAGACTCATAGGTCAGAAGGGACCAATA
>ML675616.1:22322773-22392187 GCA_007922155.1 Mesoclemmys tuberculata
GGCCAGAGGAGAAGAAATGAAGGGAGGAAAAGGATGGAAATGCAGGGGCAGAGGTCACACTCAGGGAAGTGTGGCTTTGTTTCCTTAGATCTAATTTTTATCACCTCACTTTTGATGCGTGCAGGTCTGTGGCTTCGGCTCTGGGGCCGCCCTTGAGCTGGCAGTGGGGAGTTTGCTAATGGGCAGGAGATTCCTCCTCCCCCACCATGGGTCAATGAGTAGAGGGGGCCATGGAAGAATGGGGCCTAGGCCAATCCCCTGATCAAACCTAAAAACCCGATTTTCCCCATATCCCACATCCTGCTCAGAGGGGGACACGTTGCTGGAGCAGATTAGCAGAACTTATTGCTGGTGCAAATCTGGGCATCTGCATCGTCTTGATGAACCTTGACATGGTTGTAACCTGGGGGGTCCTTGTCTCCATGGAAGAATGAGGGCTTGGTGGGTGACTCTTAGAGGCTGGAAAGCCAGGCTTTAAGAGTACATCTATGCTGCGATTAGACACCCGCAGCTGGCCCGTGCCAGCTGACTCAGGCTAAGGGGCTTGTTCAGTTGTAGATGTTTGGGCTCTAGGACCCTGGTTGCACTGCCGTTAAACAGCCTTTTAGCAGGAGCCCCCTGAGCCTGGGTCATCTGGCATGGGCCAGCCGTGGGTAGACATGCCCTGAGTGATGTGTGGCATTCACACAGAAAAATTAAAATCTCTTCTCTCCAGACAAAACCTCCCTGCTTCACCAGTTTGTTGCGGAGGAGTTCCTGGAGTGCTATGACTATACAGTGGAAAGCAGGGAGTACAGAGCCCTTTACAGCCATCTCTGTAGTGGGACCTGTCACCTATCAAGGCAGCAGTTTAGGTCTGGAAGGGGGAAGCTTGTCTCAAGACCAGAGGCAGTTTGGAGGTGTGGTGGGGGGAGCAGTTGTTTAACCCTCCCCCTCCCAAACAAAAAACATCCAACAAACACTCATTGTGCAAGGTTCGGTGATTCCAAAGGAATTAATCTCCAGGAACAACGGTATCCCTTAGCATCATGTTGGGGCAGTAGTGGGCAGTGCCCCTCCCGTAACACGACTGCCTGCTGGGGGTCTCCCATCCACATGCTGGCCTGGCTTAGTTCTGCTTGGCCTGGCCTGGGTTCCTGTGTCTCAATGGGGTGAGGGTGTCCCAGGGTAGGAGGGGAACAGTCTTGTCTGTGTTTATTTCTTACCCCCCCCTGCTCACACACCTCTCCTCTGGCCGGCAGCTGTCCAGGACGAGTACACCATCCTGTCCCACTCCATCATTGGCATCCACAGCTCTGTGCTCGTCTATTTGGTCACCTCGCTTCAAAGGTGAGGGTCGCCCCTGGTGTGGGGCAATGCTTGAGTCCAGTGGTGATAGGGGACGCGCCCTGGGATTCTGCCCCACAGCCACCTGTGGCTGGGCTGCCTGGGCGGCTCTAGGAACATGACTGGAACTGGTTCTCACATGCCAGCATTGGCTCAGCCTGATCCAGGCCAGGATCCCACCGGCTCTCCTGTCGCCGTGCTCTCTGTGGGACGAGCCGACTCACTCTTATCCTGCTGGTGGGGAGCGGGGAGGGACTGGGTCTGGAAGGGCCCATTTGGAAGTCACTTCTTGGAGCAGAATTCCCTCAGCATGGGGTCAGCCAGGAATCCTACCGCTCCTGTGGCTGGGGCGTGTGGCTGAGCCCAGCGGTGGAGCGGTGCACCCACAGCCCCGTCGCTGCTCCTTGGCCATCTTCTGTCTGCAGCTTCCAGGTGGTTAAAACTCTTCACAACAGGCTGTATGAAAGCAGAGGGAAGACCCAGTAAGAGCTCCCCTCCCTTGTCCAGGCCAGGGCCCCTTCTGTCCCAATGGTGCTGAGACGGGAGGGCAGGGGGGCCATCTGTCGCTGCCCTGGCTGGCCCTGCTCCATTCCCAGTGCACAGTGGCGGGTCTTGGTCTGACTCCAAGTGGCGCACATCCTCTTTTCCCCACAGCACATGCAACCGAGGCTGTGGATGCTAACTGAGCCAGTTGGTGCCAGCCCAAAGCTGAATGGGCCATGGCCTGAGCAGTCCTGTCGAGGCAGGGCTGGACGGCTGGCACTCTGGGTGTGTGTGGCCCATGCCCACTGGAGTTGGGACAGGCAAAGGAAGGGGGAAGGGGACACAAGCCAGAGGCTGCTGGATCCCAGCTCGCTCATGCTTTTGTAGCGCTTCTGACCCTTCTCCCCCTCTGCAGAATGCCGATGGTGTGGGTCGGGAACAAGCCAATCTCTCCATGGACAGGTAAGATGTGGCTCCGGTGTTGTGATGGCTGGATGGTCTGTGAGCCCGTTTGTCTCCGCACCCCATCTCCAGCCTATGGCCCCTCCCCACATCCAGCACGCTGTCACCTGTAGAGGTGAGGGGGAAGCTCTGGTCTAACAGGACCTTCGCCTTGTCTTGCTCTCATTCAACCCCATTGTGTCTCTAGGTGGGAGATGAAGACGGACAAGGATAAGAAGCTGGCTGATTCCTCGGGGGCTGTCTTCCTGGAGTTGTTGGCCAAGGACAACCAGATCTGGTATATTTCACCTGTTGGTCCTGACACTTAGGGGGGAGGGAGGAGAGCACAGTGTGAGGGGCTGAATTGGCCCATCCCTACCATATCTCCTGGTACCTGCAGGGTTGGGGGTGGGAAATCTGTCCATCCCAATAGAGCTGAGGGTTTGGCAGGTGGCAGGGGTGGCTGAATGGAGAGGTAAGGTCCCTGAACTGCAGAGACAGGAGTGACTGAATTCCTCCAGACCTCAGCCTGCTGCAAACACTGCAGCAGCTGGCAGAATAGAGGAGCTCCTGAGGGACTGGCAACTGTCTCCTCCTGCCAGTGGATGCTGGGGAGCCGGGAGCCCTGTGCCTGAAGTGCAGGGTGGGTGGATTCCCTCAGGTGGCTCCCCATTCACCCGATCCATCAGGCGGCTATGGGGCCCTGCTCTCACTCAAACATGGCTCGCCCACCGTCCCCACAGATAGTGCAGAGAATCTTCACCAAGATCATCAAGGAAATCAGTTGGGTGGACAACTCGTACAGCAACGAGCGCAACTGCCTCCTTATGCTACTCTCTCACTCTTGCACCTGAGCTGGCTTCCTTGTCGGAGGTGGTGCTGTGGTCAGGGTGGGGAGTGGGGGTGCTCTCTTCCTTTGCCTGGAAGTTTCCCTGGCCCCTGCAGCCCTGGGAGGGTAGAATCCATGGCGAGAAGCCACCCAGAGCTACTTGGCCTGTCTTATTTACGGGTAACCCCCAAACACTGTCCCTCACTGCCTGGTCCTGCGCTCCCAGCGAGCAGGGTCTGTGTTTGCTCCTCCCTGGGTTGTGGATTTCAGGTGGTAAAGGAATTGATTAAAGATTCTTTTCTTGGTCTTCTGATGTGGGAGTCCTTTTTTCACTGAGCCCTGTTGAAAGAGCAGCACTTGTGGATGGGAGCTGGGGTGGTGTGACAGGAGCAATTAAACTTGGTTTTGTATGCAACAAGCATTTCCTGGCATCTGACAGCTCACGGTCTGAGAGAGAAATGGGGGGAAAGAGTGAGTGAGGCTGCAAAGTGAGCAGCGCTGTGATCACACGTTGCTTCCTGTGGCTGCCTGTGCATCGGGCCTTAGAGATGGGGGTGGGGGGAGGCAGGAATGATTGGTGGCATGCTCCACCCACCATCCCAGAGCAGCTGCACAAAAGATGAGCAATGACAGTGTCGTCATTAGGCTTCAGAGTTAACACACTGCTGTGCCTGGATTAATGCGCTGCATTCACAGAGCCCTATCAGCGGATCTCAGGGTGCTTTGGAAGAACTGAGCCTGCCCTTGAAGGGATTGGCCAGAATTATTTCTGGCTTGGGAGAAACTTTTGAGTTAGAAGGAGTAAGTGATATGTTCTTGGAAATGCACTGCCCAGGTTGAAACCCACTTGTCCTGGAACCCTCACTGTGTCACAAGAGTGCGAGCGACTGAAACAGAGACCAGAACTTCTGCTCATGCCACAGCAGCACACAAGAGACACTAGCATGATGTGAAATTTGGGCTGGCTGACAAAAAACCAAATAGAATCTTGTGTGTTATGGCTCAGTTACCTCATTAGGTAATACCATGGGCTTCAACTGGAATATATTGTTACAAACACAGGACATAAATCAGCTGTGGTGCTCCCTAGTAGACTGAGGCTTCCTTTCCTAATCTTTTTGGGAGCTGAAGTAATCCTCATAGAGGGACAAAATAGACTGGTCATATAAACTTAAACAGAAATATATGAAACTAGACAATCAGCTTTCTTTATCCTCAATCCAGTTTCAAAAAATGTGTTCCCTCCATCCCTCCGCCTCTCAGGGTTGGTGGTGGTATATTTTAATTTAGAGTGTAAGCACCTTGGAGAAATGATCTTGGGACAAATCCATCCCTGCTGTAATTCTATTGATTTCATTGAGTTTAGACATCAGGAGAGAAATTCATCCCAGGTGTGTCTGAAGTGCCATATGTACATACAGGTGCACTTAAATATATAAAAATCAGTCTTCCTTAAAAAAGTGTTCCTTTATGGGTAAGGTCTATTTCCAAAATTAAAATACAAAGGATGGCTAAGAACTGCCTGGAGAACAGGAGTGGGTATCTTGCCTCAGTCGCTTTCCCATCAGAAGCAGGATTTAATAGCTTTTTAGCTGTTTGTTAATGAGAAGCTGGAAATCAGAATACCACATTCTAATGTCACTGCCCTAGGAGCATTAGTACTCTCATATGCACGTCCCTAAAGTGGCAGTGGGACTGATACTGCTGCTTATGGGGAGAGGTCATTTGGCTGTAGTAGGATTAGCTTTTAGTTACCTTGCATGCTGGACAGTAGAGTGATGCACTGCTATCAATTTTAAGTGGCCTGCAATTAGCAGTTAATTAACATATGATTGTAGGTCTCTTGTTATTTTTACTGTACTTCACTATTTCAAGTGGTTGAGGAAACTGAGGCATTCTCTGAGATTACATAGTTCTCCTGGCTGGCAGGCCTAGGCCGCTGAAGGAAGAAAGAGAGAAATATCTCCTCTCCTGTCCCAAAAATGCAAGGCACGTGGTGTCTTTCTGAGCAACCTTATAGACCAGATGCTGCCTGCTGCTGCCACCTTATTAACAACTCCTGCACGGTAGCACTGTTGAAAATCAGTGCTGCTGGTCTAGCACTAGGACATGGCACTCACCAGGTCAAATGCAAGACGCTCTGAACTTACACATTGAGGGGAAGGGTCCAGTACTTTTAAAGTGCGTTTGCTCAAACATATTAAAACAGGAGAAAAGAGAGAAACTGCCAATTACAAATCTTTTATTACAAAAGTAATTAAAAAGGCCAAAACCCAAGGACACAAGGGCATAGAAAGTCTGGCACGAGACCACCAAGGGTAGTCCGGTAACCCGTACTCAGTGGAGGCGCTCCATGGCATATCAGGTAAGTTGTGTGCGATGGTTTCCGCCCTCCCCGAGCATGCAGCACTGGAGGGCTGCAGGTAGCTCCCAGCCGCATTTCCTTCAGGCATCAACGACGTGATTCCAGCAGCTCCACAATTCCCGCTTCCGCAGGCACTGGGCGCCGGTATCGAGAGCTGCCCAACGTCCCTGGGGCGCGCCACCTGTGACCCCCCCACTCGGTCCCAGACCTCCACTCTAACCGCCATGCGCGTGCGCCCCCACAGGGTCCCGCCGGGCACAGCCCCCTGCTGGCTGGAGCGAGGAGGGGGTCGGCTCGGTAGCGCGGCGGGGGGCGGGTGTCTCCCCGGCCGCAGAGGCCGCGCTGACCACGCGGAGGTCTCGAGTTGGCGTCGCAGCCGCAGCGCGCTGGCTCCCCTCCCCCGCAGCCCGGCTCCTGGCGGCTCCTGCTCTGCCACCCGCTTGGCTGGCGCGGCCGCCCCGCGCCGTTGGCGTTGGCGCCGCAGGCCGGGGGGGGCGGCGATGCCCGGCTGCAGGGGCCGGGCTGACGACACCGGTCGGGGCGGGTCCTCTTCTGCCCGCGCCCGCCCTGTCAGTCGGATCCCGCGCGCCGCCTGCTGCTGCCGCCGCGCGCCCCTCTGGCCCGGGCCGAGCGCCGTAACGCCCCTAGGCCGCCCGCTGCGGAGCCCGAGCCCGAGCCCGGGCCGACACAGGTGGGGGCCCCGCTCCATGCTGCGGCTGACTGCCTGGGGCCGCCTCCTGGCCGCTCCCGGCCGCTCCCTGCCCGCCGCTAGTGTCAGGCTCCGGGTAAGCGCCCCCCGCCGCTCGGCCCGGCCCGCGGGGACCCGCTGCGGCCAGGAGGGCGCCGCCCTGCCCCCGCTCGGCAGGGCCGGGTTTGCATCCCGCCTCCCCCGGGGAAGGTCTCGGGCCTGGTTTCTTCATCGGCGCTGGGCGGGCCCATGGGCCCCTGGGCCTGGGAGAGCTGCCGTGGGGGCTGCCGCCGGCGAGGGCAGCGGCGGGGAAAACGTGGCTCGCTGCCCCGCCGTGCCCTGAGCTTCGGCGTGGAGCCACGGCCTGGAGCGCGGAGCGCGGAGCCCGCCTTTCGGTCCTCCCCGGCCAGGGGTGGATTAAAACCCTCCCGTGCCCGTCCCCTACTCCGAAATGTAACTTCCTCGCCACATAAACCAAACCGGAACCTGCCCCCGACCCTCAGTAAGCTCTTCCACGGAACGCCAGTTCTCTAGTGTAAATTACCTGTATAATGCTGGGGCCTAGAGGGCTCAATTTGGATCCCACCGCCTCTGGGAGAACCCCTTCTTACCTTGTTTTCCCTCCTCCCTTTACCCCAGAAGGAAATCTGGTTTTCAGTAATCAGCTGTGTGCAGCCCTTCTTTGAGGGAGGGGCTCAGATCCCAGGGATCCTGGCAGCAAGGCTCTATTTTTGTTTCCAGTTGCAGGGAGCATTGCATGCTGGGATCTGTAGCCACTTGCATCTCTGTAGAAAAAATTAAAGCAAGTGAAAACTCACTTCTGTATGATACAATATAAGTGCAGCCATTGTATGCCTGCCAACTTGCCCTGTTCCCCTTGGTTGGGCAATATTTAGGCCATCCCTGCCATGTATAATGTTTACCTGATATGCATCCCACACTGTTTTGTGCAGTTGACTGAGGCATCTGCTTCCTGGACTCTCCTATGTCATTGTACCATGATACCATTTACTGTTTAATCTAATTTCCTGCTTCATTTGATGGAGAGCCTGCTCTGTGCTCTACATACAAACATTAATACTTTCCATTTTATTTCTTTAAAGTGAAAAGTGCCTCATTGAAGTTCTTTGTGTATCTGCAGAACAGATATAGTGCAAGCACAGCAATGTAAAATTACTCACTGGTAAAGAATAAAGGAGCCCCTTACTTCTAATGATTAAAGGATAGTTCAGTCTTCATCAGACGTTGGCCTCTACTAAAATTGCCAGCAAGCATGCAGTCTCTGTGAACATCAGTCCCCTGGGAAATGGACTAAGACAATCAAACAGTTGTCAAATAGTAACAGCCTTTTCTCACTAGTGACCTGTAAAGTGAAAGACTATTTGTCTCTCAATCACTGTTCAGCCATCTAGTCCCTGAAGTATTAATTCTGCAAATATTTTCTTATATGGTGGACAGCATTTTCTAATTGGTATTTGTTGGTATCCTGTTCTTAGACTAAGTAATCTTTGATAACTCTCATTTCTTGTTACTACTGCGATGGGGGTCTTTTAGAAACACCTAAGAAACTAATAGGTTCACCCAGTAGATTGTCACCCTGCAAGGTTTTAGTGCCTTGTAAAAGTGATGAATGCTGTCCCACGTGGCTCCTCAGAAGGAGGGAATCTGAGTTAACTGACGTTCTTTTCTCTTCCACAGATACCTGCAAAAACCCTTCCATGTGAATACGTAGTAGCTGGTTGGTGAGTTTGGGATGAGTAGAGAGAGGGAGCTGCTTTTCTGTGGTAATCAATTAAAGCTAAATCAATATCAGCCTCTCTTATACCTCTTGTACCCATAGAAGGAGTTTGCACCAATTTAACTAAAACTATTTAGAAACCAGTTTATTACATGGATGTAATTACTGTGTGTAGCACAGATTTAAGCATTTCAATGTTATAGATACTTTATTTTAAAATAGTTTTAATTGGAATTTTTAAAAAGTAGAATCACTTCTATTGATTATGATTTTATTAAAACTTTTCACAAAGTTTAAATTTTGGGCCAGATTGAAATAGACGTTCATTGAAAGGTATGAAGAACTACGAAGTTTGGTAACGCTTTCTTTATTTCTTTTGATTTATTATTATTCCTTTGGCATTATTTAGTGTTATTTATAGTTTTATAATAATAATAAACCATCTCTTTTGTTTCCCTTTTGTTATTTCTTCATTCTTTGTTTTATTTCTTAGTTCTTCATTTGAGTTTATTATTTTAAATGTTTGTGAAGCAACTTTCTGCTTTATTTGTAATGTAATAACATTAATCCTATTGGTTGTTTTTTTTTACAGCTATATTTACATTTGGAGCTAAAGAAAATTTTAAAATCAAATTAGTGAGAAACAAGTAGTGGCTGGAAAAGTGATTGTTTTCATAACAATTGCAGGTCTAAAATTTTTGGGAGTACTTACTATATGCATGGCTAGTTCTGGTCAGTTTCAGGACAGCTGACAATTCAGCAGGTGACAAGATGTACCTAACCTGTAATGAGTCTTCCTTAAATTATAGATTTTAAGATTTTCAAGTGGGAGATGTTGTCTAATGATTGGGGAAGTTTCTAGGAAAATTGAACTTAACTATTTGCTGGCAACAAATGATTTTTGTTCTCTCAAAAAATCTGCGTGCACATTGGTGGGGTAATTTAGGGAAGCAGGTATTGTATCTGTTCTGTGTATAATTATGGGAATTTTGATCTCCAGGGCTATTAATCTGGCACCTTCCCAAAGCATTAAACTCTCACACAAATCCCTTAAACGAAATAATAGCTACAAACAAACAATCAAAAACCTTGAGCTAGCCTTGCATTTGGTTGCCTGCTGTAGATTCCGCAGTACTTGAGCAAGCTAATTTATTATAGGCTAGCACATTGGTGTGTCCATCTAAGGCCTTGTCTACACTAGCATTTATGCCAGCAAAACGTTTGTTGCTCAGAGGTGTGAAAAAACACCCCTATGAGCAACATAAGTTTTGCTGGCACAAGTGCTTATGTGTAACTGTTGCTCAGTTAGATGGTTTTATTATGTTGGCAGAGGAGCTCTCTCCCATAGACATAACATGGCTGCACAAGCATTCTTACAGCCGCACAGCTGTGCTACTATAAAAGTTTTAAGTGTAGACTAGCCTTAACTTGCTAGTATTTAGTCTGCATGGTGTCTTTTCTTTTCTCTTTGCCTTTCTTAATTTCTCCTGTCTGGCTGTTCTTTAGTTTCTTTGGTTGTTCTCTTACAATTTCATGGTATCCAACTTCTGTAAGTATCCCAGTTACAAGTGGGTTTTTTGTTTTTTATCTTATTAGTAATACAAAACTATTTTTTCAGCTTCTTTGTATAACTAGGCCTCAATGCTCTTTTTTAATCTTAACTGTTATCCAGTTACAATATCCTTTCTATAATATGATGCCCAGCATTAGGAAGCCCTTTGTATAGTGCCTTATTTACCTCTGATTTATGTTCTATTTATAGTGATAATTTACATTCAGGAGTGTGTAAAGAGCTTTTATAGGCATCATGAACTTTGAGTTACAAGTTCAGGGTCAGCTTATTGCTTCCCTGGGCAGAATTGCACAGAAGGTCTAGGAATAGCAGTGTGTTTTAGCTCATGGAGTTTTTATAGAATCAGCGAGGGTATACGATTTCTTCCCCTTTCTCTGGAATGAGTAAGGAGCATAATATTCCAGATCTGTCTGGGTGTCCTAAATACTTTGGGGAAATCTCATAGATCTTGGGACCACTGTAGCACTTTTAACTCATTTATCGTCTTAGGTTTTTTAATAGTTTTTAAATTACAATTTAAAATAATTTTCCCTTTCTTCTTCAGCCCCCCAAATTCTGTCCCTGCCAGCCCACCAGTGGACACTCAAGCAGTCAGTGAAGAGAACCAAGTGCTCAGTTCCACAAGAGAGAGTGGTTGTATCCCTCCCTCCAGAATTTATTTCATTCACTCTCTGCTTGACCCTCCCCACTCAGGGTTTCCTTCACCTCACCCCTAGTGACTCATTGGTCAGAACTGTGTGTAGAAGATTAGGAGCTGTTCCTGGGAACAGAAGAGATGAAATAATATACAGGTTGGGCTAGGGGGGTAGTGCATTGAACCTTTGTGTCTGAATTATTGATGCACACAGGATTAAATCTTTTTGGAAGGGGGAATAATACAAAGTAGTCTGATTTAGCTGTAGTGAGATATGGATTAGAAGCTTCGTCGGCTCCAAATTGACTTTAGCAGCAAAGCTCATGTGGACAGCTGTATGATAGTTGGGCACTGGCACTATCATAGCGGTTGAAAATAATGAGGAAAGGAGAGATGGGAAGGGAAGAGGCCAGATTTGCTGGACGTGTTGCATTGTTCTTTTCCAGTGCCAGTTGGAAGAGATTCCAGGAGTACCCATTCTGGAAAACTTTCAAAAATGGATGCTACCTAAAAATCTGACCTTCCTCCCCCGTCTTTCATAAAGACAAAAATAAGACACTTTTTTCTCTCTTTGGTGTGGTAAGGTTTGTCTTTTTTGAACCTTTCACTGTCATTTTTTTATATAAACCCAAAGTCTTTTCTAGAAATAGCACTTTTCTGTCTGAGGCCTTTTCAACACTAGAAAATGTTTGCCAGTAGAAATACATCAATATAGCCACACAGGCAAGCTCCCTGTGGGCATTTTATACCCACAAAATAGTTATTTTGCTGGTATACTATATACCACCAGTTCTATAAATGAAATAATCTATTCTGGAAGAAGAACTTTTTTACCAGTATAATGGCATCTACACTAGGACTTTTGGCAGCACAACTATATTGGGTAGGGATATGATAACCTCCTCCAACTCCTTCCACCCCCTCCGGTCCTCTCTATAGCAACGTAGCTATGCAACAAAACTTTTAAATATAGTCCAGGCCTGAGCTGACATAAGGTATTGATTGTTAGGAGCGTATTTTCTGTCTTCCCTGAGTCAAGATCTCTAATCCCATCCTTTACTCCCCCTTCTCTGCATTATTCCTCTACTGAAACTACTGAGTTTGTCAGGTGTATCTTGGTGGCTGTATCTTTGCAGGTAGTTTAATTTACACCTGTGCAAATCCTTTGAATTCATTGCCCGGTATAACTTGATACAGAATTTGCTGCTTTGTCTTTGTTGCATGTTTAAAAATATAATTTTTCAAAAAGCAAAGGATTGAGAAATAAACCATTTTAAGAAGTCCGTCTTCTTCCCCAGGACTTGGTACCAGTCTGTGCCTTTAAATATGGAAGCTGTAGAAATGACTAGTGTATCCTTGAAACGTCCTCATTCTGAGGACGATGTGGCTACAAATGTGGATGGAATTAAAAGGCATAAGATCTCAGAAGAGTCTTCTAAGACAGGAAACAATTCTGAGCAAAATATTGACACTGTAACTGAACAACCTGGGAAACCTTTGGTTGAGGACAAGAAAGATGACATAATCCTGAATGAGGAAGGTGAGGAGCAAGAGGATGAACTGGAGGGAAGTGATGAAGAAGGGGACCCAGAGAGCTTTGCAGACATGATGAAGCATGGACTAACAGAACTTGATGTTGGCATTACAAAATTTGTTAGTTCTCACAAAGGGTTTTCTGGAATCTTAAAAGAGAGGTAACTTTTCATCTTGTACTCCTGTGTATTTTAATTCATTATATTAGCAACTATTGTTCCCCATTTTCCTTCTCTATTTAGCCTAGGAGTCAGACACAATCATCTCTGGTATAACATCCACACGTATCAAGATACAATAGGATTATCTGCAAGTATGCTTCAGTGCTTTCTTTTTTTAAAATTAGGGTTCTGAGAAAGCTTTAGTTCATACATGGTTGGTACCTTTCTGATGTGTTTTTATTCTGCTGAATAAAACTGAGAAAAGGGGCTCTAAATTATAGGAAGATAATCTTATGTTAATTTACCATTTGACTTACTTTCTCCCAATTAGGTACAAAATATACAATCCACACTATAAACATTAGAAGTACTGCTAAACTATGTAAAAGACGTGACAGAACATTTATGATTCCAAAGTCAAAAAAACTTCTGAAAAAACAAGTTAAAGTTGCCATATGATGGTAGGCTAATGGTCCCTTCTGGCATTAAAATGTATAAATTTAGTTAGTTTACATCATTATGTACAAAACTAAGGCACCTGAAAATAACTGAGGATATCACAAATCTCATACTGCCTACAAAATAAACTTCTTATTCTCGTTTCATTACAACACACATTCTTAACTCTTACTCAAAATAAATACTGTCATCCGAATCTCAAAATATAAATTCAAAACCCTTCTAAAAAAACAATGTACAGATTACTGCCCCAATCCAGCAAACTACTTAAACATGTTTTAACTAATTGGGATACATATATGTACACTCTCACACATCTATCAATTTCAAATTAAAATCATCCTATGTGATCATAATTTTACCATAAATAGACAGTGTTATGCACTTTTTCTCTGGAACTCCAGATACAATATAATCCTCAAAAAAGACACTCGGTATCCCTATTTATTGGCAGATGTTCCTTATCCATATGGACATGGAAGACCTTTCTTTTGAGAGATCTAGCAAGATAATGACAATATCACTTACTTGCATTGTTTTTGGTGAATAACAGTGAGGAGTGTTTGGTTATTTCTTTAAACTCAAAAATGTGGATTCATCACATCTATACTTTAAATTGAGTTGGCCAGGCGTAACCTTAATATTGTCTTGACAGAGATGTTAGCAGTCTCATTATTGACTCTCTTTCCCCTCTCCCCATTTTGACCCTTATGACCTTTATAGGCATATTTAACTTAGGCATTTGTAATGTGTCCTTCACCATAGTGTTTGAGAAAATATTGAAGAAAAATTTTGCCGTGCTGATCTGTGACAGTAGAGGCGTGATACGTGCATGTATAGATTTGGATGTAATGCAATAGAAACATTGCACAGTGAAGCCTCATTTTCCCTCTTACTTTCAACATTTCACAATCAGTTGAAGCTTTCTCTCTCAGCTACTTGTCAAAATTCTTATTTTAGAAAATACAACTTATTCTGGCTTTACTAATGTATAAAGAGAATTTTTTATGGTTCTTCTACTGGGACCAATTTACTGTCTCCATAAAAATTAGGATCAGAATCTGCTTTGCTCCTGCAGTGTCTATTCAGAGGGACTCTTACTTCAACAGCGTTCTCTGTATTTCCCCCCACATAGTTGTGAACAGAATTCTGACTCATTCTCCCTGGGAAAAAGATAGGTTGAGCTCTAACATATAGCTAACACTGAAGAATATTGGTTGAAGTGGCAGAGCTAATATACTAATTCATGCAAAAACAGTACAGTAGAATCTTTGTTATTCTTACTAATGACTAGGCGTGAGAATGTAAATTTCTGCGCTCTGCAAATTAGCTAGTAGTCAAGCAATTCAAAAGAATGTTACATAATGTACTTTGTTCAGCTACATGAGGATTCTAGTTAGCTACTTATTACACTACTAAATGTTACAGTATATTTGATTAAATAAGGAGGCCTCAATAGCATGAAGACTCACAACAGTGATCTGCTCTTACCTTTGTTGGAAAATTGAGAGAGGTTACTTACTTTTGTGTATGAATGACAGATAGGGAGCAAATGA
Source organism: Mesoclemmys tuberculata (assembly GCA_007922155.1). Taxonomy (NCBI): domain Eukaryota; kingdom Metazoa; phylum Chordata; order Testudines; family Chelidae; genus Mesoclemmys; species Mesoclemmys tuberculata. The sequence goes on from ML675616.1 coordinate 22,336,560, forward strand.
TCTAGTATCTATTATATGTAAAACTTCTTGAGTAAATAGAATAAAGTCAGGATATAGGTTAAAATGGTAATCTGTAAAGGAAAGGCCAAGAATTGAATTCCCATTCTTTCCTAATTATATACACTCTTACTCTCTCTTTCATGTCTTTGTAGCTGAACCTACTATAAGTTGAGTGTGCTACTGGCTGGAACACTGTACTCAGAGAATAGTTGTCAGTAGTTCACAATCGAGCTGGAAGGGTATGTCGAGTGGCGTCCCGCAGGGATCTATCCTGAGTCTGGTTCTATTCAACATTTTCATAAATTATTTGGGTAATGGGATATAGAGTATACTTATAAAGTTTCCAGACAATAACAAACTGGGAGAAGTTACAAGCACTTTGGAGGACACAATTAGTATTCAAAATGATCTTGATAAACTGGAGAAATGGTCTGAATTAAATAGGATCATATTCAATAAGGACAAATTAAAGTACTACTAAGAATCATCACTACTAAGAAGGAATAATCAATTTCACCAATACAAACTGGGAAATGAGTGCCTAGGAAAGCGAACTATCAAAAAGGATCTGGGGGTTACAGTGGATCACAAACTAAATATGAGTCACCAATGTAATACTCTTAAAAAAAAAAAAAAAAACCCACCGGAAAAACAAACATTATTCTGGGATGTATTAGTAGGGGTTTTGTAAGCAAGACATGAGAACTAATTATTCACATAGATAAGGTTTCACCTGGAGTATTGTGTGGTAAAGATGTGGTAAAATTGGAGAAAGTCCAGAAGATAGCAACAAAAATTATTAGAAAACATGAACTAGGAGGAAAGACTGAAAAAATTGGGTTTGTTTAGTCTGTAGAAGAGATGGGGCTATAACAGTCTTCAAGTATGTAAAAGTTTCTTCTAAAGAGGAGGGTGATAAATTGTTCTTTATCACTGAAGACAGGACAAGACATAATGGTCTTAAATTGCAATAAAGGAGATTTACGTTAGAAATTAGGAAAATATTCTTAACTGTAGGGGTATTTAGGCACTGGAACAAATTACTTAAGAAGTTTTGTGGAATCTCCACCTTTGGAGGCTTTTAAGAACAAGTTAGACAAACACCTGTCAGGAATGGTCTCTAGATAATACTTAGTCCTGCCTCAGTGCAGTGGACTTGACTAGATCTATCAAGGTCCGCTCCAGTCCTACGTTTCTGTGATTCTTTTTAAATGCTAGTGTACAATAACAAATCAATGTTTGTGCTTCTATGATGGAGGGGGAAAATAGGTATCATTTTCATATTGGATTTTCAAGTGATGATTGAAGATGATTCTGGAAAGTATCTGATGTGATCTTTGGGTAATTTTCAGGGAGTGGGGTAAGGACAAAGCTTTTTAGTAGATAATGGCTAAAGTTTTAATCTAGAAACTGAATAAAGTCTATTGGAAAATAATATTCTGTTCACAATAACAAGAGTTTTGTGGCAGAAACCACAAAAGCTTATGCCCAGATAAATTTGTTAGTCTTTAAGGTGCCACAGAACTTTCGTTATTCTGTTCCCAGAAACCTTTAGGCTTCCCTTTATGTGGTTTTTAACTTACTGTGGTTTTTTTTTATGTTAGATACTCTGACTTTGTCGTTCATGAAATAGGGAAAGATGGGCGCATAAGCCATTTAGATGACTTTTCTGTTCCAGTGGATGATGAGGTAAATTTTGAGTAACTTTCAGTAATGGCTAGAAGTTTTTTGTTTTTAATTAAGACAGTAATGAAAACTGTTGTTCTGACTGTGTTGTGTGGGTTACTGTGTTTTTTTATACATACATTAGGATCCTTCAGAAGAAATATTTACAGTTTTGTCAAATGAAGACAAGCAGCATTTAGAAGAGCTCCAGCTTTTTAAGAACAAGGAAACCTGTGTTGCCATAGAGGTAAAACAATACAAAGGGCTTGGCTAATGTTAATGTTTTTGGGAAGGAGATGGGTGTGTGCATGGAAAGTATATAAACTAAATGCTAGGTATAAAAGTAGTTGGTTGATCTTTACATCAGAGTAGGTGTTGCTCAACATTTGTAAATTTAGGACTTGATCCTCCAAAGACTTAAAAGTTTACTTAATGATGCATGTGAGTACTCACCTTGATTTCACTGGGACTGTTTACCTGCATAAAATTAAGCACATGCCTAAGTCTGCAGGATCAGGGCTGATGCAGTGTCTGGGTTTTCAATGTATGTGTATTTTATAGAATGATTACATACAGGGGATTAAACATACATTCACCTTGATCAAAGAATATTTCCAATGTCCGTGTGCGCTGATTAGACAAGACAGTGAATTTGATCTTTCACAATAAGAAGAAAAAAGGTACGAGGGAAGAAGAGGGTTTTTTGTGTGGATATTTTTAGTTAACACAAATGTGAAACATTGCTGAGCTGATTGTGAGGCAAAAATTTGGTTTAGGATGAATAAGCATTTCTACATTCAAAAAACTTTTTTCATCTAGTTGTATATAGATGTGCATTAAAAACACACAGTTTAGAGAGAGTCAAATTTCACTCCCTGAATGGTGACTAAGAATAAAACTGATGAATTAAGAAATGTCATTATCTATTGTGGCTTTTATTTCTGAAATATTAGATTCAGGGTTTGTAGCGGAGTTACATGTATATCTCTCTTTGAATTAATTATAACAAGTAGGATGTGCCCTCAAAGTATAGTCAGACCATGTTTTAAGGTTGGTGATTTTTAAACAGAAAAATGAAATTTTGTGTGCTTAAAAACAAAGAAAAAGGTAAGTACACAGGACTAAAAAGGACCTTTTTGTTGTGACAGTTTTCTTTGTGTAATGTAGGTTATTGAAGACACTAAAGAAAAAAGGACTGTTATCCACCAGGCTGTGAAGTCCTTGTTTCCTGGATTAGAGACGAAAACGGAGGACCGAGATGGGAAAAAATACATCATTGCTTACCATGCTGCTGGGAAGAAAGCACTGGCAAGTGAGTTTGTTACTGTCACCATAATATCATAATTGCAGCACTTAACTACAATTTAAAAGCAAAATTGTTTAACATAATACTTCAGATGTGGTATGTTATCATTTGGATTTGAAGGCTGGTGCATATTTCTGTACCAATTCATCCAGTTATCCTACTTCTACATGACACAGAGCGTGAAGCTTATCTGTTGGGTATGCTAAAATATCTTAGTGTGGTGTGGGTTGGTTGTTTTTGTTTTTTCTTCAAACTACTAATCAGGTAGAGTGAGTAGTAAATGTAAAGTTGTTTTACTGGGTTTATGAGGGGTATTAGTATCTGAAGAAGACTTTGCGGGGGGAAGGGTGAGAACATAAGTTTTCAAATGTGTCAAAGGCTGTTATAAAGGGTGGTTGATTTGTTTTTCATGTCTGCTGAAGGTAGGACAAGAATTAATAGGCTTAATCTGCAGCAAGGGAGATTTAGATTAGATATCAAGGGAAAACTTTCTAACTACAAGGGTAGTTAAGCTCTGAAATAGGCTTCCAAAGTAGGTTGTGGAATCCTCATTGTTGGATGTTTTTTAAGAACAGGTTGCACAAATACCTGTCAGGGATGGTCCAGGTTTACTTGTTCCTGCCTCAGTGCAGAGAGCGGGACCTGATGACCTCTTGAGGTCCCTTTTGGCCTACATTTCTATGATTCTGAGTGCCATATAGACAACATAGGAGTGTTTTGTTTTTGTTTTTTATTGTATGGTTACTGCTTGAATGTAGGCCATGTGAAGCTAATTGAATCCAAATTAAGTTGTCAAACCATAGAATTCAGGAATTCCAGATTTCCTCTGTGTTTGTACAGTCTGTAGCATAATTAGGGTTCCCAGGCGATACGGTAATACAAATAATAATAAACTCATTGGGTGAAATCCTGGCCACCTTAAAATCAGTGGCAACACTCCCATTGATTTCAGTGGGACAGAATTTATCCCAATCTGTTTACTACCCTTCAGAATTACAGCTTTTATATAAATAATATATAACTATATTTCCATTAGCAATTTTTCTCAAAGATTATGATTTTTTTAAATAGCCAAAGCTGTTTCCGCTTTCCAGTTAATGGCAATCCTGTGCTTTACCCAGATTAAAGTTATAAAATTGTCTTTATCCATCACCAATGATAGTAACTGCTTCTATGTAGTAAGAATAATGATGGACTTGGTAGTATCAAGATGAATAACTTAATATATTCCAAAGTATTTTGGTAATCTAATTATTTTGGGGCACATCAGTATTGGTATGCAAATATGTTAAACATTATTGCCCATTAGCTGATACTTTTGATAAATTGGTAAATTGATTTTAAGTCTAAAAGTTAGCCTAAACACAGAATTTCACCAGTTTAACTCAAGGTGTGGGACTTTTATAAAGTGGTTTAGTTAAATTAGTCTGACAGGCTGTGTGGATGCTCTTACTTTGTTTTAAATTAGGCTTATTTCATTTTATCTGAAGTCAGTTGGGAACAGGTTTAAGCTAAATCATATCTCATTGCCAGTGAATGGGCTCAAAATTTTTCAGTGCAAATTAAACAGGAGCTACATATTTACTTTAGATAAAATTATATTTTATTTTAACTTTTTTAAGTAAATGCAGAAGTATATTGCGACATGGTGGAGTATTTAATTTACACCAAGTTTTTTATATTTTATTATTACATGTGTAAGGTTTATCACATTAACTGTGTCAAGTTAATCCTACGTTTGCATGCTTTGTGCATGGAGTATGCATATGTACAAGTACAAAGAGTAATCACCAAACCAGTCTTGTTCTCCTTTGGATTATAATAGTCTTCCTCAGTTTGCCCTGCTGATGTTTACGTTCCTTAACCATTATTATGGCAAAGTGCATGTATGAAATTGAACAACTACAGCTAAAAGATACTTTTTTTTTTAAATGGATACCAGTTAAAATCTTCTCAAATCCTATATCTATGGTATTTCTCTAGAGGAAGAATTTTTTTCTGGAGCAACTTCATATGATGCAGTAGGACTTAATGTATTTTAAATGTAGATTCGTAGGCCCTGATCCTGCAGACATTTACATTTGTATGTGCAATGACTATCCATGTGCAAAATATTACTCAACATGCATAAATGCTTGCAGAATTAGGACAGTGAACTGGAAGCTCTTTAGGGCATATCTTATCTAAGTCTTGTTTGGACAGTGATTAACATGTGGGGTCTCAATTCTGGATGGGGTCAGTGGGCAAGAAAGACTTGAAATATTTTATAATCTACTCTTAGATGAGAAACATGATGAGGTATGCTTGTGTGGATAAGGGTTACAAGAATATTTTCTAAACTAAATTGCCAAAAGCTCTTGTATGTGTGGTATACAGAATACTTAGGCATGGACTTATTACCTCAGTAATTTGTTGGCAGTGCTCTCCATTATTGTCCACAGTGAAGTTTGTTGTACCTCTGATTTAGGGTTTCCATATATTTGCTGTTTGCCTTTGCACGATTCCATCACATAACCATCCAAATCACTGTCACCAGTCACCTAATTGTTGGATGCTATAGAAGTCTACAGCATAAACAGTCATAACCATAAACCTGCATGTTCACCTCTAAAACCCTTCAGTAGTCTAAAAATTAAACATTGCTCTTTTGTGCTCTTTATGCTATACATTGGGACAGAGGTCAGAACTGCAACAGGTAAGAGATGTTGGTATTTCATGTTGGTAAAATGAAATGCCAACCATTCAGACACACTAAATAGTGAGGGCATTGGCCAAACCAACAAGAATTAAATATAAAATCTATGTGTAAGAAATGTTAAGTTTTGACAGAAATTGATGAGGCTGGTGCTGGGGCCCTTCACACATGCAGTTATGGGTCCCAGTCTTGCAAGTCACTTGGGGTGCACCCAGTAGTCCACCCACATGGAGTGGTTTGCAAGATCAGGGCCATGGGTGGATGAAGGCATAGGGACACTGGGTGAGATCCAGGGCCATGGAAATCAGTGGTGAAACTCCCCTTGACTTCAGTAAGGCACAATTTCACTTCATAGGTCTATGTTTAGAGTCCCAGTTCCCAGAGGCATGTAATTTTTGACATCAGGATCGAAGATTTGTAGGTTTTGTTTAAAAAAAAAAATTCTTAGTCCTTGTGGATGCAATAAAAAGCTTGATTGATAACATCAATGAAGAACAAGTGATGCAGTGATGTCTGCCTGAGTGTGCAGATAGCCTGAAGTAATACCTCTGAGAGGTATGAACTATCTTAGTCATCTCAATGGGGCCAAGACCCATTGCTCTGAGAGGCAATGGCAACACCATCTCAGCAGAGAACTGTGTGCGCAGCAGGAGAAAGAGGGTGCAGGCAGTTCCAGCCACCTCTCCTAGCAGATACATACTGGCTGCTGAGGTAAGTATTGTGGGTCTCTCTGCTGCCATGCCTGCTTTTCTGGCAGGGGAGAGGAGGGATTCTGGCCACCACTACTCCAAGTGGCGGATGGGGCCATGGCATGGACATGGGCTTGTAGTGGCAGATGTCAAGGTGGTGCCTTACTCTGGTTTTGATCAGGGGTGTTGAAATGAAAGTGTGCAAATTTGAGCAATTGATGCATTGTAGAGGAACTTTCAACTGGGAAATGATTCTCCCTGTAAATCACTTTTGGTTTTTTTCCCCTTGTCGTATTTTAAAGAATTTTTTGTTCAAATACGATCTTTGTTCTTTAAACCTAATTTGCTACTTTAAAGTTATAATTTGTGCAAGAGTAAATTGAGATCCCAGAGGACTGATGACTTCAGATAGAGAAATAAGTAGGAAGCAGTGAACTCTTAATAAAAAGACTGTGGACCATATTATGCTGTTAATTATAATAAGCACTTTTTGGTTTCAGTGGGGTACTTCTGTAGGGACAAACACTGATGGCCAGTATGGCCGATGATTTGCATACAAATGTTTCTGGCATTTTTGTTTTCCTAAGTGAGATGACTCTGCTTATGTTCTCTCTATATTGTACTCCATATGAGGAGTTAGTTTTCAGTGAGGAGTTAAGGCTGATGACCTTGTTTCCTTAAAAAGACACATCAACTCTTCTTTCTGGCTTTTGTCAGTGTTTTCTTTTTTTTTTTTTTTAAATACAAAATTTTAAACCTAGACCTTCACTACAGGGGATAAGTATTTTTCGGTATAACCTAAAGTGTTAATTTAAGCAAAGATTATTATATGGGTAAAACCACTACCACTGCTCCTCTCATGTAGACACTCTGATTCCAGGATAAGTGAATCTTTTTTTTGTTTGTTTGGTTTTTTGGTTGGGAAAAGGTTAATATAAAATGACAAAAGACACTTTTATATGAGAGTGTCCACATGGTGGTTTAATACCTGTAAAACTTTCTCATTTTGACAAGCTGTTAGTTTTTTGTATTTAATTTCCTTATGTGCCATTTATAAAACAAACCACTATCTGACCCCCAATCAATAAACAAAGGGCCTTCTCCTACTCCCATTGAAGTCAATTGCTATACTCTTGTTGACCTTATGGGAGGATTGGGCCCACAGTGATAGATGATTACACAATGCACATTTATCTTTGAAAATGTTACTGTGCAGTAATTACTTTTTAATATTTTGACAGTCTTGCTTCCCTTTCTGGGAAACCAAAAATGATTAACAATAACGTGAACTGTTTGTTAGACTAGAGACACGTTACATAATTTGAAAATACCCACGGTGATCTTGAATTATTCATTAATTTAGGAATTTGGCCCAAATTTAACTCTCCCTTGTGAAAACTTTGTTACCAAACTTCACCCCCAAGTGAATTCTTACAAATGATGAAGCCCCTAAAATTTGTATGTGATATAACCCAAGCTCTAGTGTTACATTCAGAATGATGCTGTAGAAATAAATAATACATTAATAACACCATCCTTAAAATAATATTGTATTCTTCACACAAAGCAAAGTAAGGGCTTGATCCGATGACCCATGGAGTATTCCCATATGTTTTAACAAGCATTGGATCAAACCCAAAGTGTTGGATGTTGCTCAAAGTAAAATCACTGATAAAATGTGGATTGACTTCCAGGAGAGTAGGGTTAGGGCCTGTGGCAATAAATAAACCACTGGGGAAGATATTCAGAGAAGATGACACTGTCTTTTGTCATGCAGCTCCTGGTAATGTTTGTGTAAATCAGATGGCTAAAATCCTGTATATTACAGTATAAATTTACACCACAATGGATCTGCTGAAAGTGCATTTTTTCACACTTCAGTTTAACTGCCAGAGAGACAAGGTGGGTGAGGCAATATCTTTTACTGGACCAACTTCTGCCATTTGGTACTTTATTTTCTTAAGAAATAAGCAGATGGAAGCTAATGGAAGTGGATGAGAGTCGTATATGTTTGAAAATGGAAACTGCAATGCCAAGTAAATGAACCCTGTTTGCAAAAGAGGATAACAACTGATAACACAGTTTACAAATTGTCCTTCTATGTGTCTTAACTCTTTGTTTTAAAGATCCAAGAAAACATTCATGGCCAAAATCTAGGGGAAGTTACTGCCACTTTGTGTTGTACAAGGAAAACAAGGATACTATGGATGCTATTAATGTACTATCAAAATTTTTAAGGTAAGAATATTATTTTGTTGCTTTGAGGCACACAACAAAAACAACTAAATATTTTGTGATAATGTAAACATTCTGCTTTGAAATTCTTAGGCCAAAGCCATACAGGAAATGCATTATCACAGTATATCTGGTAACTGCAAAATATTTTTGTTTTAGAAGGTCAAATTTGAAATGCTTTGCTATGTTTGGAAAAATGTAGGAAAATTTGTTCTAAGCAACCTAAATTGGCACACTGTTAGGCATGCTATTAGGCATGGTCTTCACTGTGGGAAAGGTGTGTGTTTGACTTCCTGATTTGACCTACAAACTGCCTTGTCAAAGATTTTAACTTGAGTTAAGAATACACCTTTATTCCCAGGGCTTGTGTACACACGGCGATGCAGCACTGCTGTGGCACTTGAGTATAGACACAACCGAGCCCAATGGGAGGGGGTCTTCCTAGAGCCCTACAAACATGGATATCCTCTTTACATCTGCAAACCATTTTTTGCCAATGGTGAATTGGATGTGGATCTCTGAGGCAGAGAAGCAACTGTAGCTCATAGCCTTTAAGGCTACTTCTCCATCTTCAGGCCCCCTATCAGCTGTTTGGGCATCACCCCCCACACACACATTCCTCCCCCCCCCCCCCCCCATGAGCCTCCGTCAGCTGTTCGGCCAGCAGGTGTGGCAGAGGCTGGCCTCCAAAGCAGCTGACTGGGGACCCCAGGGCTGCGGGTTCTGTTTGGGTGCAGATGCCATTGAAAAGAGACTGGATGTCAGGTTGGATATATAGATGGATTCTTGTGGATGTGGATCAGATGCAGATCCACATTTTTGTTCTTCCATTGGTGTAGGTAATCCATCTTCCTGAGGGGGGCAGTAGCTAGGTTGATGGAACTATTCTTCTGTTGACCTAGCACTGTCCAGACCAGGGTTAGGTCAGTTTAACTGTTCAGGGTGTGGATTTTTCACACCCCTGAGTGATGTAGCTGGGTCGACCTGACTCTAGTGTAGACCAGGGTCCAGTGAAGACAAGGCCATGCAGCATATATTTTATTTTAAGGATTTTAAGTGTGCAGCTGTCCAAACATACAATGGATGCACTTAAAAATATTGTTGCAGTAATCCATATGCAAATCAGTTCTTGTAGTGACTATATTTGGGGCACTTAGTTCAGATTAAGGTAGGGTGTGAATTTTAAAGCACAATAACTCCATGTGTAGACAAGCTATCACTGATCTTCCTTTCTTTGTCCTTTCCTAATCATTGTAACTCCTTTTTCTGTAAACAGTAGGTGGTGACCAGTCTGTCACCTCTGCTTGCTGTGAGGGATTCAACAGTCACATAAGCCTTGGGTTTCTGGCTTTCTTTGTGGCCAAGCAAGCCTTTGTGTATTTTGTCCCTTGTGTCGTTTCCCCTCCCCCCAATCATGTGACACTTTATCGACTAGTGAAAGTGATAATTCACAATCCAAGCTTCTGAAGGTTTGGCTCTGAGAAACCAGCACCACAGTGGTGATGATGGTACTTGCCTTTGTAAAACAGGGCGCCTGGGAACATGCTACTCTAGAGGTTGATGCAGAGCTTGATAGAGAATATGCATGTAATGGCAGTAATGCTAGCATTGGTTCACACAGATGGGTTAGCAGGGAATCTATTGACAGCAACATTTCTCTCATACTGCAGAGAGTGCAAAGGAAAATAATAATTTTGAGAGGGAAAGAATCAGTTAGGAAAATGGAATGACATTGAAGTGCACCTGCTATGTGCTTACATGAGTCGGCGTGTTCAGTATTCAGTGCATTTATCTCAATGTGCAGCTATTTCATTTTTATTTGACTATCTTGCTGCTTGTATGTGTGTATATAGTAACAGTGACTGTCATAAAGAGTTCTCTTACAAATAGGCAATATTTGCTAACAAAATATATGGCATCTTTCCTGCCTTATAATAGTGCTACACAGTAATAGAAAATGTTACATATATATATAAGGGGGTGGGTCAAGTTTGCAGTACAGCTTGTCCGGAGATTATATCGTCAAAATTCCCTATTTTTTGTGCATATAAATCTAACCAAAAAGTTGCATTAATTTAGTTTTTTGTATTTAATATGTTAGTGAGATTATAATTTATCTGTGGCCTAATTGTATAGGGCTTGGGTCTTTTTCAGTACCAAATCTGGTATTTTCATCACCATTTGTTTTTGTTTTTTTAAGAGTTAAGCCAAATATATTTTCCTACATGGGGACCAAAGATAAAAGAGCTATTACAGTTCAAGAGATTGCTGTTCTTAGGTAAGTGAAACATGTTGCAAGTAAATTCTTATAATAAGGTAACTGCTGTCTTAATAGGCATATTTAAGACTCTTGTATAATATGTAGCTCATGTAAAACATGTTGGTTTATTATATATAGTATGTGCACTTTTTATTTTGTTCATAAATAACGTGGACTTTATTTAAGGTAGGTTAGCTTCACTTGGAGAAAACACTTGCATATCAAACAGAAGTAGCAGTGTCAAGCCCCAATTCAGCATTGCACTTAAGCGTGTGCTCTAATGCTTTGCCAAATCAGGGCCATAGTCACCAAATGTTAATGTTGTAGGTACTATGGAACCCATTTATTTCAAGAAGAGTTCTACAGTAGCTGTTCACCTTTTAAAGCCAGTGGTAGTCTGCTGCAGCTTCTGAGTCATATGTAGGTTGCATGAAGTCCATGGGTTTGATTGGAGCTGCACCTGAGCCAAAACACACAGTGAGCAGAGGGTTGATCACAGGACTGCTTCCAAGCTGCATGAGCCTTGCAATGCATCACAAGGGTGCTGAGTGGTGGTGTGAGACCCACCTGTCTGTTGTTAATGTGATCCACGCCATCATTAGGAACTTATCTTCTTCCTTCCCCACCCAGCTCCCTCTAAGCATTCAGGAAGGAGAACCAGAACTACTACTTGTGCCTTTCTCTAAGGAGAAGAAAGAATGAGTAACAGTTCTTTCTTTGATTAAATGGCAAAAACTTTGTTAACACAGAGTTCAAGTTGCTGGTGATAGTGCGTGTCCTTCCAGAACACTGAGTTCAGCAAAACTCTTGAAACTCAGTGTTAGGGTAAATGCCCATGTGCCTTTAACTGTGCCCGCTGGGAGCTGGCAATAGGCACTAGAAATTTTTTGTGTTAGATGTAGCTGTACTGAATGATGGATGCAGTTGGTGGGTCATTTTGGTAGTGTTGTGTCTGTGATATCGGGAGATCCGGGTCTGATTCCCCTCCCACTTTCTCTGATGTTATCAAAGGAAAGAGGTTCATGTGTACCTGAGGCTCAAGTCTGCATCATTTCAATGCAGAATCGCATAGGTGGTGTCAGTAGCGGTGCACTGCAGCCTTCTTGCTGTGGGTATTGCCAACAGTGAGGTCAGATATATGAGAGCAGTCTGTAGATTTAATGATGTGTAGGGGAAAGTCTAGGTTTGGGTTATCCCATGTGCAAGTGTGAAGGTGTTATCAAGGGTATGAAGTGGTTGTTACGAATACCACACTTGTAAAATTTGTGGGGAGTAGGCTCAGTGTTTGAGCATAGGATGGTAGGTGCAGGAAGTGTCTGTCCAGTACAGTGAAAAGGCAGAGTGAGAGTGTCTCTTGGGGGTGTTTTGGGACAACGCTCCGAGGGTAGAATTAAAGTTACATGGGCATTTACCTTAACTCTGTGTTTACTGGTTTTCAGAAGCTTGAGCTTGGCTGGATTCGTGTTCTGGAAGGGCATGAGTTATCACCAACAACCTTAACTGTGCATTAACAAAGTGGTATTTTATTTACCAGAAAGAGGAGTGTTTGTTGGTAGAAGTTAATGGTTGTTTAGACCGTTGTAGTTCTCATGGCTGTGTCTACACTACATCATCAACAGTGATGATGCAGCTGCACTGCTGTGGCATTCCTGGTGAAGTTGATCTAAGCCGACAGGAGAGCTCTCCTGTCAGCTTAGCTACTGCATCTCTCAGAAGCGGGAATTATTATGTAGGTGGGAAAAGCTGGTGTCTCTCTCACTCTTTCTCTTTCTCTTCTCCTTGCCCCACCATTCCCGCAACATGTAGCGTGCCACTTCTCCCCGCCCCCTTCTCTAGGAGTACGTTTCTAGCCACCTCTCTCTCCCCCTTGATGTGTACCTTAACTATACATTTTCTGGATTTCAGTATATCCCAGCTCACATGGTGAGAAGAGAGAGGGGCTCAGACAGTTGAAGAGGAGTAGGGTCCTCAGATCCCAGAACACACAGTGGGAAGGGAGAGGGGTTCAGACTTGGCAGATGGGATACGACTTCCTCAGACTCCAGCGCGCATATAGAAGGGGATAATTTGGGGTTGACAGGCCCATCCACCTTTAAACTACCCCATCCCCTGATTTCTTTGCCACCCTTTATATACGTTCTCCAACCCCTCCCCTCTCACTCCCTCTAATCCCTAACCTGAGCCATCAATCCCTGCCCCCTCCACCCATTTTCATTCATCTCCTTCCCAATAATACCTCCATCCTTTGCTGCAGACCCAAACTGTTCTTCCTCCTGTTCCTATGTACTCCTCCACTCCAATCACCCTCCCCTCAAAGCAAGCATTCACATGTGTAATTTATTTTCTTTTCAGAAATAGTTTGAGTATCTTCTGAATTATCTGCTGTTCTCAGATTACATTTCTCTCCAAACAAACAAACAAACACCCTTGAGTGAGGCAGATTTTTCCCAAATGTTTACAGTCCATTCTTAGCTGTCTACCCAGGATAGGTTTCAAACTCCAGAGTTGCTAATATCTGTGAACTCTCTGAAATGCTACTTTGGAGGGGTTGAATCTCAGGAACCCTTTGTGCAGATAACCCCCCATTGGATCACAAACACCATTCTATGCTTCCATGACGCACTGCACATTTGAAGACATCCCTGTAAGGTAAGCGCATGGATTTTAGAGTACCTTAGAGGAGTCATCCTTCAAACAGAAAGGACTTCCCAACCTTAACTACAGCAGAGCTGGCACTCTGTTGTAACATTTCGTGATATCAGAGGGAGGATGGAGGGAAGAAAGGGGGTCTACACATCCGTTTGATAGATTCCAAGGCCACAAGGGAGCATTGTAATCATTTAATCTGACCTCCTGTATAGTAGAGACCATAGAACTTCCCCAAAACAATTCCTAGAAGATACCTGGATACCTTTTAGTAAAACATCCAATCTGAATTTAAAATTCGCCAGTGAAGGGGAATCCACCGTGACCCTTGGTAAATTGTCCCAGTGCAGTAGAGCAGGCTCAGAGAGGTGTGAAGTAGCCTGTTCATCTCAGTGGAAAGTTCTCCTCTGAAAGAGAAGACCCCACAGAGATTAACACAGCCTGAACAATAGCTCTGAGATCTGGAAACTGCACCATTCATGTCAGTGGATATTCCTATCCTCCCTCCCCAAGGCTGGAGAGTGTGTGGTATGCATCAAACCTGCCTGTTCTCAGTTCCTCCCCCAAGTCTCAGTGGTGTGATGTTGGTGCTTGTGGGATTGTGTTCCAACTTGCAAGCATGCCTGTTCTAAACTCCACTCCCTACCCAGAGGGGCAGGGCTAGCCCAGATCATGGCTCACATCGTGGGGCAGGGAGATGGGCTCAGACTCCCTCCCCTCTCCCCAAGGGACAAGGCTCAGCAGATCCTAGCTCACGTGATGGGGTATAGGAACAGTGGCCCAGGCACCCCCAGAGGGGTACAGGCTCTCAGATACTAGTGCATATGAGGTAGGGAAGGGAGGGGGCGAGGAGACAGACTCCCATAGGTAGGCAGAGGCCCCCCAGTTTCTGGACACATGCATAGGGGGGCAGCGAAAGGGGCTCAGACATCCCCAGAAAGGCAAATTCCCCATATCCTGGCTTACATCATGGGGGAAGGGGTTTGGATGCCCTCCTGGCACACACATGGGAGGGAAATGTGGGGCTGATAGGCACTCCTGCCCATATTCTTCTGTTACTCACCCCCACAGCCCTCTTCCCAATGTCCCAGCCATCCTGTCCCATTCCCTCTAAGCCCCTCACCTGTCTGCACCCATCCTCATTTATCCCCTTTTCTATAATTGTCTCTCCCATCACTCTACCCTAGACCTCTTTTCACCATTCCCATCTGCTGCTCTACTCCAATCATCCTCTCCTCCCAGTGAGCATTTCCATGTAAAATTTATTTTCTTTTCAAAAACAGTCTCAGTGCTTTCAGAATGTTCTGTTGTACTTGGATTATATTCCCCTGAAATAATTAAAATCCAAAGCATTTTAACATTAACATGCCTCCTTTTTTTTCTTTCCATTCAGACTTTTGCTTAGGGTTGGATTGAACTCCAAGTGCCTGGCTGGTGCTCAAGTTTGATGGCTGTATTGTTTCCCCCTTGAGCCATTCAGGTCCTGTAAATTGCAGCTGGCTTTCAACCCCCCCCCCCCTTTGAGATTGTCTACATTTGAAATGCTACAGCTCCACTGCTGTAGCACTTCACTGTAGACACTACCTGTGCTGATGGGAGAGATTCTCTGTTTGGTGTAGGTAATCCACCTCCCTGAAAGACAGGATCTTGGTCAAAAGACGAATTCTTCCGTCGATCTAGAGCTGTCTGTACAGGTCATCTTAACTACGTAGCCCAGGTTGTAGATTTTTCACATTCCTGAGCGACGCAGCTGGATAGACTTAATTTTTTAGTGTAGACCAGGCCTTAAGCTTGCTCTATCTATGTGCACAGGGTAATCCATTTGGTGTGTGAGCCTTAAAACTGCTTGGCACACATCAAGAGAATCAAACTTTTTGGCTAATACTGTAATCTGACTTCCCCCAAAGGGCTAGTATGTAGCATGCAACTCAAGCATCTGAGGCCCTGGTGCGATGATCTCTGCCTTGGTTTGATCTCTATCTGTGCACAAAAAAAGTTATCAAAACATGTCAACTTTAATTAAAAAAAAAAAAAGACACCAAATTTCAAGGCAATCTGAGTAACTATGGATTTTAGATTACTTAGATTTGAGCTTTAAACAGGAAGCTAGTCTTAACCTTAACTATAACTGAGCTGGTGCTCTGCTGTACTGTACTCTGAGAAGTAGCCTAGGAGGGAGAGATGCAGTTGGATGAAGTATCTGAAAATCACAAAACAGTGGTGCAGATCCTTGGCATTACATGGTCATGTTGAATCAAAAATGAAAATATACAACCACCAGCAGCCTGGTGTGGATATATTTATCACAATACAATATTTCGAGACCATGCTATGACTGTTCTGTGGCTTTTTGAAACGTCATTCAATAACCATGAGACTCTTCTGTTTCAAAACCTCTAGTTGAAATTCATCTCCCTAGAGAAGAGGGATTATTTTGTTCAGCTGTTACAGTTTGGTATGTATACATATATTCATATGTGTGCACACACAACTGATTTAAATGATGCAATCTGATTAAATGAGATTACCTGCTTGAGTACGGAGAAATAATTTGTGGGTCATCACACACCTTGAAGAACAAGTGCATCAGCTGATGATCATACATATTGTAGACTGTGGCTATATCTACACATACGGCAGCAAAGTCACCGCCGTCAGATCGACTTATCTGGATCAACTGAACGGTCAGTGAAGACCCGCTCAGTCGATCCAGAAGTCGTCATTAATCCACCCCCACCAGTGGTGTAGTGCTGTGTCGACGGGAACATGGGTCCTGTCGGTGCAGTGCAGTGAAGACGGCACACAGAAGAGAGGCACAGCAGTTGACGGCAGTTACGCAAGTACTTTGCATACTTTGCATAACTCCCATCAACTGCCGCCGAATCGTGGAGGTAAGTGTAGACCAAGCCTGAGTCCTAAGATATCCCTAGAGTCTGTTGATCTTGCATTGAGGTGTGGTGGTGTTTCTCGGGAACCAATTGTCAAAGATAATTTACTAGAAAATTTAACCCAAGTTATTTTGTTTGTGATGGTGAAAAGTGATGATAACTTGCACATTGAGGGCCATTAATGAATAAGCACCCAGGATGAAATTCCCCATAAAAAGAATTAAAAGGCTCGTCTGTACTACAATAGTTCTGCTGGTCTAGTAGGACCAGCAAAGCCTCCTATTGGAGATGCAGGTAATACTGGCTTTTTGTCAGTATAAAATGTGTCTCCCTAGGGGGCTTTTTGCCAGCATGGCTATGTTGTTTACAGTTGTGATTAGTATTTTTTCCTCCTCACACTCCTAACCAGCATAGTTATGCTAGCAAAACTCTAGTGTAGACCTGGCTAAAGACCTTTGTCTAGCAGTTAAAGCTTGAAGGTTCCTTATGTTGTAGAGCATCTGCAGAAAAGGAGGGTGGAGGCCCAGTCCCAGCTTGCTGTTCCAGGCCATGCAGGCTCTGCACAGCCATGGACCAGGGATTTCTCAAGTGTAAAACTTGGGGGCTAAGGAAGGAAAAGAGGCACAGAATTTGTTGAGCAGTCAGACTGGAATGAAGGCTTGAAGAGAGACAGAGGTACTAGACAGCTGTCTGATTTTAAAAAGCATGGTACCAAAAAAAGATTAATTGAGGTCTTTCTTCTAGGGTGCTTTGTTTTATTGTTTCTGCCTTAGAACCCCAATTGTTCACTTCTCCAGTTAGACTGAACACTGGTTGATACCGGTTAAGTTTCTTGTAAAGAGACAAGTAATAGTTGGGATTGACAACCAGGGGGCAAGGGATTTACTTAGTTTGCTGCTCAAGTGAAGGAATGTACAATGCCTGTAACCGTTAGTGGGATTTACATGCTTGATTCTGAGTTCAGTACACTGAAATCTCTAAGAGTTCCTGGATCCACCCAGTCTCAGTCATGCTTTCTCTAATGGTTTGAAAACAGTTTTGTCCCATCTGTACTAGCAGTTTAATCATTTATCAACGCAGGTTTGGGGGGGGAAGGCAGGAGCCTATTATTGACAGCATTTATCAGCAATGGTCAGATCCCTTGGGACCTAAGCCTGAGTTCTGTTGTCTGTGTTAAACTTTGTCCTATAGTGCTCATGTGCTCTGTTTGCAACGTGTTCTGTAGCATCTATAAGGTTTTGTCTTCTCTGCAGAGCTAAAGTTGGATGTTGTCTCAAGCCCCACTCCCATCCACACACACAACTCTCTCACTCAAGTTTAGTAGTGATTTCAACCCCTGACTACCTGGCTTGTCTGGAGCTGTAGGTCAGTGGTTCCCAAACTCTGGATCGTGACCCCAGATGTGGTTGTGGCAATCTCTGGTGTACGGAGGATACCATTTTGCTCTGGATAGTGTTACCTCGCATGTACAGTGCATGTGAGGTCATGATGCATGGAGGACACCATTTTGTAGATGGTGTTCTTTGCACAGCATGACCACACATGTACCATACTTACAGGGTCAGGCAGTGCATAAGACAACATTTTGCTCTTCAAAATGGCATCCTCCATGCTGTCTAAGATGTTGGGAGGAAATAATTCATTAAAATGGAGTCATGCTGGCAAAAAATTTGGGAACCCCTGCAGTAGCCAAAAGCCTGAGTTATGCTTTCATTCAGGCTGGTAACCAGCCCACTTTGCAGTGAAGCTAAATCACCCATGCTGATAGTCCTCTCATGCCCTCTGCATAGTTCCCTTCCCCCTCTGCCACACAGGACAGACAAGATCTCCCACAATTCCCTGGGAAAGAGAAGGGCACAAATGAACATGGGGCAACCGTAACTCTGTATTAACATTTTTTGCCAATCAATCTTCCAACATAGGTCCCAGACAGAGCTTAACAGAGCTTTGTCATTAATGGATTCATTTTCTTATGTAGATGTGGCTTGAGAATAATGTGCTCTATCCTTTTCAGGGTTTCACTTAGAGTATTTATGGAGGCAACACACAAAAAAGCAGAAGAAACTAAGGGATTTATACTCCTGTTTCTGGTAGTGGTGTATTAGCTTGAAACACTGATGTCTCCATAAAATCTTACCAATAAGCTTCTCTGAGAGTAGCTCGATCACCACTTTTTTTTTTCCTTTTTAGAATCACTGCGCAAAGACTTGCTCATTTGAACAAATGCTTGATGAACTTTAAGTTAGGAAACTTTAGTTACAAGAACCATCCACTGAAATTGGGAGAACTGCAAGGGAACCATTTCACAGTTGTTCTCAGGTAAAATGTTGCTGTATATCAGAACTGTCATTGACAGCCGCCTTAATCAGGTCAGAGTTTTTCAGCCAGAAAATAGGGAGAATCCCAAGAGATCTGAGACTACTTTTCTCTGCTCTCAAACTTTTCTTATATAAAGTATGAGGGAGGAAACTTGCTGGATTTAGGAAATGCTGTATAAAATGTATGTTGACTTTTAATACTGATAATGACTACTTTCAGAAGCATAAGAGTTCAAGTTCCAGCTGATCTGATGGCTGTAATTTTAGATGGTTTAACTGTTGATTGGATTTTTAAAGTAATTTTGTATATTAGAAATATAACCGGAACTGATGATCAAGTACAGCAAGCTATGCACTCTCTCAGGGAAATTGGATTTATTAATTATTACGGAATGCAAAGATTTGGAACCACCGCTGTTCCTACATATCAAGTTGGAAGGTATGGTTTTTTTTTATAATGGATTGTTTTATTGTGTGTACCAAAGAACCATATTTTGAAATTTGTATCTTAGTAGAACGTTATCTGTGTGTGGTTTTTCTTTTTTTAAATGTTTTCCCTCTGGAAAATTTCAGTCATAATAGTGTGTCAGTTTTAACTTTAGCATCAGGAACAGAATATATAAGTAGCTATAGCAGTTGTCTTGCACGATATTGGCTGTAGTTGAAGAAATATAAAATGTACAGGATATTTGGTTTTCAGAAAACTTGTATCAGAAAAGTATATCCCTGAAATCTGTTCCAGTTTTAAAAATAGGTAATAAATGTTCTATTTAATTTCAGAGCTATTCTACAAAACAACTGGAATGAAGTAATGGATTTAATATTAAAACCACGGCCTGGAGGTAGGTTCTAAGAAATACTTCATGTATAGTTGAACAGAATAGTATTTATGGAAGGAATGTTAAACTTTTTTTAATCGAAGTATGTATAGACATTCACATTTTTCCAGGCACTAAACTTTGTCAGCACTGGAACTATCCTTTCTGTTTAAATTCAGCAGGCTCTTAATAAAAAACCGTTAATATTGACAGGAAAAACGAGGGTCCTGTAGCATCTTAAAGATTTAACAAATTTCTCCGGGCATAAGCTTTTGTGGGCTGCAGCCCAATTCATCAGATTTGTCAGATGGGTTGCAGCCCACAAAAGCTTATGCCTGCAGAAATGTGTTAGTCTTTAGGGTGCTACAGGACTCTCGTAGTTTTTGCTGTATACAGACTAACATGGCTACCCCTCTGGAACTTTTCAATATTGACAGGCTACATCTTCCCTTTTTGTAGTAAAAAAGCAACTGGAAGGGGATTTTTTTGGCTGAGTATTTTTGTGGGGATTTCTTTGTAGAGATTCCCTGAACATCTTGTTGTGAGTTGAGCAGGATTCCTTTTCCCATGGAAAAACTACCCCTCAAACCTGAACCTCTGCATCAGCTCTGCCTTTAGCAGTCTCCCATCTAGCACTCCCTAACTGCACAGCTCGTTTTGGACTGAAAAGGGATGCAACGAAGTTAACACAGCCTGGGATTGTATTCACTTTTTCTGGAAAGCTGCATGGGACCAGAAAGAGGACAACATGCATCATACCCATTCTTCACTCCTTCCTCTTGTGTGGGCCACACAGTGGACAGAGAGCCTTCAGCAGAGTCTGGGATAAGGAATGAGGGGATGGTGTTGGGAGATCCCCAAGCTATGTTTGCACAGAGAAAAGAAGATCCATATATGAAAAACTCTGTCATTCATACATTTAAGTCAGGGGATGATCTGGCCTCAAGTAGCTAAAGTTGATAGTGATGGGCACCATACAGATCCCTCAATAGATAGAAAGTTTGGTGTCTATGCTCAAAAGGGCATCTTCCATTCTAGCCAGTGTTGCATATTAGCAGTAGGTTTGCTTTAGATTAGCAATGACGTGAGTCTTGTACTTCTAGTTCATTTTAACTACAGGCTAACAAATTAGGCAGTTGTCCCAGCAGAAAAACTACAGGACTTTGGCTTGGTTATTTTTAATAACTTTCACTAAGACATATGCACACTAGCTACACTGAGATTTTCAGTACATTAATATTTTAAATCAAGTTGGATTTTTTGTTTTGCAGTTAAAATGTAAATCTTAAATTATTGTTACAGCTGAGAAAGGATATTTAGTTAAATGCAGAGAAGAGTGGGCAAAAACTAAAGATCCAGCTGCAGCCCTCAAAAAACTGCCTGTAAAAAGGTGTGTGGAAGGACAGCTTCTACGTGGACTTTCAAAATATGGACTGAAGAATATAGTCTCTGCATTTGGCATAGTGAGTGTAAAAAGGTTGAGAATTTTTTTTGTCCTTGTATGTATGTTGTTGTTTTTGTGGTGGTGTTTTATTTTAAATGGACTATGTATAAACTTCTTAAGTCCATCCATTCCTCTCCTCTTTGTTCCTTTGAAATACTGTCACATTGTCTGTTGAGGGGTTCAGACTCAAACTGATGTGTAATGAATAACTTGAAAATATGAACTTTTTATACTGAGGCAATGATGCATACTTTAAAAAAAAATCTTTCCAAATAAATTCCTCTCAAATTAAGACTAGAAATATAGTCTATAAACTAATCAACTGCATGTTAACTGTGTGACTGGAAAAAGATTTGTTTAAATGTTTATCCATTAAGTTCAGCTGGCTGAGGGAAATAACTAAAAATACCTATTGTTCAGTGAAACATTTTTCACCTACAGATACCAAGGAATAATCGTTTGATGTATATTCATAGCTATCAGAGTTATGTTTGGAATAACATGGTGAGCAAGAGAATAGAAGAATTTGGACTCAAAACTGTAGTGGGAGATCTTGTACTTAAAGGAGGTAAAATAAACTACAAATCATTGTCTCTTTACATGTATCCTTTTAAACCTTCAAGACTGTTGCACCTTTCTTTAGGAAAAATGGTGTCAGTAAATGAAGATGCAACACAGTATTTGCTTCATCCATCTATAATCAGACATGTTTAAATCAAGAACTTAATTTTAAATTCAATTAACTTTAGATGCCTGATAGTTAGAAAAATGTCACATACCTGTGTGTTTTAAATAGAAAACTGTTTGAATTGTAGCCACAGCTGTTCATATTGAAGAAGCAGATGTTGACAACTATACTATCCATGATATAGTGATGCCGTTACCTGGGTTTGATGTTATATATCCAAAGCATAAAAGTAAGTCTTTTTAATTTGCACAATCACTTAAAAAAGCTTAATCTGAACTAAGATTTTAAGTAGGTTTAATTTTCTTTAAATATTTTTTTCTTGCAGTTGGTGATGCCTACAAGGAAATGTTAGCTGCTGACAACCTTGATGTCAACAACATGAGACACAAAATTCGAGATTATTCTTTATCTGGAGCATACAGAAAGATCATAATTCGACCTCAGAATGTCAGCTGGTAAGTAATAGTCTATACAGTAAAATATATTTGGAAATAATAGGATATCCCTAGAATATATGCAGGAAGACTGCAAAAGTGCTAGTGAGCATTGGTCTGTGCAGCGAAGCCATGGCCAATACTAGTTTATTGGCCAGAGCAGTAGATATGGATCTACCGCACAGACCAGTAAGCCATAGCCCTCACTGCTTCAATAGTCCCCTGGCTCTATGATCTATGGTGGAGCACTGTGTACTAGCACTCGAGATACTGTGGATTCTTTGAGTGCTTGCTCATGTCCATTCCCAAATTCGGTGTGTGTACATGCCATGTGCACTGGTGCTAGACAACTTTTTCCCCCAGTGGTGCCCGTAGGAGGTGACTCTAGCGCCCCCTGCAGTGGCATGCATATGCACCGCATATAGGCACTGTCGGCTCCCCCTCCTTCCCTCTCAGTTCCTTTTTGCCACCAGTGACAGTGCTGGAACGTCTCTTGCCTTCGCCAGTTCTCTTGCTAAAGCCTAGTGGTTTATTTATTGTTCTAGTGTACATAGTTAATAGTTCAGTTATAGTTAGTTCCAGTTTATTCATTGTTAGAATCCCAGGGTCGGGTCATGCCCTGTTCCCTGGGATTTAAACCCTGCACTTCGTGTAAGAAGCCTGTGCCAATGAGTGATCTGCATCAAAGTTGTTTAAAGCATCTGGGGGAAGCACATGTCTGTGAGAGGTGCAAAATCTGTAAAAGTTTTCGCCCTCAAACTAAGAAAGACTGAGATACTTGTCTCAAGGCCATCCTCATGTACTTGGCACTTAGATCAGCATTGGAGCCTGGCAGATTGGACTTGGCACCAAGCACGATGGCCTTGGTGCACAGTGCTCCTCCGATGCCCTCTTCCTTATCTCGGCACCATTCACCATCTCCGGAACCGAAAAAGAGGCCGAAGAAGACTCACACGAAGTGGGGATGCTCCCCTGCAGAGAAGACCAAGAGAGACCTGTGTTGGGTCAACAATCCCCCCTGCCTCAGAGGGGTCCCTTTCCGCTGCAAGTGTCGACCCTGGCACCAGGCCCTCCACTGACTCCGGGTAGCGGTAGAGGCCCTCGCTACCTGGTGGTGTCATCAACTTTGGAGGCTTTCCAGGCAATGAAAGACCTCCTGGCATTGTCCGTGCCACTGATGCAGAATGACAGCAGGCTGCTGCACCGAGATTTGGCACTGGCACCAATGGGCAACGTATCAAGCGATAGATCTGCCCAACAATCCCCATCTTCAAAGCACTGTTCACTGGTGTACAGGTGGTCCCCAGAGTCAAGGCTACACTCTCTGGGTCAAGACAGTCCTGCCGTTTGTCTCTGGAGGACTGGCACCAAGCGAAACACTGCTACAGAGTGGTGCAGGTCTCTGGATTCATGGCACCATGGCTTCACTCTCCTAGTTCATGTAAAAAGCCAAAGGATGAGCAGGTTCTGGTACGCCCATCACTCGCTCTCCGTACCACTCATTGGTGCCGGAGCATCAGCGCACTTAGGACGGCACTGTGAGATATTTGGACTCTGCACCACCCTCGCTGTCGGACAGCAACACTTCCTCCTTGGGCAGCGAGGACATTATTCATAGGAGGCAGACCGCGGCACGGATGCCCGGCTTCCCTACAGCACTGTCAATGGGAGCATGGCCACAGGGTCAATGGCTCAGAACATGGCCTTACTGGTGGGTGATTCCCTCAGGGATACCACAGTCTGGTTTCGGGAGAGGAACATGGGTACTGCAGTCCTGTAGCCCTCAAGGTTCGGTGCCGCATCTGGACTCAAGAGACCAACCGTGAGGGTTCATGCGCTTCGAGCCCAGGGGACCTGCTGAAAAGGGTCACCTCCAACCTGGACCTTAAAATAGAGGAGTTGAATGAGCCAGTGGACAAGCTCTTTGGGATACTAGCCTCAGTGGCTTCCAAGAGTGTCTATATATAGCTGCAGCCTGCCAGCACGCTCCAGTGACACTCTGGTTTCCGCCAGGCTTGGTTACCACTTGCAGGGTGACTCCACACTCCCAGTCCCGAATTTTCCGTCAGATTAGTGTTCTGCACTGTCCAGCTCTCTCCTGGACAGATAAGATACTTCAGATCTGTCGCCCCTCTAAGGGGATCAATATCCAACAGTTTCCTACTTCAGTTCAGTTGAAGAACAACACTGGATCAGTTTTGACTAAAGAATAAGTTTATTTAATTACTAGAGAGGTTTTAAGTGAGTACAAATATAGACATTACAATCAGAAATGGTTAGAAAAGAAATAAGATAAAATGCTTTTTAATAACTAAAACTTGACAAACTACACTTGGGTTCAAGGTGAAATCCCTTACCACATGTTCCCAGTAACATTGGTGACCAAATTCTCAGGCCAGGATCAGCTCCCAAAGCCAAAAAGCTGTTTCTTTTATCCTCTTAGGTGAAAGAGGGAGAGGTACCTTGGGGTGTTCTTCACTTTTATAGTCCAGTTCCCCTTGTAAATGCATTTTCCTGAGGGTTACCCCTAAATAAAGTTCATTCCTGCCATGAGAATGTAGACAAGGAGTCTTGTGGTGAAAGAGGTTTCGTGCTATTGTCTGCTAAAATGGAGATCAGTTTGTTGCTACCCCACTTCCTTGCCAAAGTATGGCAAGTTGATGAGTGGATTACCCATCAACTTTGATGACACCTGGCTAGAGGTGTCAGCTTGTCCTTTGTTTTTGAGAAACTGGTTCACCCAGACTTATCTGGTACATGCGTTTCAGACCTAATTTCAGTTTTTTATAACTACGTATATAATAAAATCTGCCAAGAGCAGCCACTCATGGGAGTTAGCAAACATGGTCTCTTGTAAGAAATAGTCTCTCTTCAGTTTGCACACCAGAGAGCAGTGGTGTTCTGTGGCTGCTGCAAGTAGTCACTTGTGACAGGTGGTCTCTCTTCAGAGGTGGTCTCTAAGACAGGATTTACTGTAATGTTGCTACACACATTTCATTTTGATACTGTGTCCAGTGAGTTATTAGTTCTCAAATTATACATTATTTTGTTGAAAGATTATTACAGTAGTGTATAGGGTACAACTACAGAGGTGCATTTGGTCATACTGAGTATTTCAAAATTAAAAAAACCTTTGTCCTGTATTTCATAAAGGGAGGTGGTTGCATATGATGATCCTAGAATTCCATTATTTAATACAGATTTGGATAAGCTGGAAGGAAAACCACTACCTGTTCTTGTTACAGGTAAGAGCAACAACTTTTCTGCTGATGTTTACACATGGTAAAGTAAAAAGTTTGACTTAACTACTGCTTTGAAATTGTAACTGCTACATATCACACATGCTGAATGTAAAAATACATAAAAAGGCTACATTTGATGAAATCAAGCTAAAATGTTCAGAAGAATGTGCTTAAAATTAGGCTCCTACATAAGTGACCTGATTTTTCAAAAGTGAGCATTCACTCAGCAGATCATGTTGACTAAATTATACTCTCTGCTTCGAGCTATCTGCAGAATCATATAAGCATATGCTTAGTGTTAAGCATATGCTTATTTAAGTGCTTCACTGAAGAGGGATGGATTTAGGCCACGTTTCAGCAAAGCACTTGAGCATGTGCTTGACTTAAAGCATGTCACATTCAACTTCAGTGGGACTACTTAAGTGTTTAATTGACATTCAGTTGCAGACTTAGGCCTTGTATATACTGCACAGTTTTGTTGACAAAAGTCAGCTTTCATTAACAAAACAGTGGAGGTGTACACACAGGCTCTTCCTGCCGATGGAACTCCCATGCTGTGCCGACATAATAAAAGCACCACGACAAGCGGCATAGAGTTTTTTGCGATGTAGTTAGTGATGTAGCGTCAGCATAGACACTGTGCTTGATTTTGTTGCCCTACTTGGCCTCCAGGAGGTGTCCCACAATGCCCATCCTGATCATTCTGGTCAGCAGTTTAAAGGTTGCCCTGGTGGTATACAGTATGCACCCCTCCCCCGTTTAAAGGCTTGGGAATTTTTAAAATTCCTCTTCCTGTTTGTTTGGCATGCACAGTTGACATAGCATCTTCCTAACTGACCATTACGGCTTTATGCAGCAGACAGTCTCCCGGGTGGAGCACCCAGAGCTGTTGGATCTGCTGAGTCTATGGGGAGCTGAGGCTGTGCAGCTGCAGCTTTGCTCCAGCCATAGGAATTTTGATGCCTAGGGCTGATTGCTAATGGCATGCAAGAGAAAGGACACGAGAGGGATACGCAGCAGTGCCATGCAAAGATCTAGGAGCTGAGGCAGGCATACCAGAAGTCAAGGGAGACCAACTCAAGGGAGGTGCTCTGGTGCGGCACCAAAGACATGCTGCTTCTATAAGGAGCTGCACACCATCCTTGGTGTGGTGGAGACCCCACCCCCAAGAGCCCTGTGGATGCTTTGGGGGAATGGATGCAGCATCCAGTAGACTCAACCCCGAGGATGATGTAGTGGACTAGAAAGTGGAACAGGAGGACAATGTGGAGCACACAGCAGGGTTATCTGGTGGCATGGTATGTCAGGACCTTTTCTCCACTGTAGAGGGGCCCAGCCTATTCCAGCACTCGGGTCTGATGTGCAGGATGCAGGAAAGAGGAGCTCTGCTAAGTGCTCATTTTGCTTTAATACTGCATGGTGAGAGGAGTTTGAGCTCTCATGTATTTTGTTATATGGTAGAGGAGGAATAAGGGACAGTAATTAACATCTGTGCAGTGCGGCCATAGCAGAAAAGTTAATGTACATGGGGATGTCCTGGAAATCCTCCACAGAGATCTCTAGGAAACTTTCCTGTAGGTATTCTGCAATCCTTTGCTGAAGGTTCCAGTAAGGTGGATTTGCACAGCCAAAAATTCTGCAGCCGCTGCTCGTCATCCCATATGTGCATCATGATGCGATTCCACTACTCAGTGTCTGTTTTCCGAGCCCAGTACCAACAGTCCACCATGGCAAGCTGTTCTGTGAATACCAGCAGAAATCTTGAATTATTTGTTTCCATGCCAGACAGCAAGGCCCCACATCACCAATTCACTGTTTCACAGCTCATGAAATACTGCAGGCCCAGCCACATGATGTTCTAAATGCTCATCATGACTGGTGCTGTTGAAAAATGGTATGAAACAAATTCTGAAGCCCATGGAATGATGGGATGGAAAAAACGGCATCACAGAATGGGAAGCACGTTCCCATGATGCACCATGATCTGTTCCCAGAGCTCCCAGTGGCAGAGGGTGGTGAGCTTCACAGTGGGATAACTACCCACAACGCAGTGCTCTGTCAATTCAAGAGCAATGACTGTGGACGCTGTTCGTTGACACAAGAAATGGCATTCGGACATGCACAACTAATGCTATTAAAGCAGCTTATGATCGTTGATGTAACTTAAGTTGACTTAACTCTATAGTGTAGTGTAAGGGTTCGCTGCCGCTGCCCCTCCATTTTGGCCAACTCTAGTTTATCAGTCCTGTGTAGTTTATTTACAGTGTTCAGTCCCACCATCTTCTTACACCACAGAGCTTGGCTAGCTGCCTCAGGAGCTTCTGCAGGCAGGTAAAGCCTCTGCTCCCCTTGCACTCCCTAGCTTCTCCTTCTCTACTTCTTTCACTGGGGCCTGGATTTAGCCCCTGGCTAATTAGGTGGACAGCTGCCTTCTCTTCACCAATCAGGTGCAGGTGTCCCTAGCCAGTGCCAGTTTACCTCACTCAATTGGGGCTGGTGTGATGGAGAGCTAGCTAAAGGTTGCTGTCCAGCACTCTGTCATATGTGGACATGGCCATATGTGCTTTAAGTACATGCTTTAGTGCTTTGCTTAACTGGGGCTAAAATTATAAGTGAAAAAATGCTTAAAATAGGACTGATATACTAGTGGAGCAGCATCAGAAATGTTTAACTGGTGTTAGTAAATGTAATATGTTTCTAGGATTAGTATAGCTGAGTGGTTCTCAACCTATTTACTATTGTGGGCCACATATGTGGCCTGTGTGTTATGTGGGCCACATCCATGTAACTAACACATGCACACACACACACACCACCTCCCCACCCATGGCTGCAGGTGTGTGCTGATTGGGGTGCATGTGCTCCGTAGACTGAGAACCACTAGTAAAGCTTATAGCAGGGGTTCTCAAACTTT
This sequence comes from Mesoclemmys tuberculata, assembly GCA_007922155.1. Lineage (NCBI taxonomy): Eukaryota > Metazoa > Chordata > Testudines > Chelidae > Mesoclemmys > Mesoclemmys tuberculata. Next base: position 22,364,802 of record ML675616.1, read on the forward strand.
TTTTGCTGGGACCCCCTTTGAAAATATTTCAGGCTGTGATTCCTCCCTTCTCCCCAAAAAGTGGTAACTCCCCCCGTGCTATGCCACCCTTACTGGTGGTGCTTCCTTCAGAGCTGGGCACCCAGCCAGCAGCCACTGCTCTCCAGCCACCTAGCTCTGAAGGGCTCGGGTTGGCAGCTGGAGCCCGGGCATGCATGGGGGCTGACTGTTCATGAGTCCTACCATGATAACTTGAGTTGCAACCCCCAGTTTGAGAACCCCAGGCTTAAAAGTTTAAGAACTTTAACATATCAGGATTGTGTGATGGAAACTTTTTAATGACATATACAGCCAGCTGTAACATACAGACCTTATTACTTTCCAATCCTGGGTGGCAGGAGGAGAGGAAGGCATTCTTAAACGCAGAATTTGTGTAACTAAAAAAGTTTATAAAAATCTTCGCTACATAAATAGGAAACTTTACTTTTTACATTGTTTGCAAACTCATGTCTAACATCTGCCACTTACGGGAAAGTTGGAACGTGAATTGACATGTCACAAAACATTTCCATGGTTGATAAATGAATTTATGGATTTTTTAAACTGTGGGAGCCTTTCAGCCCAATTTAAATGTCCAGAGGTGGCATACTATATGTACTAATTGTTCTCTTCTTTCTTATGCAATAGAAGGTAAATTCAAGGCCTTGAAGATGGAATTCTCTCTTCCTCCTTCCACTTATGCTACCATGGCAATTCGAGAAGTGCTCAAAATGGACACAAGCATAAAAAACCAGACACAGCTAAACACTACATGGCTACGCTGAACAAATGCTATAAAATCATATTAAGATTTTAAGATGTGGAAGTGTTTTCACATTTACTTGTTCTGTGCAAACCCTAGTATTGATTTTGAAGATTTGTAGTAAAAGATTTGTATTTTTTTAAGTTTGTTTTAACTTCAATGAGTATATGCAAAATGGTGTTTGTAAAATACAAATATTAGATGGGGTTTTTTAAATGATCTTGGCAAATAAGGTGCTTGAGCTGTAGCACAACTGCATTTTAAGAAGAAATGGGCTTAGAACATGAATTCAGGATTTTCAGTAATTGCTTTTTCAGGAGTACAGTGAGTATTCAACGTGCTTTCATGAATTCAGCACAGACTAAAACTTACTGCAAGCATGCTAATGTTAGATGAGGAAAGCTAATTAAGTAAAGCTAAGGCATTGAAGATAATATTAAAGGAGTACATTTATGTAGCCTTAAAGCCAATAGCATTTGCACTGATGTGGCAGAGGATTCTGTTGGCAGAATTTTTCATATCTTTTATGTGATAAACATGTACATCTGTTTTTATTAGTTGAATTCTAAATTTTATTATGAAAATGGTTGTGTGCATTCTTCCCCTCTCTACTACTACCTGTACTAAAGAACAGGTAATGAAAACAAATTAACCAGAAAGTCTAGATGAAAGTTTGTATAAACAACTAACTCTTTTGCACCAGCATATTTAGTGTATCCATTGCTGGCAATGGACGAGCCAGGCCAATCTGTATCCTGGCATGAAAGGATTAAAAAGCCATTCTAAAATTGACAGCAGTTAGTTTGCATTTGGACTTTATAATTTCAAAAAAACAAACAAATAAACCAGTTTGTGCTGCTTGTGTTAATAAATTGTTAAATGACACCTTGCACTATTTTTAATAAAAAATTGTATAGTTTTGCGTACCAACAATATGAAAATTTCAGTATCTGAGGTTTAGAAAATACATAATGTTGCCACCCAAATGCCCAGAGGGAACCTGCTTCAATACATAAATAAAAACCTCTGACCGCACACTTCTCGTTACTATCTACCATCCCCCCTGGAACCCCTACAGGGTATCATCAGACTATAACCCATACTGGAGGGGGGCCCTATCCTGAAAAATCTTTCCTAAGCTCCCTCTGCTGGCCTTCAAACAACCCCACAACCTCTCCAAGCTCATGAGGGGCAAGCTCCCCACAGACCAGGATACCCCAACTCAAAGCAGCACCAGACCCTAGCAGAGCAACAGATTCAAACCCTGTAGACATATCTCCACTGCCCCAATGATCAGGGGAGTCCTCCCTGGGCTATTTCCTACTATATCCCCTGTGGCTGTGGGCCAGGTGTCATTGACACAGCTGGTTCCCCATAAGCCTGGGCTCTTCCAGATGTTAGTTGGCATTTAGGTCCCTGCCTAGATCCCAGCATCATCGGTGGCTATTGTTGAAGGCTCTGGTGCTTCCTAGGCAGGAACTAGCAGCATGCATCCTTTCTCTTCAGCTGTTGGCCCAGAGAGAGTTGAACTGCTCCCTTTTAATACCACTGTTCCACATGAAACATGCCCAGCAGGGATGAGGGGGTGTGGCTTTCTCAGCCAATAGTGCGGTGTTAACCCTTCCCTGTACAGGGTGGGGTGAGGGCCCTGTCACAAACATACAGGGGAGGGTATTCAAGAACCATTAATCTGTAGGGGAGTTGTAATCAAGGAATTTACAATTCAATTATATTTGCATAAGACCAGCCTTTCTCCTCCCCCACTTACACTGCAAAGACAAAGACTTCAGCTGAGGAGACTGGTCCCATGCTTATGGGAGAAGCCTGTGTATTGAGAACTGTAACATCCAGTGGGGTGAGAAAACTGCTTGAGCTGAATACTGCCTAGTGTAATAAGGTCTACGATTTCAACTGTGTGCTTGTTATCCAGAGTTCCTCAACTCTAACTTTTAATCTCTGCAAGTCAGTATCAGGAAATAAACCACAGGAAATGCAATACCTCCCCTGCTATATGGCTGACACAGAGAAGTCAAAACCATGTGCTTTTAACTTAAAGCTTTACTTGGTTGGTCTCCAGCAATTCCCATTGGAATCACTTTTACTGGAAGTCTCCACATAGAGCACATGCAAATACAATAGGTGGTTAGAGTACTCCAAACCTTGATTGTTACCTCACAAATCTGAGGCAATCTTTGGGTGAATCAGTCACAGATTTCCAGATGGCCAGTCCTTCCGTCTGAGCCTGGAGATCTTTCCAAATATGTCCACAAAGCAATCCACCTGACTCAGACTTGCTTTCTCCCTCTTATACCCCAAAAGTTTCAGAGATGTCAGTCAAAAGAATGTGACCAAACCAATCACTGGGCAAAAGTAGGAGTTAGAGATGTCACTAAAAAAATATTAAGCAAGCAGTCTTAAACTGTTAATCTGACAGCTAAATTTCCCCATATTAACAATGCTAAAATACATCCAGACTTCCTGTTTTTCACAGGTATTTGTCCCAGCATATTCAGAGAGAGAGAACACATAGTGCCAGGCTTACTTCATGTGTTCACTGTCTACCTTCCTCCCCGTTCCTCTGGTTTGCCTAGTTAAATTTCTGCAAAGGCCTGAAAATGGCTAAAAGCAGCAAGCAGGATAATTGATAGGCCATCCCAATAATTGGCAGTGGCTTGGACACCTGGCTGTTTGCTAAAATGCCCCTGTTCATGCTTGCTTTTTATTTTCTTTGGTAATTATCTTTGACCTTTTATGCCTACCACTTAAAATCTATGTTTCTGCATTTAATAAATCTGTTATATATTTTACCTAAAACAGTATATTTTGCTTGAAGTGCTTGGGAAACCTCAGCTCAATTTAAAAAGACTCATGTGTCCTCTCCACATTGAGAGAGAGGTGGACTGGGTAATAAACTTACACTGGTTAGCCTACTGACCAGGGCAAGATGGTACAGTTCTGGGGTGAAAGGCTGGAAAGCAGGGGGGAATTGGCTGGTACCTTTCTCTGAGTGATTCATGAGTGGCTTAGGGCGCATTCACTCAACTTAGCTGAGTGTGGAGTGCCAAAGCTGTTCTGGTAGATGACAGCACCTGGAGGGGTTTGCTGCTTGTCACTAGCAAAACACTTGAGAAACAGCCTAGGCTGGCGAACTAAGGGGACACAGTCTTACCCAGATCCAGGTTGCACTCTGAGGATCCTGTCACATCGTTACACTTTTGACCTTCAAAACATTCTCTGACAGTGAGTTTCACAGGCTGACTCTGCATCCTGTGGATAAATGCTTGTTTGCTTTAAATCTGCTGCTTGTTAATTTCATTGGATGACCCCCTCCCACCAGATCTTGTGTTTGATGGAATAATAGTTCCCCAGTCACTTCCTGCACCCCATTCATAATTTTATTAGACCTCTATCATATCCCCACTTGTCAGCTTTTTTCAAGCTCAACAGCCTGAGTCTTTTTAATCTAATCATATGGAAGCTGTTCAATAACCCTAACAATTTTTTAACCTTCTTTGTACTTTTTCTAATTCTAATATATCTTTTTTGAGATGAGACAACTAGAACTGCACAGGGTATTCAAAGTGAGTGTACCATGTTTATATAATGGCCTTATATATTCTATTATCTGTCCTTTTCCTAATGGTTCATAAGTAAGGTTAAGATTCTGTCATTAGTATTTTTAGTAACAGTGACAGCTCACAGGCAATAAACAAAAATTCACAGAAGCCCCTACCTGTCAGTAAAAATACACTGGGGGGGAGAGAACAAAGCTGGGGGGTCTGGCTGGCTGATCAGCTGTTTGCTGACAGCTGCTCCAGGAGTCATGGAGGTTCCCAAAAGTCATGGAGTAAGCGATCACATCCTTATGCCGTTCTGTTTTTGACTGCTACTGTATTTGGCACAGACGTTTTCAGAGAAATAGCCATGACGACTTCTAGAGCTTTCTTGAGTTGGTACAGCTCATTCTGATGCCCCCATTTTGTATGTAGATTTAGGGTTATGTTTTCCATCCTGGATTACTTTGCATTTATCAACAAAGAATTTCCTCCGCCATGTTGTTGCCCAGTCACCTCATTTATCAAGATCCCTTCAAAACTCTTTACAGGGCAGGCTGGACTTAGCCAGTTTGAGGCATCCACTAACTTTGCCATTTGGCGGGGGATCCCCCAGGACAGGCCAGAGGCCCCACCCCTCGCCCCGGAGGCCTAGCACCAGGCTCTCTCAGGCACGTCACCCCAGAACGAGACCCCAACCGAACCCAGCAGGCTCGCGCGCTCCTGCTCCAGCGACAGCCCGAAAGAGGCGTCGGAGCCACGCGGGAACCCGCCCTTTAACCGCGCACGCGCCTCCCTCTGGGGCGACTCCGCGAACGGGGGGAAGGGGTGGCGATGACGAGGCGAGGGCGACGGCGAGGCTGTTACTTACGCGCTACAGTGTCGCAGCGATTACGTCATCCTGGTGGGCGGACCAGTCTTGGTTACGTCACAAGTTCACAGCTTCCTTCCCTCCCCCCCCCGCGTCCACTTCTCGCGGGATGTTCCGCGGCGCAGGGGAGGAGGAGACGGAGGAGGGCTGGCGGCGCCGCCGCGGACAGTTAGTGGCGGCGTTGAGGGGGCGGGGCTCAGTCTGCGGCTGCCCCGCCCCAGGCGCCTGGTGGTGGGTGATTGACTTGGGTCCCCCCCGGCCCTAGCGGCCTCGTCCAGCCCAGGCCTGGGCGGTGAGCTGGGAAGCCGGGCTGGCCTCTTGCCCGCTCCCGAGGGGTGAGGGGCCGCAGCTCGCGGAAGGCGGAGCGGTTTGGCGGGCTGCAGGGGGCCGAGCCGGGAGAGGGCTGGGGGGGGGGCGGGAGGTACCAGGCTTCCTGGCCAGTCTCGGGCTGCTAGGTGCCATGGCAACGCGAAGGGCGGGGCCTGGGGCAGGCTGAGGAGGTCCCGGGGCTGCGGTGGGCGCCGAGGGGCCAACATTCCGCTCGCGCGCTGCAGGGGAGGAGCAGCGCCCCGCCCCCCGCGTGCAGGCGGGTGGGACAGTGGTCCCTTGGGGTGCAGCGGGTGGCGTGGCACATCCTGGTTGCTGGAGCCGGCCTGCTAACGACGTGTTACGACTTGGTGGGGCTGACCTGTGTGCTTCGCGCAATCCCATGCATTGCACCCTAGGGCCCTGTAATTATCCTGGGTCTCATGGCCCTGAGGATGCAAGAGAGACTTGCTTGGGCCTGGTCCAAGATGGTGGAAAGAATTTTTGTCCTTGTGACCTTTTTGTTTTGAGTGTAAGGTACACGTTTTTGACCTTGCTTTTACTGGTATGCCGGCATCACAGGGTGTAGCTTTATATGTACTGTGTGGTTGTAATGTCCTCTAGGAGCCCGAGTCATGGACCTGGCTCCTGATATGCCAGGCACTGCGCAAGAGCAGAACAAAAAGATGGACTGTAGGATTTTGTGGGAAGAGATTAAGTATAAGATAAACAATAGATGGTAGCAGATGGATAGGGGACTGCAAGTCAATATTGAGACAGTATGGTCAGCATGGTAGGTCCTAGTCTTAATAGACTAGCAGTCTAATGTGGTCAAAGTTTTTGTAGTCCTCATAGCATGTGACAGTTTGAAGGCGGTTAATTAGTTAGTTTTGCATGTGTTTGTGTGTATGTACAATAATTTTTTTTTTAAAGCACAATTTCTTATTGCAGAAAAAAGAGAGGCCCACCTGACAGATGTTAGACAGACGTGTTAGTCACACTGCTCAGTGCACTTCAGAAATGTGCTCAGATAGTTTTAGGAGAAGGGCCATATAAGAACTATGACATAAGAATGACTAGAACATTTACTATAACTCAGTTTCTTAGGCCAGCAGCTAATTAATACTTCTCTAAGGAAAATAATCCTTTCTCTTGGAGAATCTTTATGTGCAGCATAGAACTCCTTTCATTTTCATTGTAGGCAACAAGCAATGAAGGTTGGAGTCTCTTAGTAAATTACTAATAGATTCATATAAATGGGGATACTATCTTGAAATTTAGTTCATTGGAAAGAAAAACTTAAGGCATTCCTACATCTTCCCTTGATTTCCCTGCCAATTTTTATGGTGTTACAAGCACATTTTTCTACTTTTTAAAATGTTTTTCTCTTTCACCTTTTGTGGTTTCACAAATGAAACAATAAATCATGGAATACATAGAACACTGTCAGCTACCCAAGGTAAACTAGGAAGAGAAATATTATGAATCTCTTTCGTGTGTGTGTTATAAAAAGAGTAAAAATTCCCAACTGAAGTGATTTCTTAAATTGGTAGTGTTCCCTTTAACTGCTTGTTCATATTGTAGTTATAAATCTGATTTTTGGTGTTGGAATAATAACTTGCATCAGAGTTCAGATAAAGTTTTAAAAGTATATTAATGCATTTAAAACTTACTTTAATTTTTGAAGATGGTGCTGGGAGTTGGCTCTTAATCTGATCAAACATTTGACTAATTTGATTTGATTTTCCCTGGCCACTGACAAAGCTGTAGGCCAAGAGGTGCTACTTCCACAGCAAAGATTTAAGACTACAGCAGCTCATTTCAGCACATTTGGTAATTTATGTGAATTTTCTTCTCTTGTATGTCTCTGAAATGCTGTCTGTCAACAGATCATCTGCTGCTTTGTGTGCAACTCCCCATTGTATACTTTGCTGAGGATGGCATACCCACCATTTAAAAGTGCTGACGCATCTTTACTACCTGTAGGGGTGAGGCAAGTCATTTGTATATTTCCCAGTATTTTTATACATATGATCTAGCACGGAAATAAAAACATTAAATTGGTTTTAGAAAAATTTACAGTATTGGGAATGAAAGCTGACTGACTTCTCTGAGTATCAGACATGTTTCAGTTCTGTTAAGTGATGGGCACAATATCTCCAGCAGAGTGTATAATCATATGTCATACTTTGCAGACTTAGGCCCTGATTATATAAAGACTTACGTATGTGAGTAGCTTAATGGAAGACAGTGTTTTCAGTTGCATTGAACTGAACTGAAATCCTTGAGCTGAAATGTCTTCTGCCCATTCCATATGAAGGTCCATGGTAGTTGATAGTGCTGTGTGAGTGGTGGCTAACTACAGACTCTTGAACTCAGTCCTGCAGGTGACAAAAACATGGCAGCTGTTAATGTTGGAAGGGAGCAAGTTGCGAGAGACCCAGATTGCTGTGACATCTCTTACTACGTATCTGAATTTGTGGAAAGAGAAGTTGGAACTGACCTTAATTGTCTAAGGAAACTTGGCAAACTTATAGAGGAGCTATCTGAAAATAAAAAGCAGTTAGAGGAACAGGTAAACATTCTGTTAGTTATTTCTCAAGTCCTTGGAACATTAAAAATGTATCATCAGTTGTATAATCTAATTAAATCAGTGCATTTTGGTAACAAGTTTGCTGACACTGTGTAAGATATCTTCTGATTTTCTGTTATGCTTTATTATGCATGGATATCTATAAAAGACCCCATTTGTATAATCACTGAAAGAGGGGTCTTGATACTCTTATGTCAGATGTATTACTCCTCCCTATATACAGGTACTTACAGTTTCATCAGAAGTCCCCAAAAGAATTCAAAATGCCTTAGCTAATGCAGAGGATTCTAAGAAGTCTCTTAGTCAGCTGCTGGAGGAAGAATCTGTTTTATCTGATTCAATTAATAGCCACCTGTTGACAACCCAGCCATTGATGGAGGATCTTGGTGTACTGATTAATCAAATAGAAGAGGTTGAACGACACCTTGCTTATCTAAAATGGATTTCACAAATAGAAGAGTTCAGGTAAAATAGATTCATGTGGACTTCTGAGTATCTTTTCCCTGCAGTCTTGTGTTCTAATATCACTTAAGCCCCAAACAAGAACGGCCATACTGGGTCAGTTCAATGATCCATCTAGCCCAGTGTCCTGTCTTCTGACAGTGGCCAATGCCAAGTGTTTCAGATGGAATGAACAGACCAGGTAATCATCAAGTGATCCATTCCCTGTCACCAATTCCTAGCTTCTGGCAAAGAGAAGCTAGAGAAACTTCACAGCATAGTTTTGCATCTCTGCCCATTCTGGTTAATAGCCATTGGGCCTGTCCTCTGTGCATTTACCTAATTCTCTTTTGAACTCTGTTATAGTCTTGGCCGTCACAGCATCCTCTGGTAAAGAGTTCCACAGGTTGACTGTGGGTTGTGTGAAGAAATTTTTCCTTTTTGTTTGTTTTAACCTTCTGCCTATTAATTTAATTTGGTGACCGCTAGTTTTTGTGTTATGAAAAGGAGTAAGTAACACTTCCTTATTTACTTTCTTCCCACGAGTTATGATTTAATTAAATTATTAAATAAATTGGAGCCATTTTTTGGCATTGTAAATCTTTTTTTTTAAATGTAAACAGTTATAACAAGGGATGTAAAAATTAGTTTAACTAAAAATATGTTTAAATGTTCTAAAAATAGAACGTTGAAACACAGAGGGAGGGAGCAGTGCTGGGCTTGGCTCCTCACTGCCAAGTGAGAGCTGCCTAGGCCAACCCCAGGTGGGCTCTCCTTGCGCTGGACTCCACGCCTCCCTGCAAGCAAGAGCTGCCCAGCTGCTCTTGCCTGTGGGGAGCCAAGCCCAGCTTGGGCTACACCCCAACCTCTGTGGTGGGCTCTGTGCCTCCCCGCCGCTCGTGGGGAAGCTCGTGGGGAGCCAAGCCCAGCTGTGGCTATGCCCTGCTGGGTTCCATGCTTCCCTGCCAGCAAGAGCTACCCAGCTGCTCTCGCTGGTAGGGAGCCAGCCCTGCTGCTGCTCCCCTCCTCTGCAGTTTAAACAGTAATCAGCTGTTTAAAGCGTTTAAAGAGTGGATTACCGTTTGAACCTTTAGAGGTTAGCCTTTTACATCCCTAGTTATAACCCTTGTTAATTCAGCTGCTGACTGAAAATGCATAGCTAATTTTGATATGCCATTGCTTTTGTTTACAACTAAATTTGATAACTATATTTTGAGTAGGGAAATAAAAGGGATTGTAGTTTACCATATAATCTGAAAGAGTCACCTCTAACAGTGCAGCATTGTTGTCCGCGTTGAATATAAATTCTGTATCTTCACTATCTCTTTTTAGCACAACTACAGTCTAATAGCAATACTGAAAGAGGGTGTTTGAGCCAAAAAAGATGCATTTGCATTATATAGGTTGACATCTGTTTATTTTTATCATTTTAATGAGAATAAAATATTAATCGAAATAGTTTTTTAAATGAGGTGTACTGCCGATTTGAAAACATTTAGTTTCTTATCAAGAGCAATCCCCTTGTTCTTCAATGGTGCACCCTCAGTATAGGCAGCAAGAGGCATGGACCAGAAATCTGGGTGTCTCATGTAGCAATGCAGAGCACTAATTGCAACATCACCTAGCTGCTGACTAGGGAAACATTTGATAAGTAAAAAATCAAACCAGTTTTATTCACCTTCATTATACAGTAAGACAGGTAAAATACAATGAACTATCCTCAGTGTTGCTAAAAATTGCCTCTGTGGATTCTAGCAATGATTTTGCTTTATTTTTATAGTGATAATATTCAGCAGTATCTCATGACCAACAATGTGCCAGAGGCAGCTACCACTCTGGCATCCATGGCAGAATTGGATATTAAGCTTCAGGAGTCATCTTGTTCTCACCTTCTTTCTTTTGTGAGGTCTACTGTTAAGTTTTGGCATAAAATTCTTAAGGACAAACTGTCAAGGTAGGAAATGCACACTCTTCTTTCATACTTGCATTGTGCTGGTGATTTTTGTTGATGTGTATATTTTCTATTACAGTGATTTTGAAGAGATATTAACTCACCTTCATTGGCCATTTATTGGGCCTCCGCAGTCTCAGGTTTTTGGCCTTGATGCACTGGCTAATGCTCCAGAAGTATACAATAACTTGGAAACTCTGTTTTCTCAGCTTCTGAAATTGCAAACCTCGTATCCTTTTTGAATTAATGTCTTAGGTTCACAGACAGTTTCACTAAGAATAATGAACAAACTTTAGAGATGCACACTCCAAAGAAGAAATGTGTGATAGTCACCTAGTGTGCTGATTATTTAAAATCATTATGTTAAGCTGGACATTTCTCACTAAGGCTGAAGTAGCTTTAGGATTTAGTATTTATTTTATTAAAAGAAAAAAATAATTATCATGTAAAGAGCCAGATTAACAACACTAGAAATTGAAGTTCTTTGCCACTAGAAAAAGTATAGTTTTGACAGCAAGAATGCTGTGCCAACCAAGATCCTAGTGGGCTCGCATCTGGGGAAATGAGGAAGATAGTTTAGCCTTCATATTATTCAGTCTTTGGGCCCTTGGGCAAGATTACTGACGGGTGAAAATTGTGGTGGTACGTTTGCCTTTTCCTGGAACTGGACTGAGACCACAAATATTTTTCACATTAGCCATTGAGCAGCTCTCAGACAGTAAAAACAGCTTTTGATCTCTGCCAGTTTGGGTCACATGAAAATCAGAGACTGAGCTGTGAGAAGCTCCCAGTTTTGCATTACTGATTGTCTAAACTTCCACTTGTCTGTTTCAGTATCGTAATGATAAGTGTTTGTTGGATGGTAGGAAAACCCACATCTGTCTTGACAACCTTGAAAAAAGCTGATTTCGTAAATCAAATTGACTGCTTGATTGCTGCTATCACAAATCAGTCTTAATCAGCCTGTTACAGTAAACACAGGCTTAATATTGAAATATTCTAAAAAGAAATAATTCTCAGCATTTTGAGAATTTTATAGTATGTATAGTGACTTCAGTAAAGAAAGGGGACTGTAGAAATGTACATTTCTTAGATGTCCATAGTTCGTTGAAATTATTTTGAGAGAATTCAGTGCTTCTAAAACAATGATCTGTCAGTAAAATATTTTACCTTTGACTGTTAAACTTTAGAGATGAATTACTAACCAAACCAAAACAGCTGCCAGAAAAATATTCTCTTCCTCCATCACCAGCTATTATCCTTCCAATACAAATCATGCTGAACCCTCTTCAGAAAAGATTCAAGTATCATTTCACTGGGAATAGACAAACTAATGTTTTAAGCAAGGTATGGGGAAAGCGATCTTGATATACTTTTAATTGAAATAATTAACAACATTTTCAAAACAAAACATATATTGCTGTAGTAAAAAGTTGTGGCCCAAATAGTACACTCTATATGGAGAGTCTTAAGTTCATAATATCTGTGAAGTTTGTGTATGTGTGTGGAGGTGAGAAAGGTATGCTTGCTTCCCTTTTTTTGTTTTCAGTTACTTCTACAGGCTTTTCATTGTGTGTGTGTTTGGGGGAGAGGGGGGAAGGAAGAGAGAGCAAATTCCCAATATCTGGAAACTAGGAGGAGCCACCAGCCTTGCTGTTTCCAGTAGGGGAGGATGCTACATAAAAGGATGATGAGGGCAACTAGCCTTTTCCGTCAGCTCCATTCTCAATGGTGTGTCCTTTCTCTATCAGCCAAGAGAGACATGTGCAGAGGAGAGGTGGAGAAGAAGGAGACCTAGTGACACAGAAGTATGTGTAGGGAAGAGAGTAATAGAGCAAATGGAAAGGGAGATAAATTAAGAGCAAAAGTAGACAGCTTGTTTCCTTTTTTTCCAAAAAGACACAACACTTATTGCATTAAAGCTAGTTCAAGTACATAAATGGTTCTCTAATGGTACTTTATTGTGTAAATCACTGCTTAATAGGGATGAAGTCCACACTAAAAAAAACATTTTTTTGAGAGAGAGAGCTTTCGACCTACTAGGACAGAAAAGACAGTGCTTTCAATCTAAAGCACACACAAGTCCTCCATTTTCCTCCACCCCCCAAAACACCACCCAATCCAGAACCCCTACTCTGTTTTTAAACATTGCATTTGTTGTTAAATAAACGGCTCTAAATTGCAAAATCCAATTTAAAGCTGGCATTCATTAACTTTTTCCTCATTTTCTGGTCATGCTTTATAAGCTTTATTTATAAATGCTTATAAGAGTTAAAAGTGTTGATGATTATAACAGTTGATTAACCATTTACTGAAATATCTAATAACTCTACATTATATTAAGGGTACATTTTAAAAATAAAGTATGATACTTTTTCTGACTTGTTGGTAGTTACGTCCTTTTATGTTATGTATTTGTTTATGGTGGGTAGTGAAGATTAAATCTATACTCAGGCATATATCAGTTGTTTTTTGTGTGGCGTTAACTTTAATGTTCTGGATGTTTGCTTTCTTTTTTTGATGTAAGCCTGAGTGGTACCTAACCCAGGTACTCATGTGGATTGGAAATCACTCAAAATTTCTTGATGATAAAATCCAGCCAATATTGGACAAGGCAGGCTCTTCAGTCAATGCAAGGGTAAGCAAATATGTTATGTGCAATTATAAATAGCCATATTCTAGCTGTGGTGTAAGTAGGCAAAACTTCATTAACCTCATTGATTTTGTGGTGGGCTGAAGTTAGTCCAGAAAGTGTGTTAAAACTACATAAATATTAACAATGCTAACTTCCAGTTTTTATCTAATTTGGTGACCCCCTTTTTTTTTTTTTTTTTTTTTTCCTTTTTCCCCTTCAGTTTGAATTTTCCCGGGCTTTGGTAATGCTGATTTTGGAGAAATTGGCTGCTGATATCCCTTGCTTATTATACGATGATAACCTATTTTGTCATCTCGTGGATGAGGTGCTTCTATTTGAGAGAGAGCTATACACTATTCATGGATATCTCAGCAGCTTTCCCAGTTGCATGCATGTTCTGTCAGAAGAAACCTGTTTTCAAAGATGGCTAACTGTGGAAAGAAAATGTAAGATTTAGTATGATTGGTTTTGTTTAAAGAAAAATATATGAAGGCCTAATCATGTAATATCTACTCTACAAATAGTTCCATTAAGCTAGGATAAGTCACATGAGTAAGGAATATTATATCAGGCCCCTAATTTTTATACAAGACTGTTCTGTTTAGTTTTAAAGCAACACTGGCTAATGTTACCATAATTTGTATGCCTGTTGCCCCTGCACAGTGGGGTTATGTAGCTGTATTCCTCAGGTTAAATTTCCATTTTCTCTGTGTATGTGGGCTTTTAAATTGATGGGACAAGTTAAAAAAGAGAAATATTGTAGAAAGAAAGAGGGGATATTGTTTTTTAGGGAGAGATTGAGGGATTACCCACATAAAAGTATCCCATAGCCCAGTGATTAAAGTCCTCACCTGAGAAGTGGCAGATTCAAGTTCAAATCTGTTCTCTCTGTCTCTGTCTCTGTCTCTGTCTCTGTCTCTGTCTCTGTCTCTGTCTCTGTCTCTGTCTCTGTCTCTGTCTCTCTGTCTCGACTTGAATTTGGGGTGATGGTGCCAGATAACTTATAGCCCACTGGTTAGGGTATTCATTTGGGAGCCCTGCCTCCTGGCCTCTTCTCACCCCCAATTATTGTGTGAACCTGTGAGGACTCGATTTACTAGGTATGCTCAAAAGCAGCCTACCAAATTGGGCCAGAACACCTCTTTTATCCTGGTTTGTGATTTGCTCTGTGGCTAAGGCAGGAGTTGGACACTTGGATGACAACAGGGAGATGACAGTGCATATGCTCAAAGCAGAACTTTTACTGCAAAAATATAGGTGCCAACAGGGTTTTAGTAGGAGTTTCGTGTATCCCATTGGTCTTAAAACTGGGACTTAATTGTCTAACTCCTTTTGTGCATTCAAGCCATTGTAAATAAGGCTGATTGAATAGTATTCAGTGAAAATATTATTTGACTTCAAGAGTATTAGTCAAATATTTGCTATAATAAAAGAGCATTTGTACAACTTTTTAGCTATAGAAAAGGCTAATATATTATTTGACAAACAGGTAAAATTCATTGGTGTTTGGGGATATATTGGTGGATATATTTGTGTAGTAGGCTACATTTAAAAAGATAAAGTTGAGTGAAAATGTTCTTAAATGAGGCACACTTTTTTTTTTTTCTGTTATTGCAGAGGTTTAGCTTTGGAGTATGTGACAGCACAAAGCTTTTCACCTTGGTTTGTAGATTTAACTCTCATGATAGTAGATGTTGGGAAATTTTCAAGCGGTGATGATGATGATGATAGTGGCTGTTTGTGTTGTATTGTAAAGAACAAAAACAAGTGAAATAGGCTGTGCATTTTCTGACTTTTTTTTTTTTTTTTGGATAAAGGAAAAATGCAACTGTAAAGGGTTGATAGGTATTTTAAAAATGATTAGTGATGATTTTCAATAAGCTAATTTAATATCACTCTCACATAATTCATCTTAACTGAAACAATTGATGTTTTAATTTGCAAATTTAATAATCCTATTTTAGTCAGCGTTACTTTCATTAAACCTTATATTTTAGGATTCTTACATGTTTATTTAAAAGGGCACAATGTATGTATTTGTTAGAAGAAATTTTAAATATGTAAACTCCAAAGCAAGTTTAAGTTACAAACACATGAATATTTAAATTATTTAACATTTTTGTGTGCCTTTCAGTTGCTCTTGAAAAGATGGATTCTATACTTTCATCTGAAGCTGCCTGGGTATCGCAGTATAAAGATATCACTGATGTGGATGAAATGAAAGTGCCAGACTGTGCTGAAACTTTTATGACTCTGTTACAGGTTATCACAGGTAATTATAAAATTTGAGACACTTGACTTACTTATGATGCATTCTCTTGAATAATTCAAGAACTCTAACTTGTATATTCAATAAGAAAATCTATATTATATGTCAGTGGTTATGGAGTCATCAGATGAGTGAGAGGTAGAAATGTGTGGTTTGCATTTTAACAAATACATGGAGTTCCTTTTTCCTTTTGAACTTTAACGAATAATGTAAGTGATATGATCAAACTTTTATATTTGTAGAAAATTGACACTTATAAAGTGCTGATTTTCTGATAATTGCCACTAGACATATCCTTTTTAAATTTGAAAGAAGATAAATGACAAATATGAATTCAATTTATGTGTAAAACTTAAATTTAAAAAAATCCTACTTATTCCTTTTGAGGAATTCAGCCCAGGGAATGGCTGAATGACCAAAAATTAATTCCTAAAAACTTAGACTAAAGCTAGTATCTCTAGGCTAAAGTTAGTATCTTTCTACCAGGGGAGTAAGAGCAGCTGAACATCAAGGTGATTTTTATTTGGGTAAAAAATGTGTATGTCACATATTGTAGGAAGATTTCTCAGGTCCAGCTAGTGTAGCCACACTTTTTTCAAGTTTGCTGTCAGGAAAAGAATTTAAAATTTAAATACAAAATGTTGTATTGAAATTAGTAAAACAATGTTTGTTTAGCCCCAATCTTGCAGAGACTTACATATGTGCTTTAAGCCACCATGACTGCATATAGGCTATTAGGGGCTTTTCTTCCAGCCACAGCTTCCTGGGCGGCGATGGGAGGGGGTATGTGGCAGAGCAAAGTCCTGTCCCCCTCTGGAGAGACAAATGCTGGAGGAGCAGGCAGCTAGTGAGTTCCCCACCTTCCTGGCGCCAATGGGGTGGGGCTTCAGCTCTGACTTCAATGGGACTATTTGCAGTGTGTAAATTTAAGCATGCATGTACGTCTTTGCAGGCTTATATACAAGACTTTGCAGGTACATGAGGCAACTACAATACTTACCTTTTAAAATACAATAGTCATGAGGCAACTTCAATACTTACCTTTTAAAAAGTTTTGGTTTAATTTACTCTGGAAAATTAAAATGATTACAATTGTCTCTCCAGACAGGTATAAGAATCTTCCTACAGCATCTAGAAAACTACAGTTCTTGGAGTTGCAAAAAGACTTAGTTGATGACTTCAGAATACGGTTAACTCAAGTTATGAAGGAAGAGACGAGAGCTTCTTTAGCTTTCCGTTATTGTGCAATTCTTAATGCTGTTAACTACATAGCAACAGTATTAGCAGACTGGGCTGACAATGTTGTAAGTAATTACTGTTTTACATAAAAAAATAAACTAGCTCTGTCATGTATGCTCAGCTAAAACCACTTCATTCATCTCAATTATCTTAAGATGCAGAATTAATCATGAGTCCTGAAAAACAGAACCAGATGTAAATTCTAATTTGATGAAAGATGCTTAATTTAAGGATAAATTGCTACTTACACTTTAAACAGTGCTTAAATACCACCATTTTATGCACTATATCAAAAAGCCTAAAGCAGATTAGTTTCCTGTAAACTTCACTGCACCAGGGCCATTCTTCAGCATCTTGTTACATGGGAGACCATCTATGGGTCCTGTTCTGGAACCCTTACATGATTAGTCTTGTAGAAGACTGAGCAGTCTCATTGATGTGTAAAGTTTGCAGAAGAGGACACTGTGGGTGGGTGGGGTTGGATGTCTTTCCCAGGAAATAGGGTGAATCTAGTAGGGGAAAGATTATTTCACCCATTATGTCTGGAGCTGTACTTCATTCTTACAGCCAACAGTCCTCCTTTTCCTAATTATAGTCTGTCACCTGCAAAATGCTCCATTATCTGTAAAAAGAAAACACCATTGTCACCCTAATCTTAATTCATTTTCTTGCCTCAGTCAGCCCAGGAAGCAGGACTCCCAAACCAGTTTGCTGAATATAGCATTATGTACCTACAAGCTATAGTCAATCCACTAAATTTCCAGGACAGCTTATCTTTCTGGTTAATGAGCTGTTGCTTCTAAATACACAGATTCTAGTTTCAGGATTTTTTTTCTGCGGAAGTATGTTTGCTTGATTTTTCTTTTCTTTTCTCTTAAGTATCTTTACCTAATGCTAAAAGGCTTTCAGCACATATCTATACATCTACAGCTGATAGTGAGTTACTGATCCTTTATGTGAAATTGAGGAGCCATAGACATCTGACCACTAGGTCTGTGTGGATTTGGAGAAGCCATGAAACCATGCTCCGTTTTACCTATCTTCAGACCTGATTCTGCATTGGGGTCTGCTAGTGCAGATCTGTGCAGAGCCCTATTAATCTCAGTGGGTCTCTCCATGGCCCCAGAGATTTGCACTAATGTGTTCCAATTCAGAATCTGAGCCTGTTTCTGTATATTTAAGTATACAGCTTCATTAATCAATATGTATTAAAATAAATGATTAACTTAAAAACAAGAATTGTTGAAATTCAGTACTTAATGTGAGATCTAAGGTATTTATCTGCTGTCCTCATAATATGAACACTTTAATTTAATTCTGTTCTTTCTCTGTAAAATTTAAGAAATTTACCTCAGGTTTTCAGTTAAGGGAACAAATAAAAACTTAACATAGTAAAAACCTTTTTTGCTCTGGTATTTATATCTAAATCTGTTTGTTTCTGTAGTTCTTCTTGCAGCTTCAGCAGGCTGCGCTGGAAGTTTGTGCAGACAGTAATGCTCTAAGTAAGCTACAGCTAGGACAGCTAGCTTGTATGGAAAGCTCTGTCTTTGATGACATGATTAACCTTCTAGAACGTCTAAAACATGACATGTTGACCCGCCAAGTAGATCATGTCTTTAGGGAGGTCAAAGAAGCTGCAAAGCTGTACAAAAAAGAGAGGTGAGTCTTTCTGTTAATTTCTTCTAATATTTGTTATACGATTTTCAGATTTTTGACAAAAAACATCTAATGTAAAAATTAATTTTAGGAGCGTAATGAGGTAAATGTAGTAAACTGTTTGGAAAGTGTTCTCTGTGGTATTTCTTTACAATTCCTTAAAAAAAAGGTTTAGAACTGAGATTGTGCTTTATTTAAAGCACGGTCCTGCAAGTAGTGGAGCCACACTGCAGCAGGATCCTCTGTAGGAATTCTCTTTCTCTTATCTGACACAAGTTGTTTTTTTCAGAATATTAAGGAACAAGGTGTGGCTGTGAATACTTGCTCCTGGGTAAAATTTGAAGGCCACTTTCTAAAATGCTGTTTTGTTTCTACACAGTTGCAGATTTTTTTTTTTAAATTTCAGGGGTCCCTTCTTGCATTCCTATATTAAAATATAGGCTTGATGATATTAGAATGATACTGGGTGTGGAGTATTACTCCATAATGCTGACTGATTTTTTTGTGTGGATATTTGAGAAGGTGAGGGTTGCAGAAACCTAAGAAAATTAAAAATGGTGAGATTGTGGAAAAAGATGTGCTTCATTACAAATGTTTTCCTGTGAATAACTTTTCTGTAACATGGTATTGTACATTTGTTTCTTCAGGTGGTTATCTTTGCCATCCCAGGCAGAGCAGGCAGTAATGTCCTTATCCACTGCAGCTTGCCAATTGTTGTTGACATTAAGAGATCGTTTGCTGCAGTTAGAACAGCAGCTCTGTCACTCGCTGTTTAAAATCTTCTGGCAAATGCTTACAGAGAAAGTGGATCTGTTCATCTATCAAGAGGTAAGCATCTGCAATTATGTGATCTGTGCATTGACAATGAAAGTGCAAGTGACTTATCTAAATTAACTTAGTGCATCTGTTTTGCATACTTATGTAGATAATTCTGGCTAATCACTTCAATGAAGGTGGAGCAGCACAACTTCAGTTTGATATGACTAGAAATCTTTTCCCTTTATTTTCCCACTATTGCAAAAGGCCAGAAAACTATTTCAAACAGTAAGTAAGCCAATTTCTAAAGTATTAGTATTTCAGTAACGAGTACTAAGTTCTTATATTGTGTATAAATCAGTATCTTTCATGGCTGCAGCTTGGATCAATTGGGTGGGAAATGTGTTAAAATTATCATGTTGGAAGTGGAGAGAATCTGAACCACTATGTATCAGGTGAGATCCTGGAGTACATACTTAAGCAAAACTCCCATTGACTTTGGTGTGTTCTTAGAGGTTAAATGTTACACACAATCTGGCATTCTCTCATACATTTAGGAAAAACTGGATGTTATAGTATGTAAACAGCACAAGAGGCCATAGCAGGACAGACCACCAAGAAACAAGGACTGAAGGTGCAGTGCTGTGATAACTATCAAGGGTAGTTTGCCCTACAAAGTCAAATAGGATTTCAGCCTGAATAAAGAGTGCAGGACTGGGCCCAGAAACGTTTGAGGGTGAAGGTGACATATTGGTACTACAATAATACTTAAACAGAAGATGCTATATTCATTGGGTATATTTTGAAGTACTTCTCAAATGTTAAGCTTCACGCTCCCTTGATATGAATTATCCCCATTTATAGATGGGAAAGTGTAGGCACAGAAAAGTAAACCATTCAGATATTTGAACAGGCCTACCTATCCTGTTGCCTCAAGACTTTGTGTGAAGAGGAGTGAATGGCATCTCCTTGCTTTTGATTACCGTTAAAAGGGAATGCATTCAAACTTCAGCAGTTGTGCCTATGTGTCATACTCTGTTCTTATTTAAGTATACTAAATGAGAAGGCAGTTCATCTTGCTTTCTTGCTTAACTTTTTACCAATATTGAAATGTGAAAAAGTATAGGCTTTCATTACTTTACCCCCAGGAGAAACTGAAGTTTAAAAAACAAATGCAAGGACCTGGGTAATTGGAACCACAGTGTGTCAAATGGTGGTTATACTCTCATTTGTCTCACTGAAAACACTTAAGACAGTAAAGTGAATGCCTGCTATATTTCTTGAAAGCTGTGGCAATGTTATCTTTTCAGTTCAGGTTTTGTCTTTCTGGAGAGGGGAGGTTATTATTAGTATTTTATGAGTGGGGTGATTAAAAAACAAACAAAACCCCATACTGTGTCCTGACATGAAGTTGAAAGGGGCAGTCTTCATTTCAGGCTGTAAAGTATGTGTATTTTTTTCCTTTTATAGCATAAAAGAAGCCTGCATTATCTTGAATCTAAATGTTGGCTCTGCCCTGCTTTTGAAAGATGCACTGCATTCAGCCTCAGGAAATGGAACCATCTTGGATCCAAACCAGCCCTCTGCCACAGCAGTGTTAAATGAACTTGGAGTTTACAAATTAGCTCAACAGGATGTTGAGATTCTACTTAATTTGAGAACAAACTGGCCTAATGCAGGAAAATAAGTAAAGATCTTCTAGGAAAATGGTTAGAATTAAAATATCTGTTCTAGGTTATTTGAGTAAAAGCGAAGTCAAGCTATTATATTAGTATACTTTTGTATTAGTTCTATTAAAAAAGGAAAAAAGAATCCAAACAAATCTCCAGTACACCTTTACAAAATTTTGACTTCATTTAGCCTTATGCCTTAATCTTTTATAATTCAGATAGCATGTTATACACAACCATTTTAAAAACTGTTCTGTTGCTGAACTGGGTTTTAATCTGATCTAGTTTAGTCAAATCTATTTTAATCACCTTATCCATCTTTGCTTCGTCTGTAATTACCCCCAGCCTAGAGGCATGCAGAGGACAGCATGCTTAGACCTAGGGTGGAGAACATATTCCTTGTTGAATAGTGATCTCTTTAGTTGATAATGGCTGTAAGGAAGAAACTTTTATGGCTTAGTGAGTAATATGGAAGGGGGGGGGGGAAGAGAGAATTCTCTTTTCGGAATATGGACAGTTATGTACATAGATTCCCACACATGGGCATTACACACTTAAATGTGTGTGCAGGTTGTGTGGAATGAGGTGAAAGCATGCGTTCATGTTCTACTTTTTCTAATCATGCAAACTTTTAAAAGCAAGGCCTGTTACTGGAAAATTTAGAGTTCTCTCTTCCTTGAATGTCCAAATCCTCTGTCATCTTTAAAATGAACAGGCCTTGCACGCTTTCACTAACTAATTTGGTTAAAAATGTCATCACAACTGATGCAATTATTAAAATATTTTTTATTTTTAATTGCTTATGTTTGGAAGTATTGGTTTGTTGGAATTTGGGCATCTTCTCAAGTTGTTTAAAACTTGTTTTTCTCCAACAGCCTTAAATATCTGACTTAAAAAAAAAAAAAAAAGGAAAACTTTCAGTGCCATAACTGCTGCTGTTTGTTGCATATTGGAATAACATTTGGTACCAAAATAGCTTTATATTTGAACCAACACGTGTCAAAGTGTTGCCTTGAGCTACACAGTGAATGTCACTTTTATCACTATATGGTCCGAAAACTTTCTTGCTAGAGAAAATGTTGATACACAGCATCTTTTTAATATTACACTGTCTTGAAATTTTTTTTGTAAAGGAAATCCTCAAAAGATGTTCTGCAGGTGTAATGAATAGTTTCTAATTATTTAAACTAGCATCAAATAAGTCAATTTTTTATGTGCTGTGCTGATGCTACTCAGTTTATTTTTAGATAAGTGAAATTTTCAGTTGCCCAAAGGCAATAAAAACTCTACCACATAGATGAGACTTTAGAAAAATGTTGATAGCAGACAGGTGCTAAGACTGATACACTGCCCAGCTCTCCTGCAACTTCTTCTTCCTAGAGAAGAAATCTAGTTAGATATTCGGTAAACACTCTGAAAACAATTTGTTTATTATACATGAGATTTCTGTATAAAAATCTCTACACTACATAGTGTTCCTATCCCTTCCCAAGCCACCAGTTGTTCTCCATTATATGGGGGAAATAAATACGGACTTGTGTGCTAGGCTTAGTTACGCATTTCTCATTTAAAAATACCAACCTCTATCTGCTAAATTAATGTTATGAAGTACATGGGCCTTTATATACCATGACCTCCTTTTCCATTTCTGTACCCCCAGCCCTAACAAACATAAACTTGCTCAACTGAAGATGAAGATACTCATGCAAAATTATAACGCTTGAGGGATATTTTTTATGCTCGCTCGTTCCCCAGTGTGTGCTTGGTATATAGGACACTTGAACAGACTCAAAACAGGCCTTTGGCTCCTGTGCTATTGTCCAGACTGCCTTGCTTGCCAATTCACCCCTATGGCACCTCCTGATCCCTGCTGTAAATTAGATTCCAGCTCTGGAATCCTGATCCCTTGCTGCCTAAATCTATGGAACAGTGCAGGGGGACTGCACCGTAAGTCAATTAACTTCCCCTTGCAGAGAAAGACGGAGAGCAAGAAGCACTTACAAGCAGGTTCTGACAGGACAGATGGGGAAACAAAATGCTGGTCATCTGCCTGCAGCAAAATGTCAAATTCTATGCAGAAATGCTGAATTCTGTGGTCTCTTTGAAAACATGCCAAGTTGTATAGCTGTGGTGGCAAGAATCCAAAGGGTTTTGAGATGATTGGGGGGGAAGTTAACTCCTCTAATTGTTTCAGATAGTAAGCAGGCAGGTGACAGTGCATTGGTTATGCTTAGTTCATGCTCACAATGGCTAAAGATTTAAATACTGAGAATCTGGATCGCAACTCCAGAATCTTAGCATCCAACTCCATGGCCAGTGAATTTGCTGCATAGAATACACAAAGCCCTGCTTAAAATATTGCACTTGGTCCATACCACACAAATTCTATTGGCTCAGTTGCTGGTATTGGTTGTCTGAATCGAAAAAATAAATTAAACTACTGCCACTCTATAAAATACAATAATAATTTTCACTAGATAATACTGAGCCTTTATGTACGTATATCGATTGAGTATACCACCAACAGTTAATCAAAACTGAAAGGTCCATCTCTGCAGTCAAAACAGATGTTCCTGTGTATAGGAGGAGATTACCAGCACTAGTTACTTCTCATTGTCTCTACCTTGAATTTTTAAGTGCACAAGTAAAAATCTGAGATAGGAAAAGCCTGGAATAATACTGGAATGTATCTCCAGAATATTCAGCCAAACTGCAACTATTTATTCTGATACTATTCCCTGAAATACTGATTTCTGATAGATGGGTTATTTTTCCAAATTTGACATAGTGACATTTTTATTCTTTAACATAATTAAAGGGTATGAATGTAAGTTGACAAGTGCCTGACACTCAAACTGAAGTCAAGGGTAGCTGTAACTATTGAGCATTTTGTAGATTTAGGATCTGATTTGAAAAATACTATTATGCTTTTAATATGATTTTCTTAAATAGAGCTTAATACAAGAATTCATGCAGTTACAATTAGCTACAAATCTTTATCTCCTTCACATAAAGCCAAAGGGTAAAAATGTCACTTTACTTACACTTCTTTCTTGAACATTTCCAGTGTGATAGTTGCATCATCTTCATAAAGCAAATCCTGAGTACTCAGCCCCAAGGTTTTAAGAGCTACAAAGGTTGTTTTAAAAGAGAGGATCTTTTTAAACCTTCAGATACAAATCCACAGAAATCTTAATTTCACATCTAAAATGGACTTACTCCTTTTTTCTAACTGAATCACAATGATCTAGCTGGTAAACAAAATAACTTTTTAAGCTTACCAACTCTAATATAGTTTATTTTGGGGCCTTATTGGTCAAATATTGTGTACAAGAGCAAAAAAAAAAAGATAGTTTTGCAGTAAGTAAATTAAGTTTTTTTTCCCTATCAAAATTAATTTCTGGTGGGTTGAGAAATTTCTTTGAAACTCTCTCACATTCTTTTGAGCAACAACCTTGCATGTTAAAGCTTAAAAATTCTGTGCTGTATTAAAATTTTCATTTGCAAGTAGTTAAACACAAATCTATCTTAATTTTAAAAAATGCTAAGCAAGGAACACACACCTCCTTTGTACTGCACTAAAGTTATACAGCCTTGACTTGTAGTGTCCAGCATTTCAAACATAGCATCCAAATTTGATTCATCCACAAGATAAGGATACTCCACATCAGTTAGATTTGCAAGCTTCACTCTTTCCAGTGCCTGTATCAAAAATTCTCTGGGTCTTTCTGTAAAAGATTAAAATTAACAGATCTTGTTGACAGAATACATTTTTTAAACTGGATTTATTAATTCTTACCATTAAATGCAAAAACATTGAACTATAGTACAGTAGGATTTATTCTGATTTTTGCCTGGACTGCATCAGCAGTGTAAACTTCCCTGAAGATAACCAGATTACATTTGTTTTTACACTAGTGTATCAATTGTTCAATCCCATAATTAATGAATATAAAATACTCATTCTATAAATATTAAGTTTCTGACAATATCAAGGAAATAGAAGTTATGGCAAAACTGTTGTCCTGTGTGCACCAGCATGCAAGTTCAAGTTTCATATCAGATTCAATGCCAACAGCAGAATAGGAAAGGGCTGCTATACCATTAAAGGTTATCTTCCATTGGATGCTGTGTTAAAAAGTTGTGCCATCTTTCCAGGTTATAATTTAAGATGGCATAGCAGTTAATTAAAAGGGTGAGGAACAAATAGATGTTCATATACTATACTGCTGAATGCTCGAGATTAATTACCTATAACTAAACCAACTCCTGGTTGTCAACAAATGTTCCACCACTTAGTAAAACCGATTCTAATATGCAAGGCTTATGTGAGCAATTGTTGCATGCACTATGGCTGCCATATTTGATTACAGTTCCTGAATTTAATGCATTAGTTTGTAAAATACTTTGACACTTTGAGTGAAAGCCTGGCCCCGGGGAAGTCTATGACAAAAAACTCCCAGTGATGTCAGTGGGCCTAGAATTCCGCCACGAGTATAAAAATCAAATTATATTTACTATATAATGTAATAGTTGATTATCGGGTATTTTAGTTGTATCACTTGAATGCTACAGTAATTTTTATTTTGTATATACAATAGCAACTAAGGGGGAAAAAAAGGAAATTTTGAGAAATGTAATGATCAGTCATTTCATTCTAAAGCTTGCGTTCAGTTACTTTATAAACATGCTGACTGTCCCCTACAGCCTGGCAAAGGGGCAGTGGGGCAAAGTGCTAGCTTATAACCAAGGCCCTGTGAACACTATAGGGCATATTAGATCTGAGTTATATGACAAGGCCCCCAATTATTTAGCAGAGTTGCACTCAATTCTGCAGCAAAGTGCTTAATTTTTATAAACATTTAACCTTCAGTTAAATTTTTAGAAGTAATTCTAAAAAAGTATTGAAATGTGAAAATGTATCACTAATACCTATAATAAAATTTGAAGCATAGGTTTCTGCAGAATGTATGCACCCTAGAGGGCATGATGACCTTTGGAAAGATAACACACTTGAAAAAGCTGTTCTATCAATAAAACGATATCCTAAATTGCCCATTGACATTTCTCAATAAATTTACAGCTAAGTATCATACGGTCATAAGAAGTGATACAATTAAAAAAAAATCATTTATAATATTTTAATAGAAATTGTGTGGAACCTTAAAACTTCTAACAGTATGGCTACACTTCACATCAGTTATGGCAGCATGCATGCATTGGGGAGACACATGATACGATGAAAAACAAGCTGCATCACACTGCCATGTGTAGCTACATGCAGCAGCGAAAGGCTCTTGCAGAGGGGAGGCGGTGGGGGAAGGCTTCAGCTTAGGCCTGGTCTATGCTTACCAGGAAATTCGGCAGCTGTCGATGGGAATTACATAAGCTACAGAGTATCTTGCATAACTTACGTCGACTTCCTAAATTCTCTTCTGCGCGCTGTCTCCATTACGCTGCACCAATGGGAAATGCATACCCATTGACGCAGCACTATGCTCTTTTTTTTTTAAGAAGATTTTGTTGAATTCACTTCCAGATCAATTAAGCAGGTCTTCACTTCTGCTCAATCAATCCAGATAGATCAATCTGATGGCGGCAAATGTTAGACAGGTTTAGGGCAATTGTATAAATATTATTTAGCCTTTGGGTTGAAGAACGGAATTTATGTTTAATGCCTGGTGATATCCTGCAACAACCATTTTTCTCTGAGTGCTTGCTCATGTCAATACCAAGTAGGTGTGTACATGCCATGTGCACAGTTGGCTGGAAGGCTTTTCCCCTAGTGGTATCCGTAGGGTTAGCTCTAGTGCCCCTTGAAGTCATGCCCTTATGGTGCTGTATAAAGGGCCCTGTTAAGAACTGAAGAGACAGAGGATTTTCTACTACCTATGATAATCACTGTAATATCACTCTCTTGCTTTGCAAGCTCTTTCCCATTGTTCTCTAGAAGTACCTGTAAATATTTGATAATTAGTTTACTGTAGTCGTAGGATAGGAACAGTTTACTTCTGCTTATTGGGTTCCTTTTCCCCACCCTGGAGCTTGAAGCCTTGCGGGTCCTGTAAGAAGACTATGCCCAGGGACAATCCACACTCATCCTTCCTCAAGTGCTTAGGAGAGACAGTAATGGAATCGTCCTAAGATCTGCAGAGGCTTCCATCCCAGGACTTAGAAGGAAAGAAGCCAGAGACTCAAGTTTTTACTGATGGAATCAGCCATCAGGCCTATGGAGCAGAGCCTGGCTGAGCAAAGACTGTGCACCTCTGCATCAGTATGGAGTGCTCCAGTGTCAGTGAGGGAAGCGGCACTGAGGAAGAACTCCATGCCTAAAGGCTCCTGGCACCGGCATGTCTCCTCGGCACCGAAGAACTCAGCAGGTGGAGATCTGTGGTATTGTTCATGCTCCCCAGTGCCACATAAGAGACGAAAGGATGGGCTGGGGACACTCGCCGACACCAATGTGATCAGCACACAAAGGCTTGATAGAAAGTGCAACGCGCACCAGGCCACTTGAGCTCCAACCTGCAGGCATGACAATATTGACTTTGTCCCCATGGTGGGGTTCGTCAAGTTTGGGCCCACTGGACCCTGCAGAGGGAGAGGCATGAGGAGGAGGCATAGATTCATAGACTCATAGGTCAGAAGGGACCAATATGATCAT
>ML675616.1:22392587-22557404 GCA_007922155.1 Mesoclemmys tuberculata
TAAACATGGGACACCAGAACTGCACACAATATTCCAGGTGGGGAATAAGAGAAGCTCCTCTCTAAACCAGAGATATTTGAGGTGGCAAAGGAGCTTATTGAGGGCATGACCCCACCGCTCCCACCTAGGCACGACAGATCAAGAACTGGCTCCGAGAAGAGCCATGGTGCCATCCAGGGCCAAACCTGCCATGATGGCAAGGTCGTGCTCCCCTCAGCACCGCTCCCCGGCAATATCCAGTACCAGACCTCTATGATCCTCAGGAAGTGAGTGGTTCTACTCTGACTTCGAAGCAGTCATATACATAGAGCGATGCTGGCTCTTCCTCAAACAGATGCCAGAGGGTAGAAGTGGCGCAGCCCCTCTTGATACTGTGGCCCCCTCAATGGCAGATGCCAGCCCAATGGCCCCATTTCAGGAGATTGCAATCACTCACCTTGGACTTCAGACCCTGTCCATCCCACGCTGCCGGGAGCTTACTACATAGCACTGGAGAAGGCTCTATTCTAGGCACCAGGCCTGACACTGCCCTTGAACACAGCACTGCGGCTGAGAGACCAGCACTGTGCAATCCTTTGGGTGCTGAAGGGCAGGAAACACAGGAATGCCATCACAGCATCATCCTCTTTGTCCTCCAAAGAAGCTGTGGCGGCAGTAGTGGGTTCGCCTATGGCAGATGAGAGCAGGGCTCAACAGGAGCTGCTTTGCAGGTTGGCACAGAATATGGGTCTCCAGGTGGAGGAGGTCATAGAGGAAGCAGACCCTGTGGTTGACATCCTTGCCCCAGAGGGCCTCTCAAGAGTTGCCCTGCCACTGATAAAGACTATTTGGTATACCACAAGGTCTTTATGGTAACACCTGCTTCTCTACTTCCCACCACAAAGTAGGTAGGAAAGAAAGTACATTGTGCCTCCAAAAGACCTCTACACCCACCCTCCTCCAGCATGTCTCGTGTTGGTGATCACCAAAGAGCATGAGAGGCAAGGTCAACAAAGCCCCTTGCCAAAGGCTAAGGATGCTGTGAAACTGGATGTCTTCTGTAGGAAGGTATACTCTACTGGGGGGGCTCCAACTTTGTATTGTGAACTGGCAAGCCATCCTCAGCAGGTATACCTTTTAATTCCTGGCAGTCTATGGCAAAATTCACAATCAGTACCACTGGACTCGGCAGTGGCGAAGACTTGACTTCAGGCAGCCTTAGAGGTGGCAAATGTGGCAGCTCAAACTGTCTTCTGGTGTAGTCATGAGAAGGAGCTCCTGGCTCCAGGCCTCCCTCATTAAGAAGAGTTAACAATACAGGACTTTCCCTTTGAAGACCACCCCAGTTATCATCATATACTGACTCTAAGCTGCACCTCTTGAAAGATTCTTGGGCCACATACTTGGCCTGCATACTCTGGTGCCTCACAGGAGACACTTCAAGCCACAGTCCATGCCTTGGTTCTACCAAGGCCAACCTAGACAGGACATCAACCGGAGCAGGGGCAGAAATAATAGAAGAGGCCTCCACAACCCTCCCCTAACCAGAGCTCTGGACAAGCAAGGCAATCCTCAGTGTCCAATCAAAATTTTTGAGGCTGTGGCCGAGGATGGTGCACCAATCAGTATCTTGGATCCACCCCACCTTTTATTTTCAGACTGACTATCCTACTTCTACCATGGGTAGTCCCAGATCACATCAGACTGATGGGTCCTAATGCACGATGAAACTGGGATACTTGCTTCAGTTTTCATCTCTCCCACTTTCCCATCCTTCAGGATCCCCTCCCACAAGCAACTTCAGCAGGACCTACAGACTCTTGAGAGTAGGAGCAGTGGAAGAGGCTCCTAAAGACCTAAGCAGAAATGAATTCTACTCATTATTTCATAATCCTGAATGCCAAGAGCAGCCTCTCTCCCATTCTGGACCTGCAAAACCTCAACAGATTCATGAAGAAACTGAGATGCGGTATGGTTTCCTTGGCTTCCATTATCCTATCTCTGAATCCGGGTGATTGATATGCCACCCTCAACTTGAAAGACGCATACTTCCATGTGGCCATCTTCCCAGGCCCCAGGAGGTTCCTCCGATTTGTAGTCAATCCGGCCCAATACCAGGTTGCGGTCCTGCCCTTTGGACTACTGTATTAACCAAATGTATGGCAGTAGTCGCTGCATTTCTGAGAAAGAGGAGAGTACAACTATATCCTTACCTCGATGACTGGTTGGTCAATGGACGCACCAGGGAGCAGGTGGAGGCAGATGTTGGTCTGATAAGTTCTACCTTCGACAGTTTGCGCCTTAAGGTCAATGAAGAAAAGTTGATTCTCATGCCCGCCTACAGGATAGAATTAATCGGGGCAGTACTAGCCTCAGGTCAGGCCAGGGCATCCCTTCCAGAAACTCAGTTTCTGGCCCTTCATGGCATTAGAGAGGGCTTAAAATGTTATCCTAAATACCATGGCTTGGAATTGCCTAAAACTGCTGGGGCACATGACAGCATGCACTTACGTCATTCAACAGGCAAGGTTATGCTTCAGGCTGTTACAAGCGTGGCTAGCCAGTTTACCATATAGCTTGGGACAACACAAAGTAGTCTTGCTCCGTTCTTCAGTGCTAGAGACCCTAGACTAGTGTAGTTACCCATACATTATATGTGCAGGAGTACCCTTTTCTGCACCTCCCCCCCCACTGTGTCTGGTGACAGATGCTTCAGCAATGGGTTGGGGAGCTCAACTCGGGGAGCTGAGGACCCAAGGTCTTTGATCCCATGCAGAATTCTAATTCACATCAATGTGAGTGAGCTGAGGGCAGTCTGCCTGGCTTGTCCGGCTTTCCAAGTATTGTCTGTCAGGACCAATGCTATCTTGCCTTTCAAGATCACCTTGAAGATAGTATTAGTCCTGAAGGAGGATACAACAGTGATTTTTTTATATAAACAGAGAGGGTGGAGCATGCTCCTCTCCCCTGTGCCAGGAAGCTCTGACTATAGGACTTCTGCATTGCTCAATTGATATGCCTGGAAACATTTTACCTTCCCCAAGCTTAGAAGGTGTTGGCTGACAGTTTAGCAGATCCTTCCTCAGTCACAAGTGCTGGATCCGCCCAGACATGTTGAGCCATGTTTTCCATTGATGGGGAGTTCCCCATGTGGACTTGTTCATCAAAAGGATTAACAAGAAGTGCCCCCTAGTTCTGCTCATTCCAGAATCGCAGCCCAGGCTCCATTGCAGACCTATTTCTTATCCCATGGACAGATCAACTATGCTATCCCTTTCCCCCGACTCCACTCATCCATAGGGTCCTGTTGAAGATCTGGCAGGAAAGGTCCTCTCTGACAGTTCCTGCTTAGCCTCCCCAGCACTAATATAGCATGTTCCTTGATCTGAGTGGAAACCCTGATCATTCTATCCCTGCTTCTGGACCTGATAACTCAGGAGCATGGCAACCTTCAACATCCTAGTCTGGAGTCACTTCACCTCACGGCATGGAAGCTCCATGGCTGAACCCCCTGGAACTTACGTGCTCAGAATTGTTTAGAGAAGTCTTCCTTGTCAATAGAAAACCTTCCACAAGGGCCACTTACCTAGCTAAGTGGAAAAGATTTTTGGGTTGGGCTGTCCAGAATGGTATCTTGCCCATGTGGCCATCAATTCTGACAATCTGGGACTATTTGTTACATCTGATGCATCAGGGCTATCTGCGTCATCAATTATGATACACCTAGCAGCCATTTCAGCATTCCATCCCTGGGTGGCAGGTCGCTTGCTCTTCACTAACCTTTTTAGGGGGCATTTTCTGAAGGATTTAGACAGACTATGTGCCAGCCTCTCCACCAATGGGATCTCAACCTTGTTCTGTCAAGGCTCACAGGCTCACCTTTTGAACTCCTGGCACCATGGTGGCCTTCCTGCTGGCCATAATTTTGGCCAGGGGAGTATCAGAGTTCAAAGCACTCACCTCTCAACCCTCTTATACAACTTTCTAAGGATAAGGTGCAACTTTGTCCTCACCCAGCTTTCCTTCCAAAGGTGGTTTCCCAGGACCCTGCGCCCCAGGACCTACTCTTCCTGGTTTTGTACCCGACACCACACCTTAGTAGGTGAGAGCATAGACTCCATTAGATGAACATCAGGCAGGCCTTGCCCTTTTAGGAAAACAACACAGCTCTTTGTAGTAGGGACAGATAGAATGGAGGGGCTACCTGTTTGTTCACTCTTCATGGATAAGCTCATGTATCAGGGATTGTTATAGCTTGGCAATTAGGCCTGCCCCAGTGTTAAAAAAACCCCTTTCGTAAAGGCACATTCCAAGCCCAGATACCAAGCCAGGTTCGTTGTAGCGCAGCAACATGGTAATCTATTTACACCTTTGCTACTCACTATGCTATTACAGCAGGCTTGAGCTGCTGCTGCTTTTGGGAAAGCAATGCTTCAGTGGGGTGGGTATTTGAGCTCTGACCTCATCTCCTGCAATTTCCGTTGGGAGTTACCTACTTGGAATCAATAATGAGGAAGCACTTGAAGAAGAAAAAATGGTTCCTAACCTTCTGTAATGGTTGTTCTTCAGAATTTGGTGCTCATGTACATTTCCAGACCCACCCTTCTAGCTCTGTGTTAGAGCAACTTGGCAAAAATGAACGGAGGAGCAGCAGGGCCTGTCACAGGGTTCTTGAGGGTGCAACTTCAGGGGCCACTGGAACTGACCCAAAGTGTGCTATTAGGGAAAAAAAACTTCCTGTGCATAGGGTATGTGTACATCTAAGTGGAATGGACATAAGCAACATAGCTTGAAAAACACATTACAGGTTTGTAACTCTTTTTATCAAGAGGTGTCTAAGACGCTGGGTGCACGTTGTGATCTAACCTCCATTCATAGAAGGTAGAACAAACCACACTGTTCATGCACAGTGGTTTTCCTGGCACTGGCTATTCATTTCCGTTATAGTACAGGCTTAGACCTCCACCCAAGGATCAAGGGCTGCAGGGGGTGAGGGATCAGCGGCAACAGGTGTACGAAGCAGAGGGGGTCAGAGCACTTTCCCGCACCCAGCAGGCACGGCAGCGTCCCACACCTCTCACAAGGGCGGGGGAGGTACTCGCCGTGGGGCTGGCTTTTTCCAGCTGGGCGGGGGCGCGGGGAAGCCAGGAGCGGCATGTGTGACATCGGCCAGGCGCCCCGAAGCGCCAACCCTCCCCCCAAGCCAACGTTAGCAGAGGTTAATCCCGTGCACGGGGGGCGGGGGGGCTTTTCCCTCCCGCCACGCCCGAGCCCCGCGCTGCACGCCACGCGCGACCCTGCGGCTGGCGCGTTTGTGCCCCGCTGCAGCCGGGTGTATGACGGCCCCCGCCTCCCCCGGCCCCAGGGCCCGCAGCCTAGCGGGGTTGGTGCCGCGGCTCCCCTCCCCGTACCGGGCCGGTGGTAGAGCAGCAGCGCGCTCAGGTTGTGCAGCAGCTCCGGGATCTTGTAGCGCTCCAGGTACTCGCGGCCCTGCTGCTCGCCCGCCGCCGCCATCCTGCGTCGCTAGGAGACCGACCACGCGCCACCCCCCCCCCCGGCCACGTGACGCGGCCGGGCCCGCGACGGGGGGCGGGGCCAGCGGACGCGCGCAGGGCGGTTGGCGGCCAACAGGCGTGTCCCGATGGCAGTTGGCCTGGGGCTAAACACGCTCCCACGGAAGGGGGTATCGGGTGAGGAGCGGCTGCCACCGGGGCGGCGTCCTGCTGCCGGCCCCTCGTGTGTTGGGCTGCGGGCGCCTGGCAGGAGCGACGCGCTGCCGCTTGTCTCGAGTGCGGTGCGCGGCGCTGGCTGCCCCGCCCCCACACACGCCTGTTGATACAGCCCGTACTGGCCTTTCCCCCACAGACGCACGGCTGGGTTGGCGGCCTTCACGCTGTGATCCAGGGGGCGACCAAGGCCGAGCCGGTAAAGCGGGCCCTACTGGAGTAGATGCGGCCATTCACAACGGGGTGGCCAGGGCTAAGGACACGGGGCAACGGACGTGCGCCTCAAGGCGCAGAGTTGGCCCACCGCGATGGCAACGGGAACGCGGAGTCGTGGCTGGCCCAGTCAGGAGCCGCACACGGGGCAGCATCCCAGCACGCGGCCGCTGGGCCCTCCAGGGCGAGTATAGGGTGCGGCTGCAGCATGGCATGCAGGGTTTGAGATTGAACCAGGACACGATCATCTCAGCGCTTGGTGAGAACTAGTTCTGTGAAGGGGAACGGAGTGGGCGCCCAGCTGTACTCACTCATGTACTCGTGTACACTCACTTGTGTACATCCGCAGCATTCCAACACCTTGCATGTTTAGCACTTGCATGCAGTTCTGGGCAGCCCTCTCAAAAAGTTATATTAGAATTGGAAAAAGTACAGAGAGGGGCAACAAAAGTCATTCAGCGTACAGCACAGCTTTCGTATGAGGAAAGTTTAAAAAGATTGGGACACTGCAGCTTGGAGAAGTACTGATTACACTGGTATATGATAGAGGTCCGTCAAAATCATGGAGGCTGTGGATAAAGTGAATATGGAAGTGTTATTAACTTCATATAGCACATGAAGCAGGCGGTTGGGGATCACCTAATGAAATGACTAGGCAGCAGGTTTAAAACATAAAGAAATACTTCTTCACACAACCTACGGTCAACCTGTGCAATCTGGTGCCAGGGTATGTCAAGAAGGCCAAAAGCATAACTGGGTTTAAAGAATTAGATAACATCATGCAGGATCAGGCCATCAATGGCTATGAGTGAACATGGTCAGGGATGCAGCCTCATGTTCTAGCTGACCCTAAACCTCTTCACTGGATGATGGGGATTATTTGATAAACTGCCCTATTCTGTTCGTTCCCTCTAAGCGTCTAGCACGGGCTGCTGGTGGAAGACGATACTGGGCTACCAGTGAACCATTGGTCTGACTCAGAATAGTCATAAGTGCTCAGTCTGATGGAAAGAAGTAACTATAGTCGGTGCAGAAAGCCTAGAGGTCTCTTAAGGAGAAAAGGGCATGCTGCTGTGAAGAGACAAAAGAATCACGGGTGGTTAGGAAAAGGTAAATGTTTATATTAGCCGCTTACTTAGGCCTGGTCTGCACTTATCTTCCGGATTTGGCAGCAGTGGACGGGAGATACACACGTGACGTAAAAAACTTGCGTATCTCCCATCAACTTCACTGCATCAGTTCCGCATGCCGTCCACACTGAGCTGCGCTGATGGGAACAGCGTTCACCAGCATTCCCGTCGACACAGCACTACGCCACTTATGGGGGTGGTTTTCCTACATCGATTTCTGGATCGACTGAGTGGGTCTATTTTGATGCTGTCAGTATAGACCCAGCATAAGAGAGTGGTTTGGTCTCCATGTCTGTTGAGAGTCCTGCAGACTGCTTTGTCAGAGGATAACAAAATGTCCAAGTGCCATCTAGTGGAGCCTTGTTAAATGTATGCTAAATATTGGTCAAATACTGGCTCAAAATTATTGCTATGTTGACAGCTTCTCACTGTTCTATCCTGGGGTCTGTAGTCAAGCAAAACACCCACTAAGTGTTTTGCTCAGGTACACGTGAAATTTGGCATTGAGAGATTTAAAAAAAATGCTGATTAGAGAGCTGCTCGCCCTCTGCTGCACAGAGAGATGCTTCAGCTTTACATTTCAGTATATTCTGATCTCTGCTGGGCCTAAATAAACGTGTGCAATGTGGATGACTCAGGGAGGCCTGTCTCCACATACACACGCAGTGATCACAACCAGCAATAAGAAACAGGATGTACAAGTCACACTGGAAACCCAAGGGTGAACACTTTTGTAAACAGTGTGACAGGGAATATCAAAACTGAAACGGTTTTTCTACTCCCCAAAATATGAATTAGGAAAAAAGATGCTTAAGAGTAAGATTAAAAAACAAACAAAACCAAAACTGGAAGGAATAAGCAAGAGAGTGGAAAGATAGTAGAGCCTGCCACCAAATCAGAAATACATAATAATGATAACTGGGTATGTGGGATAGAAGAAGCCTATTACTACTCTGTTTAGACCTATCTGTATTTAATCCTTTGCCAACACTCGTATAGCATAGCACTAAAAATCTCTGAATTAGTCTGATAGAGGAATATAGGCAGAAGGGAGGGTTGAGAAACTATTGAGCCAACCCAGCTTCTTTATGACTGTGTTCTGCAGTGTTCTCTACCTAGCATCCCTGCCAGCAGTCACTGTCTGGCTAGAAGAGTCACAGGTTTTTTAATACCTGTACCCAGTGGCTGGTATTTTGGCATGTATGGGTGTGTCTGCACTGCAATTAAAACCCATGGCTGGCCTGTGTCAGCTGACTTGGCCTTGCAGGGCTCAGGCTAATGGGCTGTTTAACTGAAGTGTAGATGTTCAGGTTCAGGTTGGCACCCAGGCTCTAGGATCCTGAGAATGTCCCAGAGCTCAGTCTGCAGCCAAACCCAAATGTCTGCACCATAATTAAACAGGCCTTTAGTCTGAGCCCTGGCCATCTGCGGATGTCTAACTGCAATATGGCCATACCCTCCTAAAGTCTCCTCTTCCTCCCAGAGCAACTAGAGCCACTTCCAACCTTGACCTCCCTTCCCCTTCCAGTAAAATTAGCCACTCAGGCCTTGCAGAGAAGCTGCAAATTGATTTCCTGGAGAAGAGGAGGGAACCTGGGAGCAAAGCAGCTCCTGAAGGGCAGGGAAATACTTGTAAGTACAGTAATAACAGGAAGAACAGAGGGCTGTGGAATTTGAGGGAAAGGAAAACTTTAGATAGGGTAATATAGAAGGGCAGAAAGGGAGACAGGAGGAGCAAGAAGAGTGAGGGAAAAGGGAATGTGAATGTAAAGGACAGGAGTGGGAGGGGAAACCAATGTTTGCGGAGAGATGGAGAAGGGGGGAAAAACATAGCTCCTCCACCTCAGCAGTTAGGAGAGAGGCAGAGGAGACACTCATTGTGGTTGGTGCAGTTAAGGATGAATTTTAAATCTAAATTATCAAACACAAATTGTGGGTGGTGCACTTTTATGGGGAAAACCTAAAAGCTTCAAAATGACAAAGCAAGGGAAACCCCAGTGCGATTTATTATTTTACTTTATAGTTTTTAATATATGATTTTTGGGGGTAGAGTTTATGGTTTTGAATGCTTATAGTTGGCAATGCCTTATGCAGGGAGTTTATTATCCCTACTTATCACCATGCCATTTGATTTACTTGAGTCATGGAAGAGGGATCATCGAGAAAGGTTTGCGAGAAGCTTGTACAACAAACTACTATGAGAAAAACTGAACATCGGGTGAGTTGGGGGAAGAAGGATTTAACAGAGTTTCTTGGCTGCTTAACCCCTGTGGAATATAGAGATGCTTCTAGCTAAGCTTTTGTCAGCAACTCCAGGATAAAGCATATTTTCAGGGATTTAGGGTGTCTCCTGCTGTTGGAAATTGAATTGGCCTGAAAGGATATATACAAGCTATCATTGAAGCTGAACTTTTTCACTGAATATTTTTAATCTCTTAAGCCTTTTTATTTAATGATGCATGAACCCAAACTGCCCAGGGACTTAAAAGGTGTAGCTGACAAGGAGGGCTGAGGCTGGACATACTGCAAGTGCTGGCTTGATTGGGACATAGGTTCATAAAACAACATTTCCTAAATCAGGGTGCAGGAGCCAAACTAGTCCCAGGGGACATGGGGAAAAGGAAAGGAGCAGTAGGAAAAGCTGCACATCTCCAGATCTGCCTTTCCCCCACTGCAAAGGTGCTGAACAGCAGGGGTCTCCTTTTAATACTGACTGCTTTTCGTCCCTGCTTCTGTTGAGTGCCTTGCTAGCTCTATAGGCCAGGTCTACACTACAGACATATATTGGTATAACTACATCATTCAGTGGTGTGAAAAATCCATATCCCTGAGTGATGTAGTTATACTCCCTTAAGTCCCGGTGTAGACAGTGCTATGTCAGCAGGAGAGCTTCTGCTGTTGACATAGCTATCACGTCTTGTAGAGGTGGGTTGACTACCCCAGTGGCTCTCAGCTTTTCCAGACTACTGTACCTATTTCAGGAGTATAATTTGTTATGTGTATCCCCATGCTTCACCTCTCTTAAAAAAACAGGGTTACTTACCAGGAACTGTTGTTCTTCGAGATACGTTGCTCATATCTATTCCAATATAGGTGAGTTCACGCCACTGTGCATGGGTTCCCAGAACTTTTTTCCCTGGTACCGCCAACCCTACGGCCTCTCAGTCTCTTCTTTTTGCCAACTCCGACAGCGGGAACGGAGGGTGGGTGTGGAATATGAGCAAGTCATCTTGAAGAACAACAGTTACTGGTAAGTAACCCTGTTTTCTACTTCGAGTGATTGCTCATATCCATTCCAATATACCGTATTTTTCGCTTTATAAGACGCACTTTTTTCCCCACCCAAAGTGGGGGGGAAAAGTCAGTGCGTCTTATAAAGCGAACGTGCTGAAAATCAAGGTGGTAAGCACTATTGCAGGATCGCAGGAGTGATCCTTACCACACAGCTGGCAGCCGGTCTGCTCCATAGCAGGGGAGGGGGAGGAGGAGAGCAATTCTCCTTCTCTGCACTGCCCTCCACAGTACAGCTGATTGGTGGGGGGCAGAGGGAGGGAAGGACTGCTGCTGCTACTCCCCCGCCTCCACCAATCAGCTTACTCCCTTCCTCCCGCTCTGTTACAGAGTTACAGCTGTTACAGTGTTACAGAGCTCTGCTGTTCCTGCTGTGGAAGAGAGAAAGGAAAAGAGTTACAGCTGTTACAGCAGGAGCAGCAGAGCTCTGTAACAGCTGTAACTCCTTTCCTTTCTCTCTTCCACAGCAGGAGCAGCGGAGCTCTGTGGAAGAGAGAAAGGAAAGGAGTTATAGTGGCCCTCTGTCGCCCTGTACTATCCTCTGCGCTGTCACCTAAAGTCCCTGGGTGAGTGACAGCCCAGAGCCACCTTTTGGTTCCTGTTTTCCTCCTCTAAAACCTAGGTGCGTCTTATCATCAGGTGCATCTTATAAAGCGAAAAATACGGGGGTAATTTAAAAGCAATACCTTGGAGGTGTGTAGGAGTTACCGGTGAGCTGCCCGCAGCACGGCTCTGCCAAATCCCACGTCCTCCCTTCCCTGCTGGATGATGGTGTAGTGGGACATGAAGGTGTGCACCGACGACCAGGTGGCAGATTTGCAGATGTCCTGCAGGGGCACTCTCTTGCCGCAGATGAGGCCTGAGCTCTGGTTGAGTGCGCTATGATGACCCCTGAAATTGGTACGTTCACCAGCTCATAGCAGCAGTTGATGCAGGAGGTGATCCACTTGGCGATGCGCTGGGTGGAGATGGGATCCTTTCATCTGGTCCACCACTGCGACGAAGAGCTGCGTCATTTTCTGGAAGGGTCTCGTCTTGTTGATGTAGTAGGCCAGGGCTCGCTTCACATCCAGGGAATGCCACTGCCGCTTCTCCTCTGAACCATGTGGTTTGGGAAAAAACACAGGGAGGAAGATTTCTTGATTATAGTGAAACTGGGAGACCACCTTGGGCAGGAAGGCTGGTGGGGTCTCCACTGCACCTTATCTTTGAAGAATATGGTGTAGAGGGGCTCCGAGGTCAAGGATCTAATATCTGAAACCCTTTTAGCTGAGGTAATGGACAACAGGAAGGCTACCTTCCAGGAGAGGATGAGAAGAGGAAGAAGCCATGGGCTCAAAGGGGGCCCCGTAAGGCTGGAGAGGACCAGGTTAAGATCCCAGGGAGGCACTGGGTCACAGACCTGCAGATAAAGCCTCTCCAGCCCCTTGAGGAACCTGACTGACCTGACATGAACTAGCAGCTGATGGAAGGCCGAGATAGCTGCCAACTAGACCTTCAGGGAAGCTAGGGCTAGGTCCTGGAGTTTCAGCTGGAGCAGGTATTCCAGGATGGCCTGAATAGGTGAGAGGCTAGGCGGGATACTCTGGGACTCCACCCAGCAGGAGAACCGCCTCCACTTGGTCCGGTACATGACTTGTGTTGATGGTTTTCTGCTCCCCAGCAGAATTTGTTGGACCTGCGCCGAGCAGGATCTCTCTCCCGCTGTCAGCCACAGCATCTCCAGGCCGTCAGGTGCAGGGAGTCCAGGTCTGGGTGCAGCAGGCAACCCTGGTCCTGGGAAAGCAGGTCGTGTCATCTCAGGAGCTCTACTGGAATGGTGATCGACAGGTCCAGGAGCACACTGTACCAATGCTGTCTCAGCCAGGCCGGGGCAATGAGTATCATGTCGCTTCGTCCCTCTTGATTTTCAAGAGGACCTTGGGCAGGAGCAGAATGGGGGGAAACGCATATGTGAGGGTCCCCTTTCACTCGATGAGGAATATGTAGGAAATTGAGCACTTCTTATTCCAGGACGATGCGAGCAAGTCCAGTTGGGGAACACCCCACTTGCAGAAGATGAAAGCCACTACCTCCGGGTGCAATGACCAGTCGTGGCAGGGTAGAAACGACCTGCTGAGGCGGTCCACCTCGTTGTTCCTAACCCCCGGGAGGTGAGAAGTAGACAAATGAAAGTCATGCCTCACTGCAAAGTCCCAAAGTCAAATGGACTCCTAGCAGAGGGCCAAGGAGCGCCCCTCCCCCCATCAATATAAAACATGGCTGCGGTATTGTCCATCAGCACCTGCACCACGCTCCCCAACAGGAACCTGAGGAACACCTTGCATGCTAGCCTGACGGCCCTGAGCTCCTTTACATTGATATGGAGACTCTTCTTCATCCAGAGTCCCTGAGCACTCAGATTGACGCTGATGTGGGCTCTCCACCCCACATCTGAGGTGTTGGAGCTCAGGGTGACCAATAGGGCCAAATCCCTGAAGGGGACGCCCCTCAACACTGCCCCGGGGGTCCTCCATTAATTCAGGGAACCCAGGACTGACGGGAACTGTGACCACCCTGTTCAAGGGGTGCCTGCTGGGCACATACACCATAGCCAACCATGTCTGGAGCAGCCTGAGTTTGAGGCGAGCCAGCCTCATCACATATGTGCAGGCTGCCATGTGCCCCAAAAGCTGTAGGCAGTGCCTGGCTGTCGTCGTGGGGCACTGGTGCAGCTGGGCGATGATTGCAGCCATAGCCTCGCAACGGGGTTGGGGGGGGGAAGGTTCTGGCCTGTGCAGCATCCAGGGTGGCCCTATGAACTCTATTTGCTGCACCAGGGATAGAGTCAATTTCTGCTTGTTTATGAGCAGCCCCAGCCTGTTGCATGTGGCGCTGGTGAGGGACACACTGTCCTGCATGTGGGATCTGGATCTGCCCCTTATTAACCAGTCGTCCAGATAAGGGAAAAGCTGGACCTCCCCAGCGTCTCAGGTGGGCCGCCACTACTGTTCACCACTTGGTGAACACTGGGGGTGGAGGACTGGCCAAAGGGCAGGGCCATAAACTGGTAGTGGGACCCAGCTACCGTGAATCGAAGGAAGCGCCTGTGGCAGGGAAGGATAGATACCTGGAAGTATGCATCCTTCAAATTGAGGGCAGCAAACCAATCCCCTGGATCCAGAACAGGGATAATGGAGGCTAGGGAGACCATGTGGAACATGAGCCACTTGATTAATTTGTTTAGATGGCACACGTCTAATATGGGCCTCAGGCCCCCTTTTGCTTTGGGGATGAGGAAGCATCTGGATTAAAATCCTCTTTCATGTTGGGGGACCAATTCCACCACCCCCAGGTCGAGGAGGCTGTTTACCTCCTGTGAGAGGAGTTGCTCATGAGAGGGGTCCCTGATGAGGGACAGGGGGGCAGAGGGGTTGTTTGGAGGACAGGCCACGAACTGAAGGGCATATCCTCAGAGAACTATTCCGAGGACCCAATGGTCTGATGGAACGCTTGCCCCTTCTGCGTAGAAGGGCTGCAGCCTGTCCAGGAAGGGACGGGACGGATCCAGGGACATAGAAGGAGTACCACCCTTAGGCGCACGGTCAAAATTGACCTTTCTTGTTCCCAGGCCCCTTGGGGGGCACTCAGCATGAGCTAGGCCTATTATGCCTGCCGAACCCCTTGCTCCTGCATCTGTCCCTACAGGGCTGATAGGGTCTAGGTGGTGGCCTAGATTGCTGCTATAGCTGTGGTCGCAATAGGCACCTGGAGGCCTGGGACATGTAGAGGCCCAGGGAGTGCAGCGTGGCCCATGAGTCCTTAAGGCTGTGCAGCTTTTCGTCAGTCTTGTCCAAAAACAGGGCTGACCCATCAAAAGGGAGGTCCTGTATAGACTGCTGCATCTCCTGTGAGAGCCCTGAGGACTTCAGCCACAAACACTGCCTCATAGCAATGGCAGAGGCCATAGCCCTGCTTGCAGTGTCTGCGGCATCACTAGCAGTTTGTAGTGCCACCCCTGCCACAGTGATCCCCTCTTCCAGGACCATGGCAAAGTCTGCCGCCTGTTCCTGGGGCAAAGCCTTTGCAAACCTCCTGAGGGTGCCCCATAAGTTAAAGTTATATCGGCCTAATAAGGCCTGGTGGTTCACGATGCACATCCGTAAGGCCCCAGTGGAGTAAACCTTTCTCCCAAACAAAGTCTAATTTTTTGTTTTCCTTGTTCTTAGCAGTGGAACTCTGGTACCCCTGCCTGTCCCTTTGATTGGCCGCCTCCACCACCAGGATTCCCGGGGCTGGGTGAGTGAAGAGGAACTCAAACCCTTCGGCTGGGACATAGTACTTTTTCTCGGCACCCTTGTATGTGGGGGCTACCAAGACAGGGGTTTGCCACAGGACCTTTGCCAGGTTAAGAACCCTGTCATGCACAGGCAGTGCCACTCTTGATGGGCTCTGTGCCCTAAAGACACTGAAAAGTGGGTCCTCCTCTGACAGCTCCTTGACCTCAAGGTTCAGGTTAGAGGCCACCTTTTTCAGCAGCTCCTGCTGCACCTTGAAGTCTCTTTCCTGGGTCCAATTCCTCCTCCGAGGAATGGCCCTCTTGCTCCTTATCGGATGCAGGAGGCGCTGAGCATGCACCTGATGATGGGACCAACACAGTTCCCTGTCCCATCTGAGCCCCACCATGGGCCGATAGGGCCATTGCTACTTTTCCCGAGCCTTAGAATGGTGGTCTCGGGCCCACCTCCGGCCCTTGGTGCTCCGCGTTGGGGACCAGCCCTTCGATGACTCCAAGGATGATGAAGAGCGCCAGTGCCAACGCAAATGGTGCTGATGCAATGTGGTGCCGTCCAAGGTGGTCGAAGATGATCGATGTCTCGGCACTGACGACTTTTGGTGCCGTTTGCCCTGGGGGACCGGGAGCAGTGCCACCTGGAGCTTTTTGGGATCTGCGGCGCACTGCAGGAGAGTCTGCCGGTGCCAGGCTTCGTGCCGGTGACCGGGTCCAGTGCTGCCTAGATGAACGGCTTGGTGCCAGGGACTGAGAGCTGGAGCTGTCTCTGCATCGTGAGGCGGCCCTCAAGTGGCGCCACCGTGAAAGAGTTGCCTCCGGTGCTGGGGACCATCCTCGGTGCTGCAGGGAGGATTCGCTTGACAAGGATGACTTGGAGCTGAGAGGGGTGCTTCCATGCTCTACCCTCGGTGACCATCCGGTCTCTTGACAGGGGTCTCAACCAGCCTCCAGGGGGACCCATCGTAGGTTTGCCCCTGGACACCAGCTCTCTCTCCCTCAGCCGAGGGGGTGGGGCGTGGAGGCATAGGCAAGGCCATCAGGGCCCTTGCCGCCTGGGAAGCCTCCCGTTTTGACGGCACCTGTAAGGGCGCTCCCCCACTCCCAGGAGTCGTGGGACGCTCCCTTTCTGGAGATGCAGGCACTGGAGCAAGCTCGATGGGCCTTGGCTGGTGCACCTCCTTACTCGACCCCGTCTGCTTTGACGGTGCGGGGGAGGGAGCGCGCTCTGTGCGCTGCCACATCTTCTTTGGCACCAGAGAAGTTTGTTGGTGTCCTGTTGACTCCAGTGTCGGCGGAGTGCTCTGCGCCGAGGTGGAGTGAGGCGGTTCAGAAGCCGGTCGGAGTGCCGCTTACATCAGGATCACTTTCAGCCTAATGTCCCACTCTTTCTGAGTCCTAGGCTTGAAAGCCCTACAAATTCGGCACTTCTCCCTCTGATGCTGCTCTCCCAGGCACTTGAGGCAGCAATCATGAGAGTCAAAGCTCTTGGCAAGCAATGCAAGGCTTGAAGCCAGGTGACCTGGGTATGGCCTGGCCATGCTGAGCCCCTAAGGGCTCCTCTCTAATCTAAACTATATCTACACTTAAGACTAAACACTTAACTGCTAATACTTAGCTCACTAAAATAACAAAGACCAACAGGGGAAGATACTTGCAAGAAGCAAGAGACGTTCTAGCAACCATCAGGGGCAGAAAGAACTGAGGGGCCGTAGGGTCAGCGGTGCTTTATGTATCGTCGTATGAGCGCAGTACTCCAGGGGGTGCCTGAGCTGACCCTACGGGGTCTGCTAAGAGGAAAAAAGTTCTGGGAACCTGTGCATGGTGGCGTGCACTCACCTATATTGGAATGGATATGAGCAATCACTTGAAGTATAACTACATGCTTACAAAATGCAAAAGTGTCATAGCACATTATTACTGAAAAATTGCTTACTTTCTCAATTTTACCATATAATTATAAGCCAATTGGAATATAAATATTGTACTTACATTTCAGTGTATAGTATACAGAGCAGTATAAACAAGTCATTGTCTATATGACATTTTACTTTGTACGGACTTTGCTAGGGCTTTTTATGTAGCCTGTTGCAAAACTAGGCAAATATCTAGATGAGTTGATGTACCCCCAGAAGACCTCTTTGTACCCCCCAGGGTACACATATCCATGGTTGAGAACCACTGGACTATGCCAACAGGAGATGCTTGCCCGTTGGTATGGGAGTGTCTTCAATTAAGCACTATAGCATTGATGCAGCGTTTTAAGTGTAGACCTGCACTAGAGAGAGAAGCTGGGTGAGGTAATATCTTTTGTTGGTGAAAAAGAGAAGCTTTTGGGTTTAAATAGAACTCTTCAGCTGTGGGAAAGGTATTCGGAGTGTTACAGCTAAATACAAGGTGAAACAGATTGTGTAGTATAAGTAGTTAACAC
Organism: Mesoclemmys tuberculata; assembly: GCA_007922155.1. Lineage (NCBI taxonomy): Eukaryota > Metazoa > Chordata > Testudines > Chelidae > Mesoclemmys > Mesoclemmys tuberculata. The sequence goes on from ML675616.1 coordinate 22,409,628, forward strand.
ATATTGTAAGAGACCATTCAAGGTGATGTGGCCAGTTAACACTGCAGTCGTAAAACAAAACAGGGGACTAGTGGGTTACAGATTATTCTAATATACCATAAAGCCAGTGTCTTTATTAAGCCATGATTTTTAGTGTCAAGCAAAGTTATAAATTTAAACTCTCAGGCTTTTTTGAAGATGTTGTGCAGGTTTCCTTTGAGCATGAGGACAGAGGTCAGATATAGAGTGAGTGCTTTGTGAAAAGAGTTAGCGCTTGGTTAATTATTAAGTATCCGGTATTATGCAAATATTTGATTTACTATTTTGGAGCAAGAGGAATGTGCATTAGGATGTGTTACTTCCTGCCACAAAACTCAATATTGTCTCTCAAACTGGCCAGTTCCCTGTTGAACAAAAACCTGGTAAACTGATTTTCAGTGATCCCTGCTCCCTCAGCCCAGAAAACAGCAATGGATGAATCAGTCAAGGCCGAGGATTTCCTGGATTGCAGGTCAGATATTCATGCATCCACCCCACCCCACCAGGGCAGCTCAGCCATTTGTTATATTAAACTTACACGTTTATATCAGTATTTATATACTGGCATTTTGTAAATGGTGCGTCATTTCATCAAGACTAATTTTCTTGACTCAATTGGTCTATGACAATGTGCACATCGTAGCGCAAGCTTTTTCTTTGGAGTCCGGACTCTGACTCAGCAGTGTAGGGTGTTTTTGTTTAACAGACAGTGTTGAACTGTAGGCTCCATAACAAAGGCTGAATTTACTGACAAAAGGGCTAGTTTTTATGGTGTCACCACAATCGTTGTTAAAAATTGTTCAATTAAGCAAATTTATTTGTTCAATTTAACCAAACAAGGTCTTCCTTATTTAACTTTAGAACTGGTGTCTTTCAAGTTATGGACCCTAAAATTCAAACTTTTCTGTGGACCTGTCAAAAATCAGTGTAAGAATTAAGCCTATACCATACTTGATATATTACAAAATGAAGGCAGCTGAGCACTGCATAATACGTGCCATGATTCTACTGCTTCAAAGCAAACAAGGAACTGGTACTGAGTTTCCAGCTTTATCTTCTGTAGCTGAAAGTATTATTTGCATTATAGCAGAAGGCTATAATGGCCATTGCATTTGTAAACGATGTGCAGTAGCTTTCAAGTTGTACCAAAGAAACAAAACAGCAGAGAACTCTACATGCAATATACTTTCTAACATGAAGTGTGACTCTGTTGTTTGAATCACTTCCACATGGTCCCAGAATTCTGAAGTGTTTGGCACTTCCCAATCCCAAGAGACTCAGATGAGTAAAACCGATACCATCTACAGACAATGAAGACTTTTCCCCCCTATACCTCAACTAAAAAAACCTATGAAGATAAACATTAAAATACAATGAAAAGGTATTTACGATTTGATCCATCATTCTGTGAGACTGGTATTTTCAAGCATATATCAAATGGGACAAGTAGAGAAAGAATAAAATGAGTTACTCGTAATGATGGTCTTTGTAAGCATCCTACGTCCACTGAATACGATCAGCCTTGAACTCTAGACCAAAGCATCTAAATTTCTTGCCTTAAAAGACCACCACCAGAATTCTTAGCCTGTTCCTTACAGTATTTCCAGCGCAAACTGAGGAAGTACCAGAAATCTCAAGAGAGAACACATTCTCTGCAGAGCCGAATAATTCACCCATGCAGAGGGCTTGCATTTAGGCTTATAAACAAATTAAAACTCATTTAGCCTTTTAAAATAGTACTTACCTGCAACTTCAGTGACTCATAGGTCATGTGCACACACAGGGATATATAACCCAGTCAAATGCTGCAGCTTTAAAAATTTATATCCAATGCTTTTAAGATTTGGATATGATTAAATCTGGAGTGTCCATCAGAAGGTTAACTGAATTTTTTATTCTATTGGGTATTCTAGCTGGAGATTCTAGAGTTAGAGACCATGGCAGCATACAGAAGGCAAGGGAGTCTTTATATTTCGAAAATGTAGATGGGGTTTTTCCACACTACTGTTGGAAACAGAGCAAATACAGGAGAAAAGGAAAGTGAATCTCTTATCTCCGTAGTCTTTTTAGAATAAACATTCCTGAACATAAAAATGAAATTTTGGGAAGAAAAATATTTAACTCATTTTGGGCCAAATTGATGATGGCCACTTTGTGTTAGAGCAGTGTTGTGAGGGATGTTACTACAGCAGTTTTCCAAAGGGAAGTGATGGAAAATCTGTGCTTGAGATCTAGCAACTCTCTCAAAGCTGACTGTCAGAGTAATCTGGAACAGTAGGAATGCAGAGGAAAGAAAAGTACAATTTCACTATACACACATTTAAAAAAAAAGTTAAATAATGACATTGCACATTTTTTCTTACAAACATATAAATTATTTTATTTACAAAGCCATGTTACAAAAAAAATAATAATAAAGCAAAAAACAAAAAATACAATCGCTCACTAGAGAATATCTCCAGGCCCGGTGTTGAACCATGGCAGTATCAATCAGATACATGTTTGTTCTGTTTTTCCTTTTTTAAAACTGTAAGCCGTAGAATTTACTATATACACCTACCTTAGACATTTATTCTGCTTACAATTTTCACAAGCATGGAATGAATTCTATTTGATACTGCTAACACATAAAGGTGCAGGACAAAAAATGAAAATACTTAGTGTTACAAAATATGGACTGTAGAAAAGAAATTGACTGTACAAGTATGGCATTTTTTTTCTTTTTAGAATGATTGGACATGCTTTCTTCAAAAGTCTTCTGGAAAAATTTCTAAAATCTGAAGTAGGAAAGCACAATATAGCAGGTGCAAATTCATTTCTGTGCAACAACAGTTATTTAATATACCCCATGACTGACCAGCTATGCAAAACCCACAGAGTTTTGTTAAAGTGCCATGGGTCAACAGCATAACAAAATATAAGGTGTAAATAGAAAAATTTCTTTTTTTTCTTTTAAAACAATAGTTCACTGAGAATCAGCAATAATAGAATATGCTGTATAAACTATTCTCTACAAAGGTCGATCAGCACTATTTACAATTGTTACATCGATACAAAAGAAGGCATACAAGTTATCCAAGTCGCTTTTTTTCTTTTTTTTATTTATGGCTGACGGGCCTATGCATTGCGTATGTGTAACAACCAAAGCTTCTGAGCCTATATTGCTGGAAACAAATCACAAGATCTTCAGGCAAATGGGGGAGAAAAAGAACTGCTGAGTGAATGCTACACTAATAATGCACTATAGCCTGGTCCAGTTTTATCTATTTTTAAAATTTTTTTTTTCATTTAACTTTTCAGGCTGAAATTTTTAATACATATAAAATCAAATAATGCTTCTTTAATGAAGGGAGAAATACCATGGGGTTTTCAGTTGATAGTTAGCTTTCACCAAATGCTGTCTGGCCTAAGCCAGTTGAAAAAAAAATATATAAGCAGCATTCAAAGGACAGTCTCCAGATTCCAGCTTTCCAATTAAAAGATACATGTAAAGAGCTAAAAAGTCTTAAAACTATGGAATTACTCCTTCAGTCACTGACTAGCATTATTTCTCAGCAGCAGCCACTGAATCCCACAAGCACTGTTTTCCCTCTAGAAGCAGAAGGGATACTTCATCAGTTACAGAGGGTGACTTGTTACTAAGATTTTTAAACTCCTGCAGATTTACAACTCAAAATAAATTAAAAACTCAACATAGTTGTGCTCCTAAAACTGAACAAGACAAAAATTGTGCAAAAATAACAAAGATATGTACACATTTTTCAGTCTGAAGAAATGTTCAATAAAAACATAATTCAAAGAACATTTTAAAAATATAAACATTGCTTAAACTTTCCTACTTTTCATACTGTTTCTGAAACTATTCCAGTCAGCTAGCTCAGAAATATAGCAAAACATAAATTATTACAAAATTAACACTATAAAAATTTATTTTAAGAATATCTTCTAAACTTTTTTCAAAGGGTCTAGCCTCATTTATAATTCCTTAAACATTTTATAATCCTTAAAATGTGCCTTAAGCCTTCTTTTTTTAAAAAAGAAAAAAGTAATCTTCCTACTATCTGCAGTCTCTCCTTTCCCAAAGATGTAAATAAACCAGCATATAAGTGCACTTTTAACACTGTAGAAATAAAAATTAACTCCTCTGTACTAATGTTCCAGTACCTGGTATCAATTTCCTGATTATAAAATCTACATTTTATTTAAAAAAATTCAGTAATCCTATAAGAAACACTGTCAGTGCAATTCTATTGATGCAAACCAATCTGTTCAACTCCTGTCGTTGCAAACCCAAACTGTTGATCAAGCTAACCAGTAAGTATTGTGATCTTAGGGTTTACGACTCCCATCACGATCTGAGGAATTTTCATGTTGCGCTCCTACTAAGTTTAGCAGGAATTAGGTGCGTAAATCCTCCATGCATTGATTGGAGTACAGGCTTTTTAAGAGCTTGATCCTGAAAGATGCTGAGCACTCAGAAATCCCACTGAAGTCAATGGGAATTGTGAGTGCTGGGCACCCATCAAGATTAGTCCTTAAAGTTGCAATGCCCCAGTTGTTACAAACTGCTGAGGAATGTACTAGATAATATTTTTATCCCCAGGACAAGCATAAATCCAGACATTACTGTGGTTTTTTAATTAATGACAACAAATTTTGGGGACAATTTAAAATAAACCCAAACTATGAAGGTAGACTATTTTAGAATGTCCACTTCTACTGTTGTAAGAAACAAAGGGAGCAAAGCAACATTAACAGCTTGAGAAGGCATGAAACAGAACAAAGCAGAATGCACAGATCAGTGGCAAATACAAGCGAGAAACAAAACCACTATTACATCAGTTTTCTGTAAATTTCATTTAGAACCACAAACTGATAATAGGTTAAATCCACTTGTAGGACACAGAAAATTAAAAACCCTCTGGTGTAGGGTTGCTGAGAGCTAGAGATTATAGGCTGGTTCCTTTTCCTTGCTATGGAAGAGTCCTTATTCTACCAGTCCGATTTGATGTCTTCTAAAAGAGAAACCAGAGCCAGTTTCAAAACAGTGAAACATTTTCCAGTACACATGCATGTTCGTTCAACACTAACAACTTTAATAAATCACTTGATGCTGCAACGAATAAAAAAGGAATCTGTTTTTCTTAAATCTCATTACAAATAAAGTTTAATCCCTACTGAGAAATAAATTCATATAAATACACTCTAATTACATTGCACTGTAACATGAAAAGAAGCTGTATCAAATATGCTGTTTCTTGTTGAGACTGTGTAGGGTTTTTTTGTTGTTTAAAAAAAAAAAGAGATACAGTGATACACAGTCCTAACGAACACACAAATCTCGGCAAATGAGAAGTAACAAACAGGCTGCAGTTCTAAACCATCTTTTCCTTATACATCACATCTCCATAAACATTAGGCAGAAAAGCTGCTGAAATCCCAAATGACATACGATGCTTTGTCACCTCCTCTTACTACAGTGATTTAATTATTCATATTTAAAAACCATACTACAAAGAGGGTTTGAAATAATAAAACATTCAGGCACCTAAAATATTACAAAAACAAAAAAATGATTAATTATAAAACTAATGCAGGGATGGATGTTATAGCCAGTAATTCTGGGGTTATGCTTTTATTATGCAGCTGACAATCTGGTAGAAGACATTTTCATGTAAAGTCATCATTTTATTAACTCCATTATGATTTATTAACAACCACACAGCTCAGGCTATCATGACAATATCCTGATCACTACAACTTTCAGAAACCAGATCAGTTTGTTATGTAACTGACAAAAAGCTTGCAAAGGGACATTGCCATTTAGTGTAAGCTAAAATTTGGCTTCCAAAGCACTCTGTTGCCAATTCATATTATCAGTATTAATAACCCCATCATTCAAAAAGTCAGGCCCCACTAAATCATGAGATATTAAAAAAATATAGCTTAGTTTTTTTTGTGTTTAAGGTTCATGTTTTCAAGTTTCAACTGCAACTGAGGGCTATGATCTTTTTATAAAATGAAAACTCAGATTTTCACTTAATGACTCCAAGAGCTTTAGGAAAAATCACCAAATATTGCAATACTTGATAAGACTGCAAGAGTTGGCAACATGTATTACCGAAAATCCCTACAATAGCTTGTGTTTATGTACTACTGCTACAAAAATCAATGTTTTGTATGATGGGGTTCTACTGGTAGATTCAGTACTGCACTTAACTAACAAGCCTTATTCCTGGGATTGTGTGTCGATGATGCCGATGAAAGAACAAAACAGGAACTGTCCCTTAAATTAACCAAAAATCAGCATTATGCCTCACAACAGCTTTCACACCCCTGACTGCTCTTGGCATTTGGATGGCATTCTCTTAAAACAAAATGCCAATCTATACGGATACATGGGTAAGGAGAGATTTTCCGATGCATTTTTTATTAAATGTAGTTCTTCCTCCATGTACACAAACTCCTTATCAGCAAGCAAGGGGGAACAAACTTTCATTGTAGGTCACATTTTGGCAGTTCATCTCTATATGATGGTGATTCAGATTATTCTCAATGGGGGGAAATGATGCAGGCTATCAGCATTAGGACCATCACTATTCCTGATGTAGACAAGGGAGGAGAGAAACAAACAAGGGGAATATTGACCAGCATTGGCTGCTTTGTGACTGGAGTACTTATTCCAGAATAAACTCACTTTTATTCTGGAGTATTGTGTCCACATGGGGAACTGTTCTGGAATAGCTACTGTGGAATAGCTTATCCTTCTCTGGGGACTTGATATAGTGGGAAAGTCTGTGTGCTCCAATGACCCTGAGAGCTAGACTGGTAGGAGTTTAACTCCTGGTAGGGCCATACAAACTGGACCCATCAAAGGGTACGAACCAAATGAAAAGCAGTCCACACATTGAGTGGTAGGCCAACAAACTAGCCTCGTAAAAAAGTTGTGTTATAGTAAAACAAGGTTGCCAGCAAACAGCATGACAGACAGGAATGGCAGAGCATTGTTCATGCCTTAAGCAATGTCTGGTTGGTGTGGGAAGGGGTCAAATTCAGAGTAGTTGTGTGGTTGTGCCAATCAATTTCCTTGCTTAGACAAGCCGTTGTCTCCTTCTAATATTTCTCTGTCCTATTTCTCTTCTGACAGTAACCACATGAGCTTTGTCAGTCTCCTTTCAGTCGGTTTCTTGTGTAAATCTGTTTCAGCTGCTTCTGGCTGGTTTTCCACCACATAAGAGACAGCTGGCTATGCAAACGACCAAGTGACTGGGCAGTGGTGTGGGTGTCCTACAAAATGCAGAAAACTCACCATTCATACACCCTTTGAGAGGGAAAAACAGCTGCAAAGAGAATCTTAATGAGGTGGGGGAAAAATCTCATATTGATTTAAAAAAGGATTATATCTACAGATGATAAATTTTTAAGCTTTAATAATAATTTAACACAAAACTATTCAAACCATTACTTGACAGAGTATCTGGTATTTGACTATTTAAGTACACTTTTACTTTAAAAAAACAACTTACTTGTCTGTTGTGTACTGGGTTTGATGTACTTGAAGGACTGGATTGTGACAAAGCTACACTGCTATTTTTTCCAATCTGAAAGACATCAATTGAATAGTATTGAACAGCACATTGTTGTCAGACACATCGGAAGCCTGTACTGGCCTTGCTTTCTTTCATACTGAAAGCAGTATTAATTGTTTTACATTTCTTTAGAAAACAGAGGTAAGGTTGCTACTGTCTATTGAAAAGGAAATTTAGATATAGTCCCAGTGATCTCATTGAACCTGGTAAAGGCAGGCAAATGCAGTTACATTTCACAAAGCACATACAAAACACTAACTAGACCAGCATGGGATGGAAAAACAACAAATCAGGTGGCCCATCTCTAGCTCTGTAGTGACCAGGTTCTGACTTGTGGGTTACAAGTTGATTTCAGACTGATGCTCTGGGCTGCAGGCAATCCACTGCAGTGCCTAATGCTAGTGGACACATTGTAAAGGCCTTGAGCTGCTGAGTCTTGAGCAATCCATTGGATTTCTTACCTCAAACTTCATTGTTTTTCTGTGCGTCTTGGTCAACCTCCAGTACCTGTCCCTGTGAATCTGCAGCCCTGACAGCAACAAATGGGAAGTGCTGTTTTATAATCAGTTACCCCTAACTATTGTGCAGAGGGACACTTATGACTATTCTGATTACACAGTTGAATATTAGACTGGAGGAGTCCACTTTGCATCCCCTAGTTTAATGTTTACACTTTTTCTCTCAGGCGTTTTCTAACAAAATCCTCTGAAAGTATATTCAAGGTTGCAGCTTTTACTGCTGTCTTTAGTATAGTTTTATAGCACGTTAATCACTCTCTGTGTAAAGCAAGGTTTCCTAATTCCCCTTAAATTCCTGTCCTTGTTTATAGCTTCAGTTTGCATCCTGAATCTGTTACCTTCATAAATAGGTTTGTTGCATCCATTCCTTTATATTGTACCTTTCAGCATTTTAGACACCTTATGAAATCTTGCAATCGCTTCTTTTCTAGTTATTTCTCATAGATATAGAAATTGTTTCCACCACACAGAGACTTCTCTGTCATGTTTGTTGTTTCCTTCTACATGTATATTTCCCTGTATTGAGCATCAAAGCCATAACACACGTTAATTCAGAGCAAATCTTTCCCTCTGCTAGTTGGTCAGAGGAAAAAGGGAATAGAGAGCATTTTTCAATCAGACAGACATGATACTTCCATACTGCACAAAGGTATAACCAGATTAATATATTAGTCCAGTGGACAAGGAGTTTGCTCTGCAAAAATGTACATGCTTTCTTCTACACATGGAATATCCTGCCAACACTAAGTTGTATTTGCTGCCCACCGACCCAATGCTTCCCTCTGCTTTCATCTAGTCAAGCAGGTTTGTTTAATGGCAGGGCATGTTTTTGCCCAGAATATGTTAGAATGTCTGATAATAAAAAGGATGACTGAAAAGGTATTAAACTCTTCTCCTTTGTGGCCATGTCAGGGGCCTCTGAATTGGGGATTATGATCCGTATTTCATCACATGTTACAGCACTGGGATTCAATGTGCTGAGATATAGACACTGTTTCAATGTTCTATCCATCGTGTGCTTTCTGTTTCACTCTGACCCTGTTAGTTATTTTCAAATATTCTTTGCAGGGAAGTTGTGTATGTAGGAGAGCATGAGGCGCACACAGCTAAGAGATGACAAACTAAGAACCTGATCCTTGTGTCCAGATGAGCTGTGTTTGGTGCAGGATGCAGAGGCAGGATAGGAAAGGGCTAAGAGTCACCTTTCTGCTCCCTCACATCCTGCGGCTGGTTGACTGGGTCCCAGTTTGGACTTCGGCGTAACAGAGTAGATTTGGGGATTGCTAGAGCATACAATGCTCAGTCTACACTGCCCTGCCTTGGTACACCCTTATGCTGGGGTTGGGAGGCTCAGAGCAGGTGGTATAGAGCTGGCTACATGGAATTACACTATTTCAACTCTCTCCTATATAAAGAGAATCACCAGCTGCTTGATCAGGGCAGCAAAAAGCCTCCAGAACAAGTGCAGAGGATCTGACCCCAGGGGTGTAAATTTGCAGTGAGATCAATTTACTGGATCACAGAGTTTCTTCGAGAGCCAGTGCAATGTAAGGTCTAGATACATACATAGATAAGTATTTAGTCACAATATTGTCATAAAATTGTCAATTGCACATCCCAGAGTTTGCCTTTTTGCCAGTGCTCTATCTTTTCTATAGTGTCCCGTCAGTGCAGTGTACAGGCATCTACCACCACTCAGAAATGGGCAATACTGTCTTCTTACACCCCAGAAGCATTTTCTCTGAGGATGTGGGTACCACATATGCTTATCCTGGATGTGGCTTACAAACACATTTTGAAGAGGTTATTTTTACAAGATCAATGAATCTCATGGTCAGTCTCAATTTTATATCATTTATTGGAGAAGCAGCAAAGGCCTTTCGCCTGAGTGCAGTGAGAGACACACTGAAGATCAGTGACTGTTTCCTTGCTGCTTGTGGCAGAAAGGAGGTGAGAGCCTCAGTGGTTGGTCAAATAGTTGGGATGGGATTTTGCCAGCTTTGTGGCTTCTTTCCTCTTTCCCTATGTCCCATCTTCTGTTTGTCCACTCCACCCACTTTGCAGGGCTGTCTCAATTCCACCTTTTCAAGTATTGACCTTTCTCCTCAGGGCTGTTTTGACTCAATCTTAGTTCCTCTAGTCACATACTATCTAAAACAAATGCTCTCTTTTACTTGTATCAGACAAAGGCTGAGGTGTGGGAACAGACCATCCCAATAGTGCATGTAGATAACCAGGGCCTGTCACCCACACTCACTGATGGATTAAGCTAAGCTTCATGCACTGCTATTCCTACTTCCATTGTATACTGGGGCTGTACTTGCCATGGGTCCCCTAGCAATGTGCCCTATGGGCTGTTTACAGAGTGTTGCAATTATGTATTTCAGCGGCGAGGAGTACTTGAGTAGGATACTATCAGGAGAATGGTATGAAAAATTTGTTATAGCCAATTTTCAAATTAAATTAGGATCTGTTTACATTTTTTAAATTCTTCCCATCCTTCTCCTCCCCCCATTACAATGCTTTGAAGATATATACCCCTTTTCATTGGTTGGTGTCAGAACTCTTTTCAACGGTGGGTGATCAGTATGTTCATTTCACAGATGAGGAAAGAGGCACTGAGAGGTGTGGTGACTTGGCAATGTCCTAGGTTGAGTCAGTGACACAGCTGGGAGTAGAACCCAGGCCTCTTAGCTCCTATTCATTTAATACTTCTGAGAATGTAACAACACAGGGGACGGAGTCTCTGTGTACAAACAGAATTGGTTAACCCTATGGGTTACAGCAGTGAGAGCTTCCTCACATTGCTCTGCTGGTAGACCTTAGCCCTGACCTGGAGGACTCACTTCCAAGAGTGGGAAGGTAATTCAGAGTCACAGCCCATCTAGTCCTTGACACTCTACTGAGACTGGTAATAAAAGCATTCCAATCTTGACAGTGCTTTCTTGGTGATGGGGACAATTTTACTAGGAATTAGAGTGAGGCCAGCTACCAATTTATTTCATTTATAAACTGGCCTATTTCACAGCTATCAGAATATAAGTCTTTCAGTTACTGCCTCCCTGGGCTGGATCCGAGGTAGATGTGAAAAGCTCCATAGCCTATCACCAGTCACCTAGGCCCTTCCGTGCTCTGCCCCTTGCTCTCATTACAAGGGAAGACTTCCAAAATGCCTACTCGGCGTCAGGGAAGAGCAGCAGCTTTCCAGTGACGTTAAATCTGTTGTGGAGCTCTAGAAACACAAGTACTACGAGAACACAGCCCATCAACACTTAACGGTTTAAACCAGCTTTGAACATTTCAAACGAAAGACCTCATCATCCCCCGGCTTTTGGAATATTCAAATCTGAGGCTAATAAAGTTATTCAGTTGATATATTTAGGTAGTTACAAATTTAGATTTGTATGCAACATAAACATGCAGTATGTAATGTGCACAGTCTATATTACGTACACACGCTTCAGTTTCCTTGTTGCAAAGATGATTAGCTGCCAGTTACACAGAGCTCCATCATAATCACCTGTACTGTACTTAGTTCCCAAGGTAGTGTTTCAAAGTGGAACTGTAATTACACCTATATCAATATTGTATGATGCTTAAATATCCATGTTCCTAAAACATTTATTCCATCTACTTAACCTCTTAATCTAGGGAATTTTGTCAGTACATATTAATCTCACATCTACTAATATTGAGATAAGATATGTCCTATGGTTAATATTATTTTGTTTATGTAGTGCCATCCTTGTGCATGGTGCTTTGCAATAATAATATTACTTCAGCAGTGCTTTACATATTCAGAGCACTGTACCAACATTAACTAATCCTCCCAACATCCTTGAGAGGTAGTTAAGTGTTATCTTCGTTTTACAGCTTGGGAGAGTGAAGCACAAGTGAAGGGGCAAGGTCACACAGCAACTCAGTGAGACCTGGGATAAGCACTCAGGACTTCCCAAGTCTAATCTCCACATTCATTTCTCCAAACCATGCTACTTACTGTCACTCAGGCAAAAGATGACAAATCCCTGCTCCCAGGATCTGTATACCAGTATTTCATAATTACAATTTAGAGTCTGACTTTCCTCCCTTTTGAGATATTAAAAGTTTCTTGTATCCAAGGCATCCTAGTCTTTTTTGGGAGCACATATTCCAAAAGCACTGGCACAGAGAAGGGAAGGTGAGCCTGATTTATAGGGTGCTCCAATCATTGTCTGGAGATGAAGATTAAATCCAGGTCACGTGGACAGAGCTAACTGGTTAAGTTATGTGATCAACCACAACTGAAAAACAATGCCATTATTCCTCTCAAAGAAACAAAATTATCCATTTTCAAAAGCCAAAATAATCAATCTCCAGTATGTTATGGAATTATTGTATCTGTTGATAGAAGGAGAGATAAAACACATGATGGTGCCTTTGGAGCTCCTCTGCTCTGCCCATTACACAAGTCAGACTCTATTCATCCTCTTTTCCCACTCCCCTTTCTGTGCTGCTCCTATGTATAGAATGCCCTTCCCAAACTCATTTGCCAACACACCATCTTCCCTTCATTCAAGTTCCTTTTAAAAACTCACTTCTGTAATGTCCATATGGAATGAGTTTTAGTTTAAAATAAAACAAAAAAAATCACACACAAAACTATTCCCACCTCTGCATTTTGTAGCATGCCCTGCTTCTACATCTCTCTTTACTGTATACACCAGCGATTGTCAACCTTTTTTCATTTGCAGACCTCGCAAAAATTTTGAATGGAGGTGCGGACCCTTTGGAAATCTTAGACATAGTCTGCAGACCTCAGACTGAAAACCAGTTGTAGACTGAAACGTCTCAAAACAGGGACTAGCTCTGTGCATTGCATAATGCAGGGCATGTTACCAGCACTAAATAATTAATCATAATATAGGTTTTATCGGTATGCATTTGGCCACAGTTTGTTTATTCTCACACCTTACACTTTGCCCTCATATGGCACCATTTTCTCCTAGGATCTCAAAGCTCTGTAACTAGTGGCAATTCTCCATCCTAGATTTAGGTGGGTTTTGTAACCACCTTTGTTTCTATTTATAAACTATTTAAAAACTGAATTCAGTGCTCTGAGCACATGCTCATTATGTCTCATACACCTCTGCTTTGGCTTCCAGAATGTTCAATGAAATACCCTCTTTGGAAGTCCTGCAGCTTGGGAGCCCTCTGGTGCAATGTGTGCTACATACAGTCTGTGGCAACGAAGCAAGTTGAAGGTGGAATTGTGCTGTTAGACAACCATGAATGGTGCACAGAACTGTTATAAAGATTCATTTATTTTACGTTGACTTAATTTTTCCTACTTCTGAGTGGGGAAGAGCATCAGGGGTCCAAAGGTGGCAGTTCCACTGTTTCAATACAAGCAAAAAAAAAGACAGAAGCTTCTGAGCTGCCTCCCCCGACTGAAAAAGGTAAACAACAGTTTACAGATGAGGCACAAAAGTTCGATGATTTGCCTGTGGTCACAAAGCAAATCAGTGATAGATTTGGGACGAAAGAGCCCAGCAATAGAAATTAGGGGGACTGACAATCAGTTTCCTGCTCTAACAGACCAACTGTTTGTTTCAGTGCATGATAGCAGAATGTGTCACCCAATTAAAGGGAAAGAGGAAAACCCCTTAACGTTGCTATTTATACAATCAATTAAAAACCAGGTTATTGCTGAAATAAATTGTTAACATTACAAATAACAGCTCAATGTATTAAAGTAACTATAGTAATTAACTAGTGTGTCACAACTTTTTCAATACCATGACCCTATGTTACAACAGAAATAGTTTTGGGTTCCCGTACGGCCATCTAGCCATAGGGAAAGGGAAGATAGCCAGAATGCCTCCTCCCATCCCCCACTTTGTCCTTGTTTGTGACCCCTATGGTGATAACCCATGCACTAGTCTATACTACATGGGGCTCAAATAAGTTTTTCTACAACTTTTGTTTTCTGTAGTAAGTGCACTGTAGATGTTCCAACAGGTCACAGTCTTCTGTGAGAGCTACTGTTCTCTTTTAAACATGTTGATCTGAATTCTTCAATCATGATGTTTAAAGCAATTATTCTGATTTGTGTAATCAGAAAGATGCAGAGAGCACAAAACAGCCACTTAATCAAATGGTACTCTCCATCTCTCAGGAGCAAGCCTTTATTTTTCATGTGTTTATGGAAAAAAACCAAAATACTACTCCAAAAGCAAAACATCCGTATATAAAGAAACCAAATTGGATGAGACTTGCAGTGATGGGCCATAATAAGATTATACTGAATTAACATGCACTGTACCATGCCATGAACAAAGAGTAGGAATTTACTTCTCAAAGTCTTTATCCCCCAGCTTGATTTCTAAAACATAAATGGCTAGTTTTATAGTTGCATTAAAACTATTATAACTTGTAAAACAAAAATATTTGAATAAAGAATCACAAAGATGTTTTTACACTTGAATCTCCCTTACATACCATGTTCAAAACAAATGCAAAAACATTTGTGCATTAGCCTAAAGAATAAGTCAGAAGATGAAAAACAGAGTCGGATGCAACTGTAAATGTGGTTCCCTCACAAGCCAATACATTTCAAATAAGGCAAACAAGACCTGCAGAGAAGTAACTGGAAGAATTCCTTACCTGCCGAGAGAGCGAGCTGTTTGGAGGATCTGGCACCGTAGAAACAAGGTTGGCAGTGCTCTTTCTGTGAACACTATTCATACCAGGCATTTTAGTGATTTTACAGGCTTTGCTACTAGAACTAGAGTTTTTACGTTTTTTTCCTTCTGATTTGTCAAAAGAAAGGGGTAGAGAAGACACTGCATTATGTGCTACCAGGGAATGGTCTCCTGAATGGTGCACAAAGGAGGATACAGACAAATTAGAGGAGTCAATACTGCTTACTACCATGCTCATGTGTTTTACGGAGTCTGTTGAGCTACTTGCTAATGAAGTCCGTCCTGAGGGCTCCGATTTGGCACTGAGTGGGCTTGTTCCATTGTTTGTACTGTGTACAGACATACTGTTATAGGAAGATGTTGCCTGATAGGAGTTCAAGGTTGAACTAGAGTTCAGGACACAGTTCTTTTTGTGGGACCCTGAAAATGAAGAGGAGGAGGATGTCTGCAAGGATAATGAAGAGGAAGAAGACTGTGACTTTTTCTTTTTGTTACTTGAAGACTCATCGCTGCGAGATGATAGGTCTTTGACTTTTGAGGATTTGCTGGTTTTTGTTTTGGATGGCTTGTGGGATGGGGAAGGGATGACTGCTGGCACTGGTGACACAGCTGATGGTGCCTTAAAAGTTGAGTCCATGATACTTAAACTTGCGGCCACATGAGGAAAAGCTGTGGTGTGTGACACAATGGAATTCGTATCCGACGCTGTCACAAAGGCTGTGTTTGATAACATGGCTGATGTCATTATGTAAGAAGAAGTGATTCTTGAGCTGATGGGTGTTGAAGGAATATATACTGCATTGGGGTTGCTGAAAGGCTGTAAAACCGATGCTGGAAAAGGGGTGGTGATATGTGCTGCTGGAGAAGGCATGGGGCTATCTGCCGCAGGAGGGATTTTCCTAAATATGAAAAAGAAAAACATTGAGGTTCTCATTTTTTATTTTTCATTCCATCTGATAGGTTCAATTTGAGCAATGCAGATTGGTCTATTCAGGAAAACTCTTCCTAACTATGAAAGAAAAAAACCCAAAGACATTCTAATTCTGAATACTACCCCTAGTGATCATGTAAATTTTAACTCCAATACCACAGACTATGCTGTGCATTTTGTGTCAGTTTAAAATGTTTTTATCTTTTTTAAACCCATAGTTCTAACGTTAGATGCTTTGTGATTCAACCTAAAAAAAGAAAACCACCACACACACATTTTATTACTATAAGAATCCAAAACTTGGATCTTAAATTATATTTTCCCAAAGCATAGTTTAAAATCAGGAGTATTGATCTGATGCTGAAGAAAATGGGGAAGTCACACACAGGCCTTGTGCAGAGAATTAGGCTGTGTAAGATTCCCCAAACAATGCCTGTTAATCCTGATCTGCAACACATTTGCTAATCTAGATCTAGGCTTCACTTCAGCAGAAAGTGCTAAATGAAAATTCTGAGTATATTTCAGTTAAATAATTTTATTCCAAATTTACTTTCCTATTTCCTTCCCCCACTTTAGAAAATAACCCAGAGATACAAAAAGACTCAATCGTATGACTTTTAGTCTCTAACCATGATATTTAAATATATTACATTTTTTTATTTTATTGAAAGTTTTCAAAGGCTGGATTAGTGGGACAGTTCAACGTTGATCTGAATTTACAGATCTGATCAATGAGGGATAGTAAAATCACTGCAGAATTTAGACAGTTTCTGATTTGTGAATCACAGGATCAGTGCAGTTAGAAATGAAAAGGACGTATTACGTTATTCCCTACACCTTATTTTAGGGCTGGTCAGATAGGATTAGTCAAATATGTTATTTGATAAATTTTGCTGATTTTTGTTGAATAATCTGTCAATTTGTTGTGGTATTTAATCAGTTCTCGAGGGGGCTGAATACTCCTTGGAAAATATATTATTCAATAACTACCAGTGAAATTAGCTACATTTACTGAAAACTGGTTTCTATTCAGCCAACTCTAGTACATATTTTATTGCTTTATCTAGTCTTACCTTAAACATCACAAGAAATTGGGCTTCTGTCATTTCTTCTGGGAAACTATTACGGGGCCTTTTCCTGCCATTCAGCCTAAACTTTAGCTTTCTTAATTTCATCCCATTTCTCCTAGATTCACTCCTTTGTATCAGCCTCTCTAACGCAACCTTCTTGAGCTGTGTTTACATCCTTCAGGGGTTAATAGACTCACATCCACCTTGCCCCAGAAAGGTCACTCAGACAAGTATACATAAAAACCCTCAATGGAGTATTTCCTTATAAATTCCCTAACTACTCTCATTGATCTTTGAATTACCTCCTATTTGCAGTATCTGTCTAGAAGTGAAGGATCTAGCGCTAAACACAATGTTCATATTAGAGAAGGGAATGGAATTATACAGAGACCAGGGAGTTAGGATGAGAGTGAGTGTTAGTCTTAGCTCTGCCAATGACTTGCTGTGTGACCTTGGTCAAGTTGCTTAGCTTCTGTGTGCTTTGCTTTCTTCATCTTAAAGTGGGGATGATAAGTCATACCCAGCTTTGTGAGTAAGATGAGAAGTACTACATAAATATTCTTACTCTTATTCTGGGAAATAACTCTCTCAGCACACCTCACCCTCTGATGCTGCATGATCCAGAGTTATGGGACTGCAATAGCATCAGTTCTAGAGTAGCACTTTACAAATGTCCCTGCTTAAAGGGATTATAACACAGTCAGTTTGGGAAGATGAGAAAAGTTCAGTCTCCAGGAAGGAGAGGAGGGTTGAGGATAAGAAAGGGATACAATTAGGGACTTGGTATCATGAACGTTCAGTGCTATATGGCTGATAGAATTAACTGAAAGAAGAAATATTAAATATATACGTAGAGATTTTGTAAAGAAGCTGAGCAAGTATTTGGGAAAAACATTTAAGGTTAGATCCTGCTTTCACTGAAATCAATGGCAATGATCACTGACTTCAGCGGGAGCAGGTCGGTGCCTTTTACCATGTATTACAGTATTGGCAGATGAAGTGGCTTGGGGGCTTTTTATGGTAATCGCGATGCCAGTGACCGATCTCTCATCCACCTGTGAGCTGAATTTCCTGACGAACAAGATGAGTCGCTCACAAATCTCTGAGCTTCTATCCTGGAGAAGCGTGGCTTTACCTTTGAATGGCAAAAGTAATTGAACTATTGCTCTGAGCAGAAGGCTGGTCAAATGAACAGCCTCCTCTTTACCTGATAGCAAATTGCTACGGCTACTAATGGAAGATGAGAAACACTTGTGTAGCAAACACTTGGTATCTCCTCAATTATGCAAGAAACTAACCCCAGGTGCAACTAAACCTACCGTTTCCAAACTGTCTCCCAGCACAGCAGCCTTATTTTTCCTAAGCTACAATGTTAGTCAGGCAAGCTGATCTTTAGTATTTCAATAGCAAAATATTTAAATAAAATCAAAACTGGTTTATCTAATAACTGCCATATAATGCAAACAACAGCTCTGATAAATCAAGTGACATGAAACATTACAGAGTAATGTAGTTATATTGAATAGAGAACATTGTACAGTATAATCCCACAATGATATCTTGAAGCCCTAAGTGCTGTTTTTACATTGTTTTCTAAATTCTTAAATAACTTCCTTTTAGTAATGCAGTCTATTTGTAATGCATCTGTGCAGTGCTAGGACACTGTTGCAAAATATAATGGTGACGTATGTTTAATATTGCATTGCAAATGGACGTGTTAAGACCTCGATGCCAAGGAGCCTTGTGAAACCTTTGTACTGCCATGAATACCTCATATTAGGAAATCTTGACACTCTGTGTTGAATGCTCACTGTATGGTACTGACAACACTCTCCTTTATTCCAAACACCTTCAGTCTTCTCCAGGGTTGTCACAGATACATAGTTTTCCTTCAGTTTTGAGAGGAGAGAAGGAACAGCATGCAAGTTGACATCAATGGTGCTCTGTAGACTGGTCAACGTGTGCTGCTAGCAAAGCAGCATCGGAGAGAAGGACTGAGCTATAATCCGTATTTTTGTTCATTATGGAGAAAATTGCTATGGGTTTTTGTGGATTTGCAAGCAACGAGCGTTCCACCCATCAATATATTGCTTTAGTCTATCTCTGAAACTCAGTGATACGCAAGGAAAAAGATCTTTTGTATATAGGCCCCTCAGTCAAGTTAGGGCAAAATAATGAATAAAGAAAGCCATGTCTGTAGATAATAAATCTATACAACTGCATGAAGCAGACTCAAATATTTTGGAAAAATGGGTTCTAGAACAGAATGATACATAAGTATTAGAAGGCTAATGGAACCACTCTCCCCTAGTGGTACAGAGGGACTAGTAACCTAGATCTGGTACATTTCTTTTAAGGTCAACAGCAGCGACCAAGTAGAAATCTGGTTCAGAATGTGCCTAAAACTTGTTTATGTTGTGCTGCACACTCCTGAAGGCTACCTGTGTTTCTTGAGTACAAAGAATAAAATTGTATTAATGTAAGTCATCTCATGAAAGAGTTTAATTTAAAGGACTGTAAGCATTACTGCTATAAACGAATTAAAAAAAACACATGGTGCAAAATTCTCACTTACTTCCACATTTGGGAATTCAAGTGTTTTTCTACCATGGAGTTTAGTGCGAATCGAAAATGGTCCCATCTTCTGTCAAATATATAGTACCCTCTTCCCATTAAGCGACTGCCAAATGAACAAAACTGAAAGAAAAGACATTTCAGTGTCACTCATGGACAAATAAATTAGTACATAATGTATAGCGCAAATAATATCTTTATGTTTTATATATATATATATATACTTGCACAACACAAATATATATATTTTAAAAAGTCAGCTTTAAACAGAGGAAAATATCACCAGTTACTTTCCTGCATGATATATAAAACATGTTTAACGTTTCAGCTTGTCATCAGGGGCATTTCATACAACCACTAAAAACTCACCTTACTGTGTTAATGAAGGGCTTGATTCTAATATCAGAGTCATACTTTCTCTTTCACACATAATGTAAGTCCTGAGCTGAAATGTTAGTGAAGTAGTTCCTGCTAATACACTGAAAAGGTGTATTTTCTCCACAGCCTCTAGAGACTTTTTGGGATAAATTTAAAAACCACAATGATAAGGCATCACTGAAAGCTTTCCATGCTCTGGATTGTCTATTTTCTCTTTGGTCACCATTACTGACCCCTAACTAGGGCGGGGGGTTGGAGTGACAGCTCTCTGTGGACTAGATCCCCGTTAGAAGTCAGCATCAGAAAACAATGGAACTGCTTTTCTAGCCTTTTGATACACTTATTTCTGTAGTCCTCCCTATTTAACTTAGCCCTCATTCCTCATAATGCCAACAGCCAAAATTATAGGAGCACTATTGCTATAGACAATCAGCTTGCTTTTCTGTCTTTCTATTTCAGCACAGTGGAAACTGGTCCAGTAACATGTTATGGCCCCAGTGATATATAAGTTTGGGATACTCTTGCAATTCTCATTCTCTGCCAGTGCGGACTCTGTGAACCATAGCAATTATACACCTATAAAAAGATGCAAAACATACCACGCTCAGACTAGAGAGAGCCAGCTGCTGGTCCTCCAAACAGAAAGTAATATTTAGTACTGATTGCCAAAGAGGGTAAAAAGAACATGGAAGTGGTAGCATAAAACCAGGTTCTATCACCTCTCAGAATGTAGCAAGTATCATGGCTACATGGAGTGGGATGATTGCATCAAACACAGGATCAATGACCAGGTCACTGTGTGAGCAAAAATAAAGTTTATTTCACATGAAGTAAGACGTTATATTTATAAAACATAAGTGGACTGGCAGAGAGGAGGGATGTCGCCGTGTGACCCTGATGACCCCTAAACATTTCTTCCACTTCTCCCATTACACTTTACCTCACCCCCAAGATTCCACACTGCAACTACTGTTCTGGAAGAAGGTGACTGTATTGAAACACATTGCCAAATTTCCGCACTAGCTGCACCTCTCTCCCCTTTCTGATCTCTCTGGTGTATCCCCTCAAGGTGCCAGGCCTGGTGCTTTTACCTGTTCTGGGGTGGAATTTTGCAATTCTCCCACTCCTAGACCAGGCCTATGCCACAGTAATCTGTGTATCAACTCAGCAGGTCTTATTGAGTTCAGACACCTGTGAACTCTGAACTGTGGTTCTTCCCTTTGGGAGCATGTGGCCAGTGGTATACAAGTGATCAGACAGCCTTCTTAACATCAAAGTATTGTTTATTTGAGCAGAAGGAACAAAGATTTTAGTTAAAAGGATTTTAAATCAACCATCTACACGTCTATCTTACCAAAAGTCTCACCATCCACTAGGATGGTTAGACTGAGGCAGGCCTAACTTCTTCAGACAACCTCAGGAGTTTTCTGTGGCTCAAACTGGCTCCCCCAAATGACCATTATCCTTCTCTCTTAAGAGAAGATCTCTTTTAAACCCTGCTCTAGTTCCTTTGTTATTCTGAATGTGTGGTCCTTGAGCCTTCTGGTCAAAACCAGTTCTGTAGGCTCTGCAAGAGAGTGAGCCAGCGTCTTCAGAGCCAATGATTCTAGCTCTGGCCCTTAACAAGTATTTGCTGAGCAACGACTTATATTGAGCCAGTCTTTTCCTTCTGCCTGTTCTCCTAGTCAGACAAAACCAATATATTTATTCCTAGGTTGAGCTAAACCAATATATTCATACAGTAAACATCCAAATAACCAGCCCAACATTCATTATTACAGAGTCACTGTCTATTCACATTCATGAACGCTGTTCCTTTGCCACTCAAGCGCATTGCTTTTTGGTAACAATGCATTCTGTATCCAGTGGTTCAACATACTTCTTTCGCTGCATCCAAGCCCACACCAATCCTCAGCAAAAAGGCTGAGAAAACAATCTAACATAGGGCTGCCTGGTGACACTGTAGAGAAGACCAGATAAACAGATACCCAATGTTTTATGGAGATTTCTTCATTGTACAATTCTACTGGTGACAAGAGTTTTCCTATAGTTGTCTTACGTATTGCTTCATGCAACATAAAAAGGATAATACTAAATGAGATATGCTATCTATTCCAACTAGACTTCTATATAAACACACCCATACAGTATTCAAGTGCCAGTATCCAGACAATGGGTAATTTAACATTATAAATTCCTTAGCATAAATTCAAATACAATGATTTTGAGGGAAGGATGGAGATAGGAGAAATATTTTCACAAGTTAGGGATGCCATTTTCACTTATGAGTAGCTCTACTTCACTCTGCCTCTGGGTTAGGAAACCATTCAAAATTATTAAACATTTTGGAGAGCTACATTACATATCTTGTTTATAGGACAACTAATTTTGTAGTTTTTTATTTTAAAAGAATTTTAGCTTTCTTTACTGTTCAGTGACTCTGAAATCACCGTGTGACCTGTCTGAGAAAGTGCCATCTACAACTTTCTGTCATTGACAGACACATAGAAGAGTGCACCAAACAAGCAGTTGTAGTTCCTAGACTTGATAATTATAGTAGGATAAATTCTAATGCTGGCTATTCCTTAAAACATGGAGAAAACAGAGCTGGCACAATATATACATTTAATTTGAAAATCAGTGTAAACATATGCTAATTTGGGGGGCAGCTATGTGCCTAGTCCAGAAGTAGTGACAAAGGTAAAATTCTCCTTTCCTTCAATGGGAATTATACACATTTAAGTCTGAGGCCTAGACTATGTTGCTGTAATTATACTATTTCAATGTATTACTATGGTTCGATATATAAGCACATTATCTTAATTGTGCAAATTGTATAGAAAATAAATTGATGAAAACTTCCAGTTGTCAATTCATTTCCTTAGCTCAATTTTTATGAGAGCTGTCTGCTCAGGAGTTTATGAATTCTCTGATAACTGCTTTCATTGTATTAGATAAACAAATACACTCTTCATTTCTGGTGACATATGGCTGCACTTACAAGTAACAATCAAATATAAAACCAACAGAGGAGATATACAACAGAAGCAGCCAGACTGGGAACACACTTAACACAGTGTGCTTCAAGGGCAGATGGGTTAAGCTGCACTTAGGAGAGGACACTCCATGTTCAGATGAATAAGCCAATGAGTTCAATGCACAAGTACACTTATATATAAATAGTACTTCTGATGTGTTATTGCTCCAAGGTAGACTACAAATTCTCAGAATATAAAGCAGTTTAATCCCTTTTTTGGTTGCTATAAGATTTTCAAGGACATTTAGATGCTGTCATTTAACCTAAAAGATTAGCTCTTCCTAAGACATACAAGCTAATTATTCTCTCATGCCAGTTTTACACATGTATAAGTGTTCATTACAACAGAATTACTTTTGGTTTATACTGACGTGAGTGAGAGGGAACTCTAGCCTTAAAACTTCTTTTGTTCTACAGCTGACCTTTTATTGTGCCCATAACCTTGTAATATTAAAATGGCATATGCATGTCACCTGTTTCTCCCCTCCTCCTCTACCCATCAGTGTCTTCTATCACAATCAGATGCATTTCTTTTATTTAGACTGAAAGCTTTAGGATGCAAGGTCCTTATTTCTTACATGTCTGTAGAATGCCATACACACCAATGGCATTACATAAATAACAGCAGCAGAGCTGTAAAAAGACAGACTTACCCCAAGAGGCCTGGGATGGTGTCCAGAAAAATGACAATCTAATTTCTCAGATTCTTCAGCTCCATCTACTTCTTCATCGCTGGACAATCTACTAGCTAAATCTCCTCCCATGGAAGGCAGAGGCAGTTCTGGTACATACCCACTGTGGTTTGAAGAACTGTTGCTGTTTACACTATTTGCAGATGATGGCCTAAGAGGAGGAAAAAAGATGTACAGTATTAATGTTTTGAAGAAGTTCTATAATCAGATTACTAAAGCCACACTATCTGTTGAACATCTGTTCAAGCTCCAAAGTAAATGGCACAAGAAATAACAGTGTAAGCAGCATAAAAATGACGTGGAGGTAATTCAGTAGATTTTTAAAAAATTACATCACTTTCACAATTCAGCCTGTTGCCATTACATTTGTGTTGGATACCAAGTTCCATTTGGGGCTCACAAGGCAAGTCCCTTTATAGGTATGAAAGGCAAAGAAAGTTTTCAAATAAAAATACAAAAAACAAATGGGAAAGAAACTGAAAGGCTGCCACATAGTTTTTTTGGCAAGTAACAGAGCAATGATTCCAAGAGTCCAGTTCTGCAATTGTATTTGTTATGAAATTCTTACCAGAAGGTCAACTAGCTTAGTAAATGTAATAACATGCCTAGCTTAGTTGATCTCCAGCTAGTTAAATAAACCCAGATAGGTCTATATCAGGGGTCGGCAACCTGCGGCTCCGGAGTCGCATGCGGCTCTTCAGCTGCGGTAGGTTGCCGACCCCTGGTCTATATAGTAGGATCTTCCCAGTATTCATCTTTATCTGGCCTCTGTCTAAAACCCTATAACACATCAAGAAAGCTGGACTGTCCAGAATAGTGCAGGCTTTGTGCTAGCCACTCCCTGCCCACCCCCAAAACCCAAAACAATCCCCCAACACAGTGCACAACTGTGTCTTCTTTGGCAGCAAACGTATATACTTCAAAAGCAGCCTAGAAATAATCACTGGGCTAATTCACAATTATAGTCAGTGCACACTTGAACCCTATGTGGCCAAGTGTGCATGTGTGCTAGTCCGAAGTAGAGAGAAGCAAATAATCTGTAGCTGGTAGCCTGATTTTGAAATAGTCTTCTCTAGTCAAGTGAATTTACTGCTAAATCGTTTCTCCCCTCATTTTGTACTCTTATACTGAGAAGTCATATGTGCATCAATCCAGGGTCCAAATGTCGATTTAGAGAAACAGCCATTTTAGCACATTTGTTGAGTGGTTACAATAAAAACATGCTGCTGCTATTTTAACATAGGCATGTTTTCAGATTTTTATCTAAAATTACCTTGGAGTTGACGAGAATCATGACATAATAGGAAGCAGCTCCCCTAAAACGTCATTAGCTGTAGTCAATCTGCCTCTGTTTCATGGAAATTGCACAGAGCTGCTTATACCTCTAACTGCACTAAAGTTTACAATCTCAAACCAGTTATACATTATCTTAATGAGATATAGGAAGGCTAATAGTCACCATGGTGGTAAATGCAGGCACTGTAACAGAAATGAGTACTTAAAGGGTAGAAATACAAAGCTTAATTGCTAAGATCATCTTCCTTTCCTGTTGTTCTGACTGTTTCACCCTTCTCTTTGAAATCCTCCACTAGCTTACATCGCAGGAAGTACAAACCTTTAAGTCTCTTCACAACTCTGTCATTCCGTCTCTCTGGTCATCTCTTTGTACAGTCTCCCCTTTACACAGTGATGCCAGCCTCATCTGCCAGTTTTTCACTTACCCAAGCATCTACATACATTCTTCCATGTTCCTTGCACATGGAACCCTCTTTGAACTGAATGAGCCAATTATTGATGGCTTGAGGAGCAGCTGGCTATTATTTATTCAGAATAATTTCTGAAATAGCAACTGCAGATATGCATATCAAAATTGCATGTCCTTGCTTGTACCCATCTTCTTACACCCTTTGTATGTTACTTGTTTTTTTTTTTAGACTATATGCCATTACAGACATGGACAGTATCTTTATATGTGTTTGTACAACACCAAGCACATTGTGGACCAATCCCAACTGGGACCTCTGAGAAGAAATGAAATATGGAATAATAAAATAAACATAGGTCAATATGGCTTGACTGACCCCATCAACCCTATCCAAAACTGGTGCTCCAGTTCAAAAGATAAACAAGTGACTGTCACTTGGCGTGCTGAGCCATATGCTAGAGACTAGAACATACAGGGAGTCGACCAGAGCATTACTGGGGTTCAGCTGACCCAGTATACTATGCCAGTAATTCTGTAGGGGGGCTTCATCAGTTTCTTTAGAAGTTGGGTTTCCGTTCTGAGAAGTGTTTTTAGCCCTTGTGGTTGCAAAGAAAACCTTAATGAGAAATGATGAGCTACAGACAGACAGCCTGAAAGAATAGTTCTCAGGGCAGATGCTGATCACTTTGTTTACAGTGAACTGCATCTTCCTGTACAAGTAGTTCCACTGACGTGATTGGGAACTATTTGTAAAGGAAGATGCCACTCAACTGAAGAGTATTAGAACCTGGCCCCAAGAGAGGCATGAATTGCCTTGATTCACTTAAATGACTTGTTGATTCTACAATCTATTAATGATATTTTGAATATTAACTTTGCTAACTTCTACTGACTATTTTAAACTGAAACAGTTAGCTACTCTGTGACTGAGAGAACAGTTTATGGAATAACCACTTTCCTGCACCACAATCAAATCCCTGACTATTATACAGTGATTTAAGTACCACTAATAGTGTTGTCTATTTCCAGCTCCTGAGAGGAAACCCTATAGTAATATTTGATTATGGACTAATCTACATAAATATGGCCCAAATATAGCATTATCTATACACAAGACACACAGGGACATTTGTTATAGAAGTTTCAGAATACAGTATTCATGTGTTTGAGAAGGTTGCTCACCTAGGAAGTACAGAATTGGGTGGTCTAGATTTTGCAGGAAATGTTACTTTAGGTTCTTGCCCAGAGTTCAGTGAAGATCCTGGCAAAGAGTCCTGTGCTGGTGTGGGATGGCTCTGATGGGTTTCCCTTATAGACTGTGGATGCTCCTTGTCTTTTGCAACTTCTTTTTCCCTGGATCGAGCTTTGTGTTCAGCTAGAAGGATGTCAAACTGTTTTTTACGACCTGGAACTGCTCGCCGATGGTTAAGCGAATGAGTCTAAAAATAGTGTGGTTAAAAAGAATTTGTGTATAAAATTGTTTGTGAACCCTCTAAATGTCTGAAACACAATTCTAAGAGAAAAACTCCACTTAAAACAACTTTAGATATCATCATAGCAATAAAAAGTTGTTATTCCACACTGGCCTTGATAAATTCAAAAAAATATTTTCAGAAAGTGTCCAATTTAGCTAAAAATTATCTATAGGGACAATTTTCATAATGGAAATTATCCATTTACCTTTTCAAAGACAGCAAACAGTATTCCAATAGTATTACTAATATTCTATCTACAGCATAGTCATTGCAGCCCTTAATCGACAATAAATAATTAGATGTGGTTGGATTGGCAAATGTATAAATATAAATACGGGTGGATATTCAAGCACATTGCCCTGTTTCCCTCGACAGACAGACAGACAGTGTCTTACACTACAGACAGTGTCTTACACTGTTGCTTCAGTCATGCAAGTCATTTAGCCACATAAGCAGCTCTTAAATTATTTGTAAGAAAATGAATTTCATCTTAACTACAAGTAGACTATGTAACAGTGCTACTGCATATATTAACCAAAAATCATTGTTTAAAGCAATACTATTGAGTGCACATACAGAAACTGTAATGCCCTTTGCATCACAAATGACAAGGAAAACCTTCTGTATCAAAAATATCAGTGGAATGATGTAGATGCTCTGATTCAGCAAAGAAACAGAATAGAATGACTTTAGCAAGAATTACCTGTGGATAGTGTCTGAGTACCATACCCATTGTCTGTAAGACAGGAGCAGGTATGACCTCTCAAATTACCATGGTGGGATTTTAAACTACAACAAAGCATCTGATATTTTATCTTCTGAGAAAAGTACCTTGCAGGTGAGTGATCTTGTGCAAGGTTTCTTTGTTTCAGGATCCAGTACTCCACAGTGTTTATTTGGGTCAAATTCTCTTTCTGTTTGAAAAAAAGAAAAGAAAAGAAAAAAAAAGATTGTCTCAAAAATACATATTTTAATGGATGTGTCAATTAAGGCTGCTTCTTGCACCAGGGGTTCTCAAACGTTTTTTGCTAGGATCCCCTTCGAAAATATTTCAGGCTCTGACAACTTCCCCCCATGCCATGTCACCCTTACTTCTGCGCTGCTGCTGGGGGTGGCGCTGCCTTCAGAGCTAGGCACCCGGCCAAAAGCCGCTGCTCTCCGGCCATCCAGCTCTGAAGGGCTCTGGTTCTTAGCCATTCGTGGGGTCTGACAGCTGCAGCCCCAGCATGAGCAGGGGCTGACAGTTCATGATCTCCCCCCCCCATAATAACCGCACGACCCCGAGGGATCCCAACCCCCAGTTTGAGAACCCCTGGCTTAGAAAATACATATTTTCTAAAGGGCTGCAGTAAGCTATGCCTGGTTATTCACCCAGGCTCAATTTGAACCATCCAGACCTATGCCAGCAAAGAATCTCTCATATCACGTGTATGACAGAGACAATTCTGCTTCTCTCCTTTCCCTGCACATGGTTCCTGCCAGTGAAAGCAGGATTTCATTATAGAATTCAGAGAACTTGCTATTACACTAGGGAACACTTCTTGACAAAAGGAGTAGCAGTTAAGGAGGTTGTGTCATTATTATATTCAGAGATATAGGCTAGAGATAGGGCTTTGATGGGGGCTCCAAGCATCAGACTATGCCAAGTATTGAGTTAAATTCCAACCATGGAATTTCCAACATTTTCCAAATATGGCCATTGACTTTGGATGTCTCAAATGTTCGGTGACCAACTTAAGACACCACTGACTGATTGTTAGATGTGATGTTTGCCTCAGTTCCTTCCAGTGGGAATTGCAGAGGGTCAGAGATACTGAAGAATCAGATCATACGTATCTCAAGGAGTGCACTAAAAACCTGAATCACCCAAAATTACCAGCTACATTTGAAAGTTTTGGCTTAAACCTGTCCCCTCGTCACCAGTTGTAAAAATGGGTTTAATAATTATCATTCTCCCTATTTCAAAGGGACGTCAAGACGCTTACTTAAAATTTGCAATGCATTTTGAAGAGGGAAAGAACTTACCTGAGTTCTAAATACTATCTGCAGTAATAAATATCAACTGAGAGATTTGGCTTCGTTTATTTACTGCTAACTGCATTAGATTCACATATTTTACTACCATTTTTAATTTTGTATGTCTCACCATAACTTATGCATAACGTAGTTTTTAGTTGTATACTATAGCACTGTAGCAAAAACATGAACACATACTTCATAGATTATACCTACCCTCTCCACTGTTTTGATAAATATATGCATAGCTCTTTGTTTTCCACTGTCACATACATAATGGTAAAATAGCACAATCATTTGGTAATTTTCTCAACTCTACATTCATACAATTGTGTACTTTTCAGAATGCCACTAGTAAATACTTTTAATCTGTACAGACCCTTTAAGATCCAAAAATGCTTTATAAACACTAAGTCTCTCAACATCCCTGCTGAGGTAGGTATGAATTATTATCCCAATTTTACAGATGGGTAAACTGAAGCACAGAATGAAGTTAGGGGACTTGCTTAGGGTCATACAGCATGTCAGTGGTAGAGCTGGGACCAGAATCTGATTCCTGACTCCCACTATTCGCAACAGTAGACAACACTTGTTACCTAGATGAACTAGTAACTGACAGATCTGAGTACTGAGTTATATGTATTTTAGAAAAATTAATAGTAAACCAAATGTTAAATAAGTATTTGTGTCATTGACCCCCTACATAAAGGGACATGGCAGAGAGAGGGGATCATAGATACAAGGTATTTCAGAGCAAGTGCAAAACCCATGAAATGGTGGTCTGCACTGTCACTGTTGGGAAACTACAATGGCAACAAAATCTGTCCTAAGTAGTGGACGCTGCTGTGATCCTTGAAGCATAGCAGACACTAATGGGCTTGCACGTATAGTAAATAAGATGAAACTACAGAAATACTCAATACATCAAAATGTATCTTCACTGGCCAATTATATGAGTCAGTTATTTAATTTACATTGTTCAATATATGTAAGATGTCGCCCTAGGCTTATTTACATAATCTCCTCCTTTCTCCAAATAAATTAAAACAAACTATACTGACAAAATTGTAAGTAAAAAGAACCACAAGAGAAACTCAAATATGCCTTTAAGCAAAAAACCGGCACGAACAGACAAGCCTTGCTATATGACCTGAAGGCCAACAAGTTCAGACTGAGCAGGACCAATATGGAAGAAAATTCCACAATCAAGACTGCGCCACTAAAAACATTAGCCCTCCAGTCTAAGGAGCATCACACAACTGGGAATTGTCAGTCAGAACATCCTGACTGATCAAAACTACTAGCAGGGAGTATAAGGAATGAGGCATTTCCTAGGTCCCAAACTATGCAGGTCCTTAGAGATACAAGTCAATAACCTGATTTGCAGCCAGAAAAACTGGAAATCTGTGCAATCTACAGAGCAACGATGTAATATACTCCATGCAAGGAACACTGCTAAGTAAGCAGGTAAACCACATTTTCTTCTAAGCTGAGCAATCTTTCCAAGAGTAGCCCTGTACACCAAGTTGCTCCAAAGTGAAGTCCACATCTAAGAAGGAAAGATCACCACTTTCTTGCCAAGCCATAATAAAACCGAGCTCTGCATTCCCAGGGAGTAACGGCATCCATTATGTCAGGTGAGAGTCCCAGCTGTAAATGGCATCTTGGATAGTCACAGATCTGCATTGGCATAGCCTGGGAATGTTGCAAGGGTGGAACACTGATCCTCCAGAATGGGAGAGTGCAAGCATTTATCTGGAGCAGCTCCAGTTGGTGGCTTAGAGCAACATTACAATCTTGGCAGAATGAAGAGAAGGGAGTGAACTCTACAACCTATAGCTACAGCTTGCAAACTAGCAGAAAGTCCTATTTAGATGGGGCATTCCAGTTCTTTAGTTTTGTCCATAAGGGAGCTGGAACTAAAAAAGATTATTTTTTTCCAGATTCAATTCTTCCAGTCTGCCAGTAGGGGGACACTGATTCCCCTAGACTGCCACTTGCAGATCTCCAGCTGGCTGCATTTCTCCCTGCTCAGAGCTTTACCACAGGGAGGGCAGCCTCATTGACTACTGCCAACAAGAACCAGCCTTCAGAAAGAGTTTCAGCCTCACTCAAGGATGTAGAGAGGAGAGCTCTGAGAAGGAAGTAAAACTGTTTAAGCCCGTTGCCAGGATTGAAAACCATAAGCAATGGGCTTTATTTCTACAGCAAGAGACTGAGATGAACCTAAAAATTTTCCAGCCCATTTTGTGTAAATCAAGTATATTAAGTCCTGGGCATATTCCAAAGAATTATTTACTGACCCTCAAATCTTTAGCTCAGAATTGTGTATAATAATGGTCAGAAACCACCATGCTGATGTACAACCTGTATAAAACATTTACACATTCTCACAACTTATTTTATTTGCACCACTGTGATGAACAATCACAAACTGTATCGAGGTGCTGCATCAATAGGGCAGAGAAGGCAGGATTTAGTGGATTCTAGATCTGGTAACAGAGCAGATCTCTAAACAGCATCCTGAAAACTATCAGTTTTGTGGCCCTGGTAATTAAGATAGTCATATGAAAAAATAACATCCACCAGAATGACCACACAGAACTATGACAGAGTCCTACCTTGTTTGGAGATTCCCTCTGAACAAATTTTCATATATTGGCACATATATTCAACTGGCAAAATTAGCTAACTGAGTGCCAATGTGGAACTTCTCTGGCACTACTACAGCTCCCCGCAAGCAATATGAAAGAAGGCCCTGCACTGTGATGACCTCTTCAGAATAATTACTCACTCTAAAGACTGCTGCATATACAGTGAATATTTATAAATACAACATCATTGTATATGATACCTACAGGCCTCTGTGGAGCAAGGCTGGTAGCACTAAGATTGCACCATCAGCTAGAGCTCGCCTTCATTGCAAGAGTTAGCTTGGATTAGCACAGGTGAGTTACTCCACTTGAGCTGGCCTAGGTCAAGTGAGAGTGGAGTGAGAGCAACCACAATGCAAAACACCGCTCGAGCTACACAGAGTGATCAGAGTAGCAGACAAGTTGTTGTGAGCTGCTGCATCATCACTGCATTACTAGCTTGAGCATCAGCAGCACTTGAGCTTCAACCCAGTCCCTTACAGGCCAGCTAGCTTGAGCTTAAAGCACCACTTAAACTTGAGCTAGAAATACGTGTGCGAGGCCTGGTGTCTACTTATGGGCAAAACACATGGTTACTTACCAGTAACTGTTGTTCTTCGAGATGTGTTGCTCATTTCCATTCCAGTATAGGTGATTAAAAAGCAATACCTT
This sequence comes from Mesoclemmys tuberculata, assembly GCA_007922155.1. Classification (NCBI taxonomy): domain Eukaryota; kingdom Metazoa; phylum Chordata; order Testudines; family Chelidae; genus Mesoclemmys; species Mesoclemmys tuberculata. Next base: position 22,441,616 of record ML675616.1, read on the forward strand.
GGAGGTGGGCAGGAGGTACCGGTGAACTGCCCGCAGCACGGATCTGCTGAATCCTGCAACCTCTCTCGCCTGCTGAACGATGGCGTAGTGGGACGTGAAGGTGTGCACCAACGACCAGGTGGCAGCTTTACAGATGTCCTGAAGGGGCACTTTCTCCAGGAAGGCCATTGATGAAGCCTGGGCTCTGGTTGAGTGCGCTGTGACGACCCCTGGGAGTGGTACGCCTGCCAGTTCATAGCACCACTTGATGCAGGAGGTGATCCACTCGGAGATGTGCTGGGTGGAGACAGGGGATCCTTTCATCCGGTCTGCCACTGCGACAAAGAACTGCGTCGTCTTCCGGAAGGGTCTTGTCCTGTTGATGTAGTAGGCCAGGGCTCGCCTCACATCCAGGGAATGCCACCTCCGGTCCTCCTCTGAACCATGTGGTTTGGGAAAAAACACAGGGAGGAAGATATCCTGATTATAATGAAACTGGGAGACCACCTGGGGCAGGAAAGCTGAGTGGGGTCTCAGCTGCACCTTATCTTTAACGAATACTGTGTAGGGGGCTCCAAGGTTAAAGCTCTGATTTCAGAGAGCCTCCTCGCTGATGTAATGGCCACCAGGAAGGCTACCTTCCAAGAGAGGATGAGCAAAGGGCATGAAGCCATGGGCTCAAAGGGGGGCCCCGTTAGTCTGGAGAGGACCAGGTTAAGATCTCAGGGAAGCACCGGATCAAGGACCTCCGGGTATAGCCTCTCCACCCCCTTGAGGAACCTGATAGACATGGGGTGGGAGAACAGGAATCTCCTTTCTAGCAGCTGATGGAAGGCCGAGACAGCTGTCATGTGGTCCTTCAGGGAGGTTAGGGCCAGGCCTTGGAGATTCAGCTGTAGCAAGTACTCCAGGATGGCCTGAATAGGGGAGAGGCTCGGCCGGAGACTCCAAGACTCTGCTCAACAGGAAAACCTTCTCCACTTGGCCCAGTACACAACCTGTGTTGAAGGTTTGCTGCTGCCCAGCAGAATTTGTTGGATCTGTGACGAGCAGGCTCTCTCCCCCTCTGTCAGCCACAGAATCTGCAGGCCATCAGGTGCAGGGAGTCCAGGTCCAGGCACAGCAGGCGACCGTGGTCCTGGGAAAGCAGGTCGTGCTGTCTCAGGAGTTCCACTGTGTTGGCAAGTGAGAGGTCGAGGTGCATGCTGTACCAGTGTTGCCTCAGCCAGGCCAGGGCAATCAGTATCACGTCCGTTCTGTCCCTCTTGATATTCAAGAGGACTTTGGGCAGGAGCGGAATGTGGAGAAACTCATACATGAGGGTCCCCGTCTATTCGATGAGGAACTCGTCGGAAATGGAAGCCAGCTCGCGACCCCAGAGCGAGCAAAACCTCGGGCACCTCTTGTTCCGTGACAACGCGAACAGGTCCAGTGGGGGAACACTCCACTTGTGGAAGATAAAGCCGCTACCTCCGGATGCAGCAACCAGTCGTGGCAGGGTAGGAACGGCCTGCTGAGGCAGTCCGCCTTGTCGTTCCTGACCCCTGGGAGGTGAGAGACAGATAAATGAAAGTCGTGCCTCACTGCAAAATCCCAAAGTCGAACAGCTTCCCAGAACGGCCCAAAGACCTTGTCTGTTGATATAGAACATGGCTGCGGTATTGTCCGTCAGCACCTGTACCACTCTGCCCTTTGGGAACCGGAGAACACTCTGCACGCCAGTCTGACTGCTCTGAGTTTCCTCACATTGATATGGAGGCTCTTCTCCTCTGATCAATCACCTGAGCACTCAGATTGATGCTGATGTGGACTCCCCACCACATCCGAGGCGTTGGTGATCAGGGTGACCGACGGGGCCAGATCCCTGAAGGGAACTCCTTTTAACACCGCCCCGCAGCTCCTCCACCAATTCAGGGAACCCAGTACTGCAGGGGGAACTGTGACCCCCCTGTTCAGGGGATGCCTGTTGGGCACATACACTGAGGCCAGCCATGCCTGGAGCGGGCTGAGCTTGAGGCGAGCCAACCTCACCACATACGTGCAGGCTGCCATGTGGCCCAACAGTTGTAGGCAGTGCCTGGCTGTTGTTGTGGGACCCCTGTGCAGCTGGGCAATAATCACAGCCGGGAATAAAATCCTCTCCCTATTTTGTGCGGGGGGACCGATTCCACCACCCCCAGGTCGAGGAGGTTGTTCACCTCCTGCAAGAGGAGTTGCTCATGAGAGGGGTCCCTGAAGAGGGACGGGGGGTGGATTGTTTGGAGGACAGGCTGCGAACTGTATGGTGTAACCTCGGCACACTATACTGAAAACCCAGAGGTCCGAGGTAACGCTTGCCCATTCTGTGAAGAAAGAGTGCAGCCTGCCCAGGAAGGGATGTGACGGATCCTGAGAAATGAAGGTGGAGTGCCACCCTCGGGCGCACCATCAAAGCTGGTCCTTTTTATTACCAGAGCCCTTAGGGGGCCCTTGATGGGGTCCAGAGCAGGAGCTAGGCTTGTTGCACCTGCTGTACCCCCTACTATCTCTACCCCATTGGGTTGATAGGGTCTAGGCAGTGGCCTAGGTTGTTGATGTGGCTGCTGAGGCAACTGGCGTCTAGAGGCCTGGGGCGTCTAGAGGCCCAAGGAACGCAGCTTGGCTCATGGGTCCTTGAGGGCGTGCAGCTTCTCATTGGTTTTATCTGAGAAGAGGGCCAACCCATCAAATGGGAGATCCAGTATGGACTGCTGCACCTCCTGGGATAGCCCTGAGGACTGCAGCCGCGAGCACTGCCTCATAGCTACCATGGATGCCACGGCCCTGCTTGCAGTGTCAGGTGCATCACTGGCTGATCAAAGAGCTGCCACTGCCACAGTCCATCCTTCGTCCAGCACTGTGGTAAAGTCTGCCGCCTGGTCCTGGGGCAAGGACTCTGCAAACCTTCTATGCGAGTTCTAGAGATTTAGGTTATATCTCCCCAGCAGGGCCTGGTCATTGGCTATACGTAGCTGAAGAGCCCCAGTGGAGTAGATCTTCTGCACAAGCAAGTCAAGTTTCTTATTGTCCTTGTTCTTGGGCATACTGCTCTGATACCCTTGCCTGTCCCACTGGTTGGCCGCCTCCACCACCAGGACTCTCCACCAGGGCTCTCCTCACATCTAGGGTGTGTAGTCTCCTCTCCTCCTCTGACCTGTGCGGTTTAGGGAACAACACAGGGAGGAAAATCTCTTGGTTATAATGGAATTGGGAGACCACCTTAGGCAGGAAATCTGGATGGGGTCTCAGCTGCATCCCGGAAAAACACTGTATAAGGGGGCTCCGAGGTCAATGCTCTTAGCTCAGAGACCCTCCTAGTTGAGGTAATGGCTATGAGGAAGGCCACCTTTCAGGACAGGATCAGCAGGGGGCAGGTGGCCAAGGGCTCGAAGAGGGGCCACGTTAGTCTAGAGAGGCCCAGGCTGAGATCCAAGGAGGCACTGCGTCATGGACCTGCGGATAGAGCCTCTCAACCCCTTTGAGGAACCTCACTGATATCGGATGGGAACACAGGGACCGCCCCTCCAACGGCTGGTGGAAAGCCGAGATGGCCGCGAGATGTACCCTAAGGGAAGCTAGCACTAAACCCTGGAGCCTAAGCTGTAGTAAGTACTCCGGGACAGCCTGTACAGGGGACGTACCGGGGGAGATGCCCCACGACTCTGCCCAGCAGGTAAACCTCTTCCACTTGGCCCTATATACGATCTGCGTGGAAGGTTTTCTGCTGCCCAGCAGAATGCGCTGGACCTGCGCCGAGCAGGCCCTCTACTCCTCCTCCGTCAGCCAGACAGTCTCCAGGCCGTTAGGTGAAGGGAGTCCAGGGTCAGGTGCAGTAGACGACCGTGGTCCTGGGAGAGCAGGTCTAGCCTCCTTGGGAGCTCAATCGGCACGGTGACAGAGAGGTCCTGCAGCATGCTGAACCAGTGCTGTCTCGGCCACGCTGGGGCAATCAGGATCACCTCCGCTCTGTCCCGCTTGTTTTCAAGAGGACCTTGGGTAAGAGCGGGATGGGGGGAAACGTGTATATGAGGGTCCCAGTCCATTTGATGAGGAATGCGTCGGAGATGGAGCCCGGCTCGCGACCCCGGAGCGAGCAGAACCTCAGGCACTTCCTATTCCAGGACGACGCGAACAGGTCCAGTTGGAGAACACCCCACTCATGGAAAATCCTGGCCACTACCTCCGGATGCAACGACCAGTTGTGTCAGGGTAGAAACGACCTGCTGAGGCAGTCCACCTCGTTGTTCCTGACCCCTGGGAGGTGAGAGGTGGTTAAACAAAAGTCGTGCCTCACCGCGAAGTCCCAAAGTTGAAGCGCTTCCTGGCAGAGCGCTGAGGAGCGTGCCCCACCTTGCTTGTTTATGTAAAACATCGCTGCGGTGTTGTCCATCAGCACCTGTACCATTTTGCCCAATAAAAACTTGAGGAACACCTTGCATCAGATATCAGGGTGACCGAGGGGGTCAAGTCCCTGAACGGAACCCTTACCAACACTGTCCTGGGGTTCCTCCACCACTGTAGTGATACCAGAACCGTGAGGGGAACTGTCACCACTCTGTCCAGACGGTGCCTGCTGGGCACATACACTGAGGCCAGCCAACCTCACCACATATGTACACGAGGCCATGTGACCCAACAGCTGAAGACACTGCTGGGCTGTCGTCATGGGGCACCTCTGTAGTTGCGATATTATCACTGACATGGCCTCGAACCTCGAGTGTCGGAGGGAGGCTTTGGCTCGTGCCGAGTCTAGGGATGCCCCTATGAACTCTATGTGCTGTACTGGGGACAACGTCGATTCCTGCTCGTTGATGAGCAGCCCCAGACTGTTGCAGGAGGCCTGGATGAGGGAGACCACCTCGTGCACCTGAGACCTGGACTTGCCCCTTATCAGCCAGTCATCCAGGTAGGGGAAGATCTGGACGCCCCTGTGCCTCAGATAGGCCGCCACCACCGCCACACACTTTGTGAACACCCTGAGGGAGGATGAAAGGCCAAAGGGCAGGGCCGTAAACTGGTAGCGGCCACCAGCTACCATAAGCCTGAGAAAGCGCCTGTGGGTGGGAAGGATGGAAATATGAATATACACATCCTTCAGGTCAAGGGCAGCAAACCAATCTCCTGGATTCAGAACTGGGATGATGGCCGCGAGGAACACCATGCGAAACTTCAGTTTCTTTATGAACCTGTTTAACCTGCACAGGTCCAGAATAGGCCTGAGGCTGCCCTTGGCTTTCGGGACAAGGAAGTACCTCGAGTAGAACCCCCTTCCCACCTCGAGCAGCGGAACCGCTTCTATCGCTCCCTTGTACAGGAGGGAGAGGACCTCCTGAAGGAGGAGTTGCTCGTGAGATGAGTCCCTGAAAAGGGATGGGAAAGGGGTGGAATTGGAGGGGAAAGCCACAAACTGGAGGGTGCAACACCAGCACACTATGTCTAGGACCCAACAGTCCGACGTGATGTCCCGCCAGTGCTTGTAGAAAGGCCTTAACCTGTCTCTGAAGGCCAGGGGTGAATCCAGGAGGGGGATACTGATGCCTTTGGGACCCTGGGGGGGGCCCTTTCTGGGATGCGGAGGACGACCTGGAGCGGTCGCACTGTCCAAAACCCCTGATCCTGTCCCTACCCCTTGTTGCTGCTGGCAGGTCTGTTGCCTCGCCACCTGAGGGGTGTACAGGCCCAAGGAATGCAGTGTGGCCCTAGAGTCCTTGAGAGCGTGCAGCTTCTCATCTGTTTTGTCTGAAAACAGACCGGCTCCATCAAAGGGTAGGTCCTGGATGGAGTGCTGCACCTCCTGGGACAGCCCTGTAGATTGGAGCCACGCCGTGCGCCGCATGGCGATAGCAGAGGCCATCGCCCTGCTGGCCACATCCGCAGCATCCGACGCAGTCTGTAGGGCTGCGCTGGCGACGGTCAGCCCTTCCTCCTAGACCATGGCGAAGTCTGCCGCTTAGTCCTGGAGCAGGGACTCTGCGAACCTTTGCATCAAGTCCCGTAAGTTCAAACTGTACCTCCCCAAGAGCGCTTGGTGATTTGCCACCCTAAATTGGAGAGCCCCTATGGAGTAGACCTTTCTCCCGAAGAGGTCTAACTTCCTGCCCTCCTTGTTCTTTGGGGTAGAACTCTGGGCCCCTTGCCTCTCTTTTTGGTTGGCAGGGTCCACCACCAGAGTCCCTGGGGCTGGGTGGGTAAAAAGGTACTTTTGCCCCTCAGCTGGCACATAGTACTTTTTCTCAGTGCCCTTAGAGATTGGGGCAACTGAGGAAGGAGTTTGCCAGACTGCTTTGGCCAGGCATAACACCCTTTCATGGACGGGCAGGGCTACCCTAGAAGGGCCTTGAGTCCCCACATGTCCCACTTCCTCCTCGAGTACTTTGACCTCCAGGTCGAGGTTGGAGGCCACCCTCTTCAGGAGCTCCTGATGTGCCCTGAAGTCAATAAGAGGGGTCCCTAAAAGCCGCCTTGTCCAGCGACAAAGAGGACGACTGGTGGCGTAGTCCTGTCGAGGGACCCTTGCCAGAGTCCAACTCCTCCCATGAGGAGCGGTCCCTTTCCTGCACTGGCGGGTCCTGAGGGAGATCTTGCTGGGTAACAGAGGCAGGGGCCGACATAGTTCCCTGCCCCAACTGTGCTCCCCACGGTCCCCAATATGGCCACTGCCAAGGGGGTTGGGGCCATCCCGGTGCCAGGGGCTGCACTTTGTCCCAGCATCGGGAACCCTTACCCTTATGGGAGCCCGAGCTGGGGGAACAGTGCCGACGGTGCCGTCTGGTAGAGCCGCTTCAGGATCCACTGCTGGATGAACCCGAAGAGCAGCGGTGCCGTCTAAATCGGTGCCGACGCATGGGCAAAGCCGACAACGACAAAGATGATCGGTGCCGTGGCACCGAGGACTTGCAACTCCTCTTTCCCAGTTCCGGTGAACAGTGCCAGAAGCGGTGCCTCGGTGCTGAGTCCGACTGGCGAGGGTGACCGGCTGGCGATGGCAATCTTGACCAGTGCCATCTCGGAGACCGACTCCGGTGCCGAGATGAGTCATCGGAGTCCGAAGAAGGAGAGGAGCTGTCCAGCTCCACTCTCCGGCACCAGCTGGTGGGTGGCTGTTGCTCCAGTGCCGGGCGCGCCCACTCTTTGGGGACACCCATCGCGGGTTTGCCCAGGGACACAGGCCCTGATTCCCTCGGCCAAGGAAGGGCCGGAGGTGTGGGCAAGGCCAACAAGGCTCGAGCGCCTCGAACGCCTCCAGCATGGAAGGGTCCTGGAGAGGGGCTCCCCCACTTCCAGGAGTTGGGGGACATTCCCTCAGCATCGGTGCCGGTGCTGGAGGCTGCTCCCGCAGTTCCAGCACCTCCGGGCTTGACCCTGGCAGCTCCTGTGGTGCGGGGAAGGGAGAGCGCTCCATGCGCTGATGGCACTTTTTCTTCTTTGGCACTGGGGACGTCCGGTGCCGAGGTGCCTGCAGGGTGCTCTGCAATGATGAGACGCACGGTGCCAAGGAGGTCTGGGGCGGCTCGGAAGCCGGGCGAATCACCATAAGAATCACCTTCAGCTGGATATCCCTCTCCTTCTGGGTCCTCGGCTTGAAGGCCTTGAAGATCTGGCACCGATCCTTACGATGCTGCTCAGCAAGACACTTGAGGCAGCAATTGTGAGGGTCACTGATGGGAAAGCCTTCTCACAGCCAGTGCAGGATTTAAACCCCGGCGAGCCCGGCATGGCTGGGTCGCTTGAGCCCTAAGGCTCTCTAACTTTCCAAACTAAACTATTCCTAACTCAACTTTAAACTAGCTAAGTTCAGGGAGAACTGCTATACTAACTAATAACAAAAGGGAAAAATACTTGCGGGAGCAAGTGTTGTTCCAGTCACTGTCACGGCGGAAAGAAGGAACTGAGGGTCTGCGGGGCTGGCGGCACCCTATGTACCATGGCATGAGCGCGGCACTCCAGGGGCCGCCGGAGCCAGCCCCTACAGAGGCTGCTAAGGGAAAGAAGTCCAGGAACCGAGCACGAAGGCGCGCACTCACCTAGTGGAATGCATATGAGCAATCACTCGAAGGAGAACTGAATGTTTTTGTCCCTTTTAAAGGTGTAACAATGCAAAATTAATCATTTCCAGAGCATAAGATTAGTCACTGGATTGCACAGTTATGCAACTAACACACTGGATCCATATAACAATACACCTGAAAAACCCACTCGTTAGTATAGACATGAAAGAGACAATTACTGATGACTCATCCAATGGGCACCTTGCAAATGGCTGAAGTTACGTTTCTCAGTTGAACTAAACATATATATATAATAAGAGCCCAGGAAGGTCAGACTGTGAGTCACACTGAAACCTAAAAAGTCTATTGAGTCAGTGTGAAATGATGGAAGCAACTACAGGCATGGTTGAAAGCTCTTTTTGTTCAGATTATCACCAGGCTGAATCATCACTTGGTTTTGCTGCCTGTAACTGTCCAATTTTTAAATTCTCAGTCATTTTGACTTAAATGTGCAGTGTACAACTAGGATAAAGCACGTATCTATGCCATGGCAAGAGTCCTAGACCACTGTGATACCAGAGGTAACTCAATCAACCACCATCCTTACTCTATAGCTAATTTGCATGCCCATTTTCATTGGCTGAATGAGGGATACTGCCTAGATTATGTGGCCCAACTGCCATACCCATGTGCCTAACTGCCACCAGCACAAATCAACACCACTCACACAACAACACAAGCACACAATTATCCCAAACTCACACAGCCCCTCGCGAGAGCATAAACCCCTCATTTGCCATTCACACAAATCCACATTCCTCTCCCCCAGCACAACACAACACAACACAATAACCCACACAACCACAAAACCAGCACACACAATAACCCCAAACATCACTCTGTAGCTTACAATGTCTGTTGAGTCTGTGTGGAGTGATGGAAACAGCTACAAGCATGGTTGAGAGCTCTTTTTGTTTAGAATATCACCAGATTCAACCATCACTATGATTTGCAGTTTGTTACTGTCCAGTTTTTAAGTTCTCAGACATTTCTGGCTTTTTTTACACACCATTTTATGAATTACAGCCATCTGACAGACTGGCTTGCAGCTTCAAGATACACGTCAATACCTCAAATCTCAAGTATTCAACTGAAATGACCTGAGAACATTATTAAACCTTGGTAAGTTCATCTTTCCTACACTGGTCTTTAGCAAACTAGTTCAGTACAGCTAAAAATAAATTAAAAAGGAAGAGCTGTTGCCTTTTTACTTTACTACATTTATTTCCTAGATAATCTGCACTTTATTTGTTGGCTGCAAAGAGTTAACCACCCAGGTTAATTTTAAGACAAAATGAACTACTTTTTATAAAGGAAATATTTACCTACATGGCAAGAGTTTGAGGCTAACAATTCACATATTGAAAACAGCACCTTACAGTAAAACACAGCTACAGCATATTACAATATATTATTCCTCATCTACAAAAATTATTTATGAAGAACGATGGACTATCTCAAAAGGCGCACTACATCATCACTCACCTGAAAGTCTTTTGTAAGGCTTGTTACTGCTTTTAGTGCCGTTTTGGTGTTTCTTGTCTATTGAAGGAGCTAGAATTCCTTTGCCGTTCAGAATCTTTTCTGGTGATGGTGGCACTGACTTAGGTATCAAAGCAGATTTAACCCAAGTTGGAGCAGGTATGGTGGATGAAGAGGCTGAGGAAGAGGTGATGGCGGTAGTGGTTGTAGAATTCATTTTAACATTGGCACCATCTGCCTTCACTAGGTTGGGCATTTTCTCTAGACTGACTACAGGAACAGGAACACTGCAAAACCAAAGAAAGAGTCTTCAAGTTGTATTTTCTGTACCATGGGATTTACAGGGTTTTGACTTACTTCTACATTTTGTTATGAATGATACACAGTTATATAAGAACTTCTGAATTCAGTAACATAATATCCTGGGATCAGACTAAAAATGACATATTTTGTAAACATGTAATATTTTGTTCAATCAGATATTTACATAAATGGCCATTTTTCAAAGCATGGAAGTTTTGAGAACTAATTTTATATGGGTCAAGGTATATATTTTTCCTTTTTAAGATCCATTTTCCACACTGTTTATAATTCCCCTTTGGAATCTTGACATTTAAAATTAGGATTTTCAGATAAAGATTTGATCCCGTCAATAATAGGCATGCACACTTTTTTTTCCCCACCATGATTGTGTGCTTTGCTATTGGCAATATTAATATTAATTAATAAATATCCATTAAACATTCACTTGCTTAGAAGGGTCCCAAAATGTTATAGCATTTTGGAGATTAGAAGGAAAGAGGTCACATTTTGAACCTGGCAACTTTAACAGTCTCCCTTTAAATATACTACAAACCTTGATGAGTTTAGCAGACCCTAACATGTATTTGTAATACAATTAATAAACAATTAGCTTCATTTTTCCTTTCTAGAATAAGCTCAACAATAATGAGCTCTGTATAATTTAACCTTTTTAACAATATATTTATGACATTAACAAATGTAACATTCTCAATTCAATAGCAAGGGAGATGAGCAAGGTTGGATTTTTTTTTTAGTTTAATACAGAAGTTTATTTAAATTCTAAAATGCTTTGATTTTACTGGCTAACACGTAGATGAGCAAACATGTAGTGAAGAAGCACATTTTTTGTCCATCCAACATCCATCCTCATATTGCCTGCCAGCTCCGTGATATATTTACTTCTCCAGCTCAGGCCCTCCCCAGGAAAACCAATCCAGATAGATAACATTCATGACAGAAAGGCAGAGATCTTTAATTTCAGGTTTTGTTAAAAGGCCACAATGAAAACATCTCCATTATTCAACTCCTTCCCCCACTCTCTGTGAATCATTTCTCTTGCCAGACAGAGTATGTTCAACTACTTCTTCAGCAAATCCGTATCTAGATGGCACAGAAATTCTCTGGTGATGCTTTCATGGCATCATTCCACAGGAATTTCTGAGGAAACAGAAAGACTATCTTTGAAATTCAAAAGCTGTTCCTAAATAGGAATGGAAGGGGATGTTTGGGTAGCAGACCAAATCTTCACTAGGAAGTGTAAGTGTCACCTCTGCTGCTTTCTTGGCTTCTGCTTGCTTGGCTAAGAACATAAGAATGGTCATACTGGGCCAGATGAATGGTCCATCTAGCCCAATATACTGCATTTTAACAGTGGCTGGTGCCAGAAGAGAACAGGGCAATTTATGCCCTGTGCTCCACTCCCAGCTTCTGGCATTCGGACGTGTAGAGATTCACATGGGGTTGCGTACCTGAGCATCTCTGGCTAACAGTCATTGATGGAGCGGTCCTGCATTTATTTATCTAATTCTTTTTAGAATGAGTTATACTTTTGGCCTTCACAATATCCCTGGCAACAAATTTCACAGGTTGACTGTGCGCTGTGTGAAGAAGTACTTCCTTATGTTTGTTTTAAACCTGCTGCCTATTAATTTCATTGTATGACCCCTGGTTTGTGTGTTATGTGAAGGGGTGCATAATACTTCCTTAATCATTTTCTCCACACCATTCACTCTTGTGTCATATCCCCCTCAGTTGCCTCTTTTCCAGTGAGCAGCCAATTCTTTTAATCTTTCCTCATATGGAAGCTGAATGATACCCCTAATCTTTTTCTGCTGCCCTTCTCTGTACTTTCTGCAATTCTAATATATCTTTTTTGAAATGGGGCAACCAGCACAGTATTCAAGGTGTGTGCACAACATGGATTGATATAGAAGCATTACAATATTTTCTTAATTACCTATCCCTTTCCTAATAGTTCCTAACATTTTCTTACTTTTGTTGACTGCTGCTGCACATCGAGCAGATGTTTTCAGAGAACTATCCATGATGACTCCAAGATCTCTTTCCTGAGTGGCAAGAGCAAATTTAGACCATATCATTCTGTATGTATAGTAGAGATTATGTTTTTCAATGTGCATTACTTCACTTGAACTTCATCTACCATTTTCTTGCTCTATTATCCAGTTTTGTGAGATCCCTTTGTTAACTCTTTACAGTCAGCTTTGGATTTGACTACCTTGAATAATTTTGCATCAACCGCAAACTTTGCCACTTCACCATCTGCCCCTTTTTCCAGATCATTTGCAAACATGATGATCAGCACTGGACCCAGTATAGGTCACTGGGGGGTCTCCACTGTGAACATTAACCATTTATTCCTACGCTGTAACCAATTACTGATCCACGACAAGACCTCCCCTCTTATCCCATGATGGCTTACTTTGCTTAAGAGCCTTTGTCCAAGGCTTTCTGAAAGTCCAAATACATTCTGCTGACTGGATCACCCTTGTCCACATGCTTTTTGACCTCCTCAAAGAATTCTAGTAGATTAGTGAAGCATGATTTCCCTTTACAAAAGCCATGTTGACTCTTTCCCAGCATGATATGTTCATCTATGTGTCTGATAATTCTGTTCTTTACTATAGTTTCAACCCATTTGTCTGGCACTGAAGTTAGGTTTACCAGCCTCTAATTGTCATCACTGGAGACTTTAAAAAAAACCAGTATCACCTTAGCTATGCACTAATGGGTGCTAATGACTGAGCTAGTCTATAATTCTAAACACCAGAGTACCGTGCACCTACTAGAGCACCAGTCTATGTCAGACATATTTCTGATGAGTCAGAGCATAAGAAGTTGTTTAGTCTAGTCACTGTCTTACAGACCTTAAAACTGTGTACATACTGTAGTTAAACAGAAAATGCATTGTGTACAGCGCAGTTTCCCCTTGTCATAATTTCATTAACTGTTTCCTTTGAAACACAAATCAAGTTTATTAACTAAGAACATTATAATTGCAAACATTTAAAAGCATAAAGAATGTTTACAATTGTGCTGATTCTCAAAAGTTTAATATTGTTAATCATGCATCTCCTACTGAATCAATATAGAAACTGAAATGTGTGTGCTAAGCAGAGATTTTTTTTTTTGCCAGGATAAATTGCCAGTATTCTGGGATATGCTGATTTTGAGTAGAATTCAAGATATTGGATTTTTCATACAAAGCAACACATGAGCTGGGACTTACATGTTTGAGAAACTGCCTCTCCTCATGCTGCATTGCTGCAGCTGGTAAAGGTGCCAGGGCTGGAGTTCCCTTAGTTTGAAAGAGGAGGAGCTGCTGACAAGGCATTCTGTGAGTGGCCCTGAACTTTGGAATCTTGGTCCAAAATAGCCCAAAGGTCTATTGATCTTCAGGGCATGCTGTAAAACCTCTTTCTCCAGGTTTTTGAGGAAAGTGAGCAGAAAGCTGGAATGTGTGACTGAAGGGCTACGATCTGTGGCTGGAGCTCATTCACCTTCCTACTCCCTACTTTTGAAGAATTATGTTTATTTTTGTTTTATCAGTGTGACTGTATGTTTTAATATGGCAAAAGCACCCAGAGCCTTGAGATTTGTATAAATAATACAAATATCAAACCAAAAAGAATTTGTAGCAAGGCAAAATCCAGGTCAGGTATTAATTAGATGCAATATTCACAGAGGGCCCAATTATGTGGTGGAAAATATGGTGCTGTTTTGCAATGCATATTTGTAACGAAGAAGTTGAATAAACTTTTCTCCTTATCAAGTCTAACCTCTTAGACTCTTCGTCTTTAGGCATTGATTTATATCTGCCCTGCAAAAATCTCTTTGTTGCTACCATCAGAACAAGAGAATCAGGAGCTGAATGCAAGGAAAAATGCTCAAAACTTTGCATGGGGACATAATACCTTTTATCACTATGCTTTGCTTATAAAGATGCCAGAGTATTTCACAGAGATTTGGTAGGTTTTCACATCGCTTCATTTATAGCGAGAGCAACTCCGGCAGGAAAAGAGGACTGAAGACTACCCACTAACGTAAGGATGTTCTCCTGAACAAACTCAGCCTGAGCACCCAAGGTTGACAACACTTGTCTCAAGAGATCTTGATGTAATTCAAAACCCTCTGGCACTGGAGATGAATAGTTCAGCACCATAGCTGCATTCGGTGATGAGGAAGAAGAGGCAAGTGGGATCAATGGAATCTCCTGTGGCAACACATGACTAAAACCGGATCAGTCTGCATCAACTCAAAGGGAGTCACCTCAGTCTGTGGCTACAGTACAGGTGGCTCTGGAAGGAACACTACCAAGGGAATGGGTGATGAGCGGAAGAGTGGGATCTCACCAAATGAGGAACCTCCCAAGGATTTCCAAGGAGGTCACTATCGATAGGGGTATGGCACTAGTGGCCAGTAGGAGCTAGGCCAGGAACCTTTAACCCCGCAGGAGTAGTACCAATCTTTGAACCGAGTGTGATTCCCAGGAAGTCTCAATGCCCTTCTACAGCAGTATAGCAGCATGGTGAAGGTAAAGGTGATGCCTCCAATCTCAAACCTGAAGACCCTTCCAAGCAGACTGATAGCAATGGAGAAGCTGCGCCAGGAGGAGCTAGTAAACACCCTATGTCATCCACAGTCCTATATATAGGTCTCATCAGTTCCAATGATGGTACAGTAGTTGGCACTGAATACTGCCAAAGGCATTGCACTCCCTTTCGGTACCAAAACAGGCACCAGTACAGAGGATGAAATTGGTACCAGACCCGCAGATGTAGACTGTACTGCAATCACCGTCAGTACTGAAGATAGTATCTGCGCTTGCAATGCCCTCGGTATTAAGTGGGAAGCTGATTGCAACCCTGCCCCTTAGGTATGAGGCAGTGTGGACGACAGTACCGAACAATGCTAAGTCTATAATCAGACCAAGCAGTGCTGAGGACACCAAAGAAGCCACCACCCCAGTTGAATGTTCCTGAGTAAGTGGAGAATCACAAACAGAAAAGCACAGTACGTCCGTTGCAGCCCGATGTGTTGCCAGCGCGGAAACTGCCGGTGCCAACACCAGAATCATCAGTACCGGACTCAACAGATGCCCTAACAGTACAGCATCGATCTGATGTCGCTTCAGCACCAGAGAGTTAGTGGACTGTCATGCTCTATACCGAGTACCTGAAGACTCATGGTGTTGGTCTACACTTCTTATAGACAGGGAGAAGGAATCCCTCTGAGCTCTGGAATAGTCTCAGTCCATGTTGTGGATTATTTTTTTCCTGGAGGACCAGAGGAAGGAGAACGTTCTCTCTTCCTCCTGGGCAAATCTGGTCATGAAGCCCTAGCCCGTAACAGTTCAGGCGCTCTCTGGGGGGCCTGATGATCTGTGGTGGTCTCCAGAGCCTACATGGACCTCATGGCCTGCTCCATAAGGCGTTACTTAAAGCGCAAGCCTCTTGCCACCTGTGTTCTCTTCGGGTATGTTTAAACTGTGATGATAAACACCTCACAGCACCAAATCTCAGAGCCTGGATCAGATGACTTGGGCTCCCGGGACTTGGGCTGTAGGGCTATAAAAATGCAGTGCAGACCTGCAGGCTTGGGTTGAAGCCAGGGCTTTGAGACCCTTCTCCCTCATGGGGTCTCAGAGTCTGGACTACAGTTCAAGCCCATCATCTACACTGCAATTTTATAGCTCCGCAGCCTAATTCCCTTGAGCCCAAGTTGGCTGTGCCATGGATCTTTTACTGAACAAACTGCAGATGGAGCACCTTTCCTTAATGTGTCCTTCCACAAGGCACAATAAACATGAAGTGTGGAAGTCACTAGTAGAGATAGCTACCCTATATGACAGACTATGCTTAAAACCTGGTGAAGACATCACATCAGGCAAAAAACTCTACTAACTATACTAAATGAAATCTTAAGGTGCTACTAAACATTTTATGTAAGAAAACCACAGAAACATTGTGACAGAGGAAAGTGAAACACCACATTGAATGTGCCAACTCAAGCTGCAGACAATGAGAAGGAACTAAGGAAGTTGGAGTGCCGTTGCCATTATAGAGTCATGGGAGGAACTACTGGGGTGAAGGGTGCAAGTGCTGCCCCAAGGAGTATTGCTAAGGAAATTTCTCCAACTGATGCGCTGGGCACGTGCGTATCTGAGTGAGTACATATCTGCAACCACCTGAAGAAGAAATAGGGTCTTGTCAAACTAACCTGATTTCACTATTTGATTGAAACTCTGATTACAAGTTTTCTTGATAATAGTAACTATGTCGATGTAATATGCTTTTCTAAGGCATTGACTTAATACTGAACATTTGATTAAAAATTAGCACTACAAAATATCAATAAAACATTAAATGATTAAGAATTGGCTAACTGATACTATTCGACATTTTCATCGATGATCTGGAAGTAAATATAACTGCTGATGGAATTTGCAAATGGCACAGAAGTAAATGATGACAGGGTGGGCACACAGAGTTATCTGGATCACTTAATAAGTTGCGCCCATTGAAACAAAACGCATTTTATACAACCACGTGCAAAGTTATATAACTAAGAACAAGGAATGCAGGCTATACCTACAGAATGAGGAATTGAATCCCAGAAAACACTGACTCTGAAAAGGACTTAGGGGTCATAATGGACAAGCAACTCAACAAAAGCTCCCAGTGCAATGCTATAACAGAAAAGGCTAATGTGATCCTTGGATGTATGAATAAAATAGTAGTTTTCACATTTTTAAAAGGATGTTGAAAAATTGGAGAGGGTGCAGAAAAGAAAAATGATTTGAGGCTGAAGAGACAAAAGGGCTCAATAAGTTTAGGTTATTAAAAAAGATGACTGGTAAGTGATTTTATTACAGTGCATAACTACAATACCTACACAGGAAGAAAATACCAGGTACTAATTGGCTCTTTTAGCTAGTGGAGAAAAGTGTAACAAGAACAAATGGCTGAAAGCCAGATAAATTAAAAATTAAGCACAAATTTTTAACAGTGAAAGTAAATATCCATTGGAACAAACTTCCAGGGAAATAATGAAGACATCTTTTTATGTCTTCAGACCAAGACTGGATGCCATTCTGGAGATCAGACTAGATGAATTAATGGCCCTCCAACTGGCCTTAAACTTTATAATTTATTTAAAAAAATGAAAACTTTACATTATATGTATGTATATACAATATATAAAATGGCTAATTCCTCTGGGACTTTGAAATGTGGGGCGTAGTATTTGTTCCAAGTAATGCTGCTTCCTTTCTGTATATTTTTGAAGATGAAGTTTCTCCTTTCACCAAGAAAATACTTTCACTACAGCACCTGTAACTTCCATGTTTTCCCTAGTTTCAGTTAGTGCACATCTGCTCTCAAGACTTTTATGGCCCTTGAATCTGTTTACTGTGCTTTTAATACATTACCTATAAGAACTACATAGACAAGAGACTACTTACTGGGTCTTCTAGCATCCTGATGCATGAAACAGAAAGGATTTCTCATCTACACTATTTTCTCATGTTAATCTCATCTAAGACTAAACATCAACTGTTGGCATGTCCTTAAACAGATAATTCCCTTGACAAACTGCTTTAACACTTAAGAATTTCCTCTTTCAATATCATTTTAGGTAAACTGTCTTTAAGTTCCAAAGACATTGTTTCTTGTCATGCCACTCTCAAACACAAATAATCCATCTACTTTAACATTTCTCAGATATTGGTAGACTATTATAGTCACATCATACCTTTGTCTCCTTTTCTTCAGGTTTTACCATTATATCACTTTTACCTTATATATTCTCACAATTTCATAATGTTTGTCAGCCATCTCTAGATTCATTCTCAAGTCTCAGTCCCATCTCAAACCCTTTTAATCTCATTTTTAAAATGAATACAAATTTAATTTTCAAAACCTCTTAAAATACCTAAAGTAATCTTGGGAAAAAACCAACAAATTTGTTGTTTGTTGTTTTCTTCTGCATTTTTCAGTTTGTCTATAGTCTTCCTATAAAATAACTCCAAAAGAGCACACAAAATGTGGTCTAGTGGCTAGTGCAGGGAACTGGGAATCAGTACTGCTGAACTTTCCTTCCAATTCTGCTAGACTTGCTGTGTTAATTTAGGTAAATCATTAAGTCTTATTTAGCCTGTTTCCCCACCCTTAAAGTGGCGATAATGACGTAACTGACAAGTGATCCGAAAATAATTTAAAACATTATAAATTTTATTTTATTTTATATTTATTTTATTTTTTTATTTTAATTTATTTATTATTAAAACACTATAAATTATTGTTATACCATGGGGTATTATCATCAGCTCTGGGTATCTCTGATCTTTTCTGCTTTGTATTCTGTACCTCCATTGATGGGAAGATTGCCAGATTCCTGAATTTTACTAGGCTATCCCCTTATCTTTATTTTCAGCCCCCCTGCCAGACACTGGAGCCTCTCCTTAATTATGCCAGGGTGTGGGAGAGCTACTTGTGCTGTTCTCACATTTCCAGTTTGCTTCAGCTTTATCTCCCTTTGCTCCACGAGCTCATACATGTGATTTGGGAAGAAGAACGCCATTCAGAGGTGCTGTGGCAGTGAACTGGTGCAAGTCCATCATGAGCAGTGGCCCCCCGACTACTCGACTACTCGCAGGGTTGGGAGGATGTATCAGTATTCAGGACGCTCAGAGGGAGAAGAGAAGTCAGGACAGCTACCGGTATCAGCTGATATGATTCCAGTCATGGCCAGGAGAGGGCAGCAGAGAGAGGTGAATACCCAACAGCTCCTCAGGCGCAGAGGGACAAAAGGAAGACTGCCCAGTACAGCAGCTGCAGCCTGTGTCAGGAGCAAAGGATTTGAGCCTGGTGAGGGGGGTGTAACATGTGCTTTGGGAAGCATACAAGGCTTAACTGAACATTGGCTCAACTGCAGGGTGACAAACCCTAATGAGTGTCCCCTAGCACAGTGGTTCTCAACCTTTCCAGACTAGAGCACTCCTTCCTGGAGTATGATTTGTCTTGCGGACCCCAAGTTTCAGTTCACTTAAAAAGAACTTGCTTGCAAAATCAGACATAAAAATACAAAAGTATCAGAGCACCCTATCACTGAAAAATTGCTCACTTTCTCATTTTTATATAATTATAAAATAAATCTCTAAATAAATTTATAAAATAAATATTGTACTTACATTTCAGTGTATAGCATATAGAGCAGTATAAACAAGTTGTATGAAATTTTAGTTTGTACTGACTTTGCTTGTGCTTTTTATGTAGCTAATTGTAAGACTAGGCAAATACCGAGATGAATTGATGTACCCCATGGAAGATCTCTGTGTAACCCGAGGGGTACATGCACCCTTGGTTGAGAACCATTGACCTAGCATTTAGTTATC
Organism: Mesoclemmys tuberculata; assembly: GCA_007922155.1. Taxonomy (NCBI): domain Eukaryota; kingdom Metazoa; phylum Chordata; order Testudines; family Chelidae; genus Mesoclemmys; species Mesoclemmys tuberculata. The sequence goes on from ML675616.1 coordinate 22,460,858, forward strand.
TTTCCTAACTGCTACCATTATGCCCCTAAAGCTACAAACTGGGTTTGTTCAAGGATTGTATGCTGCACGCAGCTTTGAAAATTAAACTCTTGGAAATGGTTTCACCACATATCTTGTGATATTTATTCAATTTTACACGTTTTATCATCATTTACCCACAAAACATTTCCAAGAAAAAGTGCTAAAAACAAAGTAATCAAGCATGATTTGATTGTTTGGTTTACCAAATTACTATTTCATTCCCCAGGAAAATATCCTTTATACCTATGTAACTATTCCTGTCCCCAAATTCAAGAGGGCTCCCCACTCCCACCTGCAAGTATCAAAATTAACCTGTTTCCCCTTGCTCTGTATCTTTTCACAAGGAACAGAGATTAAGGAAGAAGGGTGGTGGATCCTATCCTCCCTGCTGTCTTTATAATGCTGTTTTTATTCACTTGGAACAAACTCTTACGAAAGCCCTAGGCAACAATTTGCTTGCTTGCTGTGTGTAATGTATTGGGAGTAGTTATCACACCTTGTATCTTTGTACTTTTGCAATGCTGTCATGGAGAGAGTAGTAAGGGATAATCTTTCCCCAGCACTGCTATAGAAAATATAGGTTTCCCACAATAAAAACTGCTTTGTCAAAGCGAGAGAATATCTTCTATTAGTTCTTTTTGTGCTCTTCTATTAGCCATACATCTTTCTTGCAACATATCTGAAATATTTAATCTCCCTTACTAGCATAAAAAGTTGTTTTGCTTTATGGAATATAATTATTCTGGCCCTCACAAGTCATACACTGCTGTCTGGTTCTCTGCATACAGCCTAGAGTGTTATTTAATATTTTGCTTCAGGAAGGCTTTCTTTGTGGTTCACACCTAGATTTAACCTACATCAGGATTGGCTATAGTTGACAAAAAGCAGTTACTGTTTTTCTAATCAAATCCAATCCTTGTTCTTTCCTTCTGGGCTAAATTACTCTTCCTTTTCAGAAATACTCAATAGCTGGGTGTGGGGTTGAGAAAATGGGACAATCAATTGGTTTTGTGCTACACTGTGTCCCAGAAAACTGGAAGAATTCTTGTCTTCAGAGCCCAAGTGGGTGTCCCATTTAAGTTTTTTGTTTTTGTTTTTTTTTAAATGCTGCTTTGTCCCAGTTTTGTGGCCTCTGCAGACACCATCTGAAAGAGCTATCAGGCAGATGACCTGATGAAACTGACATCTGCTAAATGGGTGCACTTCAGACAACCATTCGTAATGTTGGTCAAATATTTCTGCCCTACCCCCACAACAGCAAGCAGGGTGAAACCCAAGAACACCCCAGAACCCATAACACTCCACGCTCTGAAGGCCTTCCCATTCTCCCAGTTCCGTTTACAAAAATTCCTGTTTTGTAATCCTGCTTCCTTGCTGTGGTGCCACAGGATAGGGGAGATGGAGTGTCAAGCCTTTCTACCTCTCAGCCCAAACTCTCCCACCTTTCTGATCCCTGCCCATGTCCTTCAACACATTTCCTGTTACATTTGTTTTCACACAAAACACAGCCAAACAATTTTAACACTGAGGCTGGGTCTACACTGACGGCAGCAAATTCGCTGCCATCACATTGATTGCTCTGGATCGACTGAGCGGTCTGTATAGACACGCTCAGTCGATCCAGGAAGCGACGCAGGAAAACCACCTTGGTAAGTGGAGTAGCGCTGCGTTGAAGGGAGCACTGTTCCCTTCGACGCAGCACAGCATGGACGCTGTGCGGAGGAGATGCTGCAAAGTTGATGGGAGATACGCAAGTGATTTATGTCACTTGCATATCTCCTGTCGACTGCCGCCAAATCACCAAGGTAAGTGTAGACCGGGCCTAATATATTTAGGGCTAACAAAGAACAACTGTGCTTGGAATCACTGTTTAGTAATTATTGTGCAGTATATTTCTAAACTAAGAACAATTATAAAAAACAGAGAAAAAATGGTAATTCATACTCTGTGATTTAGAGGTTGGGGTGCTTTACTAATGAAAAAAATCTGTTTAAAATATAAAATTTTCCTCCATTTTGTCCTTTCTCAAAATAAAAATCAAAGTGAATTTGACTATAATGCACTAAATTCAATCATTCTGGGGAAAAAAAGTGCATCTTGAGCCACCATTCCAGTTACTTGTCAGATACAATATAACTATGGCACTCACAGGTGTGAATTTTCACACTCTTGAGTGAACGAGGTAGGTCAGTTGTAGTTGCACCATTTTAGCTAACCTGATTTAACTTCACCTTTAGTTAAACCAATGCAAGTTTTGGGGGTAGCCACGCCCACTGTGGCCTGTTTTTGTGAGAAGAAAAGAGCAAAGTGTTATTGTCCTTAACCATCAAATGTTGTCATGCACAAAGATGGAATTAACATTCTTTTTAGTACTGAACTCCATACATAAGAATTTGTCCCATTGTAACACTTCAGCTATGTAACACTTTTGCCTGAAAAAGGAATCCCCTCCCTATTCAAATTGATGACTGTGGAGGTAGGTTACTAAGATCTGGTCTACACAATAAAGTTAGGCTAATGTAAGCTGCTTTGCGTCGACCTAGTTGTGCAAGTGCCTACACTTAAATTTGTCTCCTACTGATGTGTCTTGTTATAATGATGCAGTAACACCACCTCCCCAAACAGCCTTGAGCCATGGTTGATGTACTGAGGTCAACGCAGTATGAGTGCAAACACTGTGCTACTTATGTTGATCCTAACAGTCCTCCAAGTAGCTGTCCCACAATGCCCAACACTAACCACTCTACTCGCAACTGTGAACTCCACTGCACAGGGGTTACAGAGACCTGAAGTCCTGGCCCTCTCCTCCTTGGCAACACTGCAAATTTTTTAAATGTCTTTTCCTGATAGTCCAGCTTGGTGAGCATACCTAGCAACTTGCAACTGCTGTGTGCAACCATCCAGCTGAACATACCAGCTATATGTTCCCGACACACTCCAGCTTGGAGCAGACATGAGATACTGAAATCTTCGGGTCTGTGAGAAGAAGATGTGCAGACAGAGTTACAGACCAGCTGTAAAACTGTGGGCCTCTATACGCAGATTGCTGTGCTCTCTGTGCCTTTGATACACTCTGGGGTGAGATATCAACTAAAATCACAACCGCTGTGGAAAACAGTGCCACTGTTCAGTGCCACTGCCCTGTTCTCACAGTTTCATTCAACTGACCAATTCCCTCCTCATTTCTCTTGCCCCTGGTGGCCACACTCACCAGGGCTGGAGCTATGAGTGGTGCAGGGCACAAGCAATCCCAATCAGAAGTGTCCATCTGCGAGTCTTGTTTAAAACATATGGGAAGCAAGAGAAGGGAGTTCTGAATCTGAACTTTCGCTTTTCATTCTTACTATACCAACAATACCTCTGTGTGTTTTATCTGCAGCTGCTGCCACTGCGGCATTGAAGGAGCTCCCCTTCCACACCTGCGGAACGCCTGAGCCAGTTAAAGAAGAGAAAGAAGAGGACTCGAGATGACATGCTCAGACAGAACCTGCATGCCACAGCTGCATCTGACCAGACCAGAAGGCCTAGAGCAGTAATAGGCCACCTAGGCTAGTGAGTAGGCCGCATGAATGGCCCCCCTTCATCTCAGTAGGCCACAAGATTGAAATCAGGCATGTGCACTAACCGTGACCCCACGAAGAAGCTTAAATACATTTAATACAGGCCAAATGTTTCATAATGAGTTATAGAAAATTACTTAATACTACAATAATATCACATAAAAATTACAAAAATACTTAATACTGACAAAAATTCAACGAAATGTCAAATCAGTGCACTTCCTGTATGATTCCTTCATTCATGAGAGCAACTTTTAACAAAACGTCTCATGGGATGCACTCAGAAGCCTGATGGGCTGCATGTGGCCCTTGGGCTACAGGTTGCCTCCCACAGACCTAGAGGGTGAATGTTGCAAACTGTATGGAGAAGGAAGAAGCAAACAGAGAAAGGCCCAGGAGTCATAGCAGCAAAAGGAAAGGGAGATGCATCAGGACATACTGGGGCTTCTCCAGCAGCAAACGCAGATGCTACAGACTCTTGTGGACCTACAGGTTCAACAATCGTGGGTTTGCCTCCCTTTTCAGTCCATGTACAATTTCATTATAGCACTTCCCTATATCCCTCCACAACATTCCATGTGGCATCATGGACACAACCCTACCACTACCACTCCACATGTAAGGACGTTAAGGACAACCACAGCTTCACGTACATTGAACTGAAAGAGCTGCTATGCATGTAGCTAAAATGAACATGATTGTTTTTTCCCCTTTTTAAGATTGATCCCATAAATTTATTAAGTTGGAAATTTATTTACTTTGAACTTGCACACAATTTTTTTTGCAGTGTTTTTGTTATTCAAAATTCTATTTGTTTGGAAAATAATTCATCATTATTAGTTCACAACATATGCTGCAGAACTCCTAGCAGTCCTGAAAGCAACCAATTATGTGTTATTATACAGTGTGACAACTCGTAGGATTAGTGAAAAAACACAGCATAATAATCATAAATTTACAGCATTCGTCACAAAATTAACAGATGTACTGACTGCGTTATATTCATAGGTGTACACCAAGCACGACACAATTTCTAATAGGCCCCAAAACAGCACAGCAGGGTAGAGCACAGTACACCACTACATACTATTCTGGCTCACTGTTAAAGAGCTCTTTCAAAGTCTCCCTGAGCTGTATAGCTCTGCATTGAGCTCTTCTTATAGCCCTTTTGTCTGGCTGTTCAAACTCAGCAGACAGCCACCCCCTACTCTATCTCCACAGAAATGTTTCCCCATATGCTTCACAAATACTATGCAGGACTAGCAGGCAGCTATAGCCATTGGGATGATTTCTTCACTGAGATCCAATCTTATAAGTAAACACCACCAACATTCCTTCAATCTACCAACAGCACATTCAACTCATTCTGCACCTGCTGAGCCAGTAGCTGAATATTTCCTGGCTGCTGTTGAGGTGGCTGGTGTATGTCTTCATAAACCAAGGGAGCAAAGGGTAGGCTGGTTCCCTGAGGATCCCTACTGGCATTTCATCATCACCAATGATAATTTGCTGGTTGGGAAAGTCCCTGCTTATAGCCTTCTGCAGAGTCTTGTGTTCTGAAGGATGTGAGCATCATGCACCTTCCCTGACCAGACAACATTAATGTAGGTGCAGTGCCCCAGTGATCCACCAATGCTTGAATAATCATAGAATAACCAAATAGCACTTTCTATTGATGTACTCTGTGGCAAGGTGGGCTGATGCCAAAATAGTGACACGAGTGCTATTGCCCAGCCACAGTTGGGAAGAAGTTACTCACTTTGTGCAGTAACGATGGTTCTTTGAGATGTGTCCCCCTATGAGTACTCCACTATAGTTGTGCTTGCATCCCTGTGCTGCTGACTGGAGAACTTCGTTTGCAATCTCTGTTAGGCCCGCACATGCGCTGTCTCTCCTCATGCTGCACCACAAGGCTATTCAGCACGTATGGGCTAACCCCGCTCAGTTTCTTTTCTATCGCAGAGTCATCGATAAGAACTTCGAAGTAGAGGGGAGGAGGGTGGGTTGTGGAGTACCCATAGGGGGACACATCTCAAAAAACCATCATTACTGCACAAGGTGAGTAACTTCTTCTTAGAACAGAGTCCCCATGGATTCTCTACTGTAGGTGACTCCCAAGCAGTACCCCTTCTGCAGGGCTGAGACTTTGGAGTCAGGTCAGTTACAGATGACCCCAGTACCGTGGAGCCAAAGATGGCACTGGTGGTGGAGTCCCGTGATCACATAGTGTTCTGCGAAAGCATGGGCTGATGCCCATGTTGCCACTTCCTGTAGTGGGAGGCTCAAAACTGGACACAATACTTCAAATGTGGCCCCACCACAGAGGAGAATAATCACTTCCTTTGATCCGCTCGCAATGCTCCTACTAATGAAGCCCAGAATGCAGTTAGTCTTCTTGGCAAAAAGGGCACATATTCAGCTTCTTGTCCACTGTAATGCTTTTCTGCAGAACTGCTGCCTAGCCAGTCAGTTCCCAGTCTGTAGTACCGCATAGGATTCTTCCATCCTAAGTGCAGAATTCTGCACTTGAACCTCATCAGATTTATTTTGGCCCAATCCTCTAATTTGTCTAGGTCACTCTGTATCCTATCCCTATCCTCCAGCGTATCTACCACTCACCTCCAGCTTAGTGTCATCTGCAAACTAGCTGAGGGTGCAATCCACTTCATACTTCAGATCATTAATGAAGATGTTGAAAAAAACTGGCATCAGGACCAACCCCTGGGGCACTCTGCTTGTTACTGGCTACCAACTAGACATCGAGCCATTGATCACTACTCATTGAGCTTGATGAACTAGCCAGCTTTCTATCCACCTTATTGTCCATTCATCCACCTCTACTTGTTTAACTTGCTGGTAAGAATACTGTGGGAGACGGTATCAAAAGCTCTGCTAAAGTCAAGTTATAACATGTCCACCGCTTTCCCCACAACCACAAGGCCAGTTATCTCAACATAGAAAGCAATCAGGGTGATCAGGCATGACTTGCCCTTGGTGAATCCATGCTCACTGTTTCCAATCACCTTCCTCTTCTCCAAGTGCTTCAAAAAGGATTCCTTGAGGACCTGCTCTATGATTTTTTTTTTCTGGGGATTGAAGTGAGGCTGAGTGGTTTGTAAGTTCTCCAGATCCTCCTCCTCCTTCCCTTTTTAAAAGGTGAGCATTATATTTGCCATTTTTCCAAACGTTCAGACCCTCCCCAGATCGCCAGGAGTTTTCAAAATAATGGCCCATGGCTCTGCAATCACATCAGCCAATTCCTTCAGCATCCTTGGATGCACTGCATCCAGGCCCATGGACTTGTGCATTTCTAGCTTTTCTAAATAGTCCTGAACCTGTTCTTTCACCACTGAAGACTTCTCACTTCCTCCCCATAGTAAGCTGTCCAGTGCAGTAGTCTGGGAGCTGACCTTGTCTGTGAAGACAGGGGCAAAAAAAGCATCCAGTACTTCAACTTTTTCCACATGATCTGTCTCTAGGTTCCTTCCCTATTCACTAAGGGGCTCACACTTTCCCTGACCTTCTTGTTGCTAACATACCTGTAGACACCCTTCTTGTTACCCTTCACATCCCTTGCTAGCTTCAACTCCAATTGTACTTTGGCTTTCCTGATTTCACTCCTGCATGTTCGAGCAGTATTTTTGTACTCCTCCCTAGTTATCTGTCCAAACTTCTACCTCTTGTAAGCTTCTTTTTTGTTTAAGCTCACTAAAGACTTCTCTGTTAAGCCAAGCTGGTCGCCTACCATACTTGCTATTCTTTCTGCACATCGGGATGGTTTGTTCCTGTGCCCTCAATAAGGTTTCTTTAAAATATAGCCAGCTCTCTTGGATTCCTTTCCCCCTCATATTAGCACCCCTGGGGATCCTGCCCATCAGCTCCCTGAGGGAGGTAAAGTCTTGTTTTCTGAAACCCATGGTCTATATCCTGCTGTTCTCTTTTCTTCCTTTTGTCAGGATCCTGACCTCTACCATATCATGGTCACTGCTGCCTAGGTTGCCACCCACTTCTACTTCCCCTACCAAATCTTCCCTGTTCGTGAGCAACAGGTCAAGAGGAGCACAGCCTCTAGTTGGTTGCTCCAGCACTTGCACCAGAAAGTTGTCCACAACACTCTCCAAAAATTTCTTGGATTGTCTGTGCTCTGCTGTGTTCCTCTTCCAGCAGATGTCAGGGTGATTGAAGTCCGCCATGAGAACCAGGTCCTGTAAACTGGAAATTTTCCCTAGTTGACTGAAGAAAGCCTCATCTACCTCATCCTCCTGGTCTGGTGGTCTATAACAGACCCACCACGACATTACCCTTATTGTTCTTGCTTCTAAGCTTAACCCAGAAATTCTCAACTGGTTTATCTCCAGTTTCATACTGGAGTTCAGAGCAATCATAGTGCTCTCTTACATAGAGTGCAACTCCTCCACCCTTTCGCCCCTGCCTGTCCTTTCTAAACAGTTTATACCCATCCATGACAGTGCTCCAGTTGTCGGAGTTACCCCACCAATTCTCAGTTATTTCCATCGTAACATAGTTCCTTGATTGTGCCAGGACTTTTCTCAAGTTTTCTGATAAGATTATAAACTGAGATGACAAAGATTACTTCCTGACATAATATACTTTGATTTAGTACTGTACAACATTCTGATTAAGCAATTATCCCTATAGAAAATCTTTGTAGCCCATTTTTAATGGTTTAAAAATGGCTAACTGATGGACCTCCAAAAACAATTTTAAATGGAAAATCATTATCCATTAGGGGTTTTTTGTGGGGTCCTGCAAGTTATGTTTTTGGTGAAACAGTTTTCTATAGCTTTATCAGTCAGGAAGAAAATATATAATCATTGCTAGGAAAGTTTGCAGAGAACACGAAAACTGGAGCAGTAAATGACGACAGGTGAATGTCAGTGTGATTGGGATTGCGTGGTAAGCTAGGTTCATTCGGATATGTTTTCTAATGCAGCCTAATGCAAGGTCATGAATTTAAGAAAAAGAATGTAGGCCATACTTGTTTGACAGGGAATCAAGGAAGACAGCTGCTCCAAAAAGGATTTAGAGATTATTGTGAATAACCCACGAAACATGGAGTTTCCAGAGTGATCTGTGGCCAAGAACCTAAGAATGGCGATATTAGGGTCAGACCAATCATCCATCTAGCCCAGTGTCATATCTTCCAACAGTGGCCAGGACCAGATGCTTCAGAAAAAATTATAAGAACAGGGCAATTCACTGAGTAATCCATCCTGTTGTTCAGGCCCAGCTTCTAGCAGCTGGGGGTGTAGAGAGACACAGAGCATGGAGTTGTGCATCTGACCATCCTGCCTAATAGCCATTGATAGACCTATCCTACATGAATTCATCTAATTTTTTTTGAGGCCAATTACACTTTCGGCCTTCATAACATCCCCAAGCAATGAGTTCCAAGGTTGACTGTGCAACATGTGAAGTACTTCCTTATGTTTGTTTTAAACCTTCTGTCTATTAATTTCATTAGGTAACCCTGGTTCATAGACTCATAGACTCATAGGTCAGAAGGGACCAATATGATCATCTAGTCTGACCTCCTGCACAAGGCAGGCCACAAAACCCTACCCATACACATATATAACAACCCCGAACCCATGACTGAGTTATTGAAATCCTCAAAAGTGAGATTTGAAGACCTCAAGCTGCAGGGAATCCATCAGCAAGCGACCCATGCCCCACGCTGCGGAGGAAGGCGAAAAACCTCCGGGGCCTCTGCCAATCCGCCCCGGAGGAAAATTCCTTCCCGACCCCAAATATGGCGATCAGCTAAACCCCGAGCATGTGGGCAAGACTCACCAGCCAGCACCCAAAAAGGAATTCTCTGCAGTAACTCAGTTCCCATCCCATCCAACATTCCCACAGACCATTGAGCAGACTTATCTGCCGATAATCCAAATCAATTGCTCAAATTAAACTATCCCATCATAATATCCCCTCCATATACTTATCAAGCTTAGTCTTAAAGCCAGATAAGTCATTTGCCCCCACTACTTCCCTCGGAAGGCTGTTCCAGAACTTCACTCCCCTAATGGTTAGAAACCTTCGTCTAATTTCAAGTCTAAATTTCCTAATATCCAGTTTGTACCCATTCGTCCTCGTGCCTATATTAGTACTAAACTTAAATAATTCCTCTCCATCCCTAACGTTAATCCCCCTGATATATTTATATAGAGCAAGCATATCCCCCCGGAGCCTTCTTTTGGCCAGGCTAAACAAGCCAAGTTCTTTGAGTCTCCTTTCATAAGGCAGATTTTCCATTCCTCGAATCATCCTAGTAGCCCGTCTCTGAACCTGTTCCAGTTTGAATTCATCCTTCTTAAACATGGGACACCAGAACTGCACACAATATTCCAGGTGGGGTCTCACCAGCGCCGTATATAACGGCACTAACACCTCCTTTTCCTTGCTGGAAATACCTCGCCTAATGCATCCTAAAACCGCATTTGCTTTTTTAACAGCCATATCACATTGGCGGCTCATAGTCATCCTGCTATCAACCAATACCCCAAGGTCCTTCTCCTCCTCCGACGTTTCCAACTGATGCGTCCCCAACGTATATCTAAAATTCTTATTATTAATCCCTAAGTGCATGACCTTGCACTTTTCACTATTATATTTCATCCTATTACTATTACTCCAGTGTACAAGATGGTCCAGATCTTCCTGAATAGTATCCCGGTCCTTCTCCGTGTTAGCAATACCCCCCAGCTTCGTGTCATCCGCAAATTTTATTAATACATTCCCGCTCTTTGTGCCAAGGTCAGTTATAAAAAGGTTAAATAAGGTCGGTCCAAAAACCGATCCTTGAGGGACTCCGCTAGTAACCTCCTTCCAGCCTGACAGTTCACCTTTCAGCACGACCCGCTGTAATCTCCCCTTTAACCAGTTCCTTATCCACCTTACAACTTTCACATTCATCCCCATCTTTTCCAATTTAACTAACAGTTCCCCATGCAGAACCGTGTCAAACGCCTTACTGAAATCGAGGTAAATTAGATCTACCGCATGGCCTCTGTCTAAGTAATCCGTCACCTTCTCAAAGAAGTTCTTGTGTTATGTGAAGAAGTAAACAACACTTCCATATTCACTTTCTCCACACTATTCATGATTGTACAGACCTCTATCATCTTCCCTTAGTTGTGTCTTTTCTAAGTTAAACAGTGCCAGCCTTTTTAATCTCTCCTCTTATGGAAACTGTTCCATACCGCTAATCATTTTTGTTGCCCTTCTCCAATTCTAATATATCTTTTTTGAGATAGGGCGACCAGAACTGCACACCGTATTCAAGGTGCGGGCGTACTATGGACTTATATGGAGGCATTATGGTATTTTGTGTCTCATTATCTGTCCCTTTCCTAATAGCTCCTAACAGTCTTTTAGCTTTTTTGAGTGTCATTGCATACTGAGCAGATATTTTCAGAGAACTATCCATAATAACATTCAAGAAAGATCTTGGAGTCAATAGCTAATTTAGACCCCATCATTTTGTATGTATAGTTAGGATTATGTTTTCCAATGTGCATGATTTTGCACTTACCAACATTGAACTGAATCTGCCAGTTTGTTGCTCAGTCACCCAGTTTTGTGAGATCCCTTTGTAATTCTTTACAGCTTTGGACTTACAAAAATCACTCAAAATAGTTATCATCTACAAACTTTGCCACCTCACTATTTATCCCCCTTTCCAGATCATATAGGTCTTTTTGGGGACCCTGTTATTTACTCCACTGTGAAAATTGGACTATTTATTCCTAACTTTTGTGTCCTATCTTTTAATGAGTTTCTAATCCTGACAGGATGTCCCCTTTTATCCCAGGACTGCTTACTTTGCTTAAGAGCCTTTGGTGTGGGACTCTGTCAAAGCCTGTCTGAAAGAGCAAGCACACTATATTCACTGGATCACCCTTGTCCATGTGATTTTTGACCCCTCAGAGAATTCTAATAGCTTAGCTATGATTTCTCTTTAGAAAGGCGCGTTGACTCTCTCCCAACATACCACGTTTATCTGTGTGTCTGATAATTCCATACTTTACTACAGTTTCAACCAATTTGCATGGTATTGAAGATAGGCTTACTGGCCTGTAATTGTCAGGATCGCTTCTGGAGACTTAAAAATAAAAGGCGTTACATTACCTATTCTCCAGTCATCTGGTATAGAGGCTGATTTACGTGATTTGTTATATAGCACAGTTAGTAGTTCTGCAATTCTGTACCTGAGTGCCTTCAGAAACCTTGGGTCAATACCATCTGGTCCTGGAGATTTACTACTGTTTAATTTATCAATTTGTTCCAAAACCTCCTCTGTTGATACCTCAGTCTGGGACTGCTCCTCAGAAATTTCCCTCACAACCTTTGCAGTGAAGACCGATGCAACAAATTCATTTAGCTTCTTCATAATGGCCTTGTCTTCCTGGAATGCTCCTTTAGCACCTTGATTGTCCAGTGGCCCCACTAATTGTTTGGGGAGCTTTCTATTTCTGATATAGTGAAAAAAATGTTTTGCTGTTAGTTTTCATATCGTTAGCTAGTTTCTCTTCAGCTTCTTTCTTGGCCTGCCGTAGTATACTTTTACACTTGACTTGCCAGAGTTTATGTTCCTTTCCATTTTCCTCACTAAGATTTAACTTCCAAATTTTAAAAGATGCCTTTTTGCTTAGAACTGTCTCTCTAACTCTGCTTAGTCATGGTGGCATTTTTAGGTCCTCTTACTTTTTTTGTTTTATTTGGGCATACATTTAGTTTAAAAACACCATAAAAGAGGCAAAATAGTTTCCAAGCAGCTTGCAGGCATTTCACACTTGTTCCTGTTCCTTTTAATTTCTGTTTAACTAGCTTCCTCATTTTTGAGTAGTTCTCCTTTTTAAGTTAAATGCTACTATGGTAGCTTTCTTTGATATTTTCCCCCCTACAAGGATGTTAAAGTTAATTACATTAGGTCACTATTACTGAGCAGTTCAGCTATATTCTCTTGGACCAGATCCTGTGCTCCACTTAGGACTGAAACAAGAATTACCGGTACCTCTAATATGATCCTTGGATGTATAAGTAGGGGAATATGGAGTAGTAGTAAGGAAATGGTATTACCTCTATATACAGCATTAATGAGACTCTGAATGAATGGAAAGTCTAAAATATGAACTGCATTTTGTATTCTATATTGAACAGATATCTAATCTTGCCTGACAGCAGCGTATTGAACTGCATTACAGACATCACTATCCAGGAAAGGTTCTTGATACCTTGTTGAAGGACTATCACAAGGAAACCATCAAGACAGCAATCTAGGGCACTGACTTTGATTTTCTTTCAACTGCTGACCCAGCCCCCTAGAACAATGATTTTCCTATATAGGGGTCTGTAGGTGGAGCAAGCATGACAAGGTGGGTGTGGGGCTGAGCTTCTCAGTTAGACACATGGCACAGAGAGCTCATCCTACTTAAGAATAAGTTCTACTCTGTGCAGGACAGTCGACCATAGCTGCACGTAAGGAGAAAATGCAGGAGAAAGTGCCCAGCTTAACAAACCTCAGACTCACAAGTAGAGTGAGATCAGAATAGGGGAGGATGCACCTCAGGACTTTTGCTGTTTTCAAAGATCTGTAACTCTTGGGCATTCAAAAGTCTCTGTTTAAGAGATTCTTCTGCTAAATTTATGTTCCTGGCTTTCCTGCCACACTGTCATAGACGCAGTTAAATTAGAAGCACAAAGTGACTGGGGGACTCAGGATGTCGCCGACATTCAGGGCCTTCTGTAGCTGTGCAGTCCAATATCCCAAGAAAGGGTCAGTTAAGAAGTTAGAGCCTGAGAACATGGATTATAAATCTAGAGCTAGCAACAGTGATAGACTTAACTGAGACCCAGGTGATTAGAAAACTTGTGGGACCAAGCAACTGGGTTCCCTCACAAGAGACTGGTGACTGTCTGACAATTATTAAAAATTTATCATTTAAAAGGATTTTCTTATATTTTTATTGGCTGAATATTTCTAAGAGATATCTTTTGTTCAATCACAATTTATGGGCTCAACCCAGGATTACTGGTTGAAATCCTATGGTCTGTGTTGTGCATGAAGTGATATTAGAACACTATAAATGGTCCTTTCCAACCTTAAAATCTATGAATAATGTCTCCTTAAGAAAATCAGAACCATTTACTGAATATACAGTATCTTCTAATACTTTATATTCAGGCCTTCTTTTCCTGAATCCAAATAAAAGGAAAAATCAGTCCTCACTTTCCTGAAGCTTGCACTTTCACCATGGAAGGGACTGTCACCTGCACAGGAAGACCAGTGTTAAAAGGTGGGGTGTGTGGGGGGTAAGGTGTTATTTATTTATTTATTTACTTATGAGAAGCAGTGTAATCATGTGCACTGATAGGACTGGGAGAACAGATCTCATGAGTTCTAATCCTGACTCTGTTACTGACTTGCTGTGTGATACTGGGCAAATCCTTTAACCTCAATGTTTCTCAGTTTTCCCATCTGTAAAATGGGATTACACAAGACTTCCTTGCAACATTCCTGTGTGGTGGTAAGAATTAGTCAATGACCACATCAACTGCTTTTTAGATAGAAGCACTAAATATTATCAAATGGTACTACATTAGTTCATTGAATGAACTGAATTAACTTCTCTTTCATCAATAAATGTTTTCTAACCTGCTTTGGTGGAAATGTTCATTTTGCTTTATAACTTTTTGCATAAAGCCAGTCAGATCAGCATGAACTGGGCATGCCGTTCTGCACTGGGCTTTTGCGGACCATCTGCTAGCATTGTGAAGGACATGTATTATGGCTAACAAGTGTTTTGTCATAGGGTCTTGACACCTCCTGCTAGTTTAGCAGCCAAAGAGTTAATGAAACAACTAGTCAGCCAGTACTGACTGGCAGCCCCACAGCAGCTGTCAGGTTTCAGAGGAGGGTGGGACAGATGCCACAGAGGCAGAGGGATTGCAGACAGAGGATCCCTCCTCAGACTGGTGAGAAGCTGTCAAACAAACCAATACTCCAAAGAGGGGGAAGCAGGACAAGAAGCTGGGGAAGCCCACAGAGGAAGAGAAGTAGGCAGAAGCTCAGAGACCAGCAAGGGACTGAGGACTGATTTTGGCTGTTCCAAACAAGGGCCTTGAACTGGAACCCAGTGAAGTGGGAGTTCCACAACTAACTTCAGCCAGAGACTTTTGGAGCAAAATGTCTTAAATCCAGGAAACCTAGGAGTGATCAGCCATGAAAACTCTGACTCCCCACAATCCTGAAGGGGCCAGAGACTACTGAGGACTTCTTCAAGAAGGCTTGGGTCATCATGACTACATAAAATGGATGGAGGCAGATTAATGTAGCTCATCCCACCACTGGGGGCGCTAACAAGGCTCCTATCTTACATGCTTGCACAACATGAGCTAATGTGATGAAATGCTGACATGCAGGTTATTGTTTTATAACACCAGGACAAGGAAAATTTAAATGGTCAAACCTGTGAGCCATTGGTATTTTTTCTCCTTACAGGAGTTATTTTTAACCACATAAGTATTATTTTAAAAATCTTATTCTTGTGTAAGGGTACTAAAAAGGTCAGTATGAGATCAGTAGTATTACTGTGTTACTGTATGTGAAAGCAGTTACATTCGATCTGAGATAGCCTCTAAGTCATCTCTTGTGTATGTAGTGTAAAAAGTCAAGTTTACTATTTTCAGTCAATGTTTGTACCATAATTGTTTGGGACATTCACCGTTCTTAGAGCTGAAGGATTTAACTGGTCAAAAAGTCAGAACTGAGCCAGGTTTGTTAACAGTAATTGCAAGAACATAAGAATGGCAATACTGGGTCAGACCAATGGTCCATCTACCTCAGTATCCTCTCTTCTGACAGTGGCCAATGCGAGCTACTTCAGAGGGAATGAACGGTGCGATCCATCCCGTCACCCATTCCCAGCGTCTGGCAAACAGCAATCCCTGCCCGTCTGACTAATAGCCATGAGGTATCCTCCATGAATGTATCTAGTTCTTTTTTAAACCCTGTTATAGTCTTGACCTTCTCAACATTCTCTGGCAAGGAGTTTCACAGGCTGACTGTGCGTTGTATGAAAAAACCCTTTCTTGTGTTCATTTTAAACTTGCTGCCTATTACTTTCATTTGGTGATCCCTAGTTCTTGTGTTACGAGGATATATGGAAGCAGCTCGCTTTGAATTTAATGTAAGTAGCTCACAATGTATCAGAGAGAAAAATGTGAACTTTTTTTTTTAAGTGATTTGGATGGGTAGATATTTTTGTCTCATTGCACAAATGGTTTGTAGATGATAGAAAGAAAAATTGTATTTGATTATTATTTATGTAACAATAGCTCCCAGAGACCCCAACCTAGAACACAATGCTATTATGGTAGGTACTATATCTGAACATAGTAGGAAAGACTCCTGTCCCAATAAACTTAAAATGCAAATAGACAAGACAAAGAGAAAGAGAAAGGAAATACTACTCTTTCAGTTTTACAGATAGAGAACTGAGGCACAGAGAGAGTAAGTGACTTGCTCAGAGTCACGCAAGAAGCCTGTGTAAGAGTATGTCTACACAGCAACTAGGAAGATGCTTCCCAGTGTAGGTAAACAGACACACTGGCTCTGCTTGAGCTAACATGCTGAAAATAGCAGCATGGCTGGGGGGATGGCTTGGCCTGGCTGCCTGGGTACTATCCTGCCTGATCTCCGGGTATGAACTCAACAGGCTAACCTGAGCTGTTGCAGCCACACTCCTATTTATAAGTGTGCTAGCTCAAGCTGAGCTAGCATGTGTCCGTATCCACACTGGGAAGCACCCTCCCAGTTGCTGTGTAGTTATACCCTGAGAGCCAGAAACTATACCCAGATGTCTTAGGTCAGAGGTCTTAATCCCAAAGGCATCCTTCTTCTATATAATTGAAAGTAAGACAGTTGCTTAAGATTTAAAATACAAATTCTGTCTTAATTTACATTCACGCAACTCCACTGTGATCCATTAGTTTGCTAAACACCGACAGTGTAACATTAAGACATAAGAGATTGGCTCAAAGATCTCACAGTCTGAATTCATATAATATCCATGCTGCAAGACCTAGAGTACAGCGATTTTTACAGACTGTATTTTCCTCTATGCCATCTTGTAGAACACGAAGCATACTGTCAGCACGTAAAACAATGAAGGTAAGTGGCAGCTGGTGCCCAAAATAAGTGGTAGGGATGCAGATAACAGGCCCTCATTGACTTTAGTTAAGCCAATATTGAGTATTACTGAAAATCCTATCCTTACTATTTAAGCATATTCATTTTAAGGTCTGCCTAAGTGACGTCAGATGGTCCACCTATGGCTTTAAGTTACCAAACTCAAAAGACATCTCACTTGCTTCATATATCTCAGAGAAGTAAACATTTTATGGTACATCAGAAAGGTGAACCTTCGATCTTTCTCTTTCCTCCTAGAGTTTTTTATGTTACATAGAAATAAAAATAAACAACACTTATTCCCCCTTGTCCTCTCCAGAGGAAATCCATGGGCTTAGTTTATATATTCAGAAGAGAAGAAAATGTATATTCTTTGGAGGCCCGTAAGATACACAAACAGATTTTAAAAAACATAGAAATATACAATTTGACAATTCAGCTAACCACTGTGATGGTACTTACCATGGTTTATCTCTTGATACTTTTGAAGGAAAGAGTGTGTGCTGTTTGCTAGTGGAGGTAAGTAGATTGTCTTTGGGTGTTTTGAATGGCTTTGAGTTGCTGCTGACAGGGTTATGGCCGCTGATACAGGATTTCTGTTTAATTTGTACTAGTGATGTCCTGGAATTGGAGGGTGGAGAAGCTGGAGATGGGGAAGGTTTACACATTGAACCGTGTCTTCGTTCTGTAATGGAAAAAGAATAAACTTTATGGCATTTCACAGGCAAAAACATTAAATAAAAGCAGTTAGAAAAGATGAAGTTATACCATTTAGTATTGAACTCATGAGGCTTTCAGCACTCCACATTACCCTAGTTAATTATTGTTGAACTGACAGTCGTAATGCCAATGGGTAAATATTAAACACAAAAACAACTCTATACAGTGATCTGATGATTGTAAAACACTATGTAAGTGCTAAATAGCAATACTTAACACTCACCTAACATTTTATCAGTTCTCAAAGCATTTTACAAATGTTAGTTGTTAGCAACTTTGTGAAGTACAGCAAGCAAATATTACTGTACCTATTTTTTATTACCAAAGGGGAAATAGAGCACTAAAAAGTTAGTCCTCAAGAAACAGTTCAGTTCTCAAATGACTCACCTAACTATCTACTAATTTCCTAGGGACTTGTTTGTGATGGACATGAGACTGTTTTCTAATAATTTCTGTACATGACCTGATTATTGGGATATTTACTGTATGACTATATTGGTTTAGTTTAATTGCAGGCTGCAAGGAAAACAAACAGAAGCAATGAAGAAGAATGGCTCAAGATAAGCCCCGTCCAGAAAACAGTTCAGCTTTACAGTATTAAGAGACAACGTCCAAACTATTGGCAGTGTCTATTTCCAGGCTCCAGCCAAGTTACAAAATTTGTTTGCCATGTTGGGCCAATGAAGAGAGCCAGATAAGCAAAAGGACTATAACCAGTTAAAAAGACACTGTCCAGATGTCAGGCAGTTGTTGAAGAGTTGTTCAGCCTGACAATGGGGTGTCTGAAAAAGCTAAGACTGTTTGGCTCTCATCACAGGACGGTAGAGCTTTAGGTAAGTTAAACTGTTTAAGAATCTTTTTTCTCTAAATGCTTCATTCTTACAGTTCAGATGAAACAATACTTTGGTTTAAGAAGGCTGTGTGACTTCTGTGTATACCACCGGTCACAGACTCCTGAAGGAAGAATTGCAGGTGCTGAACCCAGTCGAATGTATAGGGTCCAGCTACTCAACGGATGATACACAAGGTAGTGTAGCCCACGGCCCACTTTAATAGTGGGAGAACTGCAGAATTCCATATCCCAGGAGAGGCAAAGGCAGAAGGCCTGAGACTTGTACGGATGTGCACAGAGAGGACAGAGGTGAAGCTAGCCCAGTAACCTTGACACTGCTAAGTTAAATGTAGATTCTAGAAGACACTCTGGCACAGAGGGATCCTTGGCCTTGAAGGTGGAGGAGGTCCCATAGGAACTGTTGTCAACACTAAGTCCTGACTGATCCTTCCTCTTCCCTGTTGGAAGTCAACCCCTTGCCTGGCCTGCTATCTCACAGTGAGTCAACTCCCTCTACTGACAGCTCCTGTGCCCTCATTTATCCCAAAAACAGAAGGCATGCACGTGCAGCAACAGACTCTGGGACTAGGGGGAACCTTTCAGTCAGAGCAATTATTTGTGGAAAAGCAGCCCGTACTGGCTGACCAAGAAGAGATAGGTACTCTACCAGTTCTTAGAGTCCTTTTTCAGTCCCAGTGGGAGCTGGGTGAAGACCAGAGATGTAAGAAAAGGGTGAGCTGAGTGCTACACAGCGAGGACCGTGAGGCAGAAATTCTCATTCTCGGTAGCTCCATATAATTAACGGAGAAGGAACACTCTCACCGTTAATGATTGGCCCAGGGTTTTACAGCAGATCAGCAACAGAGCTAACATCTTCAGGCTCCCAATATCAAACTCTAGCTACTCATCCATAATTCTTCTTCTTTAGCACCATTATTATTAAAATAATATTAAAATTTTGCTTTTACATTCCAAGTGGTGCAAAGAATTCCCTCACCCCACTACTAACAAAAAGAGCCTAAATTAGTTTAATTGAATGTTGTAACTAAAATAATTTGCTTTTGTGCTGAGAACCTGTAAGTTAAGTTTTGGCCCAGAATACAAGGAAATAGTTCTTATCTAAACTCCTAAAATGAGTCTAAAATGAAAAATCAAACAGAATGCAACCTATAGCATTACTACCCAGTGCCATTTCATTAACCAAGAGCATATTAACAAGAGCCAATAGCATCATGCTGCTCAAACTAAATGATCTGCATTTGAATGATTAATTGTGCATATGAAGTTACACTTTCTGTTTTTGGTATTTCAATGATATTTAAGCATAGCTTTTTAGGATAGGATTAAAACATGAAAATACTTTGGCTGGCATAAGCCCAAGCACATATCTATAATTCTCAGGAAGATTCATCCATGACTTAGATTGTGACAGACAAATCAAACAAGTTGTTTCCACATCCTTTCCTACATGTACTCTGCCTGTAAGGCCCCAATCCTGCTCTCACTGTAGTCATGGGAATTTTATCATTGATTTTAATGGAAAGCGAGATAAATTCCTAAATGGCACCAATACTGTTAATTTCCAAGAACCAGTGGCACTGCCCTATATTGAAAAAGCAAAGACTATCATATATGGTATATAGACATCTATGCAGTGCTTGGGAACTATATGCTGAATAATTAAAGGTAGTGTGAAAAGGGGAACAAAAAAGGAGGTGTGCTTCTTTTTGCTTCCTTATCATGTAAAAAAGTAGCTAGAAAAGATTCTTTCCACCCACCCCATTTTTCTCCTTGCTTGTTTTTACAGTAACCTTTCAGGTTCTGTCTATCTTAGAAGACTCTGATGCCTGGAAAACCAGTGCAATGATGCTCAAGAGCTCAAAGAAAAAGGAGAGAGTTTTAGTCAGAATGTTTTAAACTTGTTTTTCTTAGACACCTATACAATGCCAATGACTAAACAACAGCTTGAATAAAGGAAACCTGTTAAAGATTCAATCCCTCTCCCCCCCAGTCCTTCACGTACGGTGTCAGACTCATGATAAATATGCCTTGAGACTTCCCGGAGGTCCTCCAACAACTCAAGAAACACCAGATTTGACATTCAGATTTTTTAAGGTAAAAAACAAGTAGTGAAAGAAAAACTTACAAACCTCTATAAGTAAAAAGAGAGCACAATCTTTATCTCTTATCAGAGAACCGTTTATTATCCTTCTGATTCTGTATTTCCGATTTCGGTCAACAGTTTTACTCACAATAAATCTTTTGAAAAATACTTTTACTTTTCTATAGTATTTTAGTTAAACCATATTAATTATTTTATGCTTTTTGGATGCAGCCCAGTGTTTCATCATGTAAATCTTATTACAAATATTTTAATTTAATCTACCTTCTCCTACCAAACAAAAAAAAGACTCAATTATAGTCTAAATTTTACCATTAGCCTCTTGAGATATTGATGACAAAGTACTATTATGTAACCAACCCACAACCTCTATAAAGATAGACTACCTAGGAATTAAAACTGTTAGTAAACAAATATTTCCTCCTTACATATTCAGCATGAACAACTCAGACTATCACTGCACCTATTAGTCTTGTCAAGACTAACTGCCTTCTAGAAAATTATACGTTTAGCATTATATATAAGGATATAGTTGAGGGCAATATATCCCACTTTTACATAATTAAACTTAATCTTCTGGAAAGAAAGACATTTAGGTTAATTTACAGACAGATATGGACTATTTAAGATGATCAGTGTTTTAGAACCCTCTGAAGAATCACATACATGAGCAGTTTCAGATCTTTTTATGTAGCCCTCATTATATGTAATTTTCACTCAAGCAAAAGTTTGGGAACGTTTTTGATGGAACAAAATCAATCTATTAATTTCCAAGAGCAAAGCAATACATTCACAGTGGAACTTTAAGTTACGTGAAATGGAAGAAATAAGGAGCGTAATGTTAATATATAATAGCTTATCCTTCCATTTTTACAGTGTGTTTGTGTTTGGGGGAGGGTAGGAACGGTTACCAGGAAAATGTTCATGTTTTACCTAAAGCATAGCAGAATGTCTGACTTTATTGTGATCGGAACTGACAGCTATATTTGGCATTTCCCTCCATCTCTTTGAATTTCTACAAACAAAATATGGCTATAAATAACCTTCCACATTTTCAGCAAGTACTTTGAGAATTACCAGAAATATTACGTGGCCTCTGTTGAAATTACTTTAAGGACTGTTGGAAACAGTAGGAAAAATCCTATTTGATGTCATACTCAGCTGCCGAAACAGAACAGCTGCACTCTTCCTTTTACAAGCAGCTAGCTGGAAATGAAACTTTTTTTGTTTAAGCTTCTTTTATTCTTCAAATTACATTTCTATTGATTTGCCAATACATAGCCTATATAAAGAATAGAAATGACAACTGCACACACAAAAATGTACATACAATTTGTACTTTCAAGTTAGGTATTTGCACACACAAATATCCAATAAGGATGTAACTGGCCATTTGTGCATGCACAAAAGGGATTTCTACATGCACCTGTGGTAATTGTGTATGCAAATTAGGCAGAGAAGCGTAAGTGAATTTATAAGTGTACAACCAGTTGAAAATAAAGTCCTACATGTTTTACATTAAATAGAATCATCACTGTACACACATCAAATAACTTAAGTCACAACCACAACACACTTGTTTTTATTTTAAAAAATCCTATAAAGTAACTAATGTTAGATAGGTGCCTCTGATAAATCAGTATAAGTTATTATAATATTAAGCTAAATTCCACACCTGTTGTGATTTCTGCAGGTATCTTGCAATGTTATAAATACATTTGTTCACCCAAGTAGGTATAAAATTTGGGAGACAACATCATGAATTTACTGGAGTGTTTGTAAATTGATGTGTTCTCACGCCCCATAAATAAGTAGGTATAGTGCAATTATTTTATAAAAGAACTACTGTCAAATCCACAAGCATTTGTGATCTGTCAGATAAAAAACAACCAGAGCTGAAGTCTGGCTTCTGGCACCAAGGAGTTAACATTTTAGAAGCACTGATCTTTGAGAATAGAGTTCAACTTTCGCCCACTAGATTAACCGTACAGGCATTTTAAGAAAGAAAATATAATAAACAGCATGAAGCTGGTTTTATTTGAAGTTTTATTACAAGATTCTAAAGTTTATTTTATTGCTATACAACTAAGTTTCCCATCTCTGAATAGCACTGCAAATGATCATTAAACTGTTCCAGCAAACTCCCCACGTCCTGTGGAAATATGGATGTAAACCAGTTGTCCCAGTCAAATTTGATTTTTGTGCACACCAGATGTGATGTATTTAATGCTGTTTGGGGGAGCAAGACTGGATGATCCCTGAATCTCCAGCACTGCTCTCCAAGATGCTAAGAATCAGTTTCCAGCCCTTCCTCATGCTCCACCACACGATGCAATCCTCTATCTTTCCCAAATCCTCTGCTGCAATTGTTCAAGTCCTCAAGCTCTAGTCTCTGAACCTCTTTACTAATTCCATTGGATCTTCATTGGCAGATCTTTGGGAAATAACAGCTGTTCTGAAGGAAGAGCAACATCTCAACTTTCTGGTCAGAAGCAAATGCATTTCAGTTTTCCTAGTGATATAAGAGACTGTTTTTAACAGCTTATATAGATCCATAATTTAAAAAATACAAAAATACTAAAATTGACACAATGACAATCTTTAAAGATTCTCAAATCCACAAAAACTGAAGACTAAAATCCTTCCTTCTCAATTCCATCACCTCAGAAAAAGCATCAGAAATAGAAATGTATCATGCTGTGAAGGTCACCAAACTCAGGTGCTGTCACACCAGAGCAGGTGGGAAATAGGGGGAAAATGCTGCAAGTTCCAAAGTAGAAAGCCCTGTCCTGAGAATGCCTTGTCCCAAGCTCTCTGATAAATTCTCTCATATACTCATTCCTGCAGATCTCCACTCCTGCGATAAAACAGGAGGTAGTCTCTGAAGTACAACAAAGACAAACCCAGGTGTACTCAGTCCATTCTCGATAAAACTAGTGAGTTGTGTCAACTAGTCATTTTACTAGATGAAAAAGTTGGATCCTACAGTGGCTTTTAGTGTATGTTAAACAGATCCTATTTTGATGTTAAAACCTCAGTTTTTTTGACTCGAGGAGACTGAAAACAGAAGTATGTGATTCTTTCACAATACACTGACTAAACCCCTCTTTCATCTAAAATACTTATCTCCATTAAAGCAAGCAATTCTAGGAAAAAGACAAAAGATTCAGCTCTCAAAACAATCTCTTGTGCATCAATGGGACATACAAGATCACAAAGTGTTGTGAATGGTCAAAAGGAAGATCATCAAAGAGGGTCAATTCTGGCGGGGAGGGGGCAGAGAGAGGAGCAAACACTAATACCAAATAAAAAACTTCAGTCTCTTTTGGTATTGCCTGGAAGTAGTTCTCAAGCCAAAAAGCCCCTGTGCACAAAGTCAGAGAAAGCATGCTAGAACCCTGCCAACAACAGTCAGGTTTAACCTCATTTGTAGTTTATTGTGATTTGACTTCCTGTGTAGACAGGGCCTAAAGCAAAAAGGTCAAGTGTTTAAAAAAAAAACCAAAACAAACAAACAAACAAACAAAAACTTTCCAGCCTCAAAATTATAATCCTCAAAAAATCAAATAAAAAGGCAATCTACCAAAGAGGGTGAAAATGGGATATTCATTCTAAGTTTGATTCATGAATAATTCAGCAAGATCAGCACTTTAGTTCATATTCTGTATTACATTCCATTAGAATAAGCAGAACTGAATTGCTGAAAAAATGTATTAAAATATTCTGCTGGCAGTAAACAGTAACAAAACAATAAGACTCAGCTTAATGTTCACATTTATCACTAAATAAATGTCTTTTTTCAATTGTCTTTCTTGATTTGTGCAAGATTTGTGACCAAATTATTTACATCAGGTCAGACTGAATAATCAGATGACCTTCAATACAGTATAAATGCTATTTATCTACTTCTGTTTAAAATATTTAACCAGTGGTTCAATGAGGTGTAGTATCTCATTTACACTGAGATTCTGGTCTATTAAACTGTTATGCAAAAATCATTATACTGATAAATGAGTTGCTTATTCATGATAATTCTATACAGTGTGCACACATGAAATATTGTTTCTCTGTGTTCTATACTCTGAAATTATTTAATTACACAGCTATTCACTGTGCAAAGTTGAGCAATTTATCACCCACTATTTCAGTAAATATTATATGAAACCTTCTACACTGTACTAATGCCATTTCAAAGTTTGAAAACTGCTTGGCATTAGTTCTAATTTAAAAAAAACCAACCACCAACTCCACCACCCAGAAACAATTCTAGTTAGAAGCCAGAAAACTGAACAACTGAAATATTGGCAGAGTGTCTCATCTTGCAATAACTGGCAGTTGCTTCATAACCAGAGCTCATAATCATCTTGTAAGCACTTTCATTTTGTAGCAACAATCTAAAAAACCCTGACAAAACCATATATGTGAGGTTAGACAAAAATAAACTCAGATTTGATGCCAACAAACCACAGCAGAGGGTTGCAGGATCCAAGGATAACTTTACCAGAGAGAGTTTGACAAAATAACTGTTCCAAGTCCAGTTGAAAAGTTTGGAAATAATATCCGCAAACTGTATCCACCCCTACACTGTGCGCTGTAAAGGAAATGGCATAGTCAGTTTCATTTTGATCCTTCTTGTAATCTGACAAAGGAAATAAATTGCCAATACAAAGAAAAGTACTGTTGTTTCTGATAAGAAACAGTATAAGTAGTATACACTCCAGATTAGGTCAAACGACATCATTTGGAAATTAATTATCGAGTGCTAAAACAACCTCCGTGCTGCACGTTTCTTTATTTGCAACAGATGCAAGTTCAACTTCCTGAAATTAAGCAGCTAAAATGACTCCCTGTTTCTAAAGAAGTCTAAAAATAAAGTAGGATCAGCAAAATCATGCAAACCCTGCTGCTAGAAGACAAAATGTAAACTAAAACCACTTACAGAGAGAAACAGGCTGCCAACGTAATCTGATTCTACGACGACTGTAAACATGTTGTACTTTTGGAACGTGAAATGATTCACGTTACCACAGATGCCGTCAGAGAAATCCAGCAATGTGATTAGGTATTCTGCATGTGTTAGAAACCAAGCAGATGACCTGCTGCAACAAATACCAGATCGGTACTTGCATACACCAACTGTTTTGACTACCGGCACTTGTTAAACAACAAGTTTCAGGTCCTACCAGTTGGACACTAGAACTAATCCTGTGCCAAGAACAACAAGCACTGAAAAGTGCTGCTTTTTTTAAAAACTGTTTATACAAGTCAAGTAACTACATAATAATGAAACCAAGTACAAAATTAAAGGCAGCAGGAGTAACAAATATACATATTTGTAGATAAAAGATTTTAAAAAAAATTTTATTAATTCTTTCTTGAGGCAGGGGATGGACATGGTGCTGTTTGAGATGTTCCACAGTATTTAACAGGGAAAGCTGGGATTCCCTTGGGGGTATTTTTTTTAAAATATAACTAATTAGCTGTGTTGCCAGGATAACTGAACAAGAGACAGTAGATAAAATGTTTCAATTACTGGAAAAAGCCAAATTCTTTTAAAAAATGAAGTGATATGAAGAACATGTGATCAGCATATATTTTCCAAGATTGGCTGACGGATCTTCAGTGACTGGTATAGAAGGAGGATATCTACAAGGAAGAACTCAGGTGACTAAAGTGGCATGGCAGGCTTCCCAATCAGTCAGGGACTGTGCCTTCTTTTCTGTTTGGAAAGCAACTAGCATATCAAGGTCACTAATGAAAATAAATAACATATGCTTTGGGGGGCCAGGGGCACTGTACTTGTGTTTTGTTTTATTAAACATAAGAATAAAGTTGTAACCAGTAGGGATCAGTTAAAAATCCTGCAGCATTTACTGCAAGGACAGAGAGGTTCTGGCCAAGTGACAGTTTCGGTAACTGCAATCTCCTGACCTAAAAGTTCCTGTGTGGTTTCAACTGGATAATGTGGTATTCAAATCCAGTCAAACTGTCACAAGGCACCTATTAAAAACAGTTGTTTCATCCCAGAGGCAGCTGCATTTCAGTGGTAGGTGAGATGATTCTTAAATAGTGAATGGAAAAACTATGGGAATATTTATTTTCATGTAAATTACATAGCACTATTGCAGACATTCACTGAACTTTCTATTAATTAAAAGAGGAGAGATAATTAGAGACAGATAGGTCTGGAGGTTGGGGACAATCCGCTCCCTTTTCTCTACTATTATGCAAATAGTATCATACCATGATTAATCAAACCTTAGTCTTGTCTTGCACAAGGTCAAGTTTTTCTTAAAGGACTTTACTGGCAGGAATCAGGGAACTTGAACACATTTTCCTCTTGAAACTCGGAGGGGGGGCGTGTTTTTATTGGAAAATTGTTATTTACTGCGAGTGCAATTCATTTAAGGTATTTTATATGATGCTATTGATTCAAACAAAAAAAGACCAGAGATGACAGAAGTACAACAATAATAATACTCAACAGATGTGTCAAAAATAAAATAAAAAAAGATAAAGGACAGTTCTTCAATGACAGAAAAATCACTTCAAATCAATTTACTTAATGATGCTGTCTGTAAAATGGGACTGCTCATGCTCATTACCCATTTTGACAAGTGCTTTGATCTCTAAAGACAAAAGCACAAAGTATTGTTAACAGGCTCATTGGAGAGATTGGCAAACAAACACAGAACGGGTGAATAACTTGCATGAGTGGCAATGTAAGGCACTCGGCTAATGAGCCAGAAGACCTAGCTTCAACTTTGGTGTGCTGGATATTTGCTGTATGATGGTGGGGCAGTCACTTAACCCTCGTTTTCCCTTCTGTGGTATGGAGATACTAACACTTATTTACCTCATCAGAAAGGGAAATGTGAAGTTTAATTAGGAAGAGGAGGTTATTTACCTGTAACTCAAGGTTCTTTGAGATGTGTGGTCCTTATCTGTATTGCCCTGAGGGGTTATGCATGTGCACAATGCACCTGGAGTCAGGGAATCTGAAAGTAGTGTCTGTTGGTCTGGGCATGTGTCCTGCCTGCCTCATGCTTCCATTTGAGGTGATAAAGGGCGGGGCGGACTGACAGCGTGTCCAGTTGACATCTTCAAGTGATGGACCCTATTGTACTCCACTGAAGATAATTAACAAGAAGTACCTAAACCAGAGGAGTGTACGAAGATGGGGATGGAATGGTCATGCAGAGAACTGCTGCATCGAAGGAGGCATCCACTGCCAAGCCCTGTGCTAAGGCATACTTTGCTGAGAAGGAGGGCATAGAATTCCACATGGCCGCCCCACATTAGTCCGTAAGTGGCAGATCCTGAATGGAAGCTATGGTCAAGGCTTGAACCTTCAAGGAGTGAGCCCATACCTGGGGGGATGGGGAAGGGGATAAGAGGGGGGGAACCACCTTTGGCAAAAATTTGGGATGTAGATATAGGGAGACTGTCCTTGTGGAAAACCATGAAAGGCAGGTCGGCCATCATAACTCCAAGCTCACCAACCCTTCTCGCAGAAATGGCAGCAACAGAGATGACGACTTTCATGGAAAGGAGGAACATGGAGTACGATGCTAACAGTTGGTTTTGTTAGCATGGAAAGAACTAGATTCCAGTCACATTGGAGTGTGATTGTTTAGATGAGTGGGATGGTTCTGATAAGGCCTTTCTAAAACCTAGCAGTTAGTGGGTGCATAAAGATGGAGCCAGCCCTACTGACAACAATTCTGGGCCCCAGAGTGAACAGTCCCCACCCCCCCCAAAATAAAGGGATGGGTGAGGTTTAGGACTATGGGCAGCAGGAGAAGCTTCCCCTTAGGGAACCAAGCTCCCTGTCCCTTCTCTTCTGCCTTCTCCACCCCCGACCTCTTCCCCACCTGGTCAGTGCTGTGTCCCTTCCCATCCCCTGTTCAGTCCCCCTCCTCTCTTCCACACACACACCTCCCCTAGGCTGTAAGCAACAGCGGGGGTGGGGTGGGCTGAGTGGGGAGGAGGGATACAGTGGACCAAGTGGGGAGAGGGGGATGCATGGAAGAAAGGAGGGGGACCAAGTGTGGGGGGGGAGGGACGTGGCAGCAAGCTGGCTGAGCAAGGGGGGGCACCCTTGGATTGGAGAGGGAGTGGACTGTGGACGGGTTGAAGAGGTGGGACAGGGACCCAAATAGGTCTCTGTTCAGGGTCCTCCATCTGGTGAAGATGTTATGTACTACTGAATTGCAAAATTCCCACTTGTAGTTGATCGCAAAGTGTCCGTTGAGCGAATCATAGAAACACGGATTATTGAAGTTGGAAGGAACGTTAGGAGATCATCTGGTCCAACCCCTACTCAAAGCAGGACCCCAACTAACTTACCCAGCAGGACCCCAACTAACTCACCAACTCCCTAGGTAACCCACTCCATTGCTTCACCACCCTCCTAATGAAAAGGTTTTTCCTAATATCCAACCTAGATCTCCCACATTGCAACTTGAGAACATTGCTCCTTGTTCTGTTATCTGCCACCACTCAGAACAGCCTAGCTCCATTTTCCCTTGAACCATCCTTTAGTAGGTAGTTAAAGGCTGCTATCAAATCCCCCCTTACTCTTCTCTTCAACAGGCTAAACAAGCCTAGTTCCCTCAGCCTCTCCTCATGAGTCATCTGCTCTGGCTCCCTAATCATCTTCATTGCCCTCTGCTGGACACAATTCTCCAACTGTGGCCCCATCACAGAGGAGAATAATTACTTCCCTCGATTTGCTGGCAATGCGCCTACTAACAAAGCCCAGTATGCCGTTAGTCTTCTTGGCAAAAAGGGCACACTGTTGACTCATATTCAGCTTCTTGTCCGTTGTAACCCCCAGGTCCTTTTTTGCAGAACTGCTGCCTAGCCAATCAGTCTGTAGCACTGATGGGACTCTTCCATTCTAAGTGCAGAATTCTGCCCTTGAACCTCATCAGATTTATTTTGGCCCAATCCTCCAATTTGTCTAGGTCACTCTGTATCCTATCCCTACCCTCCAGTGTATCTACCACTGCCCTCCAGCTTAGTATCAACTACAAACTATTTGAGGGTGCAATTCATTTCATCCTTCAGATCATTAATGAAGATGTTGAAAAAAACTGGCATCAGGAGCGATGCCTGGGGCACTCTGCTTGTTACCAGCTACCAATTAGACATCAAGCCATTGATCACTACTCGTTGAGCTCGATGAACTAGCCAGCTTTCTATCCACCTTATAGTCCATTCATCCAACGTATACCTGTTTAACTTGCTGGTAAGAACACTGTGGGAGACGGTATCAAAAGCTTTGCTAAAATCAAGATATATCACATCCACAGAGCCAGTCATCTCATCATAGAACACAGTCAGGTTGGTCAGGCATGACTTGCCCTTGACCAATCCATGCTGACTGTTCCTGATCACCTTCCTGTCTTCCAAGTGCCTCAAAATGGTTTCCATGAGTACACTGTGTGTCCCTGGAAGATAGGCTGTGGACAAGAGGATGTGAAGATTGATGCACCAGTTCCAGAGACTGACTGCTTTATGCACAGAAGCAGTCAATCTCGCCTCCTTCCCCACCTCCTTTGTCGATATATGTTTGTTGTCTGACATATTGAGAACATGATGGGAATGAAAGAACAGAAGAAAGGATTGGCACGCCTGCCTTACAGGTTGGAATTCCAGGATATCTGTGAACACTCTGGATTGTCAGGGAGGCTACGTGCCCTGTGGGCTCCCCTGGGATGAATTGGTGATGATCTTGTCCAAGGAGACAGGAAGGAAGGGAGGAAGATCTCTGAGTCTTTGGAGTTTTCTTGGAGGCTCATAAGCACTAGCAAAGTCAGCACAAACTAAAATTTCATATAATGGCTTTTATACTGCTCTATATACTATACATTGAAATGTAAGTACAATATTTATATTCCAATCAATTCATTTTATAAT
Organism: Mesoclemmys tuberculata; assembly: GCA_007922155.1. Taxonomy (NCBI): domain Eukaryota; kingdom Metazoa; phylum Chordata; order Testudines; family Chelidae; genus Mesoclemmys; species Mesoclemmys tuberculata. The sequence continues at coordinate 22,491,250 of ML675616.1, forward strand.
TATATGGTAAAAATTAGAAAGTAAGCAATTTTTCAGTAATAGCGTGATGTGATACTTTTGTATTTCTGTGTCTGATTTTGTAAGCAAGTAGTTTTTAAGTGAGGTGAAACTTAGGGTATGCGAGACAAATCGGACTCCTGAAAGGGGTACAGTAGAGTGGAAAGGTTTAGAACCACTGGTCTAAGCCACAGCTGCCAACAGTCCCAACATGGTTGAGAATGTCTGAGGTAAACCCATCACAAGTGGTTACAGTCCTGGCCAGTTTCCCTGCATTCCTACCCACAGGGGGGGGTGAACAGAGAAGGCATTGCTTTTTATTGCCTGTCACAAAAATTATTTTTCTGCCATTGTAGCTGCCAAATGAGGAGAATAAATTATTGAAAAAATGACCGGGGAGAGAAGCAAGAAAGATCTCAGAACACCTTGGGCAATAATACAATATTATCCTTTTTCTCCAAGCAAAAATATACGCATTCGGGTGCATAACAGGCAAATCAGAACTGTATGAATGATTCAGGGGTTTGGGGAAAGGACCTTTTAGTTGGGCCACTGGCTTGGTTAATGCGTTTCTATAGCATGCTCAAGTGTGTTTTTTGGGGACAGGTATTCAAATTAATTTAATTCAAAGACAATTTTAAAAAATGACTGATCATCTACATATTCATAGCATTTGACTTTAATAGAGTTACTCCAGATTACACTAAGGTAACAATAAAATTTGGCCTCATTCATCTCAGTGAAGAGGCTCCTTTTTTATAGTCTCCCTGACCTTTCACCTTCTTTGTCACATTGAGTTATGTGATATATATAATTTAAAAACACAGTTTTTCCCTTCCTTCAATGATATTTACAATCTTCTAATAATTATACTTTAGTTGTTTTAAAAACAACTAATGATTGTAGGAAAAGGGTCAGGTGTCTCCCCTTGCACAGCCCTCACCTCTCTGCTGTAAAACTACTCGTAAATCTTTGTACTTACATTTCTTTAAATGCATTAACTAAGTCACAGAACACACACAGCCAACAGGCAAGTATCCCCATCTTACAGCTGAGAAAAACTGAGGCAAAGAAATACTAGGAGGACGCAACATTAAAAACGAATAGGTAGATTAGATAATGTGGTTTGCTCAAGGCTGCACAATAAGGCAAAGGTTAGAAATCCTAATTCTTCACTCCCTTCACTGTGCTCAGTCCACCAGATCAAAGTTCATAGTTCATGCTATTTGAGCCCTGCCCTTTAGAAAGATGCTTCATTGAAATACAGTCATGATACTTTCATAGGTAAATCTACTGGACATAATCTTATCTCCCACGGACATGTTTTACATATATCATTTAGAAGTTTTGACCTGGTTCCTACACACTTAGAAGGACTGCCCTAAATAGAGTCAACTAAAACCCACCTGAACAGACAAGGCCAAGCCTGCTCTAACATGCAGAATGTACCTATTTGTCAGATTTCCACCTATAACATAGCACTAGATTGCAACTGAGAAAAAACATGCCTTATCATTTTTAGAAGACCTGTGCTCTTCTTGAACTTAAATGAGTAATACAAAGTGGTGTTTTGTTCAATGACAGATGTCAAGGCCATTCAATCCCAGTATTTCACTGTTCTCCCACAAAAATCCAGGGCAAGTAAGGTAACTTTGTCTTGCTACAGCACAGTATGGTAACTGTGACAGTCAGGTAAAAGATTTTTTCTTTTTTAAATCTTCTGTCATTTATAGCCCAATCCATTCTTGGCACTCCAACAGCAGCAGCCAGTGAAACCACAACATCTAAGTCTTTCTATATTAATAATAAAAACTACATTTAGCATTTTTTAAAAACCTTTGCTCTCCTGTTCTTGCCAGTCCTGGTTAGTTGTTTCTCATGCCCCAAAATGAGCTCTCCTCTAGTATCCTGGCTGCAATTTTTGGAAATGTGCCCATCTGCTGCGCACTTTTTCCCAGTTTTTCTAGATCTCACACCTTTTACCCCACTCCTTTTGCCTCTCACCAGTGGTCAGGAGTTTGTCTTTTCTTTTCTGAAGAACAGACTGCAACAGTTAGCCCAGAAGTCCACAGAGCCAGTCAGAAGTAAATGCTATAAAAATAACATCTAGCCTAATGTCTGGTCACTGACTTGCTAGATGAGTAAATCCACAGTCTCACCCCCACACACTATGCTTACAGGCTCTCTGTACTAGCTTGCTCATGCCCACTATTTTCAAAAAACAAACATCATAGCTCAGCTTACAATTATTTTCTGTCAGTTTTCAAAATGGACATAAATCGGCATGGAAGTTTTCAATTCAGTTAACATATAAACTGTACTATACAGAGGAAAGTAAAAAATGGGAGATTTTCAGAGAAAGTTTAGCTTGCAGTCAGGTCCGCACAACAAATAAGGATACAATCCTGTCCTTAGATATAGGACTATGATACACATGGGCTGGCCAGTCACTGTCAGGAAATGCATGATGAGCGCAGAATGGAAGATTTTTTATTAATAATTTCCTTTCTGCTAACAGCGGCTCCCACAGTTCTTGATGTCTAAGCTACTCTCCTCTCTCTGTAGCTCATAGAGATGGATCAGAGTTGTGGAGCCACTTACTCTGGCCATCCCCACAGCTCCTGTGAGTTCTCAAGCTGTGAAACTTGCATAATATTAACAACAAATATTCGACAACTAAATAACTATGTACATTAGACCAAGGAAGACTGTCACATCATAATGATTCCACTTAACAGATGACCCTCAACTCATGAGCCATCCAAGGAGGATAGAACTGTGGATGCTGCTAGAGAAAGGAAATTATTGGAAAGAAATTTTCCATTCTACAGCCCAGCACCTTCTTTCATTCCTGATGTCTGAGAAGTACTGAACAGCAAACAGATGAAGAAAGGGTTACAGAAAAAGGACAATGGTATCCCCTCCCCTACTGATAATGTTTGCTGAAAAGGCAAAATAATTTCTGGGCCACCATCTGCAGTACCTTCGTGCCAAAACATGACTCTGAAAGGACAGGAAGTCCACTTTGTAGTGCTTGATAATGGCGGTAGTATTTGACCAGGTGGCTACCTTACAAATTTCCACTGTGTATGCATTAGCAGTTTCTGCCCACAAGATCACATGGAGCTAATGAGATCATGTGGAGTGTGTCCTGACCCCTTCTGGAACCAGAATCTCTCATGCCTTGTATGCTTACAAGGTGCATAATCTAATCGACCTATCAAAAGAGTACTTGGAAGCTCTGAACTGTCTTTGGCATTTGGAAGGATACAAACAGGACACCTGATCTTCTCCTGGACTCTCTACATTTGAGGCAAATTTTCAGAGCCCTTTAGATACCTAAGGTGTGCCACCCTCCTTGGTGTGATGCTGTGGCCTTGGTCAGAATGAAGAGAGAGCATGGAAGCATGGAAGGAAAAACTCACCTCTGGGACAAACGATTCTGGAGTTCTGAGCACCACCCTGTCCGCTTGAAAAACATAGTATGGTTCCTTCATACAGAGTGCCACCAGCTCGGACGCTCACCCAGCGGACAAGATGGTTATCAGAAAACATGTTTTGATGGACAAATAAAATGCTGACAGTGACATCAGTGGTTCGAAGGGATGGGTTGTCAAACCTCTCAGTACAAATGGCAAGACCTGGGAAAAAGAGGTCTAATACTGGCTTAACTATCCAGACTTCCTCAAGGATTCTATCTATCTGGGGGCTGTCTGCCAGAACACCTATGGATCCTGCAAACATCATGCTACTAAGGGCAGATACCTGACACACAACGGTTCTGGGTTGCAGACCTTTGTTAAGTCCTTCCCTGGAGAAAATCCAAGACAGACGAAACAGTTTCAGGTTCAAATAATGCAGACCTTGTGAGAAGATATTGTGTCTCTGACAGTTGTAGTGTCAATCCCAATTTCCACTCTATCAGTTCCAAAAACCAGGGTTCCTTCAGTCAATGTATGGTTACCAATATTACTGTTGCCTGTTCTGGTTGTATTTTCATCACCTTCTCTAATAATGGGAAGGGTAGAAATGCACAGAGGAGGCCCTATGTCAGGGGTCGGGAACCTTTTTGGCTGAGAGAGCCATGAACGCCACATATTTTAAAATGTAATTCCGTGAGAGCCATACAATATGTTTAAAACTAAACATATCTGTGTGAGTGTGTCCTCCTCCGCAGTGAAATTAACAAGGCGGAGAGTGTGTCCTGCTCCTGCTCCGCAGTGAAATTGACAAGGCAGAGTCAGTTTCACTGCCCAGAGTGTGCCCTGCTCCTGCTCCACAGTGAAATTGACAAGGCAGAGTCAGTTTCACTGCTGGAGAGTGTGCTCTGCTCCGCAGTGAAATTGACAAGGCAGAGTCAATTTCACTGCGGAGAGCAGTTCCTACTTCCTGGATTTTCACCTATCGCGGGGGTCTAGGAACCTAATACCCGCGATAAGTGAAGGATCACTGTACATGAGAATGTTTTATATTTTTAACGTTATCATCTTTTTTATTAAAGATTTGTCTGCGAGCCAGATGCAGCCATCAAAAGAGCCACATCTGGCTCGCGAGCCATAGGTTCCCGACCCCTGTCCTATGTGATAAGGCATCTGTACCCAGGGATCTGGGGTCCACTTTCCTGGTGAAGTACTTTGGTCTCTTCACATGGTTTGTGAATAGGTTGGTTGAGGGCAGGCAGAACAACTGGACAATTAACTCAAAAGCCTTTTTTGATGCAGGCCCCATTCTGAGTTGCTCACCTTGTGCCTGCTGAGCCAGTCTTCCAGTTCAAGTCTCCCTTTACATGATCTGCTGAGGGAAAGGAGAGAATGCTCTGCCCACTACATGATTTCAATCACTTCTGCATGTAGCTCTGGGCTTCTCGTTCCTTTTTGCAACCATGGCCATGCTGTCTGACTGACTCAGGACATGCTTCCCCTTTAGGCTGGACTGAAATCTTTGTAGAGCAGCTTGGCTGCTTTTAGTTCTAGAAGGCTTACGTTGTGGATCCTTTCCTCTAGGTTCCAGATGCTAGGAATCCCAAGTGCCCTCCCCAGGCTGGCACTAGTTGCAAAGATTAGGGGATCTGGAAGGCATATGGGAATACTCATGCAGACACTGCCACTGACCGACCACCATTTTAAGGAGTTGATCACTTGTGCCAGAATCTTCTCTTGATCTTTCACATGTTCTGGGGAGTGGTCCCATGCCCTGAAAGCTCCTGATGTGTGATTATGTCTGTGGAATGATCCCCAGGCACAATTCTAGGATGCCCAATAGTTGAAGGCTCAGCACTAGAGTGGGCCTCCTGCAGCTCCACAACAGTTGGAGAAGGTCCTGAATGGTCTAGAACCTCTCTAGAGATGGGCATATCCTTGCTATTGAGGTGTCTGCATCCAATTGTGAGTTATTTTGGTGGATGGAATCAAGGAGCTTTTCTTGATATTGATAATAAAGTCAAGGGCCTGCAGGAGATTCTGGGTGCTGCCATCAGGGATGGAGCTCTGATTGAGATGTCATGTGGAAAGGGATACAGATGGATCCTCTGTGACCCGAGTCTGGCTACAATTTCTACTTATATCTTTGTAAAGACCCATGGGGCCGATGACAAGTCAAATGGGAGCAGCCGATATTGATAATGCTTCCTACTGTAGGCAAACCGTAAGAACTTGCAATGCACAGCATGATAGGGACGTGGCGATACACATCTGCCAGAACCATTGAAGTCAGAAAATTCCCCTGGGAAAGAGATAACACCATAGAGGTTAGAGTCTCCATCCAGAGCTTTGTTTTCTTCATCCATTTGTTGAGACTTCTGAGATCTAGAACAGCTCAGATTCCCCTGTATGCTTCTGAATGAAGCTCCTAAGGATAGAACATCTCTTGCGAGGGGATAACCATATCTTTAGCCAAGGATGATAGGCAGCGTCAACATTTGGTATGTCAGTAATTGGCAATTTGGTTCCTGGATCCTATAAAACCTAAGATCATTTCTGTTAATGTGCTTGCTCTTGTACGGCTTATGCTATTCATCCCTGATTACCTCCTCAAAAGAAGCGTGTAGGAGAACTGCAGCAGGCAGGATTTTGAAAGGAGAAATTTCCCCAGAGGCTTACTCAGGATTTTTTCAGGCTGAATCTAAATATTGGATACAACCTTGTTGCACATAGCCTTGAATTTCTCAGTGGGGAAAATACTTCTGTGGAGTCTTTCCCCAATCCTGATCAGAGTCAGAGCCCAACAATTTCTGATCCTCTGTGCAGGAAGGGAAGAAAGAGGAGTCAGAGTACACATACTGTCTAGATCAGTGGTTTTCAACTTTTTTCATCTCATGGCACACCGACAAGGTTCTAAAATTGTCAAGGCACACCATCATTTTTTTTTCTGGGTTGCGAAACCGGAAGTCCTGTGACCTCACATGTTGCTGGGACTCAGGAGGAGAAATGGAGGCAGTCCGCCCCTGGTGATGTCACGGAGGCGAGGTTCTGGCTGCACAGCTGCGCAGCACTTCCCGTCATTTACTTGAGGCTCACTGATGCGGCACACCTGCGGACCTTTTGCGGCACACAAATGTGCCGCGGCACAGCGGTTGAAAATCCCTGGTCTAGATATTATGCTTTTTCTTTTTTTGCTTTCTGTGATTTTTTTTAAGCTTGCATAGAGAACATGCAAGCTCTGGTGTGGCTTTGGTGAGACCTTCTGTGGTTAGCCTTGCTGAGGGCTTGAAGTCCTCTCATGAGATCTCTGAGTCCTCGCCTGCTGGGTCCCATTCCCCTGGGGAAAGGGAGGGGAAATGCTTCCAGAGCTCTCCTGGGCAAACTGGGAAGGAAGATTGTGCTTATGAGCTCTGCTTCTTTTCCCAGGGTGCTCAGGACCCCTCCTGGAATGGGGGGGATTTTTTGACCCCACAAGTCCCCCCTCTCTCTGTTCTTCAGGGGCCACTTGGGATTTGTCCCGAGTCAGCTAACTGGTGTGTGCTGGTTTTTGGAGCCTCTCCATGCTCTGCACACAGACTCCTGGTCCATTTTTCCCATGCTGGAATTGCAGCTGCTCTGGTGGGTCAGGGATCCGACAGGCCATCCAGCAGTTAGTGGCAGAAGGCTGGATGCAGTCTGGGCACAAATCCCCGCCTGCAGAGCCTGGGAAGGCAGTCTCACAACTGGAACACCATTTGGATTTCATCTGGTGTTTTTTAGACTGCTCTGCCCTACCCTGCAGGTGCAGAAAAACCAGCAGGGAAGCACTGCAGTGTGAAGCCAAAGGGCAGGCCGGAAGCCAGACTGGGTAAGTCCCTGCTACATTGCTCTAAGGAGTTTACAATCTAGATTATTTCCATGGAGTTACTTCAGATTTGCACACCTGTGAAAGCAGAATGTTTTCTATTGATTTTAAAATTGGGAAATACAATCCAACCTATGTCAAAGCACTTCGACAACACCTTCGATCTCCATTTGGTCTAAGTTTTAGTACTTCCATGAATAGGTCAGTACAACTGCTGTGGTTTTGCATTTGTCTTGGTGTGAATTACTGATCGCTATCTGACTGTAGAGATGCAAAAATGTGCATTTGCCATGAATGTTATGGTGCTAATCAGCCTGGCTTCCTCTTAATAGAGTACGGTGTGACTTACTGAAGTCCAAAAGAAAATAATTCATATCACAAATTAAAACACAAGTTAGGCAACTAACACCAAAGATGGCGGAAGCTGGGAATTCAGACACCATTAGCAGTGGAGCAGAGGGGAGAGGTTCCTGGGGCTAAACTATGTGGCTTCCTGTTTTTGACTAGAGTTGCTAATTACCTGTTAACCATTCAGATCAGAAACTTGCAACTGCAATTTTAGTATCTGTGAAAGTAGAACATTTTTTTAAAAAAGAGGAAACCTAGAAAGGGGCTATTTTAACACAGCCCATAGGATGAAAAGATCTGAATAAAGGGTCTTTACAGAATTATCTATTTATCTTAAGTACTTACATAAACCCCCACTCCTGTAATATCTGAGCTCCTCACAATCTTTAATGCATTTGTCCTCAAGTACTATCACCCTCATTTTACAAATAGAGAAACTGAGGTACAAAGACTAAGTAATTTGCCCAAGGTAACTCAGGAAGTCTGTGGCAAAACAGGGAATTAATTCTGGGTCTCGAGAGTTCCAGGTGAGTACCTTAACCACTGAACCATGCTTCCTCACTGTCCTTAAACGCCCTATCCTTAATCCCAGCTAATGCAATGGAAAACTTATTAAAATAATATATCAATAATGTTACTAACAGCTACATATATCATTAACCACTGTGTGAAACAGATGCAAACTAGGGATGTAAAAGCCTAACTGTTTAAATGGTAAATCAGCTGTTTAAACATTTTAAACAGTTGGTTACGTTTAAACTGGGGGTGGGGAGGAGCCGTTGAACTGGGCAGCTCTGGCTTGCAGGAGGTATGGAGATTTTTTTTTTAAACAAATTTTTACATCCCGAATGCAAACCTGAATGTTAACTCTTAAAGACTCACAGTCAGCAAGGCAATAAGGGATGATTTATAGTTGAAAAAGTCTCAGAGTTTAATTTAAGGAAAACAAGGTAGCAGAACTTATAACACCTAAACTGAGACATTTTGCTTGGCCACAGTGTCAGCTACAGCATTAATTAATTCCCCAGTGAAATGCAAAGATGAAAATGTCAGGAAGCTAAAACAAGTTTCTTACCTGTTAATTGCTTCCTGTGAGACAGGCCACTCCAGGACAGGCTACATGGTTTAGTCGTTCCTCTCTGTCAGTCAGGAAGCAGTGAATACCAGAAGAGATTTTATGCTCTGCAGACCATCCTGGAGGCTGTCCCTCCTCAAAATGAATACACTCAAAGTTGAACAGGACCCTAGACTAATCAGAGACAGATAGGGATCTTTCTGAATTAGAAAAGTTTAGGATTTAATGGATTCCTTTTCAGCTATGGGAGTACCGCAACTCAAGAGGCAGAGAAAGTACAACATGCAAGACAGTCTAGTGGGTATGAAAAATGTCAGCTGGGATCAACTGACTTGCTTGATCACTGTCTCCGCAGTCTACATTGGCAGATGGATCACAGGCAACAAGCCTTCTTAAAGTTTAAAAGCTTATTGGGTTAGTCTGCCAGCGGGTACTCAGACCCTTCAGCACACTTAACCAGCAATGGCTAACAGGTGAGCCAAAAGAGAGCCAGGGCTAAGCTTATCACAGCTGAAAGTTGCCCTTTGTATAGTTTACACCGGCAATGGCGTCCTAACTCTACGATACGAAAAGGGCCACTTAAGGAGAGAGAAAGGACTCTCTTCACTACCCAAACACACTTTCAGCATCTGCAGCTCTTCTTCGTATGGCTGATGTAAACGTAGGGCAACCATCACTTTACATTCTGATCGTAAAGCCAGATAACTGTGGCTGGAGTAGCTGAGTGTATTGCTGAGGTGCCTCCTATGTATTTGTGAAACAGGCACTGAGGTGTTCTATGCTCCATGGTCCGTTCTAGGTGACTGCAGTCACACACGGGAGAGTCTTTGATTTTCCATTTCTGCAGCAAGTATCTGCATCTGCCATGGTTGTGCAGATGCGGTTTAAAGTTGCCCTTAAGCATTGCGGGAGACTGAAGCCAGGTCTTTTACAAGGGGTTTATTTGCAACTTCTCGTAAACTTCATTTGGCCTTCCAAGCTTCATCAGGGTTGAAGTTGCATTGGTGAAGGGTAAACGTGTGGGTTCAAAAGAGCTTAGGCGACTTCAAGCAGTGGTGAGGGACTCTGCAGTATGCCATAGTTGCTAAGGCTACAACCTTATTGCTCCCTTCCCTCCCCCAGATAAATGCATTTAGTTTTTTCTCCAAACTTTATACTATAACCAACAGTGAAAAATAAATCACTGTCCCTGTTCATAGGGAATTATGGAACTTTTAACTCACAGGGTATGCCAACAATGCAACCGAAGGTGCAATAGCAACATGGGTTGGTGTACCTACACTAACTTAATTTAGCTAGTACAGCTAAATATAGCGAAGATGCCATCTGGCACAGGCTTCAGCATCGGCTGTATAAACTCTAAGGACCGTGGGTACATACTTGCATTGCCAGCCTGCGTTGAAACCTGTGCCATCATATCTTCTCTGCTATGTTTAACCATGCTAGCTAGATGAAAGCTAGCACAGGTACACTAACCCATGCTTGCAATCACACCTTTAACTGCAGCAGAGACATATTCTTAGACTTTACAGGTGCTCCTGGAAGGAAGAGGGGAAGGTAATAGCTCTTTTTTGCTATCCTTTTTGGGGCAGGAACTAGCTCTTCTTTGTATTTAGAGTCTAGCACATTTTAGATGCTACTGTAAAGAGAACAATAAAATATGAAAGGAATCAAACTGTTTTTTCTGTTTTTTCTTGTAATACTATGGACAACTAGAGAACTAGTAGGATTATGATATTAAAAAGTACTAAAAAAGTGAAATTAGAGAACAGAAAAGGGGAAATTTTAATTTTAGCATCTACTTAATTTTAACATCAGCTGAACAATTTAGAAGACAGACCTTTGTTAAACATTCAACAAACTCCATCAGTATAGTGCTGAAAAAGTTCCCAGTTCTCAGGCTCTCCAAGGAGACCACCAGCAGAAACAGGGAAGGTACAATATAAGGGAAAGTGATAAAATGTTTCTTCTTCCTGTTGTAAGTGACAGAACTAAATTTCCAACTCAAATTTATCGTGGCAGGTGGGAAACAATAGGAGAAAACAGCTATATTATAGCTAGAATGACAGCGTCTCCAATAGTTAAGAACTGAAACCATTAAGCAAACTTAGGATCATACCCAAGGTTCAACTTTTCTAAAATTTGAGCAAATACAATCCAAGACACATTCCTCAGGTGGATCATCGTTATACTAAATTTCAATGAAATTCTTCTTTGCCTTTGCCTTATCCTATTAGAGTCGGCGGCTCTTGTTCTTCATCTCCACATGTTCCTGTGAAGTGCATCTTCCAAGCTCGCACCAGTCTTCTTTCTGTCCTCGTTTAGCACCTAAAACCACCATTTTATGGGCCTGCCTTGTGGTGTTTGTCCTGTGACTACTGGATCACATAATCTTTGACCAACATATCTCACATCTTGTCATCTCATGTGACCCAACCGGCTCAGTCGATACTACTTCAGCTTTTCCAAGAAGGCTACCTGCACCATGGCTCATACTTCTTCATTGTATAGCCTATCAGCTCTCATCTTACCCAGTGTTCATCTGAGCATTATCATTTCAGCAGTATAACGTACTTGTTCCCTCTTCCTCAGCAGCCATCATTCCAATCCATACATCATGGCTGCTGTAACCATGATATTATACACTTTGTTCTTTTGTTTACTTGGTACTGTATATTCTTATTGAAGAGAATTCCTGTCGACTCCCTTCATTTGCACCAAGGGCTCTTCAGATGTCTCCTAACATCCATATTAGGGTGACCAGATAGCAAGTGTGAAAAACTGGGAAGGGAGTGGGGGGTAATAGGTGCCTATATAAAACAAAGCCAGGAATATCGAGACAGTCCCGATAAAATGGGTTATCTGGTCACCCAAATCCACATCCACATTCCTATCACAGCTTAACACTGAACTGAAGTATTTAAATTGGACAGAGTTTAACTCTATACCATCTACTTTTACTGGCTTCTCATTGTCTGTGTCAATGAAGCATTACATGTATTCTGTCATTTGTTATTCAAGTAATAAATTTCACCTTCCATCCCCCGCTGTGTCTTTTCTAGAGTAAATTTGGTTAGTTTCAACTTCTAGTCATTGGATCTTATTATATCTTTGTCTGATCGATTGAAGAAACCAAACAACGTTAAAGTGCACTATGGAACTTATAGTGTGTGCTGGCAGAATCCACACAAGCCAGGCAATGTACAACATGCTGATGAATCTTAGAATTTACACCCTCGCTAATACAAAGGCACTGTGCAGACCTAAAGTGGTAGGAAAAAGGTGTATTATAGTATTTGAGCAATATATGATCACCTAGTTAAAGACAATTAGAGTGCAGACATAAAAGGGATCAAAGTTCAGGTTAAACATGCAATCTTAACTGGGGCATTTCCTGATTTGAGATTAACTAATCTCATTTTTTTTAAAAGGAATGAAATATATTTTTTTCATGACCAATATAGTGTAAAGCAATGGACCACTGGCCTGCTGTCTTCTCTGACACTCTGTCATATACAACTAATCTGTTTTCTAACAGCTCACCCACAACATTATAAAATATTGAGCTACTGAGACCAGTTTTAAGAGAGGATTGCAATCTCCATGAAAACTGTTACCCCAGGAGAATAATGGTGATGAGATTCTGTGGCACACACCCTTAAAGATATGTCTTCTCTGCAAATTGAAGATCTGTTTGTTTCCGCATATCCATGCTAGCTTTAATCTCGCTTTTGCAGGTAATAGTAGTGAAGATGTGGTGACACAGGCTTGTTCACGAGGTAGCAGCTGGAGTACAAGCCTGCTGGAGACGCTAGGTATGTACTCTGGTTGCTAGCCCATACTGCCATGTCTACACCAGTGTTACTTGTGCTAGCTAGATTAAAGCAAGAATGGACATGCCTTTCCATGCTACAAACACACTTCCACTTGCAGTGAAGACATATTCTAAGAGGCACAGCACTAACTCACCACTAGAGTGATGAGTTAAGAGGGGGATAAAGTAACTTTAAGCCAACCTTGCACCCACCTGGTACTAGGTAGTTTTGGTGGCTGAAGCAGTCCTCAGTACACCTCAGACAGCCCTGGAGAGTCTAAGTTATGGAAGTCTGTCCCCACCTGCAGCACTGCCCAGAATCTCCAAGGTGCTGTGCTCTTTGGGCCTGCATGACCCCTGCACCAGAGCTTGCGAGGGGATCCTTCAAAGACAGCCTGCACCTATCTTCCTCAGTTTTTGCTCTGTGGGAATTCTCCCTAGTTGTATCAATGTCTTAGAGCAGTGGCTCTCAACCTATTTACCATTGTGGGACACATGTTACAGGGGTCACATCTACAAAAAATATATACTACATTAGTGCCCTGAGGATGTCACATGGGCCACAGCTATGTGCTGATTGGGCTGTGGGTTGAGAACTACTGGCTTAGAGAGACCCTTCACCTGGCATAAAGGAACCATAGCAGGGGATGAAGACATAGTCCTAGATCTTTCCCCAACAAGTCCTGCTATTATCATATTGAGTCTTTCAAAGGTATTTTTCTAGTGATTTTCAGAACACAGAATATGGCGTTGATATGAATCCTTATTGAAAGGAGAGTTTCTCCGTACTCATTGACTGCAGGCTTTCCACTTAGACACTGCAGATTTCTATAGTCTGTAACAGGGTAAGGGGGGGGGAAGGTAGATATACTCTGCCCCCGTGGGTCCTGTGCTCTTCCGGCCCGGCCGGTGGTGCAGCTGGGGGAAGGTGAGCTGGTGGGGTAGGGAGGAGACGGGCCTGCTCTGCCCCTGAGTCCTACTACCTTCCCTTGGGTCAGTCCGTGGCCCGCTCCCTGCTTCTCCAGCTGGGTCCTCTGCCTCAGGTGTTGTGGCAGCAACTGTGGAAACTCCAAGCTTCTGCAGATTGTAGGCTGCAAACTGCAGACTGCCAGCTCCAAACTGCCAACTCCAATCTGCAGGTTTTCGAACTGCAAACTCCAATCTGTAAACTTCAACCTCTACTCTCCAAACTCCACACCTCCAAACTCCTCACTCCACAGCTGCCTGCCTGAACTGCAGGCTTTTAAGTGTTTGGGGCGGGGCTCCTTGATTGGCCCCAGGTGGCCTAATTAGCTAAACAGCCCCAGGTGGCCTAATTAGCTAAGCAGCCCCAGCTGAATCACCCAGGGAATAGGGCTTTGCTGAGCCTGGGGCTAATATACATGCCTTTTAGTACTCTTGCATAGCCGTCTGGCCTGACCCCGTCACAAGTCCTAGTGATCTTTGTCGTTTATTCATTTATACTCATACTAACAACCTTCTCTATTCAGTAAGAGATTGCTGTAACAGTTACCTTGAATAAAAGCGTCAAAGCGAACATGTTTCACACACATGTGCACAACTGAAACATTCCCGAGCTCTTCGTTCTAATGCCACTGTTTCCAGTCAGTGGAGGGCAAATGGAAGAGACTCTCAAACAATTTAGGCCCAAATCTGGATCCAATTTTAAAATATTCTGTGGCAGTCTCCTGTTCATCTGTGGGCAGGATTTTCCCATTAATGACAATGAGAATCATGTGCCCAGACAAGAGGAAAGTATATGCCCCCTACAATCTGTTGCAAAATACCATTCAGGTTCTAGATTTTTTTAAAATTTAGCTTAATCACCTATAAAAGAGAGACCTTTTAAGGTTGATAAAACAATGCCGAGAGCTCCCCCTACTGGATCCACATAAGCAATCAATCTGAAATACTATACCCTGAGCTATTCTGACAACATGTACACAGAAGGAAATAAACAAGAGATGTTATACATGCACATCCCCTAATGTTTTAACCCATTTTTTTCCCACCTCACCAATATGTAAGGATCTTAATCTTGAGGTCCTTGATCAGGTTTTTACTCAGTTATTATTCGGGCAAGTCTGCAATGCCTTCAATGGGAGTTTGCCTGCATAAGAACTGAAAACTGGGCCAGCACTTCAGTACTTGACCCAAAGTGAACACCAAATATAAAACACATGTTAACCATAGATTTGGGTGATTTCAAACAAGCTAATGTGCAGAGCTTGCTTCTCTATAAAAGATCAATTGTTACATTCTTGGAGTAGTGCAAGACATATCTGGTGGCTCAAATATTAAATTCTGGAGTATTTGTTATTTTCATATTACACAATAGCATCAGAAACCCCAGTCAGGATCTGGATCCCATTATCCTAGGTGCTCTAGGAACACACAGGCCAACACTGTTCTGTTATTAAATTTGTTTGCGGTTTTTTTCCTTGTAAGTGTTCAGATGCCACAGCGATGGAATCACGTAAGCCAGGCTCTGCCGCAACAGAGTTCTTCTCACCACTAACGCATTGCACGACAAGATTTTTTTCATCCACTGAACCTTATTTTGAGCAGGTAAATTCAAAACTTATTATTTGATGCCTCTGACGAGTTATTCAAACCCCACACTTGTAAGTTTAACAGCTTCTCTGGGTACAGGCAGCCCCATCCCACCTCAGCTGCAAATCATGCATGGCTTGGAGAAGGAGCTCAAAAAGAGAACAGGCCAGATCAGTAGGTCAGCAGACAGTGGAAGTGTACTGATCGGCATTCTGAGCTCCTACTGCTGACCCAGTTATACTTATGACAACATCTTGGATGCATCTCAACTGATCTTCAGACAGATCTCCCGAACCCATGGAATCAAAGAATTCCCTATTTCAGTCTGAAAATGAAAGTCTGCCCATGATGCAGGGTCCTGTTTTACTCTTAAGTGACCTCTGCAGCAGAAATGGAGATAATGGGTGTTCTCCTTGATAATAAAAGGTACGTCTACACTTCAAGGTAAACCCAGCTTCAGACTGGGGTTTGAGCCCACACCCCTCCTCTTTCCATCTACACATCAATCTCTCAAACTTGGGCCTGGAACCAGGATCCTGGAGGTTTAGAGTCAGAGTCAAGCTGGGACCCAGGGTTCGAGTCCTATTGCTCTGTGCAGTGAAGATGCAGCTCCTCTGTCTTGGGTCCTGGGAATTCAAAAGCATCCCACAATCCCATGGGCCAACTTCCTTTGTCCTCTCTATCCCAAGAATCTACAATCCACTTGAGGAAAATGGAAGCAGCCACTCTTGGTGCAGTGCAGCAGCTCAGTGAGTCAGTGTTTAACTTTTCTATTTTCTTCTGAACACTGAGCTGCAAACACACTATCAGAGCCTTCTGTGCTTGCAATGGACGCTGAACAGAATAGCCTCCTGCAAAGCGTGCTGCTTGATGGTCATGGGAGCACAGCCAGACTTTGGTAAATCCCTGGTGTGGGGCCAACAAAACAATGGACTGTAATAAAAGTACCAGAAATGACCATGCATACCAGCAAACAGCAAAGTAGCTGGCAGCGGAGCAGTCCAAGGAAGTGGATTAAGCGGCTCAAGACTGAGTACAGGAAAACAGGGACCAGGACCATACTTTGGGCAACTCGCCAACATCATGCCCATTTTATGATGGGTTTGCCTGGGTGCTCAACACTGTGCCAAGCACAGAGCCAACGGAGGTGCATGATGACTTGGTGGGCTGAGATGGTGATGTGCTGGGCCCAGAATCCAGCATGGTGACTGATGGGAGCCAGCAGCAGGCATTGAATGAAGACAGTGAAGTGACTTTTGCTGAAACCGGTTCCATAAGAGGCTTTGGAGCAGGAGCAGAAGCAGCAACACATTCTGAGGCCATAGCTGGAGAAACTGTTTGATGCCCTTCTCCAAGGAACAGCCTGCCAAAGAGCCTGCAGCACACACAGAAGGGACAAAAGCTGCCCCTGATCCTGGTAAGTTTCTGGCTTCATTTTAATGTTTATTAATATAGTAAAGGGAGAGATTTCCATTTTATGAACCAATTCAAAAGTATTTAGAAGTCTTGGCTAGTAACATGTATCTGCTAATGGAGTATTGTATGGTTGTACACAGCAGCTTGGCTCCCCCCACCTCTCACCATGCATAATTAAAAATGGTGATCAGGAAATGCAAACCATAAAATGTCTTGAAAGTGAATCTTTGCTTTCCTAAAAGCAATAGGCCATGCCTGTTAATATGCACCTCTGTAACCAGTCAATGGTGTAACAAGCAGCCGGGTAACAGTGAACAGGGGTTGGGGGTAGGGGGAAAGAAAGTGAAAATATTTTCCATTTACAAACCTAGTCACCTTCAGTTAAAAGTAGTCCACACATTCCACAGATGACAAAATCATTTGTCCCAAATTTAATTGGGGTTAGAAATTGTTTCCACAAAGGTAGTGGAGGGAGCGGGGAAATAAAGGGATGGCTGTGGAGTTGTGTGCTTTTGTATACAGCCATAACGGCTAGGCTACATGAAAGCTAACAAAGAAGCTGTTGATTCCCTCATGAATTCTGACCCAATCCTGAATGCTGATGGCTGCAAACTATTCCTGAAGCAGGAACTCCAGATAGGTAATCACATTTCAGGGGAGGGCATATTTTCCAGGGCCACCTTAGTAGCTGACTAGCCCACTGCACTCCATGCATAGATATGCTTATCACTCACTATATGTTTGAATTCTTTGGTTGCATACCCTGCAGGTTTCCCACCAGTAGCTTGGAATAACATCTCACTTTGCCAGTTAGGCACCACCACAATTGTTATATCCTCCAAAATATGGAAGGGCTGAAACGATGGAAAAAGCTTTTGCAAGCAGGACACTGAGGGCACCTCCCACATCCAAAACCCAAGTAGCTCTGCAATTTCTAAAAAACATAAAACAACTTTAAAATTTTAACTTAGCATTGTCTCTGGACATCTTCTGCTGCGATTAAACACAGCTTCCAGGGAGCTTCTGTTGTCTGACCCATCCCTCTCATAATATACCGAGGTTCAGTTTGGGAAAGTAACATTTTATGCCCCTGAAATTCCACAAGGATTTTTTCCATGCTCCTGAAATTAACTATTTTAAAGAGTAACCTTCTGTGTCTTCTCCTATTCCAGACCCCTCGCCCTCTGCTGGCTGCTGTACCTCCATAGCTCGCCCACACTGTAGTATAAGCCAGTGTCACTGTATTTTCATGGACCATCCAGGAGGAAGCGTTTCTGTGATGAACATATGGTTGAAGTACTGGACAAGGCCAACAAGCAGGCCCAGTACCAAAGACAGCGGGACTTACAGCTAGAGGAAAGGCAAAAGGAACGGCTCAGGCTGGCTGCACAGGACAGGGTTTCAGCACAAGAGCAGACACTTGCTTCACAGTTCCTGGAACAGGAATGGAGGCTAGAGGATGAAAAGACAGCTCAGCAGACAGAACTGTGCAAGTGGCTGATATCACTAATAGCCACAAGAATACTAGTGCTTGTTACATCACGAGGGGCCTATGAAATCGTGTTAATGAGAACACAGATGGAATCGTGGAATCAAAACACCACCACGAAATCCAGGCTCTCCCTGGCAGTAGAACTGCAGTGGCAGGCAGGGCTGGAGGTAAGAGACCAGCGTGCACAGGGAGGGTGTGCGGGGGATAGGGCCATGAAGCAGTGTAGGGATTAGCAGCACCTGTGATTTAAGGGCAGTTTCTGAGAACTCAGTTCCTTGCTGTGTGAGTTTCACGTTGGGAGTTGCAGCTGAGGTGCTCCTCTGGGACACTGGCATCACATTAAGGGAGAAGTTGAAATTCCCTTGGGGCGCTGTGCCAACACAAGTATTCAGTGCCCAAGCAAGCACAGATTCACATGAAAGAACCTCTTCATGCTCCTTTATGTGGCATCAAAGATATATGTACTGACACAAAATGAGAGTGCATATATATGTGTTTTCGCCCTTCTCAGCCATCGCAGATCAACTGACAGTTGCTTAGAGACACAGCCAGCTGCTCCGACTAGTGCAGTTTCCCCTCTATGGCTCAGTACACAATTTAAACATGTCTAAAAGGCATTCTACAACTGGAAAATGCTCATAAAAAAAGCAAAGAAATGACATGCTGACACCAAAGTTTAAAAGCTAGTTAGTTCTTCAATGACTTTTATGAATCGCGTGGTATGGTGTTCTGCATATGCTGTCAACATGCAATAGACTAGACCCGAAAAGATATCTGCAACGATCATCTAATGTCAAAAACCTGTCTGAAGAATTGTGCCACACATGACAAGGTATGTAAACAATTGCAGATAGTATGAAATCTGCAGATGCCAGATGGGAGTTTGTTGAAGATTTTGTTGCAGTCTGATCTGAGGCAGATCTGTTGGAAAAAATGAAGACGTTTTGATCTTTGCTCTTAAAAGACTGCAGGTAACACTGCAGTCAGTGGCACAGGGGGCAGGGAGGGGGGTTTGCTGCAAATGAAGGAGCAGTTGGGCAGGTTCACCAGCTGCGTGTTTATAAGGAGCACTCGGTGGCAGTGCTTGCCAAAATCAATAGGGAAACGATTTCAGTGGTGACTGATGAGACAAGCAGATACCCAAGACTGCAGTGTGCAAAATTTGATCAAGCATTTCATATTTAATATGCATTAGGAAATGTAATTGTGTATTGCAACGCACCTGTAATATGCTTGAACCGTACTACTGATTTTATCTAGAGCAGCGTTTCTCAAATGTGGCCACCAGGGGCTTTTCCTGTGGCCAAGACAACCTCCTGGGCAGAGATGGGGGAGGGGGCAAAGCAGCAGTCCCTCCCTGAAGTACCCAGGGGCTCCAGGGGAGGGCTTCAGCAATGCCATCAGCCTTGGGTCCACCACTGATTCAGTCAGAGGCTCCAGGTCCTTTCTGCGTCTAAGCTTCAGCTGTGGGGCTCCAGGGACAGGCTTAACACCCCGCTCCCCAGCCATGGGGCTCTGGTGGTGGGCTCAATTTTTCAGCCTCCCCCCCCCCCACAAGGTAGCAAGGCTCCAGGCTTCAGCGCCCCCTCCTTCCTCAGCTCCAGCTGTGAGGTTCTGGTCTGGGCTTCAGCCCAGGGCAGCAGGGTTTCAGCAGGACTGGCCTTACTGGGCACCATCATCAAGAGGCAAGGACTGGGGTGAGTCTGGGGTGCAAGGTTGCAGAAGGGAGCTTGGGGCAATAAGTGGTGGGGTGGGGGTCGGGGGACAGGGGGGGCCCGTGGGGGGAGGCAGTGGGGGCCAGGGGCACCAAAATAGAACTGTACATTATTTTTATTATTTAGTCTGCAAAAAAAAGAAAAAAAAAATACCCCACATAAATAAATTACAATAATTTTGACATGTGTATGTGCGTATTTATTTCTTTTTCCTAAAGTTAATTAAGTATTTTAGAAACATTTGTCAAAACAGCCACCAGCAAGAATTGGTGGCTGCACGATGAAGCCACCAAAATGTTTGTTGAGAACCCCTGATCTAAAGGAACTCCCACAAACGGAATGCCTAGAGTTTCAGGCTCTTGGAGTAAACCATTGGTAGATAACACCTCACGGTACTATTTAAATGAGAGTAGGACAGGAGACCCAGATTTTTTTGGGTTCTTGACTCAGTAACTCCCAAAGGATCAGGGAATTATTGTGCTACCTACAAGAGAAAATAGTCAGTGGAGCCATGCTCTCAGAACCATACACAGACAATGTACTACATGAGCCAGTTATGCCAGGCTAAAGCACCACAATACGAGATTCTCTTAAATCTGTGACAAATCGGGAACCTTAGCAACAAAGAGGTAAGTATAAAACTCGTTTAGCAAGTGGTACCGTAGACACTATGGACCACACTGGCATTGGATCCAGCTGTCCTGAGCAAATCTGGGGATTTGAGTATAGTTAATGCTGAGCATGAAGAAACTTTGCCAAATGGTTTACCCAAGTTAACCATTCTGGATCTTGCCACTGAACTACATTGGTTCAGATGGATCAGAGGATCCTATTGCAATTTAAGCTGGGTATGGAATCACTTCAGCTAAGGCTGACTTTAATGGCACTTCTAAGCAAGTGGCTCATCAGAGTCAATTGTGCTGAACCCTGAGTACTAGATACCATCCACCCAGAAGGATCCAAAAACCTAAAGCTACTTATACTGGCACTGGACCACTTTAGACAAGTGGTACAACAGTTAATGGTGCTGATACCTTAGCACCAGACTCAGAATGACCCAGATTGTTGTGGGAACATCAATGCCATAAAATAATGGACGCTGAACCACTCCATCAAATGGTTCGCCAGAATCCATGATGCAGGACAACAGGCATTGGACTCAGTTGGCAAAGAATGGGCCCAGGGATGTCCAGGATGTCTGAACCCTGGCACCAAACTAGGCCAACCTATAAGGATCCAAGTACACTGGTTTCCTGCCAACAGTGCTGGGCTGTTGGATCTCCATTAGGTGAACCTGAGAGACTTGGGAACCTTGGCAGTGAACTGATGGAGCCAAGATGTCAGCACCAAACTGAGTCACCCAATGACATCTGGGTACCTCAGGTAAGGATCCATGATGACGGGACCTTCGTGCCAAATAGGTCCACTCTGAAGGATCTGGGGACCATAGCACTAGCTGAGCCCAGAAAGATATGGGAACCTTGGCACCATATTAACAATGCTATGACCTCAGCATTGAATTAAGCCAACCTGGAGAAACTCAGGAACCTCAGTGCTGTATCAACAATTCTGAAACCTCAAGTTGGTCTACACTAGCAATAGAGGTAGACATAAATCCACTTACGCCAATCCCCTAAAGTACGCGTCTCCACTGGCACTTAAGTTCTGCTGATCTAAATTGCGGTAAAAGTCAACCAAATAAAACAACTTCCGCAAGTGGCGTAGTGCTGAAGTCTAATTCCATGCGTCGCATTTGTGTCAGTATAAGCAGAACACAATGTAAATCGATGGCATTGACCTCCAGGAGATATCCCATAATGCTCAGTTGTGACCACTCTGGACATTCGCATTCTGCTGTAATGTAGCCACATAAGCAGGAAATAGCACCTCTGCTCAAGTCCTGAGAAATTCTGAATGACCATTTCCGATTGGACAGTGTGAAGAGAGCTTTATAGCTGGACTGCTCTTGGTGACTGTATGGCCCAAACATGCTCCAGCATGGAGTCGAGCAGAGGTCTTGGATCTTATCGGTCTGCGGGGAGAAGAGTCTGTTCTGGCTCAGCTCTGAGCCAGCAAAAGAAATGTTGATACCTAAGATATCTTGCGGCATGTTGGAAAATGGGCACAACAGGGACGCGCAGTGTCGCATTAAGATCAAATAACTGAGGCAGGCTTATCAGAAAGTTAGGGAAGCTAACAGCCATTCTAGGTCCTCGTCCAAAACACGCTGCTTTTACGAGGCGCTGCATGTGATTCTTGGCAGTGACTCCATCACTGTGCCACCACGCAGCGTCAATATCTCCACAAAATCCCAGTCCAGAATGAATGAGGAGGACTCTGTGGATAAGGAGAGCAGGTACAGGAGAGCGGAGTTTCCATTCTCCCTGAGACCCAGGACCTGTTCATTACTCCAGAGCAGCCCTGCCACACACAGGACAGCAGGACGGACTGAGATGCCAGGAAAGGCACATCTGGTGAGTGTGTGTGGCAAATCTAATTTTTGTGGTTATGTCCCCAGTCTAGCTTCTTAAAAGGAGTTTGTGTTTTTGAAGGGATGGTCTTTCTGAGTGTTGGAAAATTTCAGTGGAGGATTACTCCCGGAACAGACTATTTATGTGCAGAGGTATGCTCCGAGAATCCTCTGTGGATATCTCAAGGAAACTTTCATGTAGGTAATCTGTAATCCTTTGCAGGTTTTTGGGGAGGGCTGTCTTATTTCTTCTGCCATGGTAGGAGACTTTACCCCACCACTCTGCTATTAAATGAGCAGGCATCATCATGGAACACAGCATAGCAGTGTAAGGGCCAGGCCTGTAACCCGACGCTTGCAGCAAATCTTCCTTTTCCAGCTGCGTTACCCTCAGGAGTCTGATATCACACATGGTCACCTAGGGAAGATGGGGCAAGTTTAAAATACCCAACCAATACAATCACTCCGTGTTATTCCTCTGCCGTGGCTGGCATCCCTGGGCACCTCCCCAAGATAATTCCTAGTCTGGTTTTGTTGCTATGGGCATTACAGGTCAGGACATTGGTTGCCCTATGTTTTCTGCTGCTACACTTCACCAGCAGCATCCTCTAATCTGTTTTGTCCACCTCCTCCCAAACTGATCCTTGGGATGATACAGGGGAGCCTGGTGATCCAGCTCCTTGCTCAAGTGTGGACTCTGGATTTTCGTGCTAATTAAATCTCTCCATAACAGATGCAAGTGCTCCTTGCTTACCATGTCTGGAACGCCACTCCAACCTGTCCGCTACTTATAGATTGGAATGAGGGTCTGGCTTCACCTTGTGAACATGAAGGGGAGTTCTTTTTACATTGTAACATTTCTTTTACTACTTTGGGTCAGCTAACAATGGCAACCTTGTGCTTTGCTTGCCTTATAGTCAACACTTCAGCCTTCAGACCACCTTGCAGAACTCCTGCTGAAAGACTTTCCTAGTTTAGGAAGTGGGAAAAAAAACACGGGATGACATGTTTAGCGAACTAATGATGCCTCCACAGCTGCTGACACAGAGCTCAGAGCCTGGATATGGCCTCGTCTGAAAAAGTAGACATAGACATGGAACACAGAAGTTCAGTGCAGGAGCATTATATGCAACAGAAGATGTTGCGTATTATGAGGGATCAGTACAACATGCTGAGACATCTGATAGAACTCCAGGAAGAACGGCAGGACATACTCCCTCTGCAGCTCCTCCAAAATGCTCCACTGCCCACCGCTTTGCTATCAGCCCCCACACTCCCAAGCATTCTAGGAGGAGGCCAAGCAGGGTGCAGAACGTGCTGTGCTCCACACCGGTGGAGGGGAGCAGAGAGGCACAACGGCCTCTTTAAGAACTGCACACCACCATAGATGCTTGCACCAGGACACTTTACAATGTTAACTTATCCTCCTTTCCCTCCACTGAAACAGGTCACAAATAAAACTTTGCAGGTTTAAAAAACATCTGTCCTTATTCATTCATAGTGTGGGTGGGGAGAGAAGGGGAGGGGGAAGCTGATGCGAGGGTGGGGGATGGGAAAGAGAAGGGCGTAGCAGAGACATACATTACTGCGGTACACTGCAAAACCAATTTTTCAATGCTTCCCATATGCGGAGCGCTCTGCAGTTGCACCTGAGTGTAGTTCTGGAATCTGGCTGCTCAAAATTTGCAGCCAGCCTATCAGGCTCTATGGGGCAACCCTGGGGAATTTTTCACCCTTTGTTTCACACAAATTATGGAGCACACAGCATGCAGTTATAACTGATGGGCTGTTCTTTTCATTGGTGTCAAGCCTAGTGAGCAGACATCGTCATCTGGCCTTTAAACGCACAAATGCACATTCCACCACCATTCTACACCTGCTGAGCCTGTTACTGAAACGCTCCTTCTCACTGTCCAGGTGCCTGGTGTAGGGCTTCATTAGCCAAAGGAGCAAAGGGTGGGCTGGATCCCTATTGGCATTTCAACATCCCCAATATTTATTTTTTGGTCTGGGAAGAAAGTGTCCGCCTGCATCTTATTGAACAGACTAGAGTTCCTTAAGATGTGTGCGCCATGCATCTTTTTGACCACCCCACACTCATGTTGGTGCAACATCCCTTGTGCTGCACAAGGGCCTGCAACACCAGTGAGAAGTATCCCTTCCGGTTTATGTTCTTTGTGGCAAGGTGGTCAAGTGCTAAGAATACGCGTGCCATCTATTGCCCCCGCACAGCTGGGAACCCCATGTCGGTAAACCTGTCCACTATGTCCTGAACGTTTCCCAAAGTCACTACCATTAGTAGCAGAAGTCTATTAATGGCCCTGCACACTTGCATCACAGCAGCTACAATGGTGGATTTACTGACTCTGAATTGATTCCCAACTGACCAGTAGCACTTGGGGGTTGCCAGCTTCCACAGAGCAATGGCCACTCGCTTCTCCACTGTCAGAGCTGGTCTCAAGCGAGTATTCACGTGTTTCAGGGCTGGGGCCAGCTCTGCGCAAAGTTCAAAGAAAGCAGCCTTTCACATACGAAATTTCTGCAGCCATTACTCATCATCCCACACCTTCATAATGATGCTATCCCACCAGTCTGTGCTTGTGTCCCGGGAACAGAACTGGTGATCCACGGACTGAAGATGGTATGTGACAGCCTGCAGCAAATGGGAATTGTTTTGCTCTATGACTTGCAGCATGGCGGCCTCACTAAAATCGGTATTTTCTGTACTGCAGCTCCTGTCTCGCCTTTGAAAATACTGCAGGATAAGCCGGGAGGTATTTTTGATGCTCACAATGATAGCACAGAGCTGAGCAGGGTCCATGCCTCTCTCGTGCCGGCATGCGTGTGGTATAGAAAAACGGCACAAAATAGTGTTTGCAGTTTGTTTGGGACAAAAACGGAGGGGGGGGATGAAAAGCTTCCCATAAGCCTCTGCGGTTAGTTGCACTGTGGGATAGCTACCCAAGGTGCACTGCTTTGAATGTCGACCCAAGCGTGGGGAGTGGGGATGCAACCTCTACAATTAGGCAGATGAAAGTTGATTTAAAGAAAATTGACTTCACTCTGCAATGCAGACATACCCTTGGTGATGAACTAGGTCCACCTGGGTACAACTGTAGACCTTAGTCCCAGCTGGCGCTGGAACCTTGGCTGCAGGCTCACATGGATAAGACCAGGAAGACCGATGTCACATAGGCCAAGCACAGAGCCACTTCAGGCTAGTGGATGTCCAGAGTCAATGCTGAGCTTACAGATTGCCAGACTTAGTTTCGGGAATTTGAGAAGTCATGCCCGTTAGCAGTGTGTGAGGAGGCCCTCCTGTTCTTACAGCTGATCCAGATGATACCACCACCTGATAGGTACCATTTATTCTTTATTCGTCAAACTGAAGCAATATATACTGACTGTTAATTTAACTAAAAATAAAATAGGCCAAAAGGGCAGAATCTAAAGAAAGAAACTCATGAGGAAAGCCTCCAAGACATCAAGTGAGATTCAAGCTCATCGCACCTTCGGCAGTTAAAAAGGAACTAATGGGCAGTAAGGGATACTCCCCCTTTTGTACCCTTGAAATCCTCCAACAGCTGGGGGTTGGGAATGGCCCCTGTCACAACTGACCAAGTACTACTCTGCACTTTACCACCAATCTGTTATGAGTGAATTCAGTGGCTTGGGTCCCATGTGCTTTTAAGTCCATTGGGTCTGGACTCAATAGGGACACTGGATTCATGGCTTATTACAACAATCTATAACACACAACCACCTCCCAACTGCTTCCCCGCACTTCACGCCATATGACTGAAGGAGTGTGAACAGGCTACTTCACTTTGAATGGTCCCTAGAAGCATGAGTTAACTACTTGTGCTAAACCATCTGTTCCATCATGGATTTAGCTGTGACACTAGGAGTAAGCTTCCCAGACCTGACAAAGAGCTCTGTGTCAGCTCGAAATCCTGTCTCTCTCACCAACAGAAGTTGGTCCAATACAAGATATTACCTCACCCACCTTGTCTCGCCCTCCTTCTGTGATCTGGAGATTTGGGCAGAATCCCTCCTGACCTCTTTCTCTCCAGTTAGTCCTGCTTACATGTGGTGATGGTCTACACACCCCTGCTCAAAATAGCATCCTTCTTAAATAGAGTCTCTCTATGTCTGCCATATGTCCAGGCTGAGAAACTGTAGATCCATCAGCCATGCTGGCACCCCTGTGTAGAAAATCCATTGTCCCACAGAGCTGGGCCAGCATCTGAGGGACAAACAAAGCTGATGGCTCCAGACTGCTCTGTGATGGTTTCTCAGTGATGGTCCTTCAACAAGGTGTAAAGCATCTTTCCTGGGCAGGCCACCTATCTGGAATGCATTACCACAACCTTGTCTTGGGCAAGGTTAAACATGTTCAGCAGATAATACAAAATGTAGGTTATGATCTGATACAGACACATTTCACTATCACAGCCTCAATGAACACTGCTGGCTAGAAAAACTCCGCCACTTGATACCAAGGGGAAATATGCAGAGGTCACTTGAAGAACTAATTATATTATTAAATAAAACTAATTTTCAGAACAAGTGACATTTCTATCCGCTTTGTGTCAATTTAGATGTCCACATCTACTTGATTTTTTAAAACCTTCACATAAATAGAAAGTACAAAGGATGACAAACTAGTCTAATTTTTCTCCCATTTCCAGGTGGCAGAAAGATATTATGTCTTTTTAATATGCGTTTATACAGATGTCTAACACAATGAGGTTCTGCTTCTTTACAGGGCCCTTAGTAGCTACCTTAAATCCTTTCTCTTCACTGCATTATCAAGAGAAACTGTTCTAAACATTTTACAAAATAAAAGTAAAAAAGAAAGACTTTTTAGAAAAGATGATTTTTTTTGAGCAATTTAAATTGAGCATGAGGTTTTCTTACTGTAAAAAAATGTTTAAACTTTATTTACACTTAAATAGATATCGATGTCAGGACGCTGGTCAAATTTTTTTCCCAGACCAATTATTATTATTTAGTATTTGTATCATGACAACACTAATCAACAACAGAACTCCATTGTATTAGGTACTGTAGAAACATATATGAAGAACACTATCACCGTTCTGAATAGCTTACAAATGAAGTGCCAATCCTGCAAACGCTCAGGCATACAAGTAGTACCATTGAGTTTAGTGGTATTGCCATGGGCATAAAGTTAGTTAAGTGCCTAAGTGCTACCAGGACCTGGTACAAAACTGAGGGGAAGTCAAGGTTTCTTCTGTGATACTGAAGCAACTCCAGCAAGCAATAGATCCTTTAATGTTTCAGGAACTCAACACTCTTTCACAGGACTAGAAGAGATTCTGGAACATTTTTAAAGGAAATTGAAATGTAAAGAATTCACATATATCAATTCTTGATGTATAAGTCAAAAATTGGAAGAATTAAAGTTCCCACAGTAGCAATAGTTCTGCCACATGTAGCATTTATTCCTAGGTTTCCTTATTTGTACCTCAGAAATGCATGTTACTTTTTAATTGGTTAAAATGTGTGTCAAATATATCGACAGTACATGCACAACAAAGCAGAGTTTAAATTACTGTAGGAACCTCATCTTTTTAGTTTCCCAAATGTTACGCTTAATTTCCCAGCCTTAAATCCAGATTCTACAATCTCTAATAACATGAGTATTTCCATTGATGGAAGTGGAACTATTAATATAAGGGTTGCTGAATTAGGCTCTTAGTCTTGCATTACAATTAGGTTTTTTGTATTTAGTATTATTTTATATACAGATCTGTGTCCACACAAACCGCATGTATACGTATAAAAGTACTACTTACACCGTTGAGAAAAAAATCAAATGGTGTTTAGTATTCAGTTGCTTTTTGACCAGCAGGCATGTGCATTAATATCTGCCTAGGAAAAACAGCTCAGAGTTTATTTAAATATACAAAAAATACACCTATCATGACCTCGAAGCAAATATAGAAAAAATAACTTTAAAGTCACATGCATTCATCAAACTGAACATTAACTAGCTGCTATACACTAGCTTTCTGAATTCTCTACACCAATCTCTTCCCATCATTTTCTCTAGCATTGTAGGGATTGCCTTTGTGTTCCAGAAAATAAATATTTTCTCACTGCAGACCTTAGAGGGAGACAGAACTGATTACATTCATTTTCAGGAAGTCTGACACACTTAGTTATTGTTTTAAATCCAGAAATGTTAAGAATTTACATCAAATCCACACAACTCCATTCTTGTTTTTAGCCCCCAGTAAAGACATGTTCTTGACTTTGAAAAGTTACATTATACTATCACAAGTAAGGTCTCAGTGGATATATTTGTCCATTGACTGTACTAAATCAATGTCTACATTTTGGAAGAAACTTCTGTGCAAACCTGTTAGTGTCATTGCCTTCCTTTCCAAATTCAGCTCTGCAAATTCTAATGTTCTAGTTCTGTTGCTGATCTTCCATTCTTTCCACCCGTCCTTATCAGTCTTTTGATTAAAACCTCAGCTCCTCCCTTATTCCTCTAATTTATATCTTTTCTTATTTTCTGAAGTCCATGGGCTTCTAGATTTCTTACATCTTATTTACTCTTGTCACTGAACTTTCATGCTTGTTTTCACAAGGGGCCATTAATAATTGCAGTCTGTCTACTTAAAGCATTTCAAAAGCTCTTTCAGAACTCTGTACCGCTGATAAAGGAAGATGGCATGTATTCTGTGTGGCCTTTACTCTAGAGGTGCATAGGGTAAAGAAATCCACTTTGTCACTTACTCTTTGGCATCTCCAGCAATCTGCAGAGGATCTAGTATCAAGTCTGATTTCGACCAGCAAGAAAGTATCCAAATCTGAATCAGTACAGAAGAGCAGAATATTGCTCTTAGATCAAGAGTAGTCACACTCACATCCAGCTTTCATCTGAGAGGTCAACTGCCCTCCCCAAAGATATACTTTATAAAACCTGGTTATAGTAAACAACGTACTTGTAAAAAGGGACACCAGCCTGGATACTAGACAGAAGCCCAGATGGATGAGTTCTTAAAGCTACTGAAATATTTTTATTGCAAATAAATTTACTTACCTGTTTTACAACCACATGAGTGTCACTGTGATGTGATGAGTACACACTGGAAAACTACAATGCTATGCATCACAACAAGCAAGTAGTGACTACAGCGTGAGCTTCTTTTACACAGTTTATCAGACAGCAAGATACCCATGATAAAAAATCCTCAACCTATGGAAATGTATTGCCAAGGCCAAAAATGATCTCTCCATATTAGCATTACTGAAACTAGTCCTTTGATCTGTGGTAATATTATTTTAAAATGTATCAACTACAAACGTTAATCTAACACCAATCAGCAAATATGTTGTACCATATACGTGATACTAATGAAAATAAGCCAGAGGTCTTCATTAACAAAAACCTTCAAATAGTAAACAAGGTGTGATAAAAGAATAACCAACTTTCTATATAGCTAATTTAAACATTTAGAAGCACAATGAGACTTAAGAGTATTGATCTAAAGATGTCTAAAAGGAAAGAAGAACAAAACTTTAATCCCACTCTCTGCATACCCTACCAAGAACTAGCTTCATTTTAAAGAAATGAAGGCTGAAACACAGAATGAACAAATCAAGGCTGCCAAAGCACTTCTGTACCACAGCACTATTATGGCTGGTTACTTCAGCATGTCTAAGGAAGATCATCCATTATTCTGAGCTATTACAGTACAGATATGTGCTGTAATATATGTACCAACAATGAGGCTTCTATGATCACATGCTCAGAAACTCCTAACTAAATTTGTCTGCCACTTCTCAATGTCACCTTAAATTATCATGTTACTTGCAGAGCCCGGCATATTCAACCACTTGCCACAGAACTGTGCTCCAGAATCTAAGCTTTCAAGTTAAAAGGAAAAAAAAATTTACTAGTTATGGTTACAGAAAAACCTGTGAAAACCTTAATCAATGTATTCCTGAGTATGCAGACAGCCTAGAACAATATTCTGAGAGATATGAATAGCACTATTCATTCAGTGGGGTTAACTCTGAAACTTAATGACAATTTAAATATCAACACTTAAATCTTTCACTGCTGATCATTTTAGCAAAAACACACAAATGTGATTATCTCTCAGCCACAAACTGCCTCTCCTGACTTTCTGAATAGCCCAAGCCCCAACCTTCTTTCCTCCCCATTGCCATTATTCCCAGCTTCCCATCCCAACAACTTCTATGATGCAGTCATTAAAATATGTTTTGCTTATTGAAGGTGTGGGGTAAAAGTAAAATTAAAACAATCAAAAGGGTCCTACTATAATGACTTCATTATTCATTTTCATATTTAGTTCATTAAAAACCTCAATTTAACACAGATGAAACTGCCAGAGAAATTCTAGCATCCGACACACTGCCACAGAATCCAGGAATCTTGCCATGGAGTATATGCTACTTTGGTTACTTGTCTTTCATACCGCACTGGTGGTTTGTTTGGGTTTTTTGGACAGTATAATCTTGCTAGACATTAAAATGTAAATGTTGAAATAATTCATTTGCATTAAAAGATACAATAAATTCTACATTTCTTACAACATTCCATTACATTTTAAATACAGTATGGCAAGATAATGCTGTGTAGTAACAGAAATCAGGAAACCTTTACAAAGTAAGAACAACTACATGCAGCTACAGCCAGAACCGTGAAACTGAAATAATACAGTACTATGAAAAACTTTACCATGCATGGCTAATGCACACTAAAAAGACTACATATGATACTCAATAGCATAAGACTGTATTCGTATGGTAATCAATTAATTTCTTCACACTTACATTGCTAACTCAGGCCTTGTGTACACTGCAAAACAGTGGGAGTATGAACTGCAGCATGCAAAGTGCTGCACTGTAACTGCTCTGTGTGGACACGATGGGTGCAAACTAAAGGTTCCTATTTTGCATTAACATAGTCCTGTTTGAAGAGGACTACGTCAACACGAAGGAATCTTTTAGTTTGTGCCTGCAGTGTCCACATGGGGGAGATACAGTGGAGCATTTTGGTGCACACTGCTACTTCACACACCTGCAGAAGTGCGGAGCAGCACAGACCTAACCTCAGTCTAACACGATGCATTGTATGCTTCTTTAATGTAACGTGGATTACATTTAACATCGTTTTGTCTCTTTGGTCATCAATGCAATCTGTTAAAATCATTTTAATGAATTTAAGCTATTTTTTGTTAGGAGACAGCTGCAACCAGTGCTGAATATTAACTCAAAGTTCCAGAATCATTTGATTAACTATAGTTAAGGGTTCTGAATGTGTTTTCTAGGGTTTATCTAATGGGGAAAAAGACTCTAAATCTTAGTGCAGTGTTTTTTTTCAAAACTTTAAAAAAATAGTTGAACAAGTTTATCATTAGATTTAAGGAAATAAACAGGGTTTTATTTCTGAGGCTTTTCTTTTATTCCATAAAAAAAATCACATTTTATAACTGGACTTTAGCAAATATTTAGTCAAAAGCATTAATGCAGAGAATGATAAAGAAATGAAAATTTTAAACAATTAACAGACTGTTAAAAAAGCAGTTACTTCTGGTTACTTCAGCACTAGACAGCATGACGACTAAAAGGATGGGGGCGCTGCCTGACAATTTATAATCAGCTGGAGAGCTGAATGCTGAAGTGAAGTGAAGGGCCCTTACTTGCCAGGTAAAGCCTGCCCTAGCAGTCAATATTCCTATAAACAGATAAAGGCACAAATAAAAATAATACATATGGTGACAAGTTGAACTGTTTCTAAGAACAAGATATCATTTAGAGTGCCAGTCTTTCCCCAGCAGTTAAAGATGAATACTGTTACCAAGAGGAAGGCAGAACTTCAACATTAGCATTTCATTTGTTTTATAATCTTCTATTTCACTGGATCAACAATTGCTTAACATTGAATTAGTTCAGGACTTTAAGTACCTTAAATCAAATCTGATGCAACTCAGGCCCGGTCTACACTTACCTTGGCGATTCGGCGGCAGTCGACAGGAGATACGCAAGTGACGTAAATCACCTGCGTATCTCCCGTCGACTTTGCAGCGACTCCTCCACATGGCGTCCATACTGCGCTGCGCTGATGGGAACAGCGTTCCCTTCGACGCAGCACTACTCTACTGACGGGGGTGGTTTTCTTGCGTCACTTCCTGTATCGACTGAGCGCGTCTATACAGACCGCTCAGTCGATCCAGAGCAATCGATGTGACAGCAGCGAATTTGCCGCCGGCAGTGTAGACCCAGCCTCAGTGGCTATTGTGAGAGCAGAGAGAAAGAGGACCTAGAAATTGAGGTTAACTACTACGTACATTAGAACCTACAGTTAACCTGAACGTAGATTTCTCAAATCCCCAATAACAACAGTGGCATCTCCAAAAAAGGTCTTACTACTGTAAAACATATAAGAAAAAAGGTAATTAAAGAAATATTAACTTCTACATTTTCAAACTTTTGTATCGAGTTTTATCAATATGATCCCCTTTCACTTTAATTGGAGGTGCATAGACAAAAATCCGGCACAGGGACTTGAAAACATAGAGGAGGTTTAACCTGAGCTCGTGAAATCAAAGAAGTGCCATTTCCATCATAAATGTGAACAATTTTTTATATTTCATGGTATATTTCATAACATATAGTATGACCAAACGCCATTGTTCTGAGACACACATTACTTGTAGCTAAGGGCTGGAGAGATTGTATTTTTATCTTATATCTCAAAGGTCAATTTTCTGTTAGTGTATTAGTCCAAGAAATAGTGTAAATCCCACAGGAGCAAACAGAGTACACCAACAGTTTGATCAAAGTGGCTAGAGCAGCCACAGTGGATCAAGGACTCAAGAATAAGTGGGTTTGTGCATATTTTGTTTCCTTTAGGATTTCACTGATACAAGTGCTACTTCTGCTTCCTTCCTAATGTGGATCCACAAGGTACTCTCTTTTCTAGGGTTTCTGGAAATGGAGTAGCTTACACAGTGAAGTCTACTGATTAATGTTAGTTTTGTTGTGGTAAACATTCACAGTGCAGTACTGTATTCTACTAAAAAGTGTGGGTGATGGAAAGATAAAAAAGGCAACAAGGGAAAAGAAAGAGTGAATGAAGAAAGAACATACAAATAAGGGGAGAAGAGATAACAGATCAAGAGAAAAGAAATACAGCTCCAAGCTTGAAAAAGCAAGCATATAATTTGTATAGTGCTTTAATTTTAAACAGCACTTTGAAAATACACTTAATTCTCTAAATTCCCATAGAGGCAGAGGCAAGTATTCCCATTTTTCAGAAGGGCCTGGATAGAGAAGAATAATTACTTCATTTGTTTTACCTGTGTATCTATTAACTCTGCATAGTCAAAGCTGCAGTTTTTACAGTCTACCCCCATTAACCAAGATTCTCTAATACATGATAAACCCTAAATGAACTTGCTAAAACGTGCCATTTTCCCAAACTCTTTAGCGGTAGAATCTAAATATTTTTCCAATCTTATCATGTCATTGTTTCACATGCAGCAGCTGTTTCCCTAACAAAACCATTCGGGTTACATTAAATGAAAATCAGTTTCAGTTTAGAAACTGAAAACCTGTTTCCATTTCATGCAATAATTGACATTAACTACTGGCTGAAGCAAGAAACTACTGGTTGGAGAAGTGAAACTAAGTGAAACACTTATATTAAATTAATAAATAGTTTAGTTTCAGGCAAGCACTTGCATTAAGCAAGCTGATTTAATGTAGATTCAACTGTATATCATTTGCCATTTTTTGCATGCAGCAGAGTCATATGGTAGACCCATATAATGTACTATTTACTTTAAGCTTTGTTCCAGCTCAATATTACTGCCTACCTAGGATGGTCATCAGGTACTTGTGCATGTAATTAATCCTTCCTATTTTAAATATTTAAATTTGTCTTTACTGGAACTCAATTTATTATGGTGCTATTATTTAGTGACTCCACAATTTTCCCATATAACTTTTTTAGTAAAATGTTTACTTCTTTTTGCTGAGCTAACATTTAAAAATTCTTCCACTTTGTGAAATTCTGCTCTAAACGTCTCACTTTTTGGGGTTCCTCCAGTTAAACAAATGCAGAGCCCACAAACTCCATACCTCACACATACATATTTTCTTTTAACATCTGAGACACAGGCCGCATTTGAAATTTAACTATTGAACAAAATCAGTTCCCCTTATTTGGCATAAACGTGCCAAGAGTAAATGACAGCTGTCAAGTTCTGTCAACTACTTCCATTTCTGGACACTGCCAGCCCAAACCCCTCACTGCTCTATTCCTCAGAGACCATGGAAGCTAGAGAGGTAGATAGGACAGTAGAAGCTGGGATTTCCTAGGCTGAGAAATTGTGCTAGTGAGATTTACACTTGAGCAACCTTAACTCTAAATTAAAAGAGTTTTGGCTTTAGGGACTGATAAATTCACTATACAAACATCTTTACTTGTGTATATGTACATATGACTAGGTTCTGTAGCTATATTAGAATTATAAATGTCTTTGTTAGAGTGAAGTATTAACAGACTTAGTGTATGTAATCCACAGGCCTATACACCTAAGGGGTTCATGGGATGCTAGTTCAGAAATGATGAGACATGACATGGGCCCTACTAATTTCATGGCCATTAAAAACACATCACAGACTGTGAAACGGGCTTTTCCCTGTGAAATCTGATCTCCCCTGCACTGCTGGGAGCGCCCCTAGCTGCTAGTCCGGGCTGGGCTGGGGCACGCCCAGCAGCATAGGGGAGATCAGACTCACCTCACCTCACGCAAGTGAGGGTGGCAAAACTGCCACCCCTCTACCACAGCGCTGTGACACCCCTCCTCCCCACAACCCCATTTTGGGTCGGGATCCCCAGGGTTACACCACCTTGAAATTTCAGATGAAAACATCTGAAATATTCAAATTGACCAATTTCCAAATCCTATAGCCATGAAACTGACTAGAATGGACCGTGGATTTGGTAGAGCCCTAGACATGACTAGGCAGATGGGGTAACATTACAAATATATATAACAGTTGACTCCGTATATCACTCAACTGCTGGGTGTTGTCTGGAATGTTTTAGTTGCTCTCAAAAACTCAAAAAGAAATTATTTTTACATGATAATATCTTAACAGCTATTGCTGGTCTGATAAACAGAGGGGTTAATATATATATACATGCAGCAGGGATCAGTAATGTAACAGATTTTAAAGCCAAATCCTTTCCTTTACACCAAGAGTAGCTGAGCTTAGCACAGAAGCAGCAGTAAGCATTGGTCCCTGGCAGCTCCTGCTCTCCCAATTCAGAGGGTACCATGGATTCAAACTGGCTGATCAATCCATTGCTCCTCACTTCCTCTCCCAGACCCCACAGATGGGGAGCATATTCATGGAGCTGAACTTCATGGCATGCATCGAGTATGGACCATTGAGTAGGGCTACACATCTTACCTTTCCCCATTCACTTCCTGTACACAGAGTGGAACAGCTCCAATTCCTGGGATTTAGGGAACTCCCCCGGTTGGGGACAGGATATGGCACTTAGGGTGGGAGTGGAAAGTCAAAAGAACTTTACAGAAGTTGAAGGGAAACAAGTTGATCAGAGAGACACTGGGATCAAGACAATGAACATTGAGTATTCTCAATCTTCATAGCAAAATAGTGGTATAACCAAGGCCCCATTTATTTCACGGTCCCTGAAAATGTCACAGAACTGTGCCCCAGAATTAAAGCTTTCATTTAAACAAAAAATTGTTTCTAGAATATTGACTGAAAATTGAAAATGTGAAAGGATTATAAACTGATGCAGTTTTCGAAGTCTGCAGACAAGGCTGAAACAACAGCTCTAAGATGGGTCTGAACAGTTTCCAGATCATCCTACTAACAGCATATTAACTCTGAATGCCAATGACAACAATTTAAATGTCAACATTATTGTTATATGTTGGGTCAGGCAAGCTCAGGCCCACAGAAATCTGTCCTGGCACAGCCTAATACTAGCCTGGGTAACAAAAATGGAACAATCCATGAGATCAGAAGTAATTTTAATCCCCTGATAATTTATTTCTATAATTTACTAATCATGTTGTTATAGCACTATTTGCCAAAGTATTTGTGATCCCTTCCTGATGTACGTTATCTGCATGTTTAAGTTATGTACTGCACTCTTCTCTCTACCTCAAGAAAGCTAGTTAATGGACCACAAAAAACATTTCCTACACTGCTTTTTTGCACCATGCTGTTCCTCATCTCAGTGTTAGTCTCTAACTAGGCCTTTCTTGTCCATCTGAAGATTCTCAAAAAGTTTTAACTGTTTTCAACATTCCAGCTAAATGCATTTGGCACTAGGTAGTGACATAAAAATCTATTAACAACAATGATGGGTTAACCTTTTCTGTTACCCTAGGCAGAGACTGCGAACACTGCATTTCCTCTCTCCTCCTCAATCTGCCCCCACCTACCTCAGGGCAGTAACTGACCCGAGAAGTAATTCCAGTAGCATGCTAGAGTACCACTACCAAATGTGGCAAATCTGCAAGTATATGCAAGAATGTATTAGTGTCCAAGTGATCTGACCAGTCAAACACAAACCTAAGCCAAATTAAAACATGATGTAAAATTTGTACATCCCTTTTCACACTTGCCTGTTGAATGCTGCCGCAAGGCATTAGCCCACAGATTAATACATCACTGCTAGAATGATGCAGTGTACAGACTACAACACACACCACTCCCCCTCCTCTCAAACACCTCTCCCTGCAACTAATCATTTCTAAAAATAAGATTTTCATCCAGCAAACGCCTAAAATGGCTTTTGCATTATTTCATTTGAATTCAACAGGAACTAAAAAATCCCAGATCATGGAACCTTTACAACCTATCGTCTGCAGATTTATGATTGTATAGGACCGTCTTCATATACAATATATATGAGCTGTCTGAGGGCATAAACTAAAAGTATCTATCTTCATATGATAAACAATGCTAGCGATTATCCTAAATATAATTTACACCAGCGGTGTGCAAATTTTTCCAGTCGGATCTCCCCTTACTAGTTACAGAACCTGTCCATATCCCCCCTCCATTACTACACAGCCAAAGCTTCCTCAGCAGCCGAGCTTGGGCTGAAGGCAGAGCTGGACTGGGGGCTGAATGGGGTTGAGGGCAAAGTTGGTCTGGAAGCATGACACTCCCTCCCTAACCTCCCATGGGGGCTGGCCTAGGCCCCACCACGCACCCCTCAAATGTTCCTCTGTGCCCCCCTAGGAGGGCATGCCCCACAATCTGTTTACACACACACTGCTTGTTCTATATTAGAGCACAACTAGAGACACCCTACTAGATACAGTGACACTAAACCACAATAAAAGAGAAATTCATACTTATGCTATAGAAGTAACAAGCCTCCCAGAAATCTCTGTTAATTCCACAGAACACTACATTGTAAGCAAAATATTCCTGGTGAACAGTAGCACCGGTCACATACATTCAAATAATCAGTGAGGAAGATTTTCTAAATTCACCTGAGATAGCTTTAAAAATAAAGGGGTTTTGGTTGTGTGAATTTGAATGCTCAAAAATACATACCAGTCAAGGAAATAACTTTGACATCATCTTTTAAATAACTGTCTCATTATATCTCATATAATGAATGATGTTTTACTTCTTTATATAAATTAGCAATTTTATTTAAAAACAGTGGCCTACATTGCTTTCTAGATTGTCTCTAATAAATATATTTTAGAACAAAAGGCTTAATTCAATTTTAAGTTTTTCTATGACTTATTACACTATCATTGCTAGGTAAGCAAAACAGCTAAAGCTATTAAAACAATTATATGATTCACTGAAGGATTCTATAGGGAAAATAGACACAGAACAGTGCCAGTTTAAGTACAGTATTTCACACTTACAAATATAACATTATGAATATATTTGGCAGTATTCAGAAATCCTAAAATCGGATATCCCTAGTACTAGTGGAATAAACAGAATCCACTAGATTTAGAAAACAAATCTGTATTACAAATACATATTTGCATGAGGCAGGAAATAAACTGATCCCACAGTGAGCCAAGAAAAAATTCAAAATAAAAATACCAGCAATATAGAACATTTCTAATTCAATGGGGAAAAAAAAATCAGAAGTAGGTAAAACAGCCTTTTCAAAGAAAAAACGTAATTCATCAATAGCCAGCTAGGACAATATTATCTCTTAGCTAATGAATTTTATTCTAGCTAGACCTCTGTGGATTATATGAAAGCTGTTTTACCTGCTTTATAATGTTTCAAAGACATGGCTTAATAAAATATTTTGTGCTACCTCAGGCAGACATCGCCTGAAAGCATCAAGAACTGCTTCTGTTTTTAAAAAGCAATTAATCTGTGGTAGAGTGTGTATGTGTATTTTTATTAAGAAATTCCCTGAATTTTGGTGTATCCCTATTTGATTTGGTTCTAATCACACCCACCTCTCACATGATGAATGAGAGAGTGACAAGGACCTTCCTCCCTCACAGTGTACCATAACTGGGCTGCAGACGTTGGGAACGGTAAGGGAAGTGGTGGCAGCAAGCACTGCCTACATACAGTACTACAGACCATCATATATGATGTTTCTGGGTGGGGACAAACTGCCATCCCACTTCTCTCTCCACTCACCATTGTATATGGTAGAAGTTTTGGTGCCTGGGCCTGAGAAGGTAGACCAGAATTCATACATATGTTCTGTGGGAAATAAAATATATGGGTTGTAGTATCACCATGCATTTCTGTTTCAATAGCACTCAAAACATGAACCAGGAAACTAAGAGTTTAGAAAACTGCCAAAAGACATTTTGATTACCAGGTTTTCATGCATGTAAAATTTTCCTAGGAATTCAAGGGTAATTCATGTATACAATGTACATTAGTGACTAATCCCAACACTAATTATATTTCCTCCAGAGCATGTCAAATAAATTATCACCTGCATAGTATGTCAAAGCAAGGACCAAATCTTTCTGTTGATCATATACAGGGTACGTAGAAGGATGGAAGGACAAAGTACATTTGCTTTGAAGGAACTTAACACCTCTGAATACAGCAGAAACAACAATCTCATTCTTGTGTCTTTAGCAAACTCAAAATCAGGGTCAGATTCACTTTCTTTACAGTAAGTTTAAATTTGATATCATAATGTTTTGTTCCAGCTTGCTTTTTAGTCATATCCATTTATGATTTTGAATTGCTTCTACAAGTCAGGAATTCACCAATTCATTAATTAAAAAAACCCTACAGTTCTGCTGTATGTTAAAAGTAGTGATATGTCTTAAGACATCTTGATGAGTGTTGGTACCAGACCAGAGATGGAGAAAAAAGCATACCCTAGTGATCCCAGTCCAGTTCATAGTGGATAAGTCCACACCACAAAAACCACCACAACTAGCTATTCGTGAACTTCCGTCTTGGCAGTCTCAGCAGAGAAGCCAAGGATTGGAAAATGAACTCCCCTTTCACTGCAGAGGTAATTCTCGTCAGGCCAGTGCCGCGGCACGTTGGCAGAGTCATGTTGAGAAGCCTGCATGTGCTGTACCTGCTATGTTGATAAACAGAAGACTTCAACTCCAGTTCAAATCCAACATCTTTCACGAGCATTAAATTCACAATCCAAGTTTAAAAATCTACTTTGTAAATCACTACTAAACAAATTCATGAAATTCTTCCTTTTTACATCAGTCGTTCTTTTACTCATGTCACAATACAACCAAACAACTAAGAGTTCTTAACATAACAACATGGGATATTATAGGGATTTACATTTCCAGTCTCAAACAAAAGTGCTATTGGGACCACTTGTTGGAAATATTTTCTTTCAGATATCAATTATTTGGAATATATATATTTGGCATGTAAAACATAGCAAGTGATTAAATTTTGAACAAATGAAAAGATGGATTTCAACGGGATTCCTCCATTAAAATTAAAGCTTGAATGGACTTTTGTAAAAGTATGCACAAATACTACATTAAAAGAACATAATAAGTTTGTAAAGTCATTCAAAAAAGTTTGTAAAGCATTCAAAAGTTAGAAATGTCAAAATTGAGGTTACCTGTGCAACCTGATTTGGCTTGCTTGTGTGTACGCATTATCTGAAATCAGTTTTATAATGGGGAGTGTTGTGCAACTTTATTAATAGCTGGTGTTACCAGCCCTACCTATAATTCAATATTTGCCAGAGAAATAATTTTTTTCTATTTCCCCAAAAATGACAGTTATTCTGTCAAACAAACAGTTGAGAGTATGATGGTCTAAACTCAGTCCATAAATTATACAATGCCGGAGATTAAATTTATGCCTAATGCTACCCTTGAGCTTCAACAGCTAAGTCCTATAAATGGTTACCCCTTAAAGAGAAATCCTTTTTGCCGGTTACTGTTTAAAACTACACATCTATTAAAAACCTTGACTTAGACACAAATTACCGGGGATACCTAGCTCCACCCACACAATGACTATGAGGTAGAGTTCAAACATGCACCATATTAGTTTAATGTAGACATGGATGGCTTGTGCAAGGCTTTCAAGACCACTTAAATTCTGCATGAATGGGGGTATCACATCAGGTGGCTTTTGTTCTA
Organism: Mesoclemmys tuberculata; assembly: GCA_007922155.1. NCBI lineage: Eukaryota > Metazoa > Chordata > Testudines > Chelidae > Mesoclemmys > Mesoclemmys tuberculata. The sequence continues at coordinate 22,532,052 of ML675616.1, forward strand.
TGTAGGCCAACTTGGAGGACTGAGTTAGGGCCAGACAAGGGAAGGGGTCATGTAATCTGGGATTTTGCAGATGTAGTGGACCTAAACACCTTACACCAATAGCCGGTATTCTAACCACAGGCTAGAGCTGGGGGCGGGGGGCTTGGCCTCAGGCAGGAGTAGATTCCACCTTCTCAACCTTTCTCCCAGAGGGAGAAATTGCTTGTGCAATTCCTAATTCAAAGTAAATGAAATGAAAAATAGGGGGTAAAAAAACAAAACAAAACACCCCCCCTCCAAAAAACTCCTCTATATACTAAATTACCCAGAATACATAAAGTTAAAAATTAGTACAAAAAAAAAAAAAAAAAAAAAAGAAAGGTTAGTGCATGCTCTTGGCAGCTGTTAACTAAATGTCAACCAACATTGCCAGACTGAACACAAAGGAAGTGGAATGTGGATAGTTTTTGTTATTTCAGTATTATGTGGCGTGAACATCTTGCCTCAAAATGACAGTATAAAAAGAGAAGACTGGCCTACAATTATTAACATCATTGTATTGCAAGTCTTGACAAGGCAATTAAATGATCCTATATATTAGAGAAAAGCACCATATAATAATGAGAAACCATTAAAACTTCCTTTTTCCATCAAGGATACAAGTGCTTTTCTTTCTTTGACTAAGGTCATAATATGCTGGACAAAATATTAACAGTTAGAGAAAAAAGTTTTATTTCATTTGTAGAGATGACACACTCGGTAGATTAACTTGTTCACAGTTTTGATGCTGTTTCTAACAAAATGTGACACTGATAACAATATCAAAATGCTTATGAGAAACAAAAATAGCTATGTTCTAATTCACTGGCTCTCAAATGAATTTTTGCTGAGGCTGCAGTTTTGACATTTATAATAGTATACTAGTGACAGTCTAGTCCTGTGGTTATTTGGAACTGTCATGTAAATAAAATAGTAAATCTTTTCAATGTAAACAATAATATGTACACTATTGATCAATTAAAGAGCCATGTCACAAAGCAATTGACCAGAAAGTACTAACGGTATGACGAATTCACCATCTGGAGTGTTGCCAGATGGAATTAGTCAGTTTGGGAAAGAAAGTCCTTTCGTTTCTTTTGCTGTTGAACCATTTCACTTCTGCTTTTACCCAAGAGCTTCTTATGGAAAAACCTGTAATTCTTATTTTTCTCTACTTCTGATTCATAATTGTTATCATGCTGCATGGGGAACGATTTCACTTGATGAAGTTCTGTTTTACATATTGCACAAGTCATGATAGTTTCAGATGAGTTTGGTCCCAACAAATTAAATACTTGTCTTCCCACTCACTATAAAACACTTTCTTTTCCTCTTGTAAATCATGGCTGTGGTTTGCAGAAGGTGGTCTGAGAAGCCAGAGTTACCTATGTCACTCATATTAGGTTCAGTGTAAGTTGGTCACGTCTGTGCTTCCGTTTTAGCAGAAATGTTTTGTATATCCACAGTGGCACACAAAACATTTAAAGCTGCTACTGTGGTGGGGGGACTGCCCCCACTAGTGGGTTCCTCCAGGCTGGAACGTTTGGGGAGAATTCTGGTGGCCACACAGCAAGGCTGCTCCTTGGGCCTGTCCCCTGGGCTCCAGCTCTGGTCCTCTGTAGCAACAGCAGCTGCCACCTGTGCTCTCTCCCAGCTGGGCCCACGTTCACTGCAGCGTGTGCACTGTCCTGCACCTGTGCTCCCTGGTCGACACTGCCAGTCCTGGAGTTGCTTCTGAGACTCAGTTCCCCACCAGCAGCACCAGCACCACCACCGTCTCTGCCGGCCAGTGTCTTCCTGCTTCCACCTTGCTCCTCTCTCCCTGCAAGCTGATGATTTCAGAGTTGTTCAGGTGGCCCCGTAGTGAGTGACACTCCCCTTCAATGGAAGGCAATGGTAAACAATGAGGTCTGGCCAATCAGGGCCCTGCCAGAGCCTCCTTGACAACCAAGCCGAAGGGGGTGGAGAAAAAGGATTGGTTGCTTCCCACAGTCAGAGGCAGCAGCCCTACTACCATGTAACGTGTAACGGAACATCCTCAGCCCCACCTCGGGCTTGGGCGCTGCTTAAGGGAGCAAGGAGTTTGGAAAAGGGGCTCTGGGACCCCAAAAATCAGTGGATGCGCCTGAGAATCACTGTTTAGTTCATGTATCAAGAGTGAACCATTACTCGTTCATTTTACAGCTCAGCCTTTTTCCTCTGAACCACAGTTCATTAAATCCTACCGTACCACCATCACTCTGCAAAACAGCTAATCTGAAATGCATTCAAAATATAACCACTTTTAGGGATGTAAGTCATTATTTGAAAAGGAGAAAAGTTTTTATACTCTAGACTACTGTATGGTGTCCTAGATATTTTTCTTAAATTATGTTTCTGCAGCAAAGAGATCAAATGAAAGATTATCCCCTACACACTTGTTGTGAACAAACAAGTATGCCAACCCTAGCTTTCATAGAATCAGACAGTGACAAGTCAGGTGTGCATGTTCTCTCTAACCTGTCATCGTACTCTCCTATAATGAGTCTCTGCCCCCTACTTACAGATATATGGTAAAATGACCTTGCAGATAGGAAGCACAGAATAATAAAATCATACCACAGAAGTCAATAATGGAGAAGACCCACTAGGTCATTTAGTCCATCTCTGCCAAAGCATGATTGCTCTCCAGTCTACATTTACTAATATTTAGTCCTATCTCGTTCTAATTACCTAAGTAACGGGACTTCCATCACTGCCCTGGAAAGTACTTCACAGACCCAGATCTCACTGTTGGAAAGTTTTTCTTAATAGTCTGCCTGCCTAAATTTTGCTTTCTTAATTCAGTTTAACAACTCCTAAATATGCCACCATTTATTAGTCTAAACATTTCCTGTTTATCCTTGGTGTTTACAGTCCACAAATATATTTGTGTTTATATATTATTTGGATTTGTACAAAAAGTTAAAAGGGGTATCTACCTAGAACGCTAAACTCTGCCATAAAATTTACTTTTTTTTTTTTTTTTTAAATTTAGTAGCCCACGGAACATCCCTTCTTCCCTACCGATCTGACCTCCCAGCAAAACATTACAAACTTGTCTCATCTTGTCTCTGGTCCATCACTATCATAGTTACTGCTTAGCCAAATGAAATATATTTAACTCAATCTTTCCTCATATCATTCCCCACAACTCCCTAAGAAGTTTTGTTGCTCTTCTCTGAGCATCCTCCAATTAATTAAAATGCTTATAACAAGTTTCCTAAAACAAACTTAGTATTTCCAGGGGGAATCATACTTAAGGTGTAATTATACTGAACAATTATCTTCCTACTCCATAGCATAAAACTTCAGATAGCTTTACAAAACTTATATCTTGTTTTTCTCCCATCATCCAAAATCTTTTATTATTACTGCTTTCTAAGTTTCTTCACCCCATTGAATATGTATGCTTCAATTTAGTTTTTTTCACATGTATTAGCAACTATTTTTTCCAAATTGAGGCTAATTTTATTTTCTGCCCATCTCTCTAATCTCTTTGGGTACCCTTTATTATTTCTGTCTTCACAATCTCCCTTAAGGAAAAGGGCATTCTTACAGTTACAGAATAGGATTGAAGTGCAAGAGAGCTGGGCTCTGTCTGGAGCTATGCAATAGGCTTCCTGTGTAATCTTGAGCATGTCACCTTACCTCTCTGCCCCTCAATTTTAGTAAAGTGATTTGAAATCTTTGGATGGAAGGCACTATAGATCTGTAAAGTATTACCATCTACAGACTTAATTTGCTAGTTGTTCCTTCTTCTAGACCAGTGGTTCTCAACCTGTGGCCCGCTTGTGGCCCAATGAGCACACAACTGCAGCCCACACGACATCTTCAGGGAGTATATAAATTGTGTGGATGTGGCCCACATAACACGGAGTGCTGCATACGCAGCCCACAATGGTATATAGGTTGAGAACCACTACTAGACTATTGTTAACCCAAACTGATCCCTGCAATACTCCACATCTCCCCAAACCTCATACTTCACCATTTACCCCAACACTAAGTTCCTTCAGTCAATTTTGATTTTGAGACATTATATCATATGATTTACTAAATACCAGAAATATTACATCTGTGACTTTTCCCTCACTCACTATGTTTGTTTTAATCATAAAAAGCAATCAAACTGCTCTGACAAGTTCTATTCTTTCTACGAGACTATTCTGCTTGTGGTTCATGGCTCCATAAACATGTTAAGAGAGCTTTTCAGTGAATAGGGAAAGACAGACTTACAAAGCTGTTATTGCTAGTATCATCATTTCATTATTTTTGATAATTGGAACTGTATTTATTTTTCTTTAGTTTTGTGGTACAACCCGTTTCCTATTACTTAAAACTGGCAAAGGACAGTAAAGAAAAGGTAGTGTAATACAAGAATATCAACAGATTTGGGGGTGGGGGGGGAAGGCATCTAGTGGAGAACTGCAAGAATCCAGTATCATTTAATAACTGACAAATGAACAGGTTAAGGAAAGTCATGCAGACAAACACTATGGATTACTAGCTCTTAAAATCTTCTGCAAAAACTGTCTAGAAAGAGTGTAGAGAAGACACTATGCCTCATCATTACCACAAGGAACACTGTGTCGCACCGTGGTATGTTCCGAGCTTCCATTAAGCCCAGCATGAAGAGCCTAAAAGTCAGTCTCAAACTTCTGTCTTCCATATGGTAAAGTGCACTGAACTACATTACCAGTCACAAAACTCAGCTGACATGTCATTTGAAACTACTCTATGCAAAAGTAGCCACAACTTTATGCTTGCAATGCTAAATATTGATGCATATAATGTACACAAATTGAACAGTTTTAAAAGTCTAAAGCTGAATAACTCAGTGCTGGAGTACAACCGACTCATTATTCAGGACAACTGCATTCACAAACAGACACCAGGCTCCATCCATGGATTGATGGCAGATTCCAACTGATAGGATGCCACTTGCAAATGGTTCCAGAGCAAAACTGGCACAAGTCTCAGTCTCAAATACTGAAACAGAGAGCAATCCAAGCAAAAATGTATTCCAATTATGTAGCTACATAAACTACTATGCATTTGTCAAAAAAAGCCAAGTCTATTTTTTGTTTCAGTTATGCTTTAGTTTCACACACACACATTCTCTCAACCAGACTACTTCCCTTACAACTGCAAATATTAAGCTCCAACCAGATTTATTTCCCAAATGCTGTGCGAAACTATGACTCTTCCTGATATTTAGTTTTTAAAATTATATTAAAAGAGGAAAAATGGCAGAAATACAAAACAAGAAAAAAGCCTGGTGAGAACCCTGAGCTTTACTCTGTTTCTATGTCAGTAGTAAAAGGCAATTCTATCGTAAATGGCAATTAGAACACAGATAAATTATAATGGAGACTTCTAAAGAAATCCAGTAATCGAAGAGAAAATTAAAAACCATAACAATAACCGGCCTTCCTTTTTCACTCTCTGAACCTAACATTATAATAATATCTTTTAAGTTATTTATTTGAAAATAATAAATGTAGTTCCCAATATTTTTTAAAATCTTATATATATATTTTTTATATATACATATATATATATATATATATATATATAAAATTGTATTTATTACACAGATGAAGAGAGGCTCCCAACTGCCTTTCTCTATGCCATTCATTGCATGTACTTCTATCACACCACCTTTTACGTGTCTCCTCTCTAAACAAACTAGTCCTAATAGTTTTAATCATGTCTCACATGGAAGTCGTCACATTCATCTATGTAATTGTTGCCCTTCTATGGGGCCTGTTCCACAACATTTCATTTATATCCTTCTTGAGATGGTGGTGACCAGAATCAAGTACAGTATTTTATATGAGGGCACACTGTCAATTTAGACAGTGATAGAATATTTTCAATAGTCTCCATTGCTTTTTTTTAAAAAAAAATGGAATTTAACATTCCACACATTTAATATTTCACACATTGAGCAGAAGTTTTATTGAGCTATGTATAGTGACATACAGTACTTTTTTCATGAGTGATAACTTATATGATAACCAATGTGCACCATGGGTTCAAATTACCCCTTGCACTATCTACAATGAATTTCATGTGCCATCATGTTGCCTAATTGACTAGCTTTATTAGATCCCTTTGGAATTCCTTAGAATATTCTCTAGTTGGCTAATAATTGGGTCAGCTGCAAATTTTGCCATCTTTACATCATTGTCCCAATGATTAATAAATTAAACACTTATATTACTTAGAAAATTTTGGGGTGTCCCACTGTTAACCTCCTTCTGTGTTTAAAATTGGCCATGTTTTCTGTTATTCATCTTGTCTCTTGGCTAGTTTTTCATCTCTGAAACAACTTACCCATTCATTTTGTGATTTGATTAATAACTTCTTGTGTGGAAATATATAAAAATTTCTAAAAATCATCAGATAAGAACCTAGAGAGATACTATCTGAGCAACTCAAAACATTAAACTTCGCCTCAGTTCCCTACCTGTAAAATGGGGATAATTCTTCTCTACATCACAGGGCTGTTGCAGGGATGAGAGTCATTTTAAGTGACTTGCCCACAGACTCACATGAAGGTGCTAGGTGTTTGATAATTCTCTTTTAAATTGTTATTTCAATTAATTTACCTAGTACTGAAGTAAGGCTCTAAAGTCTGTAGTTCCTAGGGGCATGCCTACCACCTTTTTAAAGGAAAAGCAGAATATTAGCTAACTTCCTGTCCTCCAGTGTAGTACCTGATTTTAATTGTATATAATTTTTGTTAGCAGCTCAGCCATTTCATTCTTAAGTTACTTCAGAACTCTTGAATACACACCATCTGGACCTCGTGACTTGTTGCTTTTTAAATTATCATTTTGTTTCAGCAGCTTTTGTCAGCTCAGTTTCTTACAGTGACTCATCTTTATCTACAAAGAATAGGCCTGGGTAGGTATCATTCAAAATTCCTTTACAGTGACTTCAGATGCAAAAACTAATTAACTTTCTCAGCAATGTCCTTAACTTCCCTGGGTTTCTCTCTTTTACTCCATGGTAGTGTAGCTACAGATCTACTGACCATCTTGCATGCTTCCAGGTTCTGACATATTTAAAGAATTCCTTGCTGTTTGCTGATTAACTCTGGTGATTAGCTGTTCAAATTTTCCCTCTTGGCCCTCCTAATTTCCGTTTTACAATTCACCCGCCATAGTTTACATTCCTTATTATTGAATTCACCAATCTGTATTTCCACGTGACAGACACCCATCAGGCATGAATAGAACCCTGTGCATCTTGCCATTCAATGACAAATATTTTCCATTTACTGAGGAGTATACATACTTTCTGCGATGGTAGCAGGGTATGCTTAAATATCCCCTGTACTAATTTCTAAGGATTTGAATGTAGCTTTTGATTTTAAAGTATTTTTGTCACTATTAGATTCCTCCCTTGTTTAGTCTCCTAGATTTCCCATTACAGTATGCTGCAGCCATCTCCCTAAGAACAGATACCATATCCCCATGTAATCAACTCACATCTTGATGGGAGAAACCAGTGCACTCTAATACTTTGTTTGCAAAAAATCTTCTTAATCTCTGTCATTTTTCCAACATGCAGGCTAACACTAGTGACAGATGAGAGACTGGTGCCATTTACACTCAAATCCTTTAAAAAATTGCTGCGAGCATAATTCAGTTGAAACTTCAGTGATCAGATGAAGAAATCAGATTATTGATCTCAGGGATTTTTAATTTTATTTCTAACCGGGATCATGCATGTCCACTTAACGGAAAGAGGGCCATCTTTAATATTTACCCCAGGCCAACATGTCATGTATCATACATGCCACAGTAAGTAATTTTTAATTATCCTTGAGTAGCAATTCTGCAGCATACACAATTTTTTGTTCTGCATCAAGCCTTTATTAACTCACTGATAAAGTATTTATATTTAATGTATCCCTTTTATTAGTGGCCATGTGTGTAGAGGCATGTCTACCTTGGGAAAATACAAATATAACATAGGCTAGAGGCAACAACTGGGCTGGACAGAAAACATGTGAGAGGTGTGCACGTTCAAGAAAAATTACTAGTTATGACCCTGGAATTGGTCCTTTAAAAATAATTACGTTCATGATCTAGGACTTGAATTTTTAGGATGTTGGTACCGGAGCCACAGGATCCTCATGTTTTCAGATCTTGTCTTTTTCACAAGATACTCAGTGTGGCATTCAGTTATTCTGTTTTGTTTCACAATTATTATAGTAACAGCTTACTATGCTGATCTGTGGCACCTAACTTCCTGCATCAGGATTTCAATTGCTTCCTGTTGGTCTTACACAGATGGATTTCTGTAGAGTTAACACTTAGTCAGTGCTCCTCGAAAGTGGACTTAGTGCTTTTTACATTTCCTGTTCTGCAGTTCATTTGCTGCAAAATTCCACTTACTGAATCACATCCTGCATACAATACTGAAAGAGAAACAGGATCTATGAACTCTGTTTGCAACAGAAAGAAGTAAAAGCTGGGCCACCTTCAGTTTTGCTTTCTGATGCATTTTAACCAATCCCTCCTTCAGTATTAGCTACTTTTCATTGTTCTGCAACCTGCAGTCAAACACTGGCTTGATTAAATTGAAGTTTTCAGAGGAAAATGTACAAAGCTTTCAGGAATTCATATAAAACTCATCAGGTTAGTGTCCTGGCCAAGCCCTACTGCTCTCCTTTATTTGTATAGATCAAAATACTAGACCAATAATAAACTATGAGACTAGGACTTGGGGTGAAGATTTGCAAGAAATGCCGCAAAGCAGATTGCTATTGTGAAATAAAAAATGCTTTTCAAACAAAATGAGCTCTGTTTTCAGATACCAAAACAAGGATATACTTTGTAATCTTGCCATTAGTAGGCTAATTTAGAAAAAGTATTTGCACATTCTACAACTCCTGGCATTATTAAAGCTTTGTTTGTATACACGCGAGTTACAACAGATCAACCTTCATTTCAAACTTCCTAAATAACAACTCAATGAAATTCCACCTTGAGACCTTCCCTTCTGTGTTCTGGTTAACAGTTTCTCTCTAAATCAGCTCTTTAAGTCACCCCACTGCTCAACTTTGATAGAGGCCAATTCAAGGTTACATCATAATAGTTTTAGTCTAGTTAGTACCTAATTACAGGTATTATCTAATTTGTTGTTATACGTTCAATTTGAGAAGCCTAGCTTCTGGGGTATTTTAACTTTCCCTATAAGAAACTTATACCTGTTTTCAGGCATCTGTGATGTTCTGCACTGAAAACAGACATGATGACAAGAGCATTATCTTTGCAATGTCTCGGTCATGACTGTATGCAATGTTTCTTATGAGAACTGTACACTGATCTGGCACTGTAATCCAGGAATGAAAATTTTCACTTACCGCAATGCGACTGGAAAACCTGTGGCTTGACTACCTGATTGCAGATATTACACACTACTAGATAGAAATCGTCATGAGCTGGATAATGGCCAAATAAGTGCATATCTGTGGGAAAGTTAAAAAATATATATAAGTATCAGAAGTTATGCGTTAAGAGTATATTTAAAAGAAATTAAAGATACTGTAGGATTACTAGGATTATAGTTGCAAAAACAAAATCTATGTAATAGTCTCTATAAGGACAGCGTTGGCAGTATGTTATCAGAATAGATATTTGCCAGCTCTAATTTCTATGATCCTTTATTTAAACTGTGGACAGAACATCTCTTTCTGACAATCAGAATACAAGAAGCGACATCCCTGTCTACTTATGGGAAATAAAGGTAATACTGAACAAAGCACTCAAGAATATATTGTAGGGAACTGACCTAGGAAAGGACTGACAAAATGAAACAATAGGTCCTTTCCATCTCTAATTTCTAAGGTTACTTCAGCAAACAGGAAGCATGAGTTCTGTACCAGTTTATGACTTAAGAGTTTGGCTCTCTGTAGACTATTAGCAGAGTCTTCTTTTTAACCGTTAGAGATAGGAGCCAGGGTCAAAGATTCCACAGCTTAAAAATAGCGTGAGAGGCCATCCCTGCTTTGCCTGGACACAATTAATGACAGGAAGTGAAACTGCTGACTGGGTCTCAAGCAGGAAGGAAGGTGCTGCCAGACAGTGTGTCCCATTAGGCTTCCTGACCACTGGGGTGAGGAGCAAGGATCTCCAAAGTAGCATTTCACATTGACTAACTGGGAAATGCCATGGAATCTATTAATGTTAGCTAAATGAGGCCCTCTGTTTTCAATTTTACTGATTTTTACTGAAAAATTTGCAGGTTTTACAAAAGTTACTATTTGGTTTTTAATGATTTGCACCCAAATATGGGCTGCTTAAGTATGTGAAAATACTGATTATGTTAAGAAAATCCAATACATTATATTAGGTAGACTTGGTTATGTCAATAATAAATTAGTCAAAGTGTAAATGCTAGGCTGTCATTAAAGTAAGACAATGTACTGGAAGATACACACATGCATATGCATGTGTATATGCTGTTAATGTACAATCCATGAAATAAACCACAGCAATAAACTGCTTTTACTTTCAATGCTCTTACTTTTTTCTATTTGTCAGCTTTTTTCTCTTTTCTTCCACCTCTAACACTAACCCCAATATTTACCAGAAAACTATAAAGTTAATTTTTTGCTTCAACTTTCACTCATTTTTTAATTTTTCTAACACACACTGATATCCTTCTGAATTAAAAAAAAAAACAAAAAACTTAAAATGAAGTGCCTTGTAGGTAGGCAATGGTAGATTCTTTTGGGCAAACTATGAATGCGTTGGTGGACTGTCAAGTGCCTCTCTTAGTATCGACAATGTCAGTTGTGGTCCATGACACCCTGTGAGAACAGGTCCATGACTTACTCAAAGATTTCACATAATAGCACCTTAGCAGTACATACGGCATCTAAAAGATCTACTGGAAAGCTTGTAAATGCTACTTCTGACGGAGATTCCTTAAAAGATAGCTCTCAATTCAGAACTGCTTCGCCATTTAAAAGACAAACTCCATTTACTTGAATTAAAATTAAACATTAAAAAATCTTCTAGTGCAGAAAGACCACAAAAATTAAAGGGCTCTGATACCAAAATACTCAAAACACCAGCTGAGCGTGATAACAACATGCGCCTTTAGTATCAGTTCTCTAATACAGTTGTAGCCTGTCACTTATGCTTATTCAAACAAGTAGCTTGTTCAATGGGTGAATTAATATATTACCAAAGTTGTTTCACTGTTTCTTGATAATGGCAGTGCCAGAATAGTCTGTTTTCATTAAAAATTGTGTCATATTCTGCACTGCCATGTGGGAAAGCTCACAATGTGATTCCCAGGACTAACATCACTCTTCATGTTAAAAGAGTGAGGAGTGAATGACAAGTCTTTCAGTCTCTGGGAGCGTGAGGGATTGGGGGGAAAGGGGGAGGACAGCAGCCTCCATAAATTCTATAAAGGAGCCATGTTAGTAGACTCTAAAAGACCCTTATTCAACTAACTGTGGTCAGAAGCTGGGATGGCACAGGCTCTCAATGATAGACAAGACAATATGAATCAAGAACAGATACTAAAGACCAGGATGTGGAGGAAAGCAAAAGCCCCATTCTATACTGTTATTACACTGTCACAAGACCTGATTACAGCATGGTCAAAAGTTATTGTTCAGATGGGACCGAACCATGGCCCCTTAATCATGCTAAAACCTTCTCCTTTCCAAGGTTTTAGCCTAGTTACAGGGACATAGTTAGGCCCTATCCCCACTATAAATAAACCATGTTGTAATTTAACCCCATAACTAGTTACAGTTTTAGTGCAGATAGGACCAAAATTGCATACTAAGGCCTGTTCCTCTGCACAATTATTGATTTTACTGCTTGATAAAACGAGAACAATATGCCAGGCTATTTTATTTTATTCTCATGGTTATATAATTTTAAGAACTCTGGAGGCCATTCCTTCTACTTTAGCCTGAGGATGAAGTTATTGGTCTTTAAAACACTTTACGCTGCAGTCCAGATACAGCAATGCTAAAGCTAGGATTCCGCTCCTGATTCTCCATTTGTAGATTCCCACTGTTAGAACCTTATAACTCCATGATAAGGATTCCCTCACCGGGCTGAAACTTGGCACAAGTGCTCCGCTCAAAAATCATCCATTCATTACATTTATGAAATGTTTCAGCCATTTTTAAAAAAGTTTATAGGAGTTTGGAAAAAAAGGTTTCATTCTTACTCTTGCAGAACCTCTCCAAGTTCATCATCAGAAGAAAGCGCCACACAGACCAGGATACGCCACCTCAAAGCAGCACCAGAGCCTACCAGAACAACATATGCAAAACCTGGAGAAATACCTCCACTGCTACAAAGATAAACACTGCCCCCAACACACCTTTCAAGATCCACAGGCCCTTATATCACAACATGTGTTACACCTCATCCAGCGCACTAAATGCCCCAATAGCAACTATATGGGTAAAACCAGACAGACAATCACTATGCTCTTGAACAAACTTTCCGAGGAACCTGATAATAGACAAAAACACCACATCATTTGTGGATGAATATTTTTCACAATGCGATCATTTTCTATCTGACCTATCAGTCCTCATCCTCAAAGGAAACCCTGCATAAGTCTTTCAAAAGACAAGCCTGAGAGCTTTAATTCATAACTTTGTTAGACATTAAAAATCATTGACTGACTACAGATACTCGATTCATGCCTTATGACAATCACGTACAACCCACTAACATTCTGGGACCAACAGGGCTACAACACTACGTACTATAAAAAATATACAGACTTACCACTTGGCAAACAGAAAGGTACAGATACAGATCATATTTAAAAGTTACATTGTGTCACCATTCTAAATTATTTAAGCTTTTTCAAACCTTAGAATACATATAACATATTAGGCTTTCAGAACATGCCCAGTTCTGCAGCTTGTGTTAGCGCAAGTCCAGTGTGAGAAATGGCTAAAAAACAGGAGTTAATACTCAAAGAATCTATCCAAGGACATGACAGAATTAGAAATCAGGCCAGCTCACCGTATTAGAGAAGCAACTTCATCTTCACCACACACAATATTGGAGAGGCAAAGTGGGGAATGGGGGGACTATTAATAGTACATAGCACCAACAATACTTTTTGTAGTACTGAAAGGCAGATGGTGGAGAAAAGGGTGAAGTGAGTTGCACAGAAAGTGCAGAGGAAAGGAAAGGAAAGTCCTTTGCCTATTATGGCATCAAAGTGGGGAACATGCTTGACAAACTTTGAACATTTGCAATGTTGGTTTGGTCAAGTTAGTTGCAGGATATTGGAGAGACAAGATGGGTGAGGTAATATCTTTTATTAGACTAACCTCTGTTGGCGAAAGAGACAAGCTTTCAAGCTCACACAGAGCTCTTTTTCAGGTCTGGGAAAGGGTTTCACAGTGTTTAAGGTCCAATAGAAGATCTGACCTCACCCATCTTCTGTCTCATGTATTTTTGAACACAGATGTAGCTTGGTGTGAACAGGAATTTCCTTTTTTCAATTTAAATAACCATGTTTGCCATAAATAACCATGTGTCAGGAACCACAAGTCTGGAACTCTAGTCCACAGGACTTTTAGGGCTAGTACATTCCAATTTGCCACCCACTGACCTGTTCGCAGGTGCCTGAATAGAAGCTGAACCCTGACAGAGGACTCCAGTCCTGGAATCTCACTGGCAGAATGTCAGCAGTCCTGACTGGTTCTCACCTTCTATGTAAACCCAACATAGGACAGGAAATTGTCCATGCAACTGGGATCTCCCTGCTTCTGATTCCTTTCCCTGCAATACCTGCTCCTGCTACTGCTCTCCTATTAACTTAACCCTACCTGCTTCCTGACACTGACTCTTGGTTTTGCCCTCTGGTTTGCCTTGGACTCTGACGTGACCTGATTCCTGACTCCTGCTCCAACCACTAGGTCAGACCACCCAGGCCTCAGTCGTGACACCATGTTTGGCAAAAGTCAGGCTATTTCTCTGATGGAAAAAAACACCTGGTGATGGTCTCTGGCTGGAATATGACTGTGGTCTTCGTTTCCTTCTGGGAGCTGGTCAGCCAAGCCTTGCACTCATTTCAATGGCATCTCTCTGTCTATATGTAACATCATAACTTTTGAACACTGCATTTGATCAATTCCAAATATTCAGGGAAGGTTCTAGGCATCAGTGGCCAGAACCCTGTTGACTTTTGAGAAAAAACAGAAAACGCAGATGGGAACAATGGGGGTCAATTGGAGCCTGTGCCATCTTGTTAGTATAGACACAGCTTCAGGCACCTCTGTAATTGTCTGTAGATGAAACAGCTGGATGATGGCACCTTTTATGCCTTTCAGTGTAACAATATCTCATCTCCTCTCCGCCTGTTCTCCCAATACTGTCTAACATAGTGACACCCAGAATGACATCTCTCACGGCAAAAAGGAAAAAAAAGAATAATGGGGGGAGAAGAAAGCAAGGGGAGGGCAGGGAGAAGTGGAGAATGGAGGCATGCACACCAAGCTCCTAGCGACAGGGAGACTGGAGGACCCTGATATGAGGGGGAGGAGAGAGGTGCCACACAAAGTCCCTAGCATGGAAGGAAGGTGTGAAAGGGAGTGCACACAAAGCCCCTGGCATGGAGGGAAATGGGGGACCCTGCCATGGCAGAGGGAGGGAATGGGGACAGACAGAACTTCTGCCATGGGGGGAGATTGGGGTACCTGGTATAGGATGAGACAGACATGGGTGACACAAACAACCCCTGCTGGGGGGAGAATGAGAGGAGTCACAGTGAGTCCCTCAAATAAAGGAGGATGGCACACAGAGAGCTCGTGAAAGGAATGGAGGGGTGCAAGGAGCCACTGGTGCATGCAATCAGCTCAGCCCACACAAGCTATGAAGTACACAACCTTCCAGTGTGTACATGCTAGTGTGTATGCCAATGAGTTGCTTGGGAGTCTTTCAATGACTGCAGTGTCATCTGTTTTCATACCAAAGAGTTCACAGCCTTCGAAGGGGAGGTCTTCAAATTGTTGTCTGATTGTTGAGATGCCTGAAGACTAGCCAGGATGCGCTCCTTGTGGCAATGGCAATTGCAATGGATCTTGCTGTGGTATCAGAGGCATATAGAGTGGCCTGGAAGGATGATCTGGCTACCAGTTGCCCACCAAATAATTGATTATTGGACATACTCGGTCCCACAGTAGTGGTGGACTATAGTGGAGGCGTTCAGTACCAAAGATGGCAATGACGACTCTAACTCATCTTTTACTTAGAGATCTTGCAGTACTGTGAATGATCTTGCTACTAAGACAGATGGTGCCATAAAGGTGTAACAGGGATTATAATATCGGAGTGGAGAGTGCCAAAGTGATCAGTGTTACCAGAGGCAGTTAGACCCACCTCCCAACCCTATGTTTAATGATTCAGAGAGAGAGCACATGAAATACTGCCACTCCTTCAGAGAAAAAAAAATGGGGAATTGTTTCTGCTAACTCTCCTAACAATATGGATAGGCTCAGCCAACCAAAGAACCAGAGCAATCACCTTGTTAATCATATCTGACCAGTTGTACCAACCAGTTCAGCTCAAAACTTAAAAAAGCACAAACATTTGTCACAATATATTTGCAGTCATCTCACGGACAACAAAAATCTTTGCACAAATTTTAACTCAAGAAATACAAACTTCTATAAAATTGCCTCCACTGTCAAACTCAAAAACAAGCATATTTTGACAAACAAAATTTCTTGTTACAAATACTTGGAACAAATCTAATTGTCATATGGCAACCTAATGGGGAAACAAATCTTCCACATACTAATGTACCTAAATAACCTGATAATTTACCACAATTTCTGTAGAATGTATTTATATATGGCCACAGCCTGTGTTTGAAAGCTAAATATTTGACTAACAGCATCTAATATTGTCCGAAATTATGTGATCATGTGTCATACCTATGTGAGTGGAAAAAGGTAGGAGAGAAGAGAAAATGGTAAATGTTGACTATAGAAATCATGACTTTTATAGAATAAACTGAATATTTCTATTAACATATTTTATTGCGTTTTTCAGAGAATAAGCCTTACTGTCCTAGGGAATTCTTGTGCTTATAGTTTTTATATTAGTAATACTTGCAAACAGTAAGATAGCTAAATCCATAATATGATCCAATTTTACTAGACTTAATTTTGGTAAAAGACGCATTAAAACACAGTAAACAAAGAAAATATATTGCTTTTGAAGACTGTGACACGAACAGTCAAAAGCTACTGGAGATGTCAGACATAATTTTTAACTTTTCATCATAATACACGTAGAAAGTAAGGATTATTTGTAGTAACAATCAAAGTAAGATGACTTATATGAAATTCTTTCTCTACACATTGAACACAATATTCATAATCCATTACATCTAACTACACAGAAAAACACAGGGAAGGAATGATCCTTCCACAGCAGAGCTAAGGTGATCACAGCACCAAAAGGACCTCAGACTGCCGACCACTAGAGAAGTTGTATTTTATTTAATAGAAATCATGTTCCCCTTTTAAATTTTAAAACACACATTCCACCTTATGCAATAATTGCTCCATTGAATATTTAGTAAAATTATATTCTAAAAGTTAATATTGGTCATTTTTAATAACTCAATATTGAGTCAAACTTGTTTCGATTGACAAAAATGTCGCATTGACAGGCATGCTGAAAAACATCCATCAACCTGGAACCTCAGCTCTTTAAGTTAGAAATTTGAAAAACTCTGGGGCTGGAAATCTGCTATATTCTCTCCCACTCTAGACCAATGACAATGAAACAGAAAACGCCTTTCAGTACATAAGATCACTTTTACAAAAATCTAGTCTGAATGATTTGAGAGGTGGATTGAAACCTGAAACTGAAACACAATACAAGTGAAACTACGCTGTGTGTTATTCAGGGAGCAGCTAAACATGCTTGCTTAGGTAGTGTAGGTCTTGGGTTAGAAGTCAGTGTTCTATCCCTTCTATCTAACACAAGTTTTATTACAAGTAACAGCCTCCTTTTGCGAAAGGAGGTGAAGTTGCTTCAGCAGTTAGCTGATAATTGGTTAGGTTTCATAATATTGTCTTGAATGATCAGATCCCTATATGAATTTTCAGGAGCTGCACAACTATAAAGATTAAATGTTAATTACCTTGCTATCAAAAATGTACATTAATTAAAATTAAGATTTAAGGGGGAAAATGACTGGATTGTCTCATTTATATCAACTGAAATAGCATAACAAGAACTTAATTTTCCTGAGACAGAATGCCCCTTCACTGAAGAGGTACAGGGCATCACTTGAGAAAGACCATATATATCAGCAGCACAGAGATGACCAAAAGGAGCTCAAGAAGTTCAGAGGGTAAGGGTCCTAATAGTTGGGGACATTAAGGACATATCTACGCTGTGCTCCCCTCTCCCCCAGTTAGCACTACAGATGTGTGAATACCAGTGTACACCAATGTACTGCCCTATAACTCTTCTGTGCAGATGCTGCGCGTGAGAATTAAAAGGTTCCTCCTTCTCAATAACGTAATAGTGTTTGAAAAGGACTAAGTTAATGTGATCTAGGGACATTTTAGTTCATGCCCACAGCACCCACCTGGGGGAATTGCAAGGTAGCACTTTGGTACATGCCACTATTCACACCCTTGTAGACTGAACTGCGGGGCAGTGTAGACATGCCCTAAATCCCAATAAGAGAAGAAACTTCCTTGAGGAAGCAAATAATTTGGATACACAACAGATATTGTAACTAAAAGTGGTTGTTTGACTTGGGAGTTTGAGTCCTTGCAAAAGTCATATGACGTGGTCCTAAGTCACGTAGATGACAAGTGCTTTCGAAAATCCCATCTTAGGAGAACAACATTTTAATCAAATGCAAGCTGTTTTCCTTTCTCAACCAACAAGACATAGCAAGATTGAAGTCACTTACAGAAAACAAGGAAACAAAATTAGATGAATTAGACCCAAGTTCTATTTCTTCATGTTAGGGTCTGTGTATTCATACAGCACACAGTACAACTGGTCCCAATACTGATTGGGGCCCTTTGGGCACTAACATAATAAAAATAAATGGAGGAACCAAAGACATCCCAAGTCAACACATTAAGTAAGCAGAAGAAAGGAGAGGGCAACTGACTTTTCAACTAAGGCACTAAGGGCTGGTCTACAGTAGAAAATTAGATTGACCCAACTACGTCACTCACACCGTTGAGCAACATGGTTACGCCTACCTACCTCCTGGTGTAGACAGCACTAATCTACCTACCTACCAAAAGTCAGGGAGGTGGATTTACTACTGTGACAGAAGAACCCTTTCTGTTAAATGTAGACATAGACTAGGAAATCCAAAAATAGAACAGTGATCAAAAAGGGAGTGGAAGGGAACCACCAGAAAGAAAGAAGATGCAAGTAATCTTCACCAGTAGGGAAGGGCCTGGGCAGTGACACATGACTCATAAATAATTGAGAAAGGTATGCTGCCTCACAGGTGCTATGGCTAATTACATCAATTGAGGGTGCTGTGGACACTAAAGCATGTTGAGAATTTCCCATTAATTATAGTTTACACAGAAATTAACATCAGCAATGACTGAAGGTTTTATTATTGCACTGCCTGACTGGGAATGGCTATACATACCTGTGACAAGTACTGAAGGTGGGAGTTAACTGATCTTTTCAGAGAGCCTACCAATTTGAAGTGCTAGCAAAGCAAGAACAAATCTGATACTGGACTCAGTAGTGTAAGGAGAAATATTTTGGATTTACAGCACTAGAATGCTTTCTGGGATAAGAAGCTGTTTAAATCTGAATCTGTTTTGCTCAAACTGAACAACCAATCAATCATTTAAGCAACCTTTTTGTATGAAAAGTCCTAGTTTTTTCAAGTGAAAAAAATATCTGAAAAGGAGTTTTTCCTCCAGAACTCTGAAGTCTTGCTGGATTACAAATAGTGCATGTACATTTCAAAATCTGGACTATTTGGCTTGGCAGCACCAGAGCTGCTGGTACCACATATACCTTAGGTGGTCCGGAAGAGGGTCTTAAAGCGGCACATCTTTATGATGCATCCTGCAAAACTATAAAGACAATGGGAACCCCTCCACTCACCTCCTTCACACCTTAAAATATCTAAAGAGGCTGAAGCAATAACTAAATGCACATTTTCCCTCACTGAATTTTAAGGAACTTTAGTGCTCACTTATTTTATCCTAGGAACTTACCAACAACATAACTTGTGCAGATGCCCTAGAGCGCATAGGAAGGAGCTCATCCATTTATGGAGTCCTTACTTCACCATTTGAACTCCTTACAGCAATGATCTTCACTATTTTTCAAGCAGGGCCCACTTTGGCAAAAAACCTTCAACGTGAGAGCCACATGAACTACTAAAATTAACACATTGCTTGCTACACCTGACAGAGAGACTTGTGTAACTAAAACTTTTGTTTGTTCGTATCACTAATATCCACAGTTACATTCTTATCTGCTTTTTCTCCTGTTTCACGTTCCGATTTTCTCTTCAATGGAATTAAGAATCTACCCATTCTTTCCAGGAACTCAGTGGGGCCAAAAATAATATATGACACAAACGGTTGAACACTCCAAATTCTACATTGGTTGCTATGGTAATATTATGGTTATTATACAACGGATGTACTTATTGGCACATATTGTATCATGTGGTCAATGTGATGTGTAAAGAAGGGGGACTTTGATAGGCTCGGTACATATTCTAATGTTAAAAATATAATGAATTGGAATGTAAACAATTAGCAAGGGAGCCGCATTTAGGATCAATGGGAGCCACTACTGGCTCTTGGGCCTTGCAATGAAGAACACTACCTTACAGGATAAGAGAGCCCTCACACCAACATGTTTTGCATTTTAAATGGTCTGCAGACCTTCCCCCAGCCCCAGATAGCCATGCCCTTTCGCAGAGATACATTTGGCTAGATTTTTCACAAGGCAGCTAACTTAGCTCTTGTGCTGTGAACCCTTCCTCAGCTCAATGCTTTACTATCTTACTACATGTATACTCAGTTAATGATTTGCAAATGCATTTAAGCTGGTCAAACCCAACCCAGTTTCTTCCGGAACACTGAAAGATGCTCCTTAGGGGTGCTATTTCCTTGCTAAACTACAGTATTCTACTATTTCAGTTGTTGGGCAGATCTGGAAAAAAAAAAGACAAATTTCTTTTATCTGTGGGCTGAATCCAAGCCTAAAAAAACCAAAATAAAAACATGAACATTTCACTAGGTGCAGATGACTTAACTGGAAACTGTTGTGTAACCTTCACTTTAAGAAGCTTTAAGCTTAAGTCTTAAGGAGTTGTTGAGCCTGTTATAATGTGTTGCATACCAGACGCTCAGAGTGTGGGTGGGACCTGAAACTCGTCTTTAATACTTTAAAAATAAAAGGCCGCAGCCTGTATCTTTCTTTCAGAATCCCTTTACGCCTGCTCCAGCTCCAACTAGGTCTTCTCAAGCTCCCAGCAAGGGTTCCAGGAATGAGGACGGTTTCCCCCTGCAGTGATCCCTTCTATTGCACAAACAGGGACCAAAGCTATCACATCTTCTCTGCTCTCAGTGCTTCTTAGTCTAGTTTCCAGCTGCGTTGAGCTACAAAAGAGGAGGTGGAGGTGTGGCGGTGGCAGCCGACAGCTACTTTAGGGCTGTGCTGGCACAGAGGTGAAGGAAGTAGAGGCTCACCGGAGTGGGAGGAACACCTGAGAAAGATGGGAGAATACAAGGGGAATAATGGGATGCAGGAACACATCAGAGGAGACTGCTTCAGGTTACATCTCAATCCAGCCTGAAGGCTCCTGGCTTCCACTATCTCCCAACAACCCTCCCACCCGGGCTGACCCAGGTTCTCCCTCTGACTTCACCCCCCCCACCCTCTCCCTCCCACCTGTCCTGAGTTTATATGCTGAATTGTAATCTCTCAAGGAAGAGTTATGCTTTAGTTGAGCTATGTGAATACTGCCTCTAGTATATGTGCAAAGGAGGGGTCTCAGCTCATTTATTCTGCACAAAGTGGGTGGGATGGTATATAACGGAGAGGTGGCAAACTCACTTGGTCAAGATGGCTGGCTGGCTGGCTGGCTTAATTATGTTCTGTGAGCCAGGGTACAGAACTCTAGGCCTCATACTCCCGCTCTTCATATACATTAACTCCCACTGATGTGAGCGGGAAGTTTGCATAGAGATTAAGGGGAGAATACAGCATTTGCATAGTAACTAAACGTATTATTAACTTTGTATCTTATTGTCACATTTAGAATCTCTCAGTAAGAACAAATGCCCCCTTTTCAGCAAGTGCTACTTCTGTCCTTTGTTTCTCCTCTTTCCCATGTTTCTCTCCATCTTTGTCAGTCCCTCTATTCTTCCTTCCCTGTAGCAACCCCCAATTCCCACCCCCTCAAGACTTTTCCTTTCTCCATTTCCCATTCTATCTGCTAAAGTGATCAGCAAAGGAACAGTTAATATTATCCAGTGTTATCACTGAGCTTCAGAACAGATGCTGCAGTGAGATTAGGAGACAAGGTCATTGTTTCAGGCTGTGTGCAGATTCAGGCCAACATTATGACATCAGCTGTACTTGGTTCATGTTTCAAAAGTTCTCTCTGCAGCTACCAAGGCTTGAAACTTACTTTTTTTTTTTAAATGAAAGTTGATATTCCACACAAACTAAATGTGTCTCATGGGCCACAAATATATAATTCCGAACAGGGAACGGGTCATACATTTGATACTCCTGGTATAGTTTGAGAACCACTGCCATCTTTTATATGTACATACAGTCATCTGAAGTTCTGTTATTGCACTGTATATTTGTCTCTAATTAATTGTTTGCAGATAAAAATTCAGCTCTTATGCTCCCTCTTTAGCTAAAAGGCTAGAGCAATTTCAGATTATTTAAAATAAACTGAACTACACCAAACCTTTAAAAATATTCCTTCCAAGTAGGAAAGATGTCAGTACAAAGGACCAAAGCCTACAACCTCAAAATATGGCTTTCTTTGTGAGAGATGCAATTTAGGGTCCAATCCAAGCACAATTAAAATCAACTGAAGCAGGTACATTGACTTCAGTGGGAGCTGGATCAGGCCTAAGTAAGAAGGTCCTGACAGAATGCATTTCTTAGTCTTTGTAAGACAAGTATAAATGACTACTGCTGACAAAAAGGCTTCTGTACTCCAGCTTCCCAACTATACTGGAGTCCATAATAAACATTTTGTATTATATACATCTCAGCAGAACATGCTGAAACACTTGCCTCCAAAAAACAGCCTTCTAGAAATAAAAGTAACTTTGAACATTCTATCTGGCAATCAAACATAGCAGCAATTAAATACAGTATTAATTCATACTGTATCAATTGATTCAGAAAGGCACTGTCACACATTTTAAAGAATTCCTTTTACTAACATCTTCGATTACACAACTGATCTTTTCTTTAAAGCTAGCTTCCTTATTACTATTTAATTTCTTCAATTAATTTTAACTTGGACAGTGAAATTAGACTGGTTAAGTTTCACTTTCTGGCTTTCATGAATGACTGTATACTAGATGTATATCCCTCAGCTAATGATCCTTCTTCAGTTTTGGCTCTCATGAGTGGAGGGGATGGTACCAAGGCAGCACCAGGACTGCCATAGCAATCTAAAATACAGTACAGTTACTGTTGGGAGTCTGTATTGGTGTCCATGTCTGCTAATTCACATTTGCTTTCTGTCCTTTGTATTTTGCAGATGAATCCCCAAGAGACCAATATAAACATTTTAACTGTTATAAAAATGTTAACGTTATATTTCACCATTTTAGTTTTGCACCCTCCTTTGCATCTCAGGGTAAGAGTAGTTAGTCCTGGGGGAGGAGGCAAGCAGAGCAAAAAACAGCCACTTACTGCACTGGCCTGCGTGGAAGAGTTTTGGGGGACAGGAGATTGCAGCTGTGCTGGCAACCTGCAAATCCAAAGTGAAGAAATTCTCAAACTTTTCTATGCTGTGGACCACATCATAATGAAGAGCATGTACCATCTCCCTCTCATGCTTCTTCCATTAGCGATTACAAAATTCCTGTTGCAACTACAGCAATTATTTATACGGATAAATAATGCTAAGAAGGTGGTGTTTTTTTATTACCCTCTAATGTAAGTTTGCAGCTCAAAATAAAGAGACAGCACCACGTGACCTGCCAGCTTTCTTTATGCCACCAGCAACATATTCCACAGGCCAGTTTGATAACCAGTGCCCTAGTAAAACAAAACTAGGATAAGGCCTGCTCTACACTGCTGGCGAAATTTGGTGGCAATCGATGGGAGTTACACAAGCTATACAGGAGTAGCTTGCGTAAATCCCGTCAACTTTGTAACTTCCATTTAGTGCTCTGTCTCCACTGCGCTGTACCAACAGGAAATGCATACCTGTCAACACACCACTATGCTTTTCTGAGGAGGTGATTTTATTAGATCGACCTCCAGCTTGATTGATTGATCAATTGAACTGGATAAATTGATCTGATGGAGGTAAATTTGCCTAAGTTTCAATTCCAAGGTAGGTAAAATACAAAGAAAAAGCAAACAGCATGAATGTTGAAAAGGCAGCTAGATCTTAAACTACTGCAGCTGAGGAAATATTAAATGTGGTTGTAACATAGGAAAATACATTTATTCATTAAGTCCAGATTATCTCCTCCATATCCACAAGTAGAAATGACTGATATCCAGCACAAGAGGGAAGCACAGAAATGTGTTTTATTCCCCTCTACCCTCCTTGTCCCAGGGGCCCCACAGAAACTCCTCCACTGGAGCAGACGATGTTTTAGGGAGAAGGCCTGGGCACAAGAAGTTGGAGCTGGGGATTAGCTGCTCTCTGACATTGCCCATAGTGGACCCTGCATATTATGCATGCTCGAGTTAATGCTGCATAAAGCAGCAGAAACGTCTTCTGTGTCCCCTCAGTGAGCAGCCGGTGGGTGCTTAGCCACCCTTCTGGAGCCAAGCTCCTGGGATTTGGGGAAAAGGAAAGGCTAGCAAAACCACCCAGGAAGACAGACAGACATGCAATAAATACCTTAGGACATAGCTCCGCTACAGAGTTTACAGCAGCGCAGCTGCACCAATGTCGCTGAGCTGCTGTAAGGTCTCCAGTGTAGTTGCTCTACGCTCTCCCATTGGCTTAACTACTCCAGTCTCCGCGAGTGGCAGAAGCTATGTCCACGAGAGAACCTCTCTCGCTAACATTGCTGGTGTGGACAATGTGGATGATGATGGTGTAACCTATGTCACTATGAGGCAGTGCTTAATTTGTAAGGAAAGAGGTGCCCTGGCTCAAGCAATTCGGTGCCGGGGCTCAAGCAATTTTTTTGCACTCATACCTTATGCAGCAAGCCCAGAGTCTCAGGACTGCCAAGTTTAGACATGCTCAGCCCTGGCACAAATTAAGATTTATTCACCCCTCTGAGCGACATAAATTATGCTGACAAACTGTCACGTGCAGAGCCTTAGACAGAACGAGGAGGGGGCTACAGAAAGGACAATTTCTTGACAACTCAGAACGCCATACCACAGAGGTCAGTTCCTACTGGCAGCTGCCTGAAGTTTCACGGAAGAGGGTGACTTGGACACTGATTTTTAAAAAATTCATAGATTACTTTGAGAAACTGCAATGAACTTCAGTACAGTTCTATAAACGATATTCGTAGAAAGCCTTCGCACAGCCATCACTGGAAGTTTTATTCTGTAGTTACGACACTGGACAAATCTCTTCCCTCCATCCATGCTTCAGGGCTTACCTTCACGTAAAGTGCGACAGCAGCACCGTTGCACTAGTGCAGGCAGCGGAGCCGCTGTAGCGTGTTAGTGAAGATGCTACTACGCTGATGAGAGCGCTTCTCCCAGCAGCGCAGTTAATCCAAACCCCCTAGAGGCAGTAGCTGTGTTGGCGAGAGAAGCTCTCCTGTTGACAATGTGGCAAACGGCCGGCTTCTCCCTAGTGGGTCTCACACTTCTGCCTCTCGTAGTGGGCCAGGGTGTCGCCGGTTACCCCGTCTTCCCAGGGAGGGGGTAGGGACCCGGGCCCGCCCACTCCTCCAGGTCCCAGCCCAGGGGCCTCTGAGTTGCAGCTATGTGCTGCTGGCACCTTACTTGCAGCTGCAGGCTTTTCCCCTGGGCCACTCTCCCCCCTCTGTCTTTCTGACTACTTGAGCCCAGTACCTGCTTCAGGACTCCACCTCTCTCCCACACACCGCTGTACTCCGTACTGTTCTCCACC